>CM053608.1:25990958-26059711 GCA_028646535.1 Procyon lotor
GAGGGCAGTAGGGAAGGACAGAGGGGAGAGGAGGAAGGAAATAGAGAGTATAGAAACTATGAAGCATTGACCCAGGTACATGGTTTGACCCATAGGTACATGATTTTCCTTATATTTCAACTGTCATATGCCATTTACAACTCTTACAACATCCGCAGACTCTTTAGAAAGAGGACTTGCAATTATTGAAAGAATGCCTGAAGAAAAACATTGTGATTTCACTTAGCTTTTGTGTATTAAGTATTTTTATGATGAGAGATGTTAACTTCTTGCAGTTCAAAAGAGTTTCTAGAAATGTCACTGCTCAAGGCAAAAGTTGACCATAAATTCTTTTTTTTTTAAACAGCTTTATTGACAATTTCATTAGTTTGGACATATACAACACCTGTGATACCATCACCATAATCAGGGTAATGGATATAACCAACACCTTCTGTCCCCCCTGCCTTATTTTTTTCTTTTTTTAGTTTTAGTTGTTTGTGTGTGTGTGTGTTAAGAACACTTACATGAGATTTATCATAACATATTTTGAAGTACACAATACCGTACTATTAACCAGAGGCACTATGTTGTACAGCACATCTCTAGAAATTTATTCATCTAGCATAACTGAAAGTTTATATCCATTGAACAATAACTTCCTCCCTCCCCCATTCTGGTAACCAGTAGTGTATTCTCTGCTTCATGAGTTTGACTATTTATAGATACCTACATAATTGGAATAAACTCTTGAGAAGCTTCCAATACATTAAAACGAACAGAGCACTCAATAGATAAACTCATGTTGGATAAACAAATGGATGGGCGGGATAGAACAGGAAAGAATAAGCGGTTGAAACTTTCCCTTCCTACTGCAGCAAATACCTCAGAAAGCAACCACAACTGTATAACTTTTAATATTTAAATAAATAGAGATGGAAATGAATTAATAACAGATGACTTTGAACCCTATTGTACTATTAGGAGCTGAAATTTACTGGAATCATTTTAAGAAGAGAAGAAACACTGACTCATCTTTCAAAAAGAGAATTGAAATGAAAACCCACCATGGATCTAACTTATATTCCTGAAGACTCATCCAGTTGTCCAAAATTTGGAAATAAATCTTGCCCTCCCATCAACCGTTCTTTGCATGTCCGAGTGATAATGTATTCTATTATGACCACAGCCATGTTTATCACTATCTTTGGAAACTTGGTTATAATGATTTCCATATCACATTTTAAACAGCTTCACTCTCCCACAAATTTTCTGATCCTCTCCATGGCAACCACTGACTTTCTGCTGGGTTTTGTCATTATGCCATACAGCATGGTACGATCCGTGGAGAGCTGCTGGTATTTTGGGGATGGCTTTTGTAAATTCCATGCAAGCTTTGACATGATGCTAAGCCTAACCTCCATTTTCCATCTGTGTTCCATTGCTATTGATCGATTTTATGCTGTGTGTTACCCTTTGCACTACTCGGCCACGATGACCACCTCTATGATAAAGCGACTGTTGGCATTTTGCTGGTCAGCCCCTGCTCTTTTCTCATTCAGTTTAGTTCTGTCTGAGGCCAACGTTGCTGGTATGCAGAGCTATGAGATTCTTGTTGCTTGTTTCCATTTCTGTGCACTTACTTTCAACAAATTTTGGGGGACGATATTGTTCACTACATGTTTCTTTACTCCTGGCTCCATCATGGTTGGTATTTATAGCAAAATCTTTATTGTTTCCAAACAACATGCTCGAGTTATCAGCAATATGCCTGAAAACACAAAGGGGGAAGTGAAAAAAAACTTATCTAAGAAAAAGGACAGGAAAGCAGCGAAGACCTTGGGTATAGTAATGGGGGTGTTTCTAGCTTGCTGGCTGCCTTGTTTTCTTGCTGTTCTGATAGACCCATATTTAGACTATTCCACTCCCATAATAGTACTTGATCTTTTAGTGTGGCTTGGATACTTCAATTCTACTTGCAACCCTCTTATTCACGGTTTTTTTTATCCATGGTTTCGGAACGCTCTTAAGTACATATTGTCAGGCAAAATATTTAGCTCTCACTCAGAAACTGCAAATCTGTTTCCTGAAGCACATTAATAAAAAAATATTATAAAAGTGAAAAGAGTATTGAAAATGAGACTTATTATTTTGGCATTATACCTCACGTTAATCTATTAAATTTCAGTGATCTAGATAAGTGTTTTGTAACCTGAACAAGAATTACATTCAGTATCTTTGACCAATCAATCAATCAATCACTTATTAATTGTGAACTCTGTCAATCAACACTTTCATCTGACTGGGGCAAAATATACAAAAGAAATTTAAAACATTTCAGAATAGGTTGGCCTCTATTTACACACATAAGACAATTATAAACCAATATAAGAAATAAACAAAATCAAGTGCTAATGGTTTTGGCTGTTGATTCCACTCTAGGAATTCAGACAAGAGAAGATTGTTGTGGCCTGTGGACCCACGGGAGAAGTGTGATAGAAGGTTAGACTTTACTACCAACTAGAAGTCCACTTTATCATTTGGCTTGGGAGAATTATTAACCATCATTATATAAATAATTAAATCATTTCCTGACACCCTGAAGCTTATTACAAAGAGCTAACCATAGGAGAAGCCATTGATTAAAAACCGTCATATGCAATTTGAGCTTTTATTCTTGTGATTTTTCACTTCACGGTTTATATTTGAAATGATTTCCCATTTCCTTGTCTCTACCTTCTTTTTCCGCATGATGTGTCTCCACTAACAGCCAGCAATCACAGGGCCTCTCCTTGTACCTGTTTTAATCACTTTTTCTGGAAGTTTCCCTAGAGTTCTGCCAAATAAATTTCATCCACAACACAATGCCTATAATTTAAGTTGGATCATTAATGCTTGGTGAAAATCCTTCCAGTGATTCTTCTATGAAACATTAAGAAACAAATAGAAACTTCATTTTACCTGATAGATTGGAAAATACTAGTACATGTAACAGCCACGTCCTCTTCCTTCCTTACATGGGATTACATTGTGGGAGGGAAAAGGGGAGCAGCAGAAAGAGGGCAGACTGCTCCTGAATCCAAGTCCAGATTTAATGTAAACTTTGAATAGGAAAATTTAATTTTGGCTTTTTCTGACTTTCTTCTAAGCTCTTCTCTCCACTTTCCCTGACACACCATGTCCTAGATCCAACTGTGGACAATTAGCCGGACTCAACATGTGCCTTGAAGGACAGTATGATTCTGTAAAGATGACTCCTCTTCACCATCATTACAGTTTTCATTCCTTGTGCTTGTTGATAGAAAAGCAAAGATGCATAGTGAATGCATAATTGAAGTACTTTCACGTCTACCAAAGGATATTTACTAATGCAGTCTAACTGCTGGTCTGGAGAAGAACATTTTAGGCTGTCTCCAGGGAGAGATATTGGGTGTGAGTAGCACTGCTCAGCTCCCTTTTCTGGAGAATCCCAAAAGATGATGGATCCTGCCGCGTGGACCTCTCCCCTCACAGTTGAGGATCAGGGTGCCCAGCTGACTCGGTTGGTAGAGCATGCAACTCTTGATCTCAGGGACTTGAGTTCGAGCCCACACTGGGTGTAAAGACTATTAAAAAAAAAAAAAACAACAACAAAAAACGGTTATCACAGATGAAGACCTTAAAACTGACTGCCCCACTTCAGTAGTGACAGACACTTCCTATCCAGTGATTCTTGTACTATTGACTTCTTGTCAGTTCCTGTTTTTAAAAGTCTCACTTAGAGGCGCCTGGGTGGCTCAGGAAATAAGCGTCTGACTCTTGGTTTTGGCTCAGGACATGATCTCAGCGTTGTGACATTGAGCCCCACCCTGGGCTCCGTGCTAGACAGAGTCTGCTTCGGATTCTCTCCCTTTCTCTCCCTCCCCCTCTCCCCGTCTCCTTGCTCTCTCTCTCAAATAAATACATAAAATCTTAAAAAAAAAAAAAAGTCCCACTTGTTTCTCTACTTCTGAACTATTTCTCTATTTAAAAAACATCACAGCATGTGTGTGTGTTAAAGAATAAATTATTCGTCACCCTTGTTAAAGGTAGTAAGGCAGACTTTATTCAAGGGTGGTTTGTATAGTAGAGGAGATTGGACTCACATCTGACTCCCCACAAACTCCAGTGGGGATCCATACACAAAGAATAGGGTGTGGGAAAGTGGGTGGAAAATTACTAAGAGGAAACACCAGGATTAAAGGGAATTCTTGCTAGACTGACTCATCAGAATTTTTGCTGAAGGCAGGCCAGAATGATAAGAGGTGGAAGCTGGTTAGATACCAAGGGTGGGAGATTTTTGCGGAACTGACTTAGGATTCTTGCTCAAACTGGATTTTACAAAGGCAGAGAGGGAAGCCCAGGTTCAAGTCTAACTAAGCACAGGAATTAAAGAAGCCTGATTAAAGTTTGGTCAAGGGAGAGAATCTTGGTCATGTGTCCCCCCCACTCCGTATGCTTCTCATGGAAACAGCATTAGGGGTTTCCCAAGGTGGGAGGGATCACTACAGGGATGGCCAGCTTTTTAGTATGTGGGACAATGGCATGTGGTTGTTAGACTAGGACTGTCTATAGATATTAACCTATCTAAATAGAAATGGAATTATCTATTTGGATAGATTTAGCTAGCTAGCTGCATGAAGCATATAGCTACAAGGCTATGGGCAAATTGTCTCTATTTATTGACGCAGACATTAAGTACTCAATGAAGGACATGCATGGTCATCTGTAGATATGCCTCCCCTCCCATACATGTTAAATTGTGTTCTTGCCTCAGGTTTCACAGATTTCCAATCTACTCTGCAGTTAATCTGAAGTTAACAACTGTCCTCTCAAATATCTTCCATGGTTTCTACACTAGATTTCCTCTGTTTTCCCTAGAGAGGAGCACAAATTAGGACTAGAATTAAGGGACTCCCTTGCCCTGTGGTGTCCAATGGCATTTTAGCCAATGAGAAGCACTTGCAGGATGTAAGGAAGTTGAGATGAAGGTGTATAACCCAGACAACCTCTCTGCCACATTGCCCTGGGGTTGGTGGAGTTCCTTCCAGAAAGGTCAGGTGGAATCCCTCTCAATACAGCCATCTTCTCAAATTCCTGTAACCAGTGCCTTCCCTGACCACTTTGGGCCCTATAGGGTAGTGATGCTGTGTTATTGCTATCCCTGGGTACTTCCTGCTGTTTTTTTAATGCTTCCCACGTCTTTGTACATAGTCCTTTCATTAAACTCTCCTCAGTCACCGAGGCTGGAGGCTGACCATGCCATCTGTTTCCTGTTAGACATGTGGTGAATGTAGCTTTTCATTGCTCTGAGATAAGATTTTGAAATTCTCACCAAAGGCATCAAGTCTATCCATGTCCAACTTGGCCTTTCTTTGTATTTTCACATTTAGTCATTCTTCTGGGACTCCCACTTCTCTGAAGCCATCAATGGCCCCCAATAATTCATTCCTCTGTTTGCCCTACATGGGGGCAACTCACCCTCCTCTTCCCCTTCGTTTTTCCTTGTTGGAAGAGGTATAACTGGAAAGGGGCAAGAAGGAATCATCTGCATGCTGGAAATATTCTATGTCTCTTCTGGATTATGGCTGTATAGATCTATATGTATTCAAAATCTCATAACCTGTATGCTTGGTATTTGTGAACTTACTGGGTGTGTGTTGTACTACAATAAAAAAATTTTGAAGAGTATAAAACAAAAAAATAACACATTTTAAGTGGGAATCACAAAGCTATATTGATAAATGCCTTAATTTGCTAAGCACTCTTAAATGCTACAAATACTGAAAATGACAACTATATGAAGATTCCTTTTAAACTGAACATAAACTATGTAAATACTATGGATTTGAATGATTGCATTTCTCTAATTCAGAGCCTTCTGAATAGAATCAGAATAGCCTTCTGATAAAATTTTAATTAATACGTTTAGATAACATAAAGAAAAATAAGATAAAGAAAACTTGTTTAAGAATCTTTTTAATTTTTTTAAAGGAATGCATGCATATTAATAAATGCAAAAGGGACCAAGGTCTATACACCCTCTAGTCTCCGTTCTTTTGTCTTATAAACCTCTTTTTTAGAGGCAATCACTTTCCTACATATCTTTCTAGACACACAGACATCTCCACAATCAATCATATGTGCACACTCTGTTCTCTCACACTTTTTTTGTTGTTGTTCTCTCACACTTTTAAAAAAAAATGGCAAAATACCTATAAATTTTGTTCTGCCACTTGGTTATTTCACTTAGTATACATCTTGGGGGTTCATTCTATATCAGAAAAAAGTTTTGCCTAATTTTTCAAAAAGTCTGTAAAATGTCCCATTATTTGGAAATATCATAATTTATTTAACTGGATCCCTACTGTTTCTGATTTCTGCTGTAACAAGTCACACTGCAGTAAATATCCATGCAAGCACATATACTTTCATTGCCACATATCAGTAAATACCTTAGTTGTTTGCTTTTTGATATTTATTTTACTGCATTTCAGTGATTGTGTTATATCACTTCTCTTTCTGTGATTGAGTGCGATGCACAGTTACCGATGCCTACCCAGAGAGATACAGAACAGAGCACAGTGATAAACTGGAATTAAACCCTGTCCTCTCGAAATTTGAACCCTAGTGGGGAAAAGAAAACATAAGGAATGATGACTGGATATTTTGCAAAGCTTTTCAAGTATAGTATACTTAACCTGAACTATATTTCATTTAATTTAGATCTATTAGTTCTTTGGTGTATGAAGAAAATCCTGTTGAAAATTCAAATGTGCAGTTTGTAAGTACCTATTAATCTGGTTTGTTTCTTCTTCCTTCCTTCCCTTCTTCCCTCCCTCCCTCCCTCCTTCCTTCTTTCTTTCCTCTAGTCCTTTCTTTTTTACTTATTCTTTGATCTTTATTTTATTCTATATCACTTTATTCTTATTTCTTTTACTTTAATCTTATTTATACTTTATCCTATACTACTTTATTCATCTCAGGGATGAGCAGCTGAGAGTGGTTCGCTGGTAAATTAATGCCAAGGGCAGAAAAGGTCTTCCTAAGATCAAAAGGATGCTATTGTTTTTCCTTTGGCAAACTAAGTTCTCTCAGTAATAATCAAGTCCCGGTCTTCCAGAAGCCCTCTCGCCCTCCGTGGAGCCCCAGGAGAGCTGTGATGCTGGATGGGACAACTCAGAACCCAGTGCAGCAGCCAAGTCTGTGCTCTACACTTGATCATCTCAAAAGCTCCCTGATAACCCCGAGGAGTTATCTTCTTGCATTTGAGCCTCAGCTTGAGCCTGGAAAAACTTTTTTTTTTTTTTAAGATTTAATTTATTTTATTTGACAGAGAGAGAGAGATCACAAGCAGACAGAGAGGCAGGCAGAGGGGGAGGGAAGTAGGCTCCTTGCTGAGCAGAGAGCCCGATGCAGGGCTCAATCCCAGGACCCTGAGATCATGACCTGAGCCGAAGGCAGAGGCTTAACCCACTGAGCCACCCAGGCTTCCCAAGCCGGGACAAACTCTTAAAGCCATTAATGGGTCATAAGTCCTCCAATATTTCTTAAAACAGTTTCATAATTAATTTCTTTCACTTAAAATGACAATTTCCCTTTTTACTTTCCTGACTAGACCCTGCCTGATACAACAAAAATTTATAAAAATATACTATGACGTTATTAGTGCTCTGTCTAGGAAGAAGTTTGGAAGGAGAAGTTTTGTAAACCCAGATGAACATAAAAAGAAAACCTAGCATTTTCTAACTGTCCTCATTCACTGAGGGTTTTCATTTTATAAAGAAAAATCCTCAGAAGACAAAATAAAGTTGGTTTTTACTAGTTAGCTTAAATACAAATAATTTGATTCTATTTTTTTTTTTTTTATAAATACTAAATCTCTGATGTTGTCTAAAGCATTGAATATTGAGATATAACAGGTTTGTGTCCTGGGTGGTGACAAAATTATCAATGTAAGCAACCTGAAGTTTGGTGTTCAGAACTGTGGTACCCTAATAGCAACACTTTCCCTCAGGGATCATGAAAACACCCACATGCTGATAGAAGTTTTCACTTGCCATTTGGTTGGTTTGAAACATGGTTCATAGTGCTTTTTGTTTGGCCGAGACCTTCATTTGGAAAATTATGGGCTCACTGCAGTGCGAATATCACTGAACTGTGCCCAGCAGCAAAAAGAAAAGATACAAATGAGTCAAATTTTCACTAGGGATTGAAGTGTTTATTTTTTATTTTCTTTTTAAGTTATGTGGTCAGTTGTGCATCTTATTTTATTTATTTATTTATCTAAAGATTTTGTTAATTTATTTTAGAGAGAGAGAGAGTGTGGGGGGAGCATGAGTGGGAGGGGGAGAGAGACAGCTCGCTCGAGAACTCTCAAGCAGACTCTGAGCTGAGCACAGAGCACGATGCAGGGACCTAAGGACTCAGGACCCTAAGATCATGACCTTAGCTGAAACCAAGAGCAGGCAGCTTAACTGACTGTGCCACTCAGGTTCCCCGGGATTGAAGTGTTTAAAAACATCTATCATTTGGTAATAAGTGGAGTGAGCACTTTTTGGATTTTAACCAAATTTTCTCCTTCCTTACTCTTCCTTCTTTCCTTATCCTCCCTCCCTCCCTCCCTTCCTTCCTTCCTTTCATTTTTCCCTTTTTCTCCACTTTTGCCTTCTGTGAAGTCAAAGGGACGGTCACACAAACTGATTGACCCTCCCAGAGCCAATTCTCTGGTGACCTGTGTAATCACTTTGTTGGCAGCACATTGAATGTTGTTAAAGGGCACACCTGTCCAAAGTAGGACAAAAGTGGGTAATGTGGTCTCAGGAGGCATATTCTGTGTATATGTACTGATGACAGCTAGCTTGCCAAGAGTCTACCCATAAAAGCGTGGGCCTTAGTGGCTTTTCTGGTTAAGTATCAGCAAAGAGGCGAGGCGATGAGGCACAATGCCCAGTTGTGTGGTAAGAAACCTTAGCACAACAGATAATTCATCTCTCAAGGATTTTAGCTCCAAATGACCTCTTTAGACAAATTCTGAATTCTGGTAAGCCAAAGAAGAATATATTAAAGAAGAAAAAGATCAGACACATTTATCCTTTTTTTTTTTTTTTGCATGTTGAAAGGAATCAAACTTAAAATACTGATCTAAAACATAAATCTAGATCATTTTTTTTTTAAGCATGGAAATTCTAAAGAGGCGATGATAGGAGGACCCACAGCAGTTCTCTCTTAAATCTACTTCACAAGTAAGCTCCCTTACCTAAGAAACTATTTTATGAGTGAGATACATCAAAGGAAGACAATATCTGTTTTTTTTCCCCACAGAAATAGTCTCAGAGGTAAAACGGCTGAGCTATGTCACCAGCAAGGGAAGAAAAATCATGCCTGATAAAGCAGGTATAATATATCCTTTTCTAAAATTTCCACTTTATTTATAATACACTGTTGAGCTTGATGGATATTTTCCTTCTTATTTGAGGGAAATAATGTATATATTAGTAGAATTTTAGGTATTTGATGCTCAGCGAAAATTAATTATGTGAGTCCTTTTTCATTTTTTCTTTGCAATTCAAAGGAAATCATTCTTTCAGAGTCCTTGTTTCTGTTTATTAAGTTATCTTTTCCCTTAAAGAATTAAGTTTGAACCTAAAGACAGTGTAATTCTTGCTCCTCTCCAGAGTTGTTTGCAAGTGTTTCTTATTACCTTCTACCAAAAATAACTAATAATTTCCTATACTTGCTTCCTGTGATTGTTTACAATGTTGTCATTCATTTGGCCCCTGGAACTGTTGTTGGTTAAAAAATAATAATAAAAAAATAAAAGTTATTGTAATAATATTTTCTGATAAAAGTGAGATGTCATAGTGGGTTTAACTTTTTTTACTCTTATTAAAAATTATTGTATCTTTTTTGGAAGTGAATCTTCAAAGCAAAGGAATCTATTCTGTTATGTTCTTAAATAAAAAACAAAATCCCCACTGCACTTGATTTCATGACAATTTCCTTGTTTAAGGAAGCAGGAGACCAGCAGCCATATTTGCTTTTGTAATTTGGGGCCAAGAACTTACAGATAGAGGCTTAAAATATTATTACCTTTGACATTACCCTCACAATTCACCCCTGTAATAACTTTTTAAGTAAAATGTGTGCGTCTTACTCTTTTTGTCTTACTCTAACACTTAAATGTTTAAACATTTTCCTGAAATCTATAACCTTGGATCAGAAACTTGAGATTAAGTTCAGGCAGCTGTTTCATACATTTCATTCTCCTCTCACACAAAATAAATAAGAGGAAATAAATGACCTTCACTTTACAAACCTAAGAGGTTAAGTTATAGCAATTCTTTTAGGCATTAAATTTTCAAAAATAAAACTTCAAACTCCCCAAATTATACCACGAACTATTGAAGAGTGTACGTTTTGTATAAGGAATGCATGTTTATGGAAATACAGTGACAAAGGTTTAAGTAACTTTGTGGTACTTGTTAGCTACCTTTAAAGATAATTTTTAAAAGAATGAAAGAAAAAATTTAAATTCACAGAAACAAAGAAAATAAAAAGCAGAATAAAGTTAATTTATTAAAGAAGTTAATTTGGTATTTAAGACTTCATTATATTCAGTATTTTATGGCTTAAATGATAAATGATCAAATAATTTGTGCTGTATGTTCCAAAATTGACAATACACAGTTTAAAAACAACCTGAATAAGTCTTTGTCCTTTTACCTCTTACTTCTCTGTGTTTTGGTTTCTCAAGTTCAACTCCAGTGCATAATATTTGATTGGCACAATTAAAACACATGTAAAGAAAAATGCTAATCTGAGAAATTAAATTATTATATTCAGAGCAAATAAAATGTGCCATGATGTTAAAATTTCCAGTAATACACAATGGAAAAAATTGTTGAGCTGTAGTAGCAAATACGGTAAATCATCTTCAAAGGTGCTTGCATTCTCATTTAATGTGTACTTCCCAGGCCAAAGTCCCCTTCTCCAACCTGGCTTTAGATTTCAGTAATGCTTGTCCTTGGTCATCAGAGTCACACATCCAGTCCTGTCACTGGAAAAACAAGTTAAACCTCAGTCATACTCTGGGTAAGTCAACCTCATTATTCTCACATTTTCAGGGCAACGGCATAAATTACTTCAAGTGACAGTTTAAACAATGACACACGGTATGCCTGTGCATCATCAAATTTGTTACCAAAAGAAGCCTTGCAATCCGTGGCCAATGAGACCTCAACTTAAACTTGAATTCATGGATGCAGTTGCTATATGAAAGGAGATAACCCATGAGATTTACAGAATCTTTCAGTTCAGTATTTCCTCCCCTTTTTTCTGAGATTACTCATGTATAAAATTTTGTAGGCTTTAGTATATTTTCAGTTTACCATAAATTGCTCTAAATGCTAAACTGGAAAGAAATGTTTCTTAAACTGAATAGTATGTAACAAGCAACAGGATCCAAAGCATTTGCAGATACCCTCAAGAGAAATTAAGGGAAAAAAAAAAAAAGCAGTCTTTAGATTGTAATTATTGTTTGAGCCAAACACTGGATAATAATTGCATAGGTCCTGGTTATTCTTGAGGGGATTTTATCAGCAAAATGGTTAATATAAGTGGAACAGAGGAAAATTTTTTTTTTTTTTAAGATCTTATTTATTTATTTGACAGAGAGATCACAAGCAGGCAGAGAGGCAGGCAGAGAGAGGGGGAAGCAGGCTCCCTGCTGAGCAGAGAGTCAGATGTGGGGCTCGATCCCAGGACCCCGAGATCATGACCTGGCCGAAGGCAGAGGCTTTAACCCACTGAGCCACCCAGTCACCCTGGAACAGAGAAAATTCTTGATCTGTCTCTAGATTTAGAATCCTGAGTAAGGGCTACATATTAGTGCAATCAGAACATGGGCATTTACCTGGGTTGCTTAGGTGGTTTTAACTGGGTTTCTTAGACATTGGATGACAATATTCATTTAGTTGCCTTTAGGTCCTTCCTAGTTAAGGGACAGTCTTTAGACTAACAGTACTGGCATCTCCCGAGAGCCAGTGAGAAATGCACTCTCAACTTCCATCCCAGAGTCAGAATCCATGAATCCTAGGTGATTCCTATCTATGTACATTAAAATTTAGAAAACCACGCTCCTGGTAGATAGGGAGTTCAGTTTGGGATTGGAGATGGAGCTAGCTGGGCCTTTCTGAAAATTTGTCCACCAATAGTTTTTATTGTTTTTCCTCTTTCTTTCACAGAAGGGAGAGAAACATAGTACTTTTGGAAAAGACTAATAGGATCCACAGGACAAAGACAATGAATTCACCTGATCTTTGGAACCCTCCAGATGTACAATTTTGCTTTGCTTTGGTCAACAATTCATGCCCTAGAAATGTGAGGTCCATGCTGAGTGTGTGCGCCATGTACATTGTCATGATTGGTGCTATAGTGATGACCATGTTGGGCAACCTTGTTGTGATCATTTCCATCGCCCACTTCAAACAGCTCCAGTCCCCAACCAACTTCCTGATCCTCTCCATGGCCACCACGGACTTTTTGTTGAGCTGTGTCGTCATGCCTTTCAGTATGGTCAGGTCCATTGAATCCTGCTGGTATTTTGGAGAGCTCTTTTGCAAAGTCCACAGCTGCTGTGACATCATGCTCTGTACCACGTCTATTTTTCACCTCTGCTTCATATCAGTGGACCGCTACTATGCTGTTTGTGACCCTTTGCATTATGTCACCAAAATTACCATCCCTGTAATAGAGACCTTTCTGTTCATCAGTTGGTCTATTCCAATCTTTTTTGCCTTTGGCCTGGTATTCTCAGAGTTCAACATAATTGGTGCAGAAGACTTTGTTGCAGCCATTGACTGCATAGGTTTGTGTGTATTGATATTTAACAAGCTCTGGGGGTTGCTGGCCTCCTTTATAGCCTTCTTTCTCCCTGGGACTATAATGGTTGGGATTTATGTACATATTTTCATAGTAGCTAGGAAGCATGCTAGGCAAATTGGCATGGGTCCTACCAGGAAACAGGGAGGGTCAGAAAGTAAAATGAAAGTATCATCCAAAAAAGAAAGCAAGGCCACCAAGACTTTAAGCATAGTCATGGGAGTGTTTGTGCTGTGCTGGATGCCCTTTTTTGTCTTGACAATCACAGACCCTTTCATTAATTTTACAACTCCTGAAGATTTGTACAATGCCTTCCTCTGGCTGGGATATTTCAATTCCACTTTCAATCCCATTATATATGGTATGTTTTATCCCTGGTTTCGCAAGGCATTGAGGATGATTGTCACGGGAACCATCTTCCAGCCTGATTCTTCTACCCTAAACCTATTTCCTGCAGATGCTTAGGCAATGTTCTTTCCTGGTAAGGAATCTTGGATGCTCTTTCCCCCAAAGGTAGGGCCATGGACTTGCTGGATAAAGATATTCTTCCAGTTGATGTTATGGACACCTAAACAGGAGGAATAGATCTAATTTTCTGGATGTATCAGAGCTACCAAATTGGTCAATTTCTGAAGATCTGGGCAAAGCACTTCCAATAAAAAGAAACTCTGTCCCATGGCTTGCTGATTCCTGAATTTACAGAATTAAGGATTTAGAATTTTATTCCTTTGGTTTAAATCAAAGGGGGATCCTCTTTTTTTCTTGTAAACATCAGAGGAGGAGACACAGTCGGTCTCCACACTCACTGGCAGCCACGCTGAGTTTTTCTAAATCTTTCTTAAGATTATTGTTATATCTTAGAGGGGTGGGGGAAGGAGCTTGGGAACACTGGGAGCCTGGATTATTGAGCATGTGAGAGATGTGGACATGGAAGGGGAGAAGGAAGCAGATAGGCACAGTTACTTTCATTTTGCTTTGTTGTTGGTTCTAACTTAAACCTCATTCAGAAAGAGTTGATGTGAGTTTTGTAATATTTTGATAAAACGAACTGTCTTATTGAATAAGAAGAATGAATAAAGAGCTTAGGAATATATTCTTTCCTTTCTCACAATATACAATTGTATATATATATATTCACATATATATGGAGAGAGAGTGTGTATATAAACATATATGTGGTATTTCCACCTCTTTGAGTGACTGTGTGTACTTACTAATTATTCACCAAGCTTGATTTTCATTCACAAACTGAAGTTCCTACCCAACTCCAGAGTTTTAGGATAATACTTAATGCCTCAAATGTCTCTTCATGTCTTTTTCTGTCTTTCTCCTCTTTCTACCCCATAAACTTATTTTGCCCTTTACAATCTTCTTTTCATCCTTCACACCATCTCTCTGTCTCTCTAATTTGGTAGTTCTTCTCCACCAGTTACAGATTTGCCTCTTGTGGACCTTTGGCAATGTCTGGAGACATTTTTGGTTTTCACAACCAGGAGGAAGTGCTACTGACATCTAGAGGGTAGAGCTAAGGAATGCTGCTAAGCAGTCTACAATGCACAGAGCAGCTTCCACAAAGAAGGTTATCTGGCCCCAAACTTCAGTAGTTCCATGGTTAAGAAGTTCTGCTTAGCTAAGTTTTTAACTTTAACCTTAGCTAAGCTCACAGCCTCAATATTTACGTCTATGTAGATTTCTTTCAAATATATTCATTTTCAGCTATATGATTTCCTCTAAACTCGAGTCCCTCATTTCTTACTACCAATGAAGTATCTTTTTGAAGGCTCCATAAGATCTCAAACTCAACATATCCAGCATCCTCCCTCTATGCACACCCCGTCACCCCACACCTGTTTCTCTGACTCCTGCTTTGTATCAGAGTTGAGTGTGCACAGGTGTGTTGGTTCCTCACTAGACTATAATGTGTGACACTACGTCTTTCTATTTTCCATTTTTGTATCCCACACTGTCTGGAATGGTTCCTTTTCCATAAAAATCTCTGAACATGTTCACTGGGTAACGGAAACATAGAAACTTTGAAGAACATGGGAGTTACTCAAATTCACAGAGAAAAACAATTATAAAGCAAAGGATGTTAGACAAGTGGGGACTCCTTCTCTTGGGAGAGAAGATGGAAGAAAGAGCCTATTTATAAAGAAGAGATTGTAGTGAATTTAATTCCTGTTCTCTTTGGTCATATGTACACAATATTGTATTAGGGAATGTGGGGACAGGGCCAAAAGAGGTCTTAGAGGAAAATGACTTACTGACTCGGAAACATTTGTAACCTTTATTATTTATTTATTTATTTTCTTCTTATTATTTTTTGTTAACATATAATGTATTATTTGTTTTAGGGGTACAGGTCTGTGAATCATCAGTCCTACACAACTCATAGCACTCACCATAGCACATACCCTCCCCAATGTCCATCACCCAGCCACCCTATCCCTCCCCCCACCTCCAGCAACCCTTCGCTTGTTTCTTGAGATTAAGAGTCTCTTATGGTTTGTCTCCCTCCCCAGTCCCATCTTTATTTCTTTTTTTATTTTTTAAAGATTTGATTGATTTATTTGACAGAGAGAGAGAGTTCACAAGTAGGCAGAGAGGCAGGCAGAGAGAGAGGGGGAAGCAGGCTCCCTGCTGAGCAGAGAGCCCGATGCAGGGCTCCATCCCAGGACCTTGAGATCATGGCCTGAGCCAAAGGCAGAGGCTTTAACCCACTGAGCCACCCAGGTGCCCCCTTGGTCCCATCTTTAAAATGAAGTTTTCATCCTCACAGAGTGAGCTTCCTGAGAATAGAAATAAGATCTTCTCTTCCCTTTCCTAATGACTCAATAGTGGAAGTGTTTTATAGAAAGATTTGGTCATATAGAAATATTGTTCACTATCTTGTAGATTGACAGATTGGGAAATTTCTTAAATGGATATATTCAATAGAAGGACTCTTCTAGCCAAGTAGAATATATTTGCAAACTTAGAATTGTTTATATGCAGCTGATGCAATTTATTTATAACCTTTGCCTACTTTTGCAGGAAGTAAGGTTGCTTTTCAGAATGATAACTTTCAGACACCAGTAGGTTGCAAAGAGAAAACTTGTTACCAGTAGCAGAGGTTTTAGTGTTAAGTGCATTTTATTACAGTAATTCTTATACTAATATCAGACTATTTGGTTAAGCAAACTCCCACCATTCTATGACCTGGCCAAATGACATCACACATCCAGGCAGGACATCTTAATCCTTGAGGTTTCTAATGTTTGTATATATTTTTATATAAATTTTTATATAATTATATCTATTATATCATTATGTAATATTTTATCAAGCTATATGTAATTAGATAATATATACAATAATTTTATATAATTATATGCTATATAAATATATGCTATATAAATAAATATAACATATTATATAATATATAAATATTTATATAACATCATATTTTATATGTTATATAATTAAGATGTATTATAATAACATAATAATTAATATGTTATATACTATATATTATATATTATAAATAATAAATATGTTTATATAATAAATAATGAAAGTACAATATAATGTATAAATATATAACATATACATATACATATATATTTATAAAAGTATGTATATATATTTTTTTAAGATTTTATTTATTTATTTGACAGAGAGAGATCACAGGTAGGCAGAGAGGCAGGCAGAGAGAGAGGGGGAAGGAGGCTCCCTGCCAAGCAGAGAGCCCGATGCGCGGCGCTCCATCCCAAAACCCTGAGATCATGACTTGAGCCGAGGGCAGAGGCTTAACCCACTGAGCCACCCGAGTGCCCCAAAGTATGTATAAATCTTTTTTTTTTTTTAGTATGTATAAATCTTAAATGCTGTTGTGAAACTTTGTATTTTTGACTCTATCCTCACTGTAGACTATTTTATTTTTTATTTAATTTAATTTAATTTGTTATTTTTTTTTTTAGAAATACACAATGTTTTGCTTTCCCAGATAGCAATAAAGGAGTTTATAACAATCACTAAGAATACAGGATTCTGCCACAAAGATGCAGCATATACTGCAAAGCTGATCTGTCCAAATAAACAGAAAGTCAGGTGAAAGAACATCAGAAGTTAACACAAACAAGTGTTGACAGAAGTTACAGACTTGCAAAATATCCTTCAGGGCAATAAATTTATATAGGAAAAAAAAAAAGAAAATCAGCCAGCCTATGCTAATCTGATGTCTTTAGGTCAAACCAAGTTTCCATATGGTGTAACTCATGGAGTCCCCTCTCACCCACGAACAATAGGAATGGCAGAACAGAGAGCTACCATGCTCTTAAATTCTTTTATGCAAGCATATTGTACTTGGTGAACCTGAAATGTTTTAGAAAAAGCAATGGTATTTTTGACAACGGCCAAACTTTACAATCTCTCCATTTTTCTCAGTTCCTCTTTGGGTGGGTTTCCAGCCAGGAAGCTTTCTTAAGCTTCTCTAGCCAAAGTTCTCACTGTTTTCCCTCTCCAAGAGCCGACCAGTGAAACAACAAGAGAACAAAGGCAGCCCTTTCTGAGGTCAGTTCCACCAGCCCCTCTGACAGGTTTACAAGGAAATGGACTCGGCCTGCGCTTAGGAAGGAAGAGAGCTCTTTGATGTATATGCACAGCCTAGGTGGTCTGCGGGCATGTTTTGTCTGCTTCCTGGTTGCCGCAGGCCGCCCTGCCAATAGCTGTCTCACTACTACTACTACTACTACTACTACTACTACTACTACTACTACTTTGTTGTAGTAGAGGTGGAGCATTGGCCAAGCAGCCTGCGCAGGCCCTCAGGGCCCACGGTCCCAATGGAGTCGCCGCGGTGCACACCATGGCATCTGGAGGTGGTGTTCCTACTGATGATGACTGGGCGACTGGGCTGGAGAGGGAGGTCATGATGGCTGCACGGAAAGGACTGGACCCATACAATATGCTAGCCCCAAAGGCATCTGCAGGCACCAAGGAAGACCCTCATTTAGTCCCATCTATCACCAACAAGCGAATAGTGGGCTGCATCTGTGAAGAGGACAATAGTAGCGTCACCTGGTTCTGGCTGCACAAAGGCGAGGCCCAGTGATGCCCTAGCTGTGAAATCCATTACAAGCTGGTGTCGCACCAGTTGGCCCACCGAGCCTTTGCACTAACTTACTCAGAATGTGCTGTGAAGTTTCCTCTTTCCAATAAAGACAAACCATTGCATTGGCTCCTCCACTCCCCCCAAAAAAATAAAAAAATAAAAATAAAATAAATAAAAATAAAATAAAAATAATTTTATTTTTCATTACTCCAAAACACTTTTAATAACATCTCTGTTAGGTTGAGATATTCTATAGATCTACGTGTTCTGTTGAATATTAAGAGCCTCCAATAGTGGCTCGTCTGTTGGGCATCTGCCTTTGGCTTGGCTCATGGTTTCTAGGTCTTGGGATTGAGCCCCACATCAGGCTCCCTACTCAGCAGGGAGTCTGCTTCTCCCTCTCTCCGCCCTTCTCCCTGCTTGTGTGCTCTCTTTCTCACTCTCTCTCAAATAAAAAGATAAATTAAAAAAAAAGTGCCTCCTGAGGACAGTACTTGTAATTTGGTCGTTTGAATATAGCATATTTAGGTCTTGAGCTGTTTCAGCAAATTACTATTATCAAAGGACAAGATTTAAATCAAAATTAGGTTTTGAGATGCTTAGTAGAGTATTGGTTTATTCTTTAATGATTCCAGTAATTCAGTCCTTCAGGAGGATATTTTCTCTGCCCCTACTCCTGAAGGCAATGGGCCAGAGGCTAAGGTACTCCTTTCGTTTGAAGTTTCCAAGAAGCAGGAGGAGTTCCCCAGGCTTTAGGCCAAGGTAGACCTCCTTTCTGGGTCTGATAGGGTAATAGAGCACTGCAGGATGGCAGGGACGTTTTACCATCTGCTTTCCATGATGAGTCTTCCTTCCTTTTTAGGGATTCAACAAGGCTGCTTAAACTGCTAGAACCTAGTGACTGAGCAGGAAGGGCAGCCCTTCATTCAATACATACTCATCTTGTCATTTGATCTCAGAATAGCATAAAACATGTGACTTAATATCAAGGAACTCGGATCTGAGGCCACAGGGTGGTTCTTTTTGTAGGCCAGCATTTTCTTTTGCCGACTAAAGGCATAGTTAAGTAGAGGAGAAATGAAAGAGCAAGGGGAAGCTTCTGCTGCAGTCATGATCACTCCTTACCTTTATAAGGAACTTTTGGCACTTATGAAGGATGCCCATGAACATCAGCTCAATTATTTCTCAAAACAACACCACATGTTCTTCCCAAGTGGGAGGTGGCTAGTCCAAGGAAAAGTGAGTCATTCCATTATTATTCCAAATCCAATGTTCTTCTTTCCAAAATGTATCTAGATTGAATAGAGCAGCCATTATCTCAGGACGATGGTGGCTGCCACGGACACTGTGCTCTCTGTTTTGAAAGCCACTTGGTTCGAGAAACATGTACTGAGTGTCTACTATGTTCCAAGTGCTTCTCCGAGTGTTTGTGCTTCAGAGATGAATAAAACTGAAATCCTGGCTTCAAGGGAGTTATAGTCTAATAGGAGAGACTTAGCCACTCAATTACACAGCATGGTAATATGACCTGTGATAGAGCCAGGCACAATAAGTTATGGGAATATGGGGGAGGAAAACTTTGCCCACCTTGAAGGGTAGGGAAGACTGTCTGCATTTTAGGTCAAAGGAATGTGCCATCAGATTGAACAAGGGAGCCATTTCCAACCACTGACATATCTAATCTTAGCACTCCCTATAACCTCTAGCTCAAAACCTTGTTCGTTTAAGAGATTATGCAACTTTTTCAATATTACAAAATTCAAAGCCAAGTCTATCTCTTGGTAAAGCCCATGCTTTTTACCTTATCTATTGCTAACCTAAGTTTTCCCTTTCATATGCATTTAATTGATCTTTGGATTGCAGAAGGGCTACTAAAAACTAGAAAGCTTATACTCCTTAAACAAGTTCTGAAATTGCTTCTTTATTTGTATCTTCAAGAGGCTTGCTTTTACGATTCTTTCTATTGAAAGAAAGAAAGAAAGAAAGAAAGAAAGAAAGAAAGAAAGAAAGAAAGAAAGAGAAAGAAAGAAAGGAAGAGAAAAGAAAAGAAAAGCCCTCATTTCCTCAGACCTTATTCAACAACAGCAATTGCTGTTTCAGACTACAAAAAGAACAGAGGCAATCCTTAAATACTAACTGCCTGTCCCAAATATTGCTGAAGATTTATGGGTTCCTTGGGGATCATTGGTTAGATTTTTTTCTTTTTTAAAATATCTCCTAGTAGGCTTTCTCTCTCTTGGACCAAAACTCATAGTTTATTTCATGGGAGTCTGATATTGCTTTGCAGGGGGGAAACAATATTCCCATCTTGCAGCCCAGGCTAGTGGCTTTAGTGTTATTAAATAGCAAGACTAGTTGTTAAAATCCTAAATCTAAACAACACTTTGACTATCTTATAAATATTCCACTTACTCTTATTTCCTGTTTCTTAAAATATATAGCCACTTTGAGGAAAGCTGGGGAAAAGGAACATCAATGAATTCTGAGATAAACAAGAAAACCTGGAGGCTCTAAACTCCAATGACTTTGGCTCCTAGTCGTTATGTAACTGGGATGTATTTCTGAAAGTGAGTGGAAGACAGGATGAGAGCCCTAACTTGGGAGGGTTGACACAAGATCCGAACTAATGTCCACTCACACTCTTTTCTGTCCAATTCTGCTTACTCTGTGACAGGAACCATTCTTAACACTCATTCACTGTCACGACAAAACTGTGTTGTAGGTAGTGTATAATTTTCAACTAATGGATGAGAAAACTGGGCACAGAGCATTAGGTAATCTCTGACTTAGGAATCACACAACCAGAAACAGTCTTTTCAAATTCTGTATCTCCAAATAGACTTGTGATTGTATATTGCATTTCAGGTTTGATGTAATATATCCCCCAAAAAAACAAAGCACAAAACTTTTTTTTTCTTTTGAGAATTTCCTCCTTCAGGCCTTATTTTATTTGTAAGGCATTTGTCCCTATTTTTCACAGACACTTGGTCAGATTAAACTTATAGCTGTAGGACTTCCTGGCTGATTGCAATGGACTATGATTATAAACCGAGGGGTATCATGGTTTGTGATAATGCAACATCCTTCCTGGTCTGATTATCAAGTTCTGGAGTCAGAAATCTGTTCCCATGCACATGGAGTTGGTATAAGGCAAGTTTCTAGCAGTCACTACTGGGGTTAGCCCAGGTTTTGTAGAGAAGGTGGAGATGCCTGTTAACCTCCTTCATTTTTTTATCCATCTTTTTCCTTCATTCTTTTTGACCTCTACACCTTCTACAAAAGGCTCTGCTGGCAAATGTAATCTCTTGTCACCTTTAGAATTATGTCATTTTTGCAACATCAGTTTGACATATTGTGCAATGATCTCTCCAATGCCACAAAGGGGCATTCCAACCTCTGGAGATTTGGTACCAAGAATCAGAGAGAGCAGAATATGATTAAATATTCCATGTGAAGTAAGGACATGTAAGTCTAGTTGTAGGTACTATTACTAACTGGGAGACAGAGGGATGAAAAAGCTAAGCCATGACATAGACAGTAACAAAACCAGAATCTAACTCTGCTGTGTTTAGGGCACTGTTTCATCTCCTGTGATTTCTTTAACCTAGACAAAACATAGAACTAAAAAAAAAAAATCATGATGAATCCAGTGTGGGGGCCACAAACCAAAGGGCTTATGATCAATTATTCTCAACTATTTTGTTGAAGGAAATGTACATGAATAATCCAAACGCAGAAGGGATATATGAAATTCACCAAAAATAAAACTGAAGAACATATAAAACCAGTGTCTTCAATTATCTCTAACTAATTGGCAAAATAAATGATCCTGTCCCAAGTAGGAACCTTGAACTTCTGAGACTTGTGAATAGTGCAAACTAGGTCCCTTGGTGCTCCCTCATTTGCATGACATACCACACTTAGGACTAGTTTCTGTTTGGAGTATAAAATCATTAACTGATTGCACATCTGTCATCTTTGTTCCTGGGAGAGAATTCTAGATACTTATGTTCACCTGCTACAAGAGGGGCTTCTTCTGATAAAGTGGTTCTGATTCCTACCTATGTAAGTAGCTTAGAAATGTTGAATTCATTTTATTAGAACTTCTTTAAAATTTCTCAGGCTGGTGTTAAGATAGATAAAATATTTTTTCATACCACATAACTCTTTAGAGATATATAAACAATGTGTGTTCTCTTTAGAAATTGTGCAGTAAGCAAAACTAAAATCGGGTCATTCTCTATTCTTTTAATTATTTGCATTTTTAATTATTTTCTTGGAAAGAGTTGACATGTAATTAAAAATCTTAAGCTGTTGATTTTAATGTCAATTAATTTAATTCTTGAAAGGAGGAGCCAGAAGTTACTCCTACCTCAAGTGATGATTTGTCACAAAGAATGAATTCTTCCCTTGGTTCAGACTTATAACTTGAAATCTCACTTTACATTTGACAATAGGTGAACTTATCAAAATGGAAGAGGCACCCTCTCATTAATTGTATAATACCTATTGTGACATAGCCTGTTTTATCTTTGCAGGAACATTTAGCTTACATTCTTCTTTTTCCTGAAAGATATAGTCTACACTAATTTCAAAAGTGTCCACTCAGACAGAACAGAGCTAGCAGAGAAATGACTCTTTTTTTTTTTTTTAAGATTTTATTTATTTATTTTGACAGAGAGAGAGAGAGATCACAAGTAGGCAGAAAGGCAGGCAGAGAGAGAGGGAAGCAGACTCCCGCTGAGCAGAGAGCCTGATGTGGGGCTCGATCCCAGGACCCTGGGATCATGACCTGAGCCAAAGGCAGAGGCTTAACCCACTGAGCCACCCAGGTGCCCCCAGAGAAGTGACTCTTATGAGAACTTAAATCCCATGTTGCTTTGGTATTTGGAGCACATTTTATTCAGTACTCAAGGAAATTGTACTAGGTTCCAAACTGCCCTTCAGTTTCTCCGCTATGTCTTTTTTTTGGGGGGGTGGGACAGGTGGCCAGTTCCCAGAGAGAGCGGAAGAGAAGAAACCATAAATGAGCGCTGTCCTCATCCAAGGTGCTGAAGAACATTCCACAACATTTTGCTACCAGGTGAATGGGTCTTGCCCCAGGACAGTCCATCCTCTGGACATTCAGCTGGCCATCTACCTGGCTTGTGCATTAGGCATGCTGATTACAGTCTTAGGAAATTTGTTTGTGGTATTTGCTGTGTCCTACTTCAAAGTGCTTCACACTCCCACCAACTTCTTGCTGCTTTCCCTGGCCCTGGCTGACATGTTTTTGGGTCTGCTAGTGCTGCCCCTCAGCACTGTTCGCTCAGTGGAGAGCTGCTGGTACTTTGGAGACTTCCTCTGCCGCCTGCATACCTACCTGGACACCCTCTTCTGCCTCACCTCCATCTTCCATCTCTGTTTCATTTCCATTGACCGCCACTGTGCCATCTGCGAGCCCCTGATCTATCCCTCCAAGTTCACAGTCAGGGTGGCCATCAGGTACATCCTGGCAGGGTGGGGGATCCCAGCAGCTTACACTGCCTTCTTTCTCTACACAGATGTGGTGGAGAATGCGCTCAGTCAGTGGCTGGAAGAGATGCCTTGCGTTGGCAGTTGCCAACTGCTATTCAATAAGTTTTGGGGCTGGCTAAACTTTCCTATGTTCTTTTTCCCCTGCCTCATCATGATCAGCTTGTATATAAAGATTTTTGTGGTTGCCACAAGGCAGGCTCAGCAGATCAACACCTGGAGCAAAAACCTGGCTGGGGCTGCCAAACGCGAAAGAAAAGCTGCCAAGACCCTGGGCATTGCTGTGGGCATATACCTCTTGTGCTGGCTTCCCTTCACCATCGACACGCTGGTTGACAGCCTCCTTAACTTCATCACACCACCACTGGTCTTTGACACCTTTATCTGGTTTGCTTACTTCAACTCAGCCTGCAACCCTATCATCTATGTTTTTTCCTACCGATGGTTCAGAAAGGCACTGAAACTCTGCCTGAGTCAGGAGATCTTCTCATCTCGGACACGCACTATTGATTTGTACCAAGAATGACTTCTTTAACTGAACGCAGGCCAGGGGCAGGAAGGACGGGTGGTGCTGTGGCAGTGGGCTGTGTGGTGTCGTGCGTTTGTGGGCATGCTTCTTAGGGCACCATGGCTTAAGTAGTGGAGAAAAAAAACCCTTAATTCGGAAAGAAATACTGCCCTCTCTTTACTCAATGTTTCTATAGTAGAGTGTAGGAAAAAGGAGAGAATGAAGTCAACCGAATTTTTTTGGTTAAGTTAAAATTCTGTGAAAATATGGGGCTCCTTGCTTATTACTTTGTTGAGACAGAGGAGATACAGAGGTGGAGGGAAAAGAGCACAAGTTTGGGATTTCTGAATTCCCCGCCTGGTTCTGCCACCTGGCAGTGCCAGGTGAGACTATTTTGGCAATCTTTTAATTCCTTCCCATCTTACAGAGTTTCAGCTGGAAAATTAGGGTTTCACACTGTTTGTTCTCTAATGTCTACCGAAGCTCAAATATTGTATAATTTAACTGCCAGCAATATTGTTTGTATCCTAATTTCACATCACTTTTCATAGTCATAGTCAAGTGTTTGGACTGTTTCTTTTTCAAAATGTTCCCTTTAGAATCCCTGTCTTCATGGAACCCCACTACTAAACAGGATTGTAAGGTGGATTCCTCCATTTCAATGATTACTGAGTATATGTATTATATTCTTAAAGGAGTATCTCCTCCCTTTCCTTTAATAATTGAAACTCGGAAATAGTGGACTATTTTGTAAAGTGATAATGATCTACATCTTGCCATTGTAATATTTCTTTCTTTTTAAAAAAATCACATAAGTTAGACCTACTATCTTTCCAGGGACATCAGTATATGATTTTTCTTTGGAAGAACAAGTACCTATGCCACATGCTTATTCAGCATTGAACCAGTTGTTTCTTACAAGCTATTACTAGTAAAGGTATGACATCTTTTATGTACATTTTGCTTCTGTCTTCTTCGTAAATCTTTTCCAACAAGTCTCTAGTAATTCCCACATTTCTTACTGAATATTTTTCAAGTTAATAATTGTTTATTTGGAAAACTTATTTAAATTAACTTGAGGTCTCTGAAGTACAAAGACATGGACAGATGTAACATAGATATAAACATAAACCAATTTCCATAAATAAAGAAGTAATGTTTTAATTTGTCATTGAAGTTAGCTGAAATGAATTTATTTCACTCCATTTCTTTCTTTCTGGCTAGAAAGATAACTTCTATTGACTTTAATGTTTTTCTTAATTAAAAATCATTTATTGTAAATAAATTTTTCAAAGCCTAGTTTTTCTTTAGAAGTATTATTCTTTCCTTTCCAATTAAGTATTAAGTATTATCACATAGTTAAATGAAAAAAAATTCATCATAATATATACAATTTTGAGACATTAAGGAACACAGTGCCTTAGATATAGGAATGAATATAATTTGCAAAGTGTAAATCAGTCATTACTTTTAAAAACATAGTTTCCTTTGCCTAGAAATAAATCCACAACTCTTCCCAATCCACTGAACATGGCACTATACGTCCTAGAAGAACACTCAGCTATATCACAAGGTGCAACTCCACATAATTTTTTTAAATGCAGATTTAAATAATGTTAGACAGGTTTTTGTTGAAATAGGACTTCTTACAGTCATTAATATGTCATGCCTCATGTTATTCTCCAAGAGCAGGATATAGTATGCAGTAACTCCAAAACATTGTAGATGCAGAAATTTCTTTTCCCTGGAATACTTTATAGGATGACTCTCTGATAAAACATCATTTGGGAAATGTTGGCTCAGAAGAAAATGAGAATTAAAGGAGTCAAACCCCGAGCAGAGGGGTAGAGGTTAGAATGTCTCCACATTGAAATGGAAGATGTCTGGGGAGATGGAGGGAGAGAGAAAGGTGGAGGATCTTGAATGCCAACCTCAAGAAGGTCAAAAGGGGGGACTATTCCCTTGGTAGTTGTTTAGCTGTTTTACCTCCATATTTTTTGAACACTCTGCACTTTCTCGGTTTCTTCGGTCATGGTATTCCTTCGGCCTGAAAATCCTTTTCCATCCTTTGCCTCCTGCAAAAACTCTTCAAATCTCTTAAGGCCCAGTTTGAATGCTACTGCTTTAATATGTCTCTCTGATCTTCCAAAGAGATGTCGATTCTCCTTTCTTCTGTGTTCCTCAAACACATCTTTTTTTTTTTTTTTTAAGACTTTTATTTATTTATTTGAAAGAGAGAGTGAGTTTGAGAGAGAGAGCAGGAGTGAGGAGAGAAATACAGACTCCCAGCTGACTGGGGAGGCCAATGTGCGGCTCAATCCCAGAACCCTGAGATCATAACCTGAGCCAAAGGCAGACACTTAACCATGTCAGCCACCCAGGCACCCCTCAAACACATCTTTTATCATCTAAACCTGTATGAATTCCCAGCCGTAATTGTCAGTAGATCATTTTTTCCTTCAGGATTTTCTAAGGTTTTTGTTCTGTATTCTCGAAGCACTGAACTCAGAATCCAGAACACTAAGTCTTCAAAGATATTGGTGAAATAGATCAGTGAATGAGTCAATATAAGGATTAGTGCCCATTGTCCTCATGTAATTGTATACCTTATATTTTTAAAAATAAACTTTTTATTATTTTAGAATAGCTTTTACATTTACAAGAAAGATGCAAAGACAGTACAGATAGTTCCTGTACCTTGTACCTCATTTCTCTTATTATTAACACTTTAGATTAGTATCTTACCTTTCTTAAAATTAATGAACCAACATTGATATATTGTTATTAATGTATCAATAAAAAGTCCATACATTATTCACATTTCCTCAGGTTTCCCTGCTGTCCTTCTGTTCTAGCTTCCCATTTAGGACTCTACATTTAGTTGTTATGTCTCCTTAGGCTTCTCTAGACCCTGATAGTTTCTTTTACTCCCCTTATCTTTGATGACCTTGACAGTTTTGAGGAGCCCTGGTCAGATATTTTGTAGGATAGTCCTCAGTGAGGGTTATAGGTTTTTTGGGGAAAAAGACCATAGAAATAACATGCCATGCTCATCACATCATGACAAGGACACTCTGCTATCAACATGACTTGTCAGTGTTGATGTTGACCTTAATCTAGCTGAGCTAGTGTTTGTCCTTCTAAAATTTTCCACAGTTAACAACAGTGCTTATTTGCCAGAGTTACAGATTCTAAAAGATAAAAGTAAGATCCCATTACCTGTTTCTATGTAATCCAGCACTGATTTGGTGCACTGTGGGCATGGGGTTCATATTTCATAAAGGAAAAAAAAGAGGAATATGTGAATGTTTTCATTGATGTATATTCTACTTATCTCCTAAAACTAGCAAATTTTCTGTTGAAATTAAGTTTTGTTACAGAAAAAAAAGAATGAGAGACTGCATTCAGAAGAGAATCTCCTCCCATGAAAAAGTAATATTTAATGTGTTTAAACAGAATAGCATAGCACAGAGTGCTCTCCACACTGATCAGTTTTACACAGTCTTGAGTGGTAGTAGCAGCAGCAAAAAGCAGACAAATAATCACCTTAGCATCATTTGGGAAAGTACAATGGCTTCTGCTCCCAATACTGGGGGAGGAAATAATTACACGGGATGAGAGTAATTCACCTGGCAATCACAATAGATGGGTCAGGACAGAGTCTGTCTGCAGAGCCCTCCAACCCTCAAGAGAGCTCTCCTGATTCTAAATCAGACAAGGTATCTGTGTTACTCTACATGCAATTATAGATAAATATTTCAGATCTCTCTCCTCAGACATTAAGCACAATACATTTAACAGCTCCCCAAAAGGCTCCCTTGCGAAATTAAGCAAAGCAGAAAAAGCAAGGACCTCCTGAAGGCAAGGTTTTGAGAGGGTAAAAAACTTTGTAAGACAAGAGGAAATGGGATCAAAGAACAAAGATGTTTTCAGGGGACATTCCATAACAAAGGGAAGAGTCAGTGAGTTAAAAGAAATGAGGGATTGCGTTGGTGCAGCCGCTTTGGAAAACAGCGTGGAGATTCCTCAAGAAATTAAAAATAGAGCTACCCTATATCCTGCAATTGCACTACTGGGTATTTACCCCAAAGATGCAGATGTAGTACAAAGAAGGGCCACATGTACCCCAATGTTCATAGCAGCAATGGCCACAATCGCCAAACTGTGGAAAGAACCAAGATGCCCTTCAACAGATGAATGGATAAAGAAGATATGGTCCATATATACAATGGAATATTATACCTTGATGAGAAAGGACGAATATCCAACTTTTGTATCAACATGGACGGGACTGGAAGAGATTATGCAGAGTGAAATAAGTCAAGCAGAGAGAGTTAATTATCTCGTGGTCTCACTTATGTGTGGAGCATTAGGAAAAACACATTGTGAGAAGGAAGGGAAGTGTGAATGGGGGGAAATCAGAGGGAGAGATGAACTATGAGAGACTGTGGACTCAGCAACAAACTGAGGGTTTTGGAGGGGTGGGGGTGGAGGGTTGGGTGAGCCTGGTGGTGGGTATTGAGGAGGGCACGTATTGCATGGAGCACTGGGTGTGGTGCATGAACAATTAATCTTGTAACAGTGAAAAAATAAAATAAACATATTTGGGAAAAAAAGAGAAATGAGGGGTATGCCGAGCTCTGCAGTAATTAGCAAATAAAAATTTAACATTTCTTATTAGGAAATTGCATGCTTTTGGAAAAGTGACAAGGAAGTGCACATCTTAACATGACTGGAAACACGTTGATCTACCCTATTAAATTTGAAGAGTAATTTGTTTTCTCCTCATGAATAATCCCATTTGATTTTTAAAACTCATTTCATTTGGAAATTGTAAAGATTTTTTTAACTTCTTCAGTCCGATTGCTTACATTTGTTCCAACAACAAATTCATGGTGGCTAAACTGTCCTTGAAAACCCAACCACTCACAATAACTTTGATGGCTTTCCTGAACCATGGGTAAAATAAAGCATAAATCAAAGGGTTCATGGCTGAATCACAATAAGCACACCAGCAGCAAATCTCATAAATACATGCAGGGGTTATGAAGCCCATAGAGGCATCAATTAATGAGTCAATACTATACGGTAACCATGAAATCATGAATGCTATTCCCGTGACACGCAGGGTTTTAATGGCTATTCTCTATCTCATACTCACCCTAGTGTTGTGTGTCCCTGAGGTTTATGCTTGGCTACTAATGTTTTCACTCTCTATAGGCTATTTTCTAGCCACAAGAAAAATACTACTATACAGAATCACCATAACAAACATAGATGTGAAAAACAATAGCAAATCTATCAAAATCCAAAATTGATTTATAACAGGCTGACAACACCCTACACAGTTGAGGGCACTAGATAGTCCCTCCATCACCACAGACATCTGTGTAGAGCACGGCCCCGCTGTAGACAAGGGGCAGGGTCCAGGAGACGTTGAGGCACATCCCTGACCCAGACACCATGAACTTGCCAGGATAGACCAGAGGGTTAGTAACAGCAATGCACCTGTCCATGGAGAGGAAGTACAAGAGGAAGAGAGAAGAGTAACCAAATGCCACATCGCAGAACGTGTGGAAGGGACAGAAACTTGGCCGGAAGTACCAGCAGCTCTGCACGGATCTGACTGCCCTGAAGGGCGTGACGGTCACCCCCGCCCAGAAGTCGGCACAGGCCAGAGAGGCGAAGAGACATCGGTCTGAAATGCAGGAGGGAAATCAGCACCAGGAGGTTTCCAAACACAGCCAGTCAAACAACACAGCCCCAAAGCCAAACATTGTGTAGAGCATCAGGCGGGGTCCAGGCGAGCTGGGAGCTTTCAGACAGGACCCGGTCACGTTCTGGTGACAGAGCTGCTAGGCTGCAGGAGGGCGAGTCAGTGATCACCGTGCATGTGGAGAATTCTGTCCTTCTTGATTTTCACAAAGGATGTAGGATTCTACTTTTCAATACATCTGGGGAAAAGACCTATAAGGATGCCTAAGAAAATTATCAGATAGGACCTCTATTATATTTTTCAATTTTCCATTTTTATTATAAATCTTAAGTGATTTCTATAACAAAATTAAAATTATATAATACAAGATTACTAAGGGGTTGATTTCTGTTAACAAATAGCTGGCTCCCTTAATTTGACAAAATTTCCTTTTAATAAAAAAAATTTCCTTTTAATCATAAACACCTTTATTTTTTGCCTTTAGCGTTTCTCTTCACAACAGCCACCAATACGGGATGTAACTTCGGTTTGAAGGATCACTTCTTCTCATCCTTATCTCTGTGTTGTCTTACCTGCATTGCTGACTAAGACATCCAGAGAAATAAATAATCATCAATGGGAAAATTCCTTGTGAGAATCCCTACAGTTTAAGGTGTGAACTCGGAAGATTATTTTCCACAGTGATTTTTAGGAAAGTCATTCTACAAAACAACTCTTTACATAAAATTAGCTCAGCCATTATGTTTTCCGGGCCAAAGATTTCTTTGTGAATAGACTTACACCTTGGGGCACCTGGGTGGCTCAGTCGTTAAGCTTCTGCCTTCGGCTCAGGTCATGATCCCAGGGTCCTGGGATCGAGCCCCACGTCAGGCTCTCTGCGCAGCGGGGAGCCTGCTTCTCCCGCTACCATTTCCTCTGCTTGTGTTCCCTCTCACTGTGTTTCTCTCTGTCAAATAAATAAAATCTTAAAAAAAAAAAAGAGAGAGAAAGACTTACACCTTACCTTCCCCTATTCTCAAGCCTGACTTGGCCACCTTATTGGGTTCCTGTTACATAAGCACAAAAGACTGCAGCTTTTTTTTGTCCTGTTAAGAATTATTTTTGCATCTGCCCTGGCTGCCAACAAGTAGAAAATGTCACATACCTTGAGGACATCTGAGACTGATGAAATACATTATAGGAAAGTATTAAAAAACAACATGGTACTTAGAGTCCTGACCATGACCCTGTAACAGTAGTGATTAAAGAGTTGAAACAGAGTCTCAGAAGTCACTGTTGATTTCAGAAATACTGCAAGACTGCGACGGAATATGTTCAGAAGAGTTCTACATAATATTTTTCATTAAGCAGGCAGATATAGGGGCGCCTGGGTGGCTCAGTCAGCTAAGCATCTGCCTCCAAAATAGGTCATGATCCCAGAGTCCTACTCAGCGGGAAGTCTGCTTCTCCCTCTCCCTCTGCCTGCCCCTCGCCCTGCTTGTGCGTGCTCTCTATCAAATAAATAAATAAAATCTTTAAATAAATAAATGGGCAGATACAGCGTGATCAGCAGGAAAAAAAAAGAAACAAACAAAAACAAAATGGGCTTTTAGATTGTGTGGACGGCTGGGAGAGGACTTAGAAAGAAGAGAAGCAAGGAAGATGATTTTAAACATCTCCAATCTGGGGCTGGATTTTTTTTTTTTTTTTTTTTTTTTTAATGTTTTCCTAGCAAGAAAAAAAAGGCTGAGTCGGGCACCTGTTTCTCGAAAGACTGAACTTCCCAGAAGGGCTGGAAGGAGCACTTCCCTTCCTGGAGGGGGATGTGGCTGCTCCTTAGAGGGAGGGAAACACATTCCCTAATAGACAGACCTCCAACCTCACCCACAGATGCTGATATGGAGTTTGGATGCCACCCTGGGGGAAAACGAGCAGAATCCCTAAATTTCCTGGGATCTGTGTCTTGTTCCTGGTGGGATATGAACCTCTAAGCAAGATTTAAGAGTCCCGCAGAAAAATAAATTGCATCGTAGCATGCCTGAGTAAGTGGTAGCTAAGATTTGTGCTCGTCACCATATATATATTATGTCCTCCCCCCTCTCATACATTGACCTCTGCACAAATCCATACCATGTGGCAAAATCATCTTAACCTTGTGTCCACTTCTCCCATATTTCATGCTGCTCCCCACACAGCACCTGTCCCACAGCCACACTCTTGATCACCTCGCTGTCCCCATCCCCACGCCTTAGCACTCGTCGCCCTCTCTGCCTGGATATCCTGTTTTTACCATAAATCTCTCTCCTCAACCTACTAGAGGCGTTTCAAGTCCATCTCCTTGGTAAATTTACCCCAAACACACTCGGATAAAACTCAGTATCATTATCATTAACATCTTTAAAACAAGTAACTGACAACCTTGAATTCTGAAGTCAGCAAAAATGCTTTTCAAAATTGAAGTGTGAAATGAAAATATCTTTAGATGAACAAAAGCCGAGAATCCTCACTGCCAGCATAGCCACACAAAAAGAAAAACTTCAGGGGGTTTTCAAGGCAGAAAAATCTAATCCCAGGAGAAACACGGCAGCTCAGGAAGTAAAGTGGTGTGCCACGGAGTGTCAATATCGGAAAAATAAAAGAAAGGCCAAATGTAAAAATGAACATCTTTTTGACTTAAATTACATGCAGAATTAAAATAAGTGACAGCGGTATCAAAAAAGTTGGGAAAGGTAGATGGAGTACATAATTGCAATTCCAGATAAACTGCATTGCCTTGAACTGGTACAATGATTAATTTATTGGAGAACTTAATTAATGAGGGATACATATTAAATCAGTAAGATTCCAACAGAATAATGTAATTAAGTCCAATTTATAATTTCATGGGAGAAAAAGTGAATAAAAAAATCTAAAATTAGTCAAGAGAGGTAAAAGAACAAATGTAAAGAATGAATAAAATACTAAGATAGTTGATTTAAACCCAAATGCATCAGCAATTATATGCAATATATAAGAATACTCATTCAAGTTGGTAATAAGCTTATTGGACTGGATTTTAAGATTCAGTTGTAAAATCCTTGCTTTATTTTACCCTCTCTCTTTTGGAGGGACTTCAAACAACATAACTGGTCAAGAACTAAAGGACAGTTTATCAACATAAATGTGCTTTCAGGATAAGCCTAAACTTAAAATTGAGGTATTTGTGAGATATTGGGAGTTTTCCATGTATTATGACATGGCATATATCAAATTTGAAAAATGGCATTCCTCAGATTCAATCCAACATTGCTTAGAGTGAGCTTCTCCAAGCTTCTGCTACAACATTTACTGACGTGGTAAAGCGAGGTCCTGTTCCTACTGATGATTCTGCCCACTTCTCTGCTTGGTTACTTTTCTATTGTCTCAACTTCTGAGAAGGATTTCTTGGTATTTTCACCTTTCATGTTCACTTCTCTGTTCCTTTCAAAGCTTCTTCCTATTCTCTATTAATGTCATGTTAATTGACATTAACTATGGGTCTTCACCTAGATTCTAGTTTTCTTCACTTTCATTCCAAAATCTCCTTTTGCTGGAGTTTTCTTCAATCTCCTCAGACCCTCTGCCATGTGCTCTAGTAAGGAGATTAGTTCCTCCTGTTCACCAGTGCTCTTCCAACTGCAAGGGAATCAGATGTGAAATTCAGATCTGGTCCAAGCCTTAAGTTTGATGTTTACGGGACAATCTCCTTTGGACATTTCTCCACTGTGGAACTGATCATGACAAAATGAGGCCTTTATAACAATAACTGTCTTTTCAACATGATCTTTTTTTTTTTTTTTTTAAAGATTTTTTTAAATTTATTTGACAGAGAAAGACACAGCGAGAGAGGGAATGCAAGCAGGAGAAGAGGGAGAGGGGGAAGCAGGCTCCCTGCTGAGCAGGGATTCCCGATGTGGGGCTCGATCCCAGAACCCTGGGATCATGACCTGAGCTGAAGGCAGAGGCTTTAACCCACTGAGCCACCCAGGTGCCCCTCAACATGATCTTTAATGTGCTATGCTACTTCACTTCTTCAAGTGAGGAAGTGAGAACAGTTGCTTGCCATTACATAAAAATATTATCACTGTTGATTATAATGCAAACTTACAATGTCACATATTCATGGGGGAAGATGATATATTCAGAAAATTGTGTTTGGACATTTAGCTATCTATTTAGGGGAAAAAAAAAGTTGAATCCTTCCTCTGCAAACGCATGTGCATGGATATACATATTCTCCTGGGACAGATCTGCGTGTAAAACAAAACCATAAAAATTTAGAAGAAACTATTTGATATTTTCATAGTTTCTCATAGAAAATATTGGTAGGCTTACTATAAATTTTTAATTTCCAATTTTTTCCATGAAAAAATTTTGAAAAGATAAACATGAAAAAAGCTCTTTAGAACATCTATTGTGTTCTGATTTAGGTGAAATGAGGAAGAAAAGGATTTTCTTTTTTTTCCCAAGCACTTGAGCCTCCAAGGCCCAGACCCTACTCAGAAAAAAGACAATAGTCACTAGATTTGAGAAAGTTATGGGAGGTATCAAAACTTCCCTGTATTCCAATTAAGAGTAGGAAAGGACCAAAATAATCGAGAAAATAGTGAGGATCTCAGAGACAGGAGCATTCCTTCTCTCCCTCTTTCTGCTCTGGGTTGAAGAAGAGTAGTAACTGATATGCCAGTGTGGTTGGTTGAATAATGGCCCGTTGAAAGAGATCCATATCCTAATATTGGGAACTTATCACTGCTAGTCCTCTTTGGAAAAAATAACATCTTTGCAGATGTGATTAAATTAAGACTCTTGAGATGAAGGGATTATCCAGGATTATCTGGATGGGCTCTAAATACTATGCCAAGTGTCCTTATAAGAAAGAGACACAGGGAGATGACACACAGAGGAGAAGGCAGTGTGATCGCACAGGCAGAGATTAGAGTGATGTGGCCAGAAGCTGGAAGAGGCTAGAATGGATTCTCCCCTAGATCTCCAAGGGGAGTGAGACCATGTAGGCACCATGATTTGGTTCAGGAAAACTGATTCTGTATTTCTGGCCTCCAGCATTCTAAAGGCATAAATCTGTGTTGTGTTAAGCCATCAAGTCTGTGGTAATTTGTTATTGTGGCCATAAGAATCTAATATAGTCAGGCAGGTTGAAGGGGAAATGATCCAGGTGTAAGGGAAATGCATTCTCCTTCCCTTGTGCAGAACTGTGGCAGACTGTCGCATGAATCACAGGCATGAAAATGATCCTTCAACATGTGGATGAGAAATGGGACCTCAACTTTAGTAGCATAACCTTTATGTTTCTACTTTTTTGGTGAAGTGAACATCTCTAAGCATTTGAAAGAAATATGTTGGGGCGCCTGGGTGGCTCAGTTGGTTAAACAACTGCCTTCGGCTCAGGTCATGATCCTGGAGTCCTGAGATCGAATCCCTCATCAGGCTCTTTGCTCCGTGGGGAGCCTGCTTCTCTCTCTGACTTTTCTCTTCTCATGCTCTCTCCCTCTCTCTCTCTCTCAAATAAATAAATAAAAACTTTAAAAAATAATAAAAAGAAAAGAGAAGAAAGAAATATGTTTACTAAAAAATGGCTGACATAAGGTCATATTTTCATATTTTCTAGTTTCCTCAAATCTGTGTGCTTCTTGGCTTTGTTAATTGTTAATTATTTTCCTTTTCAAGGCCTCTCTTCAAGCTTACCTTTGGGTCACTTTCAAAGGTTGCATGGATCTGTGGTCCCCATGAAGTCTCATAGGGCCTGTCTTTCTGGATTCTGTGCACTTGACTTCCATTTTAAGCAGCTTGTTTCTTGGAAGCCAGTCTTTCTGTAGCTCTTGAAGTTCTCCAAGGCTGATTTCAGACTCAGAGCTGGATTCATATTTTATATTTTGAGGGATATTTTATGGAATAATTACGAGCAGATGATGCAATTTCACACCCGTGATCATCCTTTCATGTGATTGTTTTCTCATCCTAACAAGTGTGTTGTTTCACCTGCCAGTCATTATGGAAGGTGACTTTCTGTTATTTTTTTTCTATAAACACTATCCAAAGTGTGCACATTGTTGATGACAAAATTAGCAATGCATTGCAAGTTATGGAGAAAGGATGAATCTTTCAAGAAGTGTTGGTGTGGCATCAAGCTTTTTGGAAAAGTATGTTAAGCATTTCTCACACATAAACGAAAGCAAAACTCATATTTCTAGATGTTAAAAATCTAGTAATTTCAGAATTTTTCATTGGAAGAATAGTGACCAAAAACCTATTATAAATTCATGCACTTGATTTAATCTTTTTTAAATTCAAAGGAAACAAAGCCTAGTTAAGAAAAAATAAGAGTCTTAACTTGGAAAAGTATTGACAGCATATATGGTGAAGGGAGGGTTAGTAGTTTACAAATAGAAAGGCCTTTTACAAAATAGTAAGACAAAGATTAACACCTGACTAGATATACGAATATGATTTCATGGAGAAAAATACACAATGTCTATTAAATACATTAAAATGTAAATTTAAAAATAATTTTTAAATGTTAATGAAAGTGTGATAGAGTATCATCTATCAGTTGGCAAATATTAGAAGTTTCAATAATACCCAGTATTAGAGTGTGGGAAATTGGACACCCATGCGAGTAGAACATGCTCATGTACATCTTAGGAGAACGGAATTTAGTCTCTCTTTTCTGAGAGCAATTAAACATTTAAAACACACTTGTCATTTGGCTCTGTAGCTCTTATTTCTAGTAAGCAATCCCAGGAAAAGAGCCAGCCAAGAGAGCAAAGATGACAATAACATTCACTGTATAATTTTTAATTATTAACTGGAAAAAGCCTAGATCAATATGGGATAATCTAAATAAATTATGTCCCACCAATGTAGCAGAAGGTTATGAAGTCATTAAAAAGTGCAAACGAGTTCTGTATAAATTGACCTAGAAAGACAACCACAATATATTTTTTTACTAAAAACAAAACAAAACCCCCAAACCCTGACCCAGATTATACAACACTATATGAAATCTGGCCCCCATCTATGTATATTTCCAGATGCTTTTACAAAGTCTAGCTTTTTGTATAGTGGACAATGTGTGTATATATGGGGGGTTTACTTTGTCATTTATCTTCATCATCTTAGTGTTGTGATGAAATTAGTGTACCAAAATTGACATTACTATTTCACAATCTGTTTTACTTGGGTACAGAGTTTGTCCGTTCGCTTGTTTTAATTTAATGAGGATATTCTTTGAATATATTTTTTCTCACCTAAGGAAACTAAATTGTAGCTGCATTGATATATTTTAGGAACTACCTCTTAAAAGTGGTTAAAGTGTCTTAAGAATTACATTTTAATGTTACTAAAATATTTTAAATAATGTTTTGAGTGGTATAACCTTGGTACAACAAAGGTACCTTGTTCCTTGGGGCCTCCTGGAATTGAGGTAATTACAGGTCTGAAGACAAGAAAAGCTGTTAGGGGAGGTGCTTTGTAAGGCAACAACCCCAGGGAAGGCCATTGTAGCTTCTTCAAACAAGAGAAACACCTCAGGCAGGAGTGGACCAGGTACCTCCTCCAGCAGAAAGTGTTTGAGAGACTTAGAGGTTGGAGATAATCAGTTTCATCAGGACCTGCAATAAGTCAATATTTTAATTTTTAGGGGCACCTGGGTGGCTCAGTTGGTTAAGCGGCTGCCTTCAGCTCAGGTCGTGATCTCTGGTCCTGGGGTCCTGGGATGGAAGCCCCAGCAGGGCTTCCTGCTCAGCGGGGAGTTGTTTCTCTCTCTCTCTTTCTCTCCCTCTGTCCCTCCCCACCACTTGTTCTCTCTCTCTTTCAAATAAATAAATAAACAAACATCTTTTTAAAAATTCTAATTTTTAGAATCTCTTTATTTCCTAATCAATGCCAGAATTTTAGTGAAAGATGCCCTGGAAGTTTGAGAATTCAATTTGCATTATCATTCAGCCAGCTATAGAATTAGGCCTGGGGTTTGATTCTCAGAAACTCAGTCCTGGGGCTGTGGCAGTATGAGATTCTTTCCAGGCGTTCATGAAAGGTTTCAGGTCCTTCATATGGGCCTGAGCAGGAATTTAAAGGCTCTGAAGCTCATCATTTCCTCCCCCAACACCCCAGGTGCTCCATAGCAGTTAAAAGAAACCAACCAACTCATTATACTTGTATTTTAACTAAAATGCTGTAGGGCAGCAATTCCTTGGTCACCAAAGTCTTGTCTTCTGTTGGCATTTGAATACAGGTATCTACAGATAATAATGGGAGTAAATGTTTTGCCACAGCAGGCCGTGGACTGTCAATTCCCTCTCTATCACTGGAAATGGGGTCATGAATGCACCACATATAGAACCAATTCCAGGAAACCCACAACCTCTTCTGAGAACTCATCTTAAGATTCGATGCTTCTGGAACATAGTTCTTTCATCATTATATGGAATCTGTCTTTATTTATGAAAAGTACTATTTGTTGTGAGTTTTACACTGTTTGATATTCACATAGTCACAACAGCATTCTTATGCTTATTATTTGAATAGTATCCATTTTTCTACCCTTTTTTCCCTTCAGACTGTGTCTTTATACTTACAGTATGTCTCCTGTAGGCAGAAATAGTTGAGATTTTTTTTAATGCAGCCTGACAATTTCTATTAATTGGAGAGTTAAATCCACTTAAATGTAAATTTTATACACTTAACTTTATTATCTTGATATTTGTTTCTCATTTGTTCTTTTTATGTTTTGTTTCTCTGTTACTTCTTTCTTGCTTTATTTTTTGCTAAAATGACACATTTAGTTACTATTACTTTCTTCTATTGCTTTTTATATATATAGAGAGAGATAATACACAGACTTATATCCAATATTATTAGGATGTCCAATCCTTAAACATTACCAGGAAAATATAGCAATCCTAAATATGTATAGAGTTAATGGCAAAGTATCTATTCCCATAAACTGCAAATGACAAAACTAAAAGGAGAAATGAGCTAATTTACTGTCCTTATCAAATATTCCAGTGCCTCTGTCTGTAACTTTTATAGATTCAACTTTACACCACCAAAAAAGCACAGGTGTTTTTTCCCCCCAGAAATCGACAAGGTAAATCTAAAAGGCATATGAAATATAAGGACAAGTAGAATGACCAAAACAACTTTGGAAAGAACAGCAGAATGGAAGGCATAACATAACCTGACTTTAATACTCACTATCCAGTGCCTGGGTTGGCTCAGTCATTTACGTGGCTGCTTTGACTCAGGTCGTGATCTCAGGATTCTGGGATCGAGTCCCACCGAGCAGGGAGCCAGCTTCTCTCTCTCCCTCTGCCTCTCCCCCTGCTCCTGTTTTCTCTTTCTCTGAAATAAATAAGTGAAATCTTTTAAAAAATACTTATGATCATGTTACAGTTAAGATAATAAAGTATTAACCTAAACATAGAACAACATAGAAAACAGATCAAAAAACTACAATAAAGAGTCCAGAAATAGAACCATGTGTACATGGTTAATTGGTTTTGACAAAAGAACAAACCTCATTCACTGGAAAAAGATGAGTCACTTCAAGAAATGCTGCTGGAATTGATAAATATCCATATACTGCCACGACTGCTACTACCACTACTGAACCTCAAATAATAATAATAATAAATTCCTCACAACATATTAAAAAAGTAAACATTAGGAGTAAAATTGTAAGAATTTCAGAGGGAACAGAGAAGAAAACGGTTGTGAGACTGAGGTAGGCAAAGCCTTCTCAGATAAGAAACAAAGTGGCTAACCATAAAAAAAAGTTGAATTTCATCAAAATTAAAATCTTTTATTCATCAAAAAAAAATGCTCTCAAGAAATTGAAGAGTCCAATGTTCATAATATATATTTAGAAAGGACTTGTACCCAGTTGACCCAGTAACTAGAAAAATTACAACCCAGTTAAAAATGGGCAAAAATGTTAATGAAGAGTTCACCAAGGTGGATACATTAATAGCCAATAATAACATGAACAGATTCATCAGTTATACTTCAATATGAAAAGGCTAAGTTGTTTTTTTTTTGAAAAGGCTGAGTTTTAAAAGTGACCAGAATTCATTTATTAGAAAAATCTTTTTCAAAGCCTAATCTGAGATCTGTTCTAGAGAGCTAAGAGGAAAAAGAAATTTGTCAGTGGTAAAATCTAAAGTATAATACAGGAATATCCATGTTACAAAGATTTTTTTTTCATATTATTTCTTTAATATCTTCCCACCAGTTCCCATTTAGAAACAAACGAACTACCAAACCAACAAAACCAAAAAACTTTAGCAGGAACACGCTTTTTAGGTGTAAATACACTTCCTTTGTGTATTTTCATGAGGAAAACACTGTATTTCCACACCCCTGTTTCTCCAAATCAGAATCATTAAAACTCAGTCTAAGATATTCTAGATTTTAATAAATGATTCTGCATTTAATTTCTGTAACACAAACCAATAATGGAAAGGACAAAGAGCTTATTTTAAAGCTTTAGGGATAAACAGGAATTATAAATAAATGGTTCTAACAAAATGAAAATGTAATCTCCAATGATCAGTAAGAGTGAATGATATGGTTTCAAATTCTAGACAAAGGTTTTTAAGGACAGGCACTGTTTCCATTCCTTTTTCATGGAAAGGTCAGATGTCACCTGGAAATTAGAAGGATATAAACTTATTTTTATTTATTTATTTATTTATTTATTTATTTATTTATTTATTTATTTTTTAAAGGCATTTTTTTTTTAAGATTTTTTATTTATTTATTTGAGAGAGAGAGAGAGAGAACATGAGAAGGGAGAAAGTCAGAGGGAGAAGCAGATTCCCCAATGAGCAGAGAGCCCGATGTGGGGCTCGATCCCAGGACCCTGAGATCATGACCTGAGCCGAAAGCAGAGGCTTTAACCCACTGAGCCACCCAGGTGCCCCTAAACTTATTTTTAGCATAAAGATAATCATTATTTAGATTTTTTTTCTTTCCACACCTTGCACTATGGGGATTCAATCTTAAGGGCTCTAGGTATTAGGAATTATTTGGCTACCTTCCTGAGGGGACAGAGTCATTTGAACATTAATATAGCTCTGATAAGCTGGGGGAAAGCGGCATTCATGCATGCATCATGGAATAGTTTTTTATGACCAACGTGTCTCAGATATGAATGACTAGGTGAGACAGAGAGACTATGATTTTAATTAAAATAGCATTTTATGTGATGAAAATTAACTGCTTATTCATTACGAAATGAAATATAAGATGAGGCTATGAATCACTTTTTAAACATGAAAATAAGGATTTGCATTTACAAAGAAGTAGGGAAAGAATGTATGGGCAATTACTGACATACTGCATATATCCTTTTTTTAAAAGAATCTTTGAAAACTGGAATGACACCATTCGCGTAGGAGACGTCCCTTTTTCTGGTATCAAAACCGAGAATCATGAGCAGTGATTTGCTCCCTCCTGCCACTGTGCAAATGTGCTTTGAGACCCTGAATGGATCCTGCATCAAAACTCCCTACTCACCAGGCCCCCGCGTGATTCTCTATGCGGTGTTTGGCTTCGGAGTTGTGCTGACTGTATTTGGAAACCTCTTGGTGATGATTTCAATCCTTCATTTCCAACAGCTGCACACCCCTACCAACTTTCTGATCGCATCCCTGGCCTGCGCTGACTTCCTGGTGGGAGTGACCGTCATGCCCTTCAGCACCGTGAGGTCTGTGGAGAGCTGCTGGTACTTCGGGGACAGTTACTGTAAATTTCACTCTTGTTTCGAAGGGTCCTTCTGCTACGCTTCTATCTACCACTTGGGCTTTATTTCTCTCGACAGGTACATTGCTGTCACTGACCCTCTGGTCTATCCCATCAGGTTCACGGTGTCTCTTTCTGGCCTATGTATTGCCTTCTCCTGGCTCCTTTCAGTTATTTATAGTTTTTCCCTTCTTGGCACGGGGGCCAATGAAGCTGGGCTGGAGGATCTGGTAAGTGCTCTCACCTGTGTGGGAGGCTGCCAAATTGCAGTGAATCAAAGCTGGGTATTGGTCAATTTTCTATTATTTTTCATACCCACGCTCGTGATGATTATTGTCTACTCCAAGATTTTCCTCATCACTCAAAAACAGGCCAGAAGAATTGAGAGTATGAGCAGTAGGACTGTGAGATCGGCAAACAGCTACAGAGACAGAGTGGCCAAGAGGGAGAGAAAAGCAGCCAAAACCCTGGGCATCGCAATGCTAGCTTTCCTGATTTCATGGTTGCCCTACTTCATTGATTCAATCATTAATGCCTTCCTGGGTTTCATCACACCCACGTATATCTATGAAATACTGGTTTGGGTTGCTTACTATAACTCAGCAATGAACCCCTTGATTTATGCTTTCTTTTATCCTTGGTTTCGAAAAGCCATCAAACTGATTGTCACCGGCAGGGTCTTGAGAGAGAATTCCTCAACGATCAATTTATTTTCTGAATAAGTGTAGGTTTTAGATTGAAAATAGATTTGCAATGAGCATGGAGTTGAGAAGAAAAAAATTAATCATAATTGTGCAAGACTTTTTTTTTTTAAGGTTTTTATTTATTTGAGAGAGTGAGAGTGAGAGAGATGACAGAGGGAAGAGGAAGAAGACTCACCACTGAGCAGGGATCTCGATGCGGGACTCGATCCCAAGACACTGAGATCATGACCTGAGCGGAAGGCAGACCCTTAACTGACTGAGCCACGCAGCAGCCCCTTGTGCAAGATCTTCTAATGTAAATATTTGAATTATGCTTTGGATTCAAACACTTAAATTCAGGTTCACAGTTCTTTGGTAAATGCAACATTAAAACCCATTTGTTCAGGAAACAGCATGGCCTTGGATCCAGAAATACCGAGACCATGGTACCAACTTTGTCATTTAACATTTGATCTTGGGCAGCTTAGTTTACTCTGAGCTCTATTGTATTTCTCTGCTTAGTAATCACTCCCTTGTGGTATTTTTCAGAAAGATTAAGACAATATATATAAAGAGCCTAGTATATTTTTGTTATTCTAAATCGCCTTTTGTTACATTATAGCAGTCATTCCCTGACTGTATCTTCTCTTTGTTTTCTTGCAATGTTTTTTTAATAAAATGCAAATACAGCTAAGAAATACTTAAAGAGGTGGTGACTCTTTGTTCAGACCGGGTAAAGGAAAGAGTCCACACTGTCTGGTGTTCAGATCTGTGAGTCCAAAAATGTGATTTCACAGTCAGAAAAAAAATCAATGAAGAGACACATCTCCTAACTCAATATCTATTCAGTCATTTACAATGGGAAAGAGAGCTGGCATCTTAGAAAAACATTTATTCAGGGGCACCTGAGTGACTCAGTGGGCTAAAGCCTCTGCCTTTGGCTCAGGTGATGATCTCAGGATGCTGGGATCAAGCCCCATATCGGGCTTTGCTCAGTGGGGAGCCTGCTTCCCCACCCCCCTCTCTGCCTGCCTCTGCCTACTTGTGATCTCTCTCTCTGTCAAATAAATAAATAAAATATTTTTTTAAAAAAGTAAAACATTTATTCAGTAAATTTCTTCCTGGTAAGTCTGCTCATAGAATTACATTAGGGGTTCAGAAATTTTGCCAGTGAATGTTTAAAGAAAGGATTTTAAGATTGCCATTCATCATGTTCCTTTATTCTAAAATTCATTTATTTTTATTCACATAATTGAGCTTTGTTCCAAAAATTACACATAGGGGCTTTTAAGAATATATGTGAAAATGTAAGTTAAAAATGTGTTCAAAAGAAGAAAGGAAACTAAAAGATAGGGCATAAAAAGAAGCCAAGACAGATCCTGCAAAATGCCCTGCATCTGACCCACAAACTTGGTTTAAAGGTGAAAAAGGAAAACCAAGCTAGTTATGCCATTCACAGTGGATCAAGCACCCAGTTATTTCAGTCTTTTCTTGCTACTAACACGAAGGGTGTGGTATGTCTCATGCACTATGTGAATAAATTACTGATTGTGTTCTAGCCCTAGTTTTATTGCAATCACCCACCAAGATTTTAAAATCAGATATAAGATCTTTGCAGCAGGAGTGAATGTCTATCACAATAATCTTACACTATTTTTCAAATTTCTAGCTTGATGTAAATCAACATTATCCTCTAACACATCATTTCTATTATTATGCAAATGATGTGAAGTGGTAAACCTTTCTTGAAATAGTGTATTATTTCTTTATTGGATTTTAAAGGCGATTAAAGGCACCGTAGAATGTTCACTATTGTTTTACCTACAGCTCTTTAGTTCCAACACTGCATATCATCAATTTCATTTGAGTCCAGTGGTTTCAATATAGTGACTTTTCTCATCCTATTCTGTAAGCCATAGAATCATCACACTGCTTCATTTGATTTTTTAAATTTATTTTTTAAAAGATTTTATTTATTTGAGAGAGACAGAGCATAAGTGGGGCGAGGGCAGGGGACAGTGGGAGAGGGAGAAGCAGACACCCCACTGAGCTGGGAGCCCAATGTGGGGTTTGATCCCTGGCTTCTGAGATCATGACCTGAACCAAAGTCAGCTCCTTAACTGACTGAGCCCCCCCGATGCCCTGGTGTCATTTTAAAGATAAAGAAGCTAAAACCAAAGTGTTTGAGATATCTGGGGAATAGAATAAAGCCTCTGGATTGAAATAAACACTTTCAATGTCTAATTTAATACATTTACACTGTCTTTTCTTTTTTCTAGCAGCCTTTCAAAAGCAAACAAACCATTTAATTTTTACCACTTCCTCCCTAGACTGACATACTATTATACTTTTATATGTGTGTGAAACTTCCACCTTAAAGAAATCAGCTCCTTCCCCCATTATTCTCTTCTGTGACCTTATTCTGGTTGTATGGGGCCTTTGTTATCGGCCTTTGCTTCCATGAACATGTACTGAGTGCTTCTGGTATGCAATATGAGAGTCCTGGAACTGAGAGGATGTAGCCAGAAAGCCCATTTCAACTTACTAATGACTCATCTAGGTCTGGGCACCCTGACTCTGGGCCTGAGACCCCTTACTGCCCTAACCCCCTTCATCTTCACCATGACCCTATAAGAGGGGGAATATTATGACTCCTGTTCTGTGAGGAACTTGAGGCATAAGGAGGTGAGTTGCATGCTAAGGTGGTATATTTGTGAAAAGTAGAATGTGACCCATAGCCAGGCAGCCAGAGGGTAAGCACAGCTGCCCCCTAATTCTTCCTCCTTCATATAGGACACTGTGGCCCAGCCTCTCTGCATCCAAGTCCTTGGGAGTGATTTGGAACACAAGTTTTTATACCAATTTCTACCAAAGGAAAATAGGAGCATCATAAAGAAAAAGGCCAAGCTCTTTGGGGAGAAGAGGACACTGGAGGGAGTAATTGATCTGCTACGATGCAACATTTTAAGATTTTATTTATTTATTTATTTGAGAGAGAGAGAACATGTGTGGAGAGAGAGGCAGCAGCAGGAGAGGGAGAAGCAGACTCCCCGCTGAGCAGGGACTCAATTCCTCAACCCTGAGATCATGACCTGATTTTCACAAAGGATTTTCACAAAGGATGTAGGATTCTACTTTTTAATACTCCTGGGAAGAAAGACATGAATACACCAGGATGCCTGAAGAAATGATCAGATACTATTACTAATGTTTTTCAATTTTCCATTTATTATTACAAACCTCAAATATTTTCTGTAACAAAATAAACTTGAACAAAAATTATATCATCTAAGATTACTGGGGGTTAATTTCAAATACCTAATGCTTGGTTCCTTTAAAATTTGACAAAATTCTGTTTTAATCATAAATATATGTTTTTATTTTTACCTCTTCACCGCAGCCTCGGATATGGGATGTGACTGTGGGGTTGAGAGATCACCTCCCCTTTATCTCTGTGTTGTCTGACCTGGATTACTGACTAAGACATAAATAAATGCCATCAATGGGAAAATCCCTGCGTGGAATCCTGTAGTGCAAGGTATGAACTTGGAAGATTATTTTCAACAGTGATTATTAGGAAAAGGTATTCTACAAAAACCTTTACATTAAATTCGCTTGGCCATTATGTTCCCGGGTCAAAGATTTCTTTTTTCTTAGACTTGAGTGTTTCCCCTGTTCTCAGTCCGGGTGTAAGCACCTCACTGGACTTTTGTGCAGAAGTTCAATAGGGTGTAAACAGTGAAAGTTAGTACTTGGCTTTTTCCTCTCTTGTTAGGCATCATTGTTGCATCCGCACTGGCTACCAGCAAACAGAAAAGGGAACATACGTTCAGAACGGTTTGAGATTGGTGAGATACATCACACACAGGCATTAAGAGACAACCTGGTATTTCCACCCACCAGCATTTCTGAGGAGCTCTGACTGTCAGTGCTGGTAGGAAGGAGATCAGTTCATCTCTCGGCCTTTGTCTCTGGAAGCAGATCGGGGATGCCTATCTGTCCATGTGAGAAATGGGCCGCGAGCCCTCTGACTACACACGTGTTTGTGGGTCTAGCTGATAGAATTTCTGTTTCCAATGCTAAAAGAATTCAGATAAGGAATAATGGGCAGAAAGCTGGAAAATGGGAACACGATTCCTGAGTCATTTCCCGGCCCTGGAATGTTGAACACTGCAGAGCAAGGAATAGTACAATTCAACCTTCCTTTCTTTTTTTTTTTAAATTAACATATACTGTATTATTTGTTTCAGGGGTACATGTCTGTGAACCATCAGTCTTACATATTTCACAGCATTCACCATAGCACATATCCTCCCCGATGTCCATCACCAAGCTACCCCATCCCTCCCCCCTACCCCCCAGCAACCCTCAGTTTGTTTCCTGAGATTAAGAGTCTCTTATGGTTCGTCTCCCCCCCGGTCCCATCTTGTTTCATTTACTCCCTCTTTGCCCCCCACAACCCCCTGCCCTGCCTCACAAATTCCTCATATCAAAGAGATCATATAATAACAATTCAACTGTCTCAAAGAAAGGTTCAAGACTCTTGCCACTGCAGGGTGGTGACCTTGGAGGTAGGGGTGAATTTGCAGTTCAAGTTATAAAGTGCCATAGGTATCATCATTAATCCATCTCACCATCCGATTTCTCATAAAAAAATTAGATTCTTTTTAATATTATTTCTAATAGTTTCTGAGAATCTGATTTTGTTGCATAATGATAATCACTTACATAGGCAAAGTTCTAGGCCAGACATTCTCTACTTTGGCACTGTTGACATTGGAGATCAGATAACCCCAATGTGGGGATCTGTCCTCTGCATTGAAGGGTGTTTAACAGCCTCTCCGCTACTAGATCCTGGTAGATTTCAGTAAAATTTCCCCAACTGTGTAAGCCAAAAATGTCTCCAAATCTTGACAAATGTCTTCTGGAGGAGAAATGGCTCAATGACCTACCCATTGAGAATCACTTTTCTAGAGGAGATAAAAAAAAGTATCACATGATACTAGCCACTTACGATAGAGAAATAACTTTATATCTCCCTCCATTACTCTGAGGTTAATTAATTAATTAATTAATTAATCCATTCAATGTGTATTTATTGAGTGCCAGGAGCTGGGTACAAAGTAATGAACAAAAAACCTGGGTACATATGATCCATATCCTCATGAAGTTTGCAGTCTTGACAGGGAAACAAACCTTAAGCAAGTAAACAAAGAAATAGATACATGAATACAAATCATGAAAAGTATTAAAAAGACAAAAGACAGTAACTTATGATGCAGAGAGCACCTAGGCAGACAGGTGTAGACAAAGGGGTTCCTTCAAATAGGGTAAGACAAAAACGCTACTTCAAATATTTGTAGAATTTTAATATGATATATACGAGGGAAAAGGAAGTGAGAATGGAGTGGAACAATAGCTGTGGTTTTCAGACTTAAATGATCTGAAGGCAACTTAATGAGAGACAAATATTAAGCCCCAAAAAGAGCAAGGCAGAGAGGAGAAAGAGAGAGAGAGAGAGAAAGACGAAAGCTTTGCTGTGGTCTGAAACAGGTATTGGGGGGAGAAGTGGAGCTTGTTCTAGGGAGAACTTGGACAAAATCCCACTTCTCCATAAATTAGCTTTTAAAACAAAGATCTAGACATCTTCCATTTTTCTACCAGTTCTAATTTCCAATTATTTTATCTTAGCTAATTCTTAGGATATTCAGTTAGGATTTATATTCTTCCCCCTTTTCACGTGTCCCCAACAAATTTCAGGGCCCAATTTGGGAAAGGTTTAGAAAATGCTTCCAAAATCCACAGGATCAAAACAAATTAAGAATGATAAATTTTTTGATCCAAAGCATAACAGACGAGGATCTTAAATTGGGTGCCCAGCTCCACCCCTCCAAGTCTATTAGGTGGACCCAACAATCTCTAAAGTATAATTAAGAGACCAGAGAACATCCCAAATTGATTCAAGTAATTAGAATATATCTTGGGAAAAAATAAGCCATCTAACCAATTGCATTATAAACTGTCAGACTGAAGATTTCATATATTAATTAGAAAGAGTTTAATTAATTAGAGGTAGAAGGTCTACCTCTAATTAGAGGTCAACAAGGTCAACAAATCAGAATTTGTTTGCATAGCTATGGATTCTACTGCTCAGACTCAACCAAAAAATGAACACAATGTGGCAAAATATTTCATAGAAAAGAGGCAGACAGAAAGGAATACAAAGGAAAGTGAAAATAATACCTTGTTTCAAAGGCTAATCCCAATGGAGGAATGAGAGGGAGCAATGAATATCGTGGTCTAAGAATCCTAAATCTTGGGTATGACACCCAGGCTCTGTGACCTTGGGCAAGTTGTTTATATTCTCTGGATTTACCACCATTGAGTAATATACAAATATGCATACAGTAGATTATCAGCAAATGGTCAACTACAGTTGACACTTGAACAAAATAAGCTTGAACTATACAGGTCTATTTATATGCAAATTTTTATAGTACAGTAATATAAGTGTATTTACTTTTTTCTTATTGTTTTTTTAATAACATTTTCTTTTCTCTAGCTTACCTTATTATAAAAATACAGCATATAATACATATAATGTACAAAATACGTTTTAATTGACTTTACGTTATCGGTAGGGCTTCCAGTCAACAGTAGGCTATAAGTACTTAAGTTTTGGAGATCAAAAGTTATACATGAGTTTGGGATCCCAAATCCCCATGTTGTTCAAAGGTCAACTGTACTTGAATAGAAAAATCAACAGATATCTGTTTATTTTCATGGAAGACAAAGTGTCCCCTTTATCAAGATCTCTGGGACAAGATCCCTTGCAATCTTAGTTTGGGAACCTAAACTAACAATGGATTTGTGTTTTCTTTATTGAGACTCTAATCAGTGAATTTGAAGACACTTCTCTTTTGTGTTGGCTGTTAAAAATGAGTGGCCAAATTTCTTGCTCCCATTAGCGTGTGTGTGTGTGTGTGTGTGTGTGTGTGTGTGTGTGTGTATTGTGATTGAGATATATATTTTGGGTCCATTTATGCCTCCATTGATCACCCCTCCCATTTCTGTGTTTCTTCTATTACTTACAATTTTAATGTACACTGTTTGCTTGATTTTTACATTTCTCTGTAAGTTGTTTTAAATTTATTCTGGATCAAGTCACGGTATAAATTTATACACTAGAAACAACTATGTTTCAAAAGAAAATAAACTTTATTTGTTTGTTTATTTATTTACTTATTTGTAAGAGAGACAGCAAGCACACAAGCAGGGAGAGCAGCAGGCAGAGGGAGAAGCAGCCTCCCCACTGAGCTGGGAGCCCAATGCGGGACTCTATCCTAGGATCCTGGAATCATGACTTGAGCCAAAGGCAGAAGGTTAAAGGATTGAGCCACCCAGGCATCCCCACAAATTATTTTTTGACAATACTCATTTGGTGTTAAAGAAAGCTGCTTCCATTTATTTTATATCCACTTAAACTGAAAGTTTTTCTATATTTTGATCTTTTGTGTGGAAAATCGTCTTTAATCAAGTTACTGACTTAGATTGTTTAAAATTGCAGATATCCTAAAGCTATAAATTTTTTTTAAAGATTTTATTTATTTATTTATTTTACAGAGAGAGATCACAAGAAGGCAGAGAGAGAGGGAAACAGGCTCCCTGCTGAGTAGAGAGCCCGATGCAGGGTTTGATCCCAGGACCCCGAGATCATGACCTGACCTGAAGGCAGAGGCTTTGACCCACTAAGCCACCCAGGTGCCCCCCTAATGCTATAAATTATTGAATAAATGTGACAATTAACAAATAAGGTTATTATGACATCACTTAGTGTTAAATCTGTCCATTTAGGATATAGATCAAATTTCTCTGCCTGAAAATTGATCATCCAGACCCTGAACCATCATGGCCCAGCAGCTTATCTGTGAGATCCTCACAACAAAAGAAATCTCATTCCCTTCTGTAATGCGTTGAATTGTAACCCCCCACCCCCACACACAGACACACAACAAAGATGTGTCCACATTCTAGCCCCCAGAACCAGGCCTCATTTGGAGAGTCTTCACAGACTTAGCTAAGACGAGCTCATCCTGGATAAGCCCTAAATCCAAGACCAGGGTCTTATAAAAGACACCAGAGGAGAAACAGAGAAAGAAGAGAAGATCATGTGAAGATGGAGGCAGAGATTGGAGTACGCCAACTCAAGCCAGAAACACCCAGAGCCACCAGAAGCTGGAAGAGGCAGAGAAAGACTCTACCCTGGGGTTTGGGGAGGGAGTATGGTCATGTCGACACTTTTGATTTCAGATTTATGGCCTCAAGGATTGTGAGAGAATACATTTCTGTCAGAGAATAAAAAAACAGGTTTGTGGGAATTTGTGATGGGAGCCCAAGGAAACTAAAACACTCTCCTAGATATTTTTCCTTTCAGTGATAAAATGGTTGACAAAGAAGAAATTGGATCAAAGGATCAAGGAAAGAAAATCAACATAATTTTTCAAAAAATCTGTTGCAGAGCTTTGAAAGAAAATTGCAAGGAACAAGAACTATTATTATCAGATCTTTAACAGGCACTAAATTTATACAGTGGGTGTGATTAATTCCATTTAAGAAAAGTAGACTTTATTTTTTATTTTTCTTTTTTTTTCAGACTTTATTTTTTAGAGCAGTTTTGGGTGTACAGAAATATTGACAGGAAGGTACAGAGATTTCCCGTGGACTCCCTGCTCCCACCGCCTCTCCCGCATCCAGCTTATTTTGAAGCCAGACAAAAGATAGGGAGTTTCAGTCATGGAGATGAGAGAAAAGTTCAGGCTTGATTGCAAACCTAATGCCCTTTTCATTCTCCTCATCGTGCTGCTGAGTGCCCAGCTACATCCACCAAAAAGTTCACCGAGGCCAGACAGGTGATGAGAGAGTTAGTGGAGAGCACAGCTGCTTGAAATGAGGACAGTAGAGAGGCCAGCACTTTGGAGAGCCTGCATTATCAATTTCACTACTACTTCGATGAGATCTTTTGTTATTCTTCTAACTGCAATTTGGGTTTTACTTCTATTCTTCATGTCATTTCTTGAAAAGTGATAAGCAGCGAGAGTAAATTTGTTGGGCATAAGCCAGAGAGAGAACCCATTTTCTACGACAGGAAAGCAGTGTCCCTAGAGAATCATTGCGTCTGCCTTCAGCTCAGGTCATGATCCCAGGATCCTAGGATCAAGCCCCACATCGGGCTCCCTGCTCCACGGGAAGCCTGGTTCTCCCACTACCATTCCCTCTGCTTGTGCTCCCTCTCTCACTGTGTTTCTCTCTGTCAAATAAATAAAATCTTAAAAAAAAAAAAAAATCACAGGGCTGTGAATCAGAAAGCTCTGAAGACAAATCCTGGCCATGTGATCTTGGACAACTTACTTAATCTCTCCCGGCTTCAGATCACTCATCTTTAAATATGGAAGCCATATTACCATATGGAACTGTAAGTAAAGATAAGGAAGGAAAAGACTAATTTATAGTTAGAACTCAGTAGCATATAATAACCAATAATATAAAATGACAGCTAGATGGGTAGAGTAATCATTAACAAAAATAATACGAACAAGTGCATGACCTTTTCTTCCAACTTCAACTTCACATCTAAGAAGTGATTAGAATCATTGGTGCTGGCATTTAAGCTGGATGAGGGGGACAGTGAAGAATCCTCACACGTGAGAAGTGAAAAGTTACTTGCAGTTGGTTTTCTAGAACAAGTGAGCCTGAAAGACAGGAGTCAGTGATCATACATACCAACTGAAGGGATTTCAGATTTAAGTACAAGTCCAAATTCTGAAGTTCCAAAAGCTAGAACACTGGAAGTTCGCGTCTAATTAATTTGGTGACAAACACCAACATGAGGTCATCATTTCATGTATATTTCTTACCACTCTGCCTTAATATTCATGTTTTGTTGCAGAGACAGTATTGTGTTGACTACAAGTGCTTCACATGCTTCACTGGTGTATTCTAAATTTATAATGGATGTGCCTTTTCAAATTAAAAGAAATCTGATTTCCAGAAGTCCCAAGGGTTTCAGATAAAAGACTATGGCCCTATAGATGACAAATCCTAGGTTAAGACCCTGTGAGTGAGAGACTGAGGTGGGGTGGAGAGGATTTCTAGGACCCAGGAGGCAGCTCAGCATATGGTCCAGAGCATGGGCTCTGGGTCCAGTCTGCCTCAGCTAGAATCTAACTCTCCCCAACTTCTCAGCCTCTGGAGGCCTCAGTATTCTCTGCTGTGAAATGGGAATACTAATACTACCTTCTTCGTGGAGTTATTCTGATGATGGTAGGAATGACTATTTCTAAAGCACTTAATAAAGCAACTGTTTAGTGCATCTGGAGAGTAGTACTGGGGAGTGTGATGGAGTGCTAAGGAATAAAATTCACGTGAAAGAAGGGAGGAGGCCCTGGAGTCTGTGCTTAGCAGTACTGAGGAGGGCAGGGCTTATGCAATCCGATAACCTTGGAGTTTTCAGGAGGGTGGAGGGAGAATGCTGTCATACCAGGAGGAGGAACAAGGAAGATGCTTGCCTCATTCTCTACCTAGTCACCAGGTAAAGGCCAGGTTTCTAAAAGGTACAGGGAACCCACACAGAAGGAAACATGTCTTTAATGTTATTTCTCAATATTTATGCATTTTGGTGTTGTCTTATTTGGAGACACAGTCTGGGAACGGCACTAGATTGTGGCAAACCTCTCACTGGTCAGAAAAAAATGAGAAAAATAAGGAAAGTGGGACACATTTCTCATGATGGAAAGTTTATTCAATTTACAGTACTGTCCTTTTATTCTTAGATTATATTCTTCTTCAACTTTTGATATTAAAACATACTCATATGAAACTATGGCAAAGTACCTAAAGGTTGTCCCTGGTGCCATTGCTGCTATTTTTTATCATGTCCTTAGTCAGCAGAGCTATAATTTATTGATTAAATTGTTTAGTTCCCCCAATTTTTAAGCCAATTTTATGACTTCTGATTCAAATTTCTAGAAACCATTATCTTGACCCATTAGTATTTTTTTTAATATTTATTTTATTTTTTCCCCTAAATACTTTTATTTTCTTTTTTCAGTGTTACAAGATTCATTGTTCATGCACCACATCCAGTGCTCCATGCAATATGTGCCCTCCTCAATACCCACCACCAGGCTTGCCCAACCCTCCACCCCGTTCCCTCCAAAACCCTCAGTTTGTTGCTCAGAGTCCACAGTCTCTCATGGTTCATCTCCCCCTCCGATTTCCCCCATTCACCCTTCCTTTCCTTCTCACAATGCCCTCCATGCTCTTCCTTATGCTCCACACGTAAGTGAGACCACAAAATAATTGACTCTCTCCACTTGACTTATTTCACTCCACATAATCTCTTCCGGTTCCGTCCATGTGGATACAAAAGTTGGGTATTCATCCTTTCTGATGGAGGCATAATATTCCATTGTATGTATGGACCATATCTTTATCCATTCATCTGTTGAAGGGAATCTTGGTTCTTTCCACAGTTTGGTGATTGTGGCCATTGCTGCTATGAACATTGGGGTACATGTGTCCCTTCTTTGTACTGCATCTGCTTCTTTGGGGTAAATACCCAGGAGAGCGATAGCAGGATCATAGGGTAGCTCTATTTTTAATTTCTTGAGGAATCTCCACACTGTTTTCCAAAGTGGCTGCACCAACTTGCATTCCCACCAACAGTGGAAGAGGGTTCCCCTTTCTCCACATCCTCTCCAACATTTGTTGTTTACTGTCCTGTTGATTTTGGCCATTCTAGCTGGTGTAAGGTGGTATCTCAGTGTGGTTTTGATTAGTATTTTTAATAGCAAAGGTGGTATTTTCAGCAAGTAAGCCTTTTATTACACCCTCAAAACAAACCTGGGCAGCATCTGGTCAACTCTGAGCTTATTAGAGAAATAAAGTAATAATGACTGATAATAAACCTAACATGATCCAATGGAAATAGATGTCCAAAGAATCAACCTTCTAGAGAAAGCAATATGAAATGATTACTAAGAAAAAGAATTCTTTTGCAATTTTCCTTTTTTTTTTTCTGCTACATCTTTGAAGGTTATTAGCACAATCTAGGTTATTTTATACATTCGTATTTGGGGTTAGTCTATCAAAAGCAACTAGCCCAGAGCTGAGATGCCATGTAAATTGGACGCTCTACCTAAAGCCTCTAAAATTCTTGCACATGTATGAGTCTTCCTATCTTCCTCATAAGGCCATCTTGAGTAAAGGTCTTTGCATCAGATAAAGATCATGGTTAAGCAACAATCATGTTTCTCAAGGAGTTATGTTTTCTAACACCAAGGGTAGGACTTGGAGGCAAACTTTTGATTATTTTGCATCATCCAAAGTTTTCAGTCTCTTATCTGCACTTGACAATCAGTTTGCAAGTTTTGAACTTCTCAGATATTCCTAAAATAAAAGTTCATTAAGTAAACCATCTCTCCAGTGACTCAAAGTGTGAGACATTTCTCATTATCAGGGAAAAAGATGCACTAATGATCTCTGCATCTTTCCAGTACCCAAACTCATTTGTTAATGAGAGGAAAGGGAGAGAAATGTTTTGTGCTCTTGTCTCTTTGGACTAGAGTCTAAAGCTAACCAAACACAAATCAGAGTATTAAACTGTAAATGAACAGTGATTGGCATTGATAACACAATCACTGTATCTAATTAACAGTCCAAGCAATCCATCAAGTTATTTATAACTGAATCAGTTCTCATTTTGATTCATTGCCTAATTAATTTGTGTTTAACAAGTATTTTCTAGAAATGTATGTTAACTGCTTATGGAAAACTTTGGGGTGAGAAACAACATGAAATTAATTTTTCCCCAGTCACAGCCTCTAAATGTGCTCCAGTAAATCTTCCTTCTTCATTCTTCCATTAGATCTGAGACATCTATACAATCACTGTTGAGTGTTAAAAATTCAGTTTTATTGAATTCAGTCTTAAAAATTAAATAATTCCATTTTTAAATCGTGTTTAAAACTATAATCTATATCTAACCGCACATCCCTAACCTCATTATTTCCACTGCTAGCCAACTCTAGACTTAAAAATCCTAGTTTTTGGGATGAAGCATATCTGATTTTTCATTCTTTATCCCATCCTCCTTTTCTGCACTATGCCCTAGGGAGTAAGAAACAGCAGAAGAAAAGGAGCACAATAATTTTCTGCCGAATGTGGTCTCCTCACAACCTTTGCTTAATTGTCATGACCCCTGCGTTGCCATCAAATACTGTCCCTCTCATGCAGTGCATATGTGGGTCCTTTGGGCATCTGCAGGAGACATTCCCATCCCCAGTTCCCTGGTTTTGTGGTCAGTGCCCAGTGGACGTTTCCCAACATCCTCCTCCAGTAGATGTGTCCCCAACACCAGGTGGGACACACCGGAGGGGAGACCCACAGGAGGGGCCACACCTTACTGGCTTCCACACATCATCTAGGCCACACAAAACTAATGTGTTGGTGCCTCCTGAATAGGTGATTGGACAGGCTTCCCCTCGTGCTTGCCCGTTTCTTCTCCCAGCCATCTTTCGCCAACTCTGCTTTCCTCTGCTCATCATGGAGACAGGGCAGGTCAGCAAGACTCCTGAATAAACAGATCAAAACAGGGAATCAGTCTGAAGCATCTTGCCAGTACCCTCTTCCATGGAGTAGTTCTCTGGATGAAGGGACCCCAGAACAAAGGTCTGTAAGGTTTCCCTTCATGGACAGACTTTAAGGAGGAGTTGGAAGGTCAACTAGAATGGCTCACCTCTATTAGGGGACCAGACAGTGGGCAGGCTCCCCCACGAAAGGAGTCATGCGTGTAGCTCATCACAGAGACTCCAGTAGGGCACCTGGCACCTTCAGGGTGTTGTCCATCAAGCTCTGACACTACCAGGTGTGAGGACAATTTTGTCCCATTAGTAATATTCTTATTCCATTGCTGTTCCACTCTGGAGGGTGGGTGGACCCACAGGCAGAAAAGGAGAGTGGAAGAAGAATGAAGAGCAGATTTCTATTCCTCCCTGTTCTAGGCAAGGGCCTGGGCCTGGACACCACTGAAAGATAAGAGTACTAAACTGGGTGTGATTGCAAAGTTTCAAACTGAATTAGAAAGAATTCATTATGGGCTTATAAATATTGGAAATTTGAGTGGAAAGCAATAAGATCTCTTAGAGTGTATTAAAAGATGGGGAAAAGAGAGTTAATTGAGTGCCTACGGTAGTAGATAAAATTGTAAAGCCATTTTAAGTTTGTGGTGCACCAAGCTCATACTGTCTCAAATCTAGTGACATATTCCACGAGCCTGGCTTCCAAATAGACCAGCAGAAAGGATGAATCTGATGACTACAGTCCCATTTCTTCATGCTTTTTCTGAATAATTTGAAGAATACTTCCCACTACCTTATCATACATTTTGAGAGATCTCATTCATTTTTTAGAAAGAAAATGATAATTAATTAAACAATCATTCGGTGATTCTGAATACATTCTTCAATTTCCCCTATTTAAGCTTCCATGAATGAAATAAATTTATCATTGATGAAATGCACTTCAGAATGTGACCACTTGATTTCTAGCTCAATACTCAGGGTTGATCTATCAAAACACTAAAAATAGCAGGATAGAGGCCATGATGGGTCCGAAAGCATGCTATTCTGAGAGGCAGAGTCAGCCCTGGTGATGTCCTCCTTTGCCTTGCACTGATCTTTCAACTGCTGGATCATGAGTTGGCTTTGAAATCTAAGGGAGGAGTTTCCTGGGGAGTAAACAGGGGATTGTAGGGGCTTCAGGGAAACAGATATTTACCAACCAGTATTAAACATTTTAGTGTTTTCACAATTGAGATGGTTGAGTTGGCACATACCATCAGAAGATCAGCCCTACTAAGATAGTTGAGCACTATACCTTAATCCTAAAATCCCAATGAAATGTCCTAAAAAAGCATTTTTGAAAGATGAAAATCAGATGGGATTAAATTAAAAAACAACCTCAAAATACACACAGTAAAACATTGCCAGAGGTGTAAGAGCTGTTCTTTCCAACAGAGCCTGGGAGAAATTCTAAGTCCCAAGAAGAGCAATCACAAAGAGTAGATGGAAGGAAATCTTAAAAGCCATTGTAGGGGAAGTTTCTTCTGGGTAGAAGAAAGGTCTGAGGCTTCAAATTGAAAGTACAAAGAAGACTATTGAACAAAAACAACCAGGCAACAAATTCAGACAAATAGAAAAAGAAAATCTTATTAATCTCCTAAACAGAGGCCACAAGGAATTAGTTAGCTTTAATCAAGGAATGGCCATCATGCTGGCCTCACACCACGCCTCAGTGTACTTGTCCTAGAAGGCAATGGAAAATTCATTTAAAGTTCTTACAGATTTTCGTTCTTGAACCAGAATTCTAATTCTAGTTAAAATTATGATTGTAATTGAAGTCTTACAGAGTTCGTCAGAGCTAATGGAGAACTATGAATGTGTACATGTGTGTATATATAAGAGCAGGCCATAGTCTAAGGGAGGAGGGTTGAGGCAATCTTCAGAAAGGAGAGGTTGTGCTGGGACCACGTGTTGGAGGAGAGGAGAAGCATCAGTTCGGGCCTGGGCACAGTTGGCTGCTGCTGGAGTGTGGCCAGCCCTCTACAGGGATTCACAAGAGGCCAGCTGTCTGACCTTGAGCAGGTTCCTTAAGTCACCGCCTACATGTAACAAAGGATGGCTTGATTTAGATTATTTTGAAGGTAACTTTCAGTTCTTCACAGTCTAAAGTCTGGGTGGTAAGGGGAATGTAGAAAAATACATTTCTGGTTTAGGAATTTTTCTGTCCCTTGAATTCCATAACCAATACCCTAGAGTTAGAGAATGAGATATTTTTCAGAGGACAGTTCAAAAAAAATTTATTTTCATGATTGGTCATACTCTTTGCCAAATTAACACATATGCATCTGTAGCACTGATAATGATAAGAACTGTGAGATCCATATGGAATCTGGAAGAAAAATTAGATACAACCAAATGCAGTGGGGAGGAGTGGGTGCTCACGGTGCTGCCGCAAACAGCAGGTAAACAAAGAGAAATTCTGCCCTCGATCAATCACATCAAATAGAGTATTTTCATATTTCCCGAAGGCAGAGAAAAGGTTGTTTACAATTGCCTACCTTTGTTATAGTTATCAGATAATATCTCCATGGCCTGTCACATATTCATATTAACTTTAATCTCTGAACATATGAAGTAATATATTCAATTTAAATCTTAGTTATAATTCATTATTACCATTATTTTTCTTATACTTTAGAATATACTGGGAAATAATTTTCTAAATTATTCAATTTTAAGTAAGCCTTGTAAAAATGTGCTAATGCCAAAGATTTCTTCTTGTCTTATAATTTATCAATAATCTTTTATTACGTGGTCTTGATATAGTGGTATTCCTCTTTGTCAAAGTTAGTGAGATGTGTGTGATTTGTTATTTATTGGTTACCTTTTATTATACCTACCCCTACACGGTCTGAGGACTAATGATAAAATCCTCAGGAAGCACAACCAAATCCCATACCCAAAATCTTCTAAAGTGGAATCTCTGTAGTGTACAGTATGAACAGGGAGAAGGAACTTATATTTCATTATCTCCACTTAAGATTTACATTTTGATGTAGCTTCTATACTTAAACCCATATAGATGATTTCAAAAAGGAAAATACAAAAATACTCTCACTCATAAACAAAATCTTAAACCAATTTTAAAAACTAAACCCAGACAAATATTATAGGATGATATACTATGATTAGAGTCTACACCAAGAATGAAAGTTTGCTTTAAAGTTAGAAAATCAATTATCGTAACTCACTTTTATAACAGATTAAAATTTTATAATCATCTGATGAGATGAAAAAAGGCATTTGATAAATTTCAAAATTTATTCATTACCAAACAGAAAAATTCTTAGCCAACTAAAAAAATAAGTGTGGTGCATAAACCATGAATCTTGGAACACTGAAAAAATAAAATAAAATAAAAAATAAGAGATCTCTTGTATCTATAGAGGTCTATACTAAAAGGGCCTATTACATAAGATATACTCAATAGTGAAATTTGAGAGTATTCTCTTCAAGATGAATAAAAAGCATAGAAATTTTAGTAAAAGATTCAGAGGCATAAGATGACTATAGATCTGCCTGCAGTCCAATCATTTATGTATGTGTTATTTATATTTGTTTGCTTATTAAGCATCTATTTGTGCAAGATCTTCAATATACAAGAATAAACAGGAAATATCTTCTTCCCTTAGGGGGAGTTTCCATGTTAATATGAGAGACAGACATAAAACAACATAACAATTCACTGTGCTTCAAACTAAAGTTAACACATTTATGTAGTGTCAAGTGAGAAATGACATCAACAAATAGTATAAGTGAGATGAATAAATAGAATTCACTGAGGATATAAATTTAGTGCCAGGTTTAGAAGGATGAATGGAAAGTATTGAAGTCAAGAACAAGGAAAAGTTTCAAAAATTGTACACAGCTTTGTACATCCCAATAGATATTTGAGATTTTTCTTAGAATTTGTGTCACAGCTCTTATCTTATGGCTTTTAATAGTTTATGAAACAGAAATGCTTCCTAAAACATGGTAGAAATTCTAGAAAGACCCACAAGTATCTTCGATGAGTCACAGGGCACAGATTCAGGTGTGCAAAACTTGTTATTGTTAAGGCAGCTGCTATTTTAATGGTAGCAAATAGCTTTTGAACACCTGCTCTATCTGGGTGTTTTCTGCGTAGGAAGTGTAGGAAGTGTAGGTGTAGGAAGTTCTTAAATAGTCACAAACAGAAAACCCCCATGAAGTCCATGATTATTATCCCTATTTTACTGAAACACTGGAAGTTAGTCACTTGCCCAGGGTTAAGGTGTAGTAAATGGGGACCTGGGGATTGGCATCCCAGCAATTTAGCTCCAGATTTTGTGTGCTGTTCCTCTATGCTCTACAGCTATCAATGAACTTGACGTCTGTGCCATGCCCCTGACCTCCAGGTAATAGGAAATTCCTCTCCATCTATCTGGGTTTTCTCTACCTTCCCCTCTGAGTTAACCGGGCTCTGTGGATTAGAGATCTGGTCTGAGTGACCATCCACCCTCAGTGAGATGTCCTGCCTGTTCTCTGGACTTTGGTCCAGTCCTATCACAGAGCAGTCATCTCTTGAACCTGCCAGTAAGGTTCCTTTAGCTCTTACTTTTGTCAGCCAATTCCAACATGCTTCTCGGAAGAATTTAGCTATACTGTGACATCACGGGCCACGGAACATTTGGTGGGATTTCTAGGCCCTGTCATGACTCCATGGCACCCTCAGGAGCTCAAGGATCTTTTACTGTCTTTGTCCTGTGCAGAGCAGTAAGATGCTCTGTGAGGCTGTCTCAGGCTATGGGCTCAGACAACCTATGCTGCCATCTCTGCCCTGTAGTCTTCATGCCCACTGAGTTCGGTCCAGGGAAAGGAGAATGAGCTTCACCTGCACTTGGATCTTCTTCTTAGTTTCCACCGCTGCGGTAACAAATCAGCACTCACTTGGTGGTTTAAAATGACAGAAATTGATTCCTGCAGAGTTCTGGAAGCCAAAAGTATGAAATCCAAACTCAAAATGTTAGTAGGGCTTCACTCCCTAGAAGGGTCTTGGAGAATCCGTCCTTGCCTCTCCGCGCTTCTGCTGGCTGTCAGCATGCTTTGGCTTCTGGCCCCATCCCTCCGATCTTTGTCTATATGATCACACTGCCTTCTCCTCTGTGTGTGTCATCTCCCTGTGCCTCTTTCCTATAAGGACACTCAGGATGGCATTTGGGGCTCACCCAGATAATTCTGGATAATTTCCCCATCTCAAAATGCTTAACTTAATCATGTCTTCAAAAACTCTTGTTCTCCAAATAATTTTTAACATTTATAGGTTTTAGGGTTTAGATGTGGATCTCTTTTGTGGGGTTTGTATTCAACCAACCACATTGGCTTCTCTCAAACCAGACAGTATCTAGGGAGAGATGGAGTTCTCCTCCCTCATAGACCTTCGCAGCTTTCTCACTTATTTTTGTACTCCAGTTATCTTTTCTACCCTTGTTATGGGATGCAGGAGATTTTCTATTGCACTCACTTCACCAAATCTGTTCAATATAAGCTCTTTTTCCTTCCTAATGACGCCTAGACTTTTAAGATTCAAGTGCTAGGGAACAAACAAAAAACAAAAAACCCAAAAAGGTCTTTTTCTTCTTTATTTTCAACTAAAGCAATTAGAACAGAATAAATATTCTAAAGAGTTTTTCAAGTTTATCCTTTTTAGATTTAGATTTTTTATCAAGTAGAAATAGTAAATTTATAGTTAATCTGCCACATTTTCCATGAGAAACTATGAAACTATTACCCAATATTTTCTTCTCTCTCTCTTTTTTTTTTTAAAGATTTTATTTATTTATTTGACAGAGAGAGAGAGAGAGAGAGAGAGATCACAAGTAGGCAGAAGGGCAGGCAGACAGAGAGGGGGAAGCAAGCATCCTGCTGAGTAGAGAGCCTGATACAGGGCTCGATCCCACAACCCTGACATCATGACCTGAGCTTAAGGCAGAGGCTTAACACACTAAGCCACCCAGGCACCCCATCCAATATTTTCTTGTAAACTTTCATGGTTTTATATTTTACACTAAGCTCTGTCCTGAGCAATATGTATGCAAGGGCGCATGTGTGTTTAGGGGAAGAGTGAGAATCAGAACGTTTTTTCCCCCAAATAGATACCTAAATGTTTAAACATGATTTCTTGAATATATCATCTTCCCCCATGAATATGGGACATCCTGAGTTTGCATTATGATCAACAGTGACAGTGTTAGATGATATTTATAATATACCATGACAGGCAACTAATTATTCCCACGTCATGTTGAAGAAGTGAAGGACATACCACATGAAAGTAATTATGTTGAAGAGATAATTATTGTGGTAAATGTATCACTTTGTTATGGTCAATCCACTATAAGAGAATGTCCTCTAAACATCAAATCTTGGTCTTGTGCCAGATCTAAATTTGACATCTGATTTCTTGCTGTTGGAAGAGCACTGATGAACAAGAGGAACTAAACTCCTTGCAAGAGCAGGAAGCAGAGGGTCTGAGGAGATTGAAGAAAATAATTCCAGCAAAAGCAGATATTGGACTGACAGTCAAGAGAACCAGAGCCTAGGGGAAGACCAAGAACAAATGGCATAATTAGAGAATAGGAAGAAGAAAATGAGCATTGAAAGTAATGGGACAGGGGCACCAGTGTGGCTCAGTCCCTTAAACAACAGACTCTTGATATTAGCTTGGGTCATGAGCTCAGGGTCCTAGGATTGAGCACCACCATCAGGCTCACCATTCAGCATGGGGTGGGGGGGGGGCGGAAGTGGGGGTGAGTCTGCTTCTTCCTCTCTTCCTCTGCCCCTTCCCCTGCTCACACACTCTCTCAAATAAATAAACAGATATTTAAAAAATAAAAAAGTAACAGAGTGGTGAGCATGAAAGGTAAAAATAACAAAAAATTCTCCCCAGAAGACAGGGCAGTGGAAAGGTGACAAAGCAGAGGAGTGGGAAGAATCAGCAGTAGGAAATCGAACCTCACTTCATCAGGGCAGTAAACCTGTCTGTAGCAGATGCTTGGAGAAGCTCACATGAAGCAATGTTTAATTAAATCTGAGGAACACCTTATTTCAAATTTGATATCTTATTTATACACCATATTTGATGTCATAATACATGGAAAATTCCCAACATCTCACAATTTCCTTGATTTTAATTTAGTCTTATCCTGAAAATATATTTACTGTGATTAACTGTCCTTTAGTTCTTGACCAGTTATGTTGTTTTAATTCACTCCTAAACCCAGGATAAAATAAAACAAAAAAATTTACAGCTGAATTTTTAAATCCGTATCTAGGGTAGTCATTCTTTTTTTTTTTTTTTCCATTGTTAACATCTTGTTTGTTTCTTTTTTTTTTTTTTTAACTTTTTATTAACGTATAATGTATTATTTGCCCCAGGGTACACGTTTGTGAATCGTCAGGCTTACACATTTCACCGCACTTAACATAGCACATACCCTCTCCAATGTCCACAACCCAGCCACCCTATCCCTAACCCCCCCGCCTCCCAGCCACCCTTAGTTCATTTCGTGAGTCTAGGAGTCTCTTATGGTTTGTCTCCCTCCCCATCCCTTCCTGTTTCATTCTTAGGAAAGACTATCATGAAATACATGGAAGAATTTAATTTCTTCTCTCCTTTGCAAAGTTCCACTACCTGTCAAAAGAAATTCCATATTTAGAATTGTATTGGAGGTTTTGGTAGCATTTATAATAATATAGTTTGCTTGCCCATGGGATAAATCTCAAAAATCTTTATTTTACCTTTGAAGTTCTGTCCTATTCATTACCTATAATTTGACAACAATGCCATTCTATGAGACATTTATTATATAGGACTATGATACTTTTTCACTTCCTTTCTTCTGTTTGTCTTCTACACTCTAAAAATAGGGAACATGATATACTTTTTTAAATCTGATATAGTTAAGCTGATCTGTTGAGTATAGTCATTGATAGCATGAATCGGTTGTTATCAGGCTATAGTCTCCTCATTATCTTAGAGTTTGCCAAGTCAACCCTCCATTTATGGAAATTAACCCTCCTGTCCAAAAAAAGGCCATACCCCTGTCTGCCTATGCAATTCCAATGGTTGAAGACTCCTCAAAAGGCCCTTCTACTAAAAAAATTAAGTCTTTAACAATTTTTTAAGCCTTCAGGCCATGAGACCACATATCAGTGAGTAGACAATATTTTAGAAATGCCCAATGGTAAGTACGAGCCTTGTGACAATTCATGACAATTAGTCCTCTGTTCATAGGATTTAGCATCTCTGACACTTTGCTGGTTCTCAATAATATAATTTAAAGTGTGTTGCCCATATTATCTACAAAATTATATTCCTTGAGGAAAATACTATGTAAAACACATTTTTTATTGTTAGCTTTTCCTAACACAGGTACTTACATATAATTTATGTCCATTATTTGCTTGAAAACAATGAAAAATCTCAGCAAAAACCAATGAGAAAAAAATATTTCAATCATTTTAATCGAATGACTCCATAGGTAAACCAAAAAGAAAAAAAAAAAGGTTTATAGACCTGTACACTATTACAATTTAGATTTGTCATACAGAGTACTCTAGATATACATTCCAAAAAACTTTTATTGTATCAACAATGTCAAATATTCCAGACAGCAAAATGTAAAATTACAGCATCATTTTTTATATTCTTTTTAATAGAAGTTTTTGCAGTATCAGTATATACTTTCTGACCTCACAACATTCTGGAGAAGTGAAACACACAGTATATTCAGGTGATGAAAGTTGGTATCACAGCTAGTAATAACTGATTTTTTTTTTTTTAGAGATTTTATTTATTTATTTATTTATTTATTTATTTATTTATTTATTATTTCTTTTGGAGAATGAGCAAGAGCTTGAGTAGGGGGAGGGGCAGAGGGGGTGAGAGAGAGATCTGAAGCAGACTCCGCACTGAGTGTGAAGCCCTAGGCAAGGCTCAATCTCACAACCACAGGATAATGACCTGAGTAGAAACCAGGAGTTAAACACTTAACCGACTGGGCCACACAGGCATCCCAATAACTGATCATTCCTTCACTTGCAGATATCCATTGGCAAATGATCACTGTGCCAACTTTTTTATTTTTCCACTTGCAATTTTCCACTTCTGGGCAATGTCTGTAGTGAATACCTGATTCTAAGGCTGAATGATTGATCCCACAATATTACAGGTGAACATTCCAAGATTCTGTCCAGCCATTAAACAGGAAAGGCTTACCTGCTGTCCCAAAAGCTGCTGGAAAGTACAGATGGCATCACAAATGAGCAGCAAACAGACCCCTGGAGAGTGTCACCAACCCTAGTCTTGTGCCTGCTATGGGCTGAATGGAGTCCCCCAAATTCGTATGTTGATGTCTTAACTCCTAGTACTTTAGAATGTAACCATATATTGAGATAAGGTCTTTTAAAAGGTAATTAAGTTAAAGTGAGTTTTTTTTTTTAAGTGAATTTTTAAGGGTGATCTCGAACCCATTATGATTGATGGTCTTATAAGAAGAGATTAGGACACAGACACACATACCCATGGCATAAACCATGGGACAATGCACGGAGAAGCTAGTCATCTGCAAGCCGAAGAAGGGGGTCCTCAGAAGAAACCCGCCCTGCTGACACCTTGATTTTGGAATTTTAGCCTCGAAAATCACAAGAAACTGTCTAAATTTTTGTTGTTTAAACTATCTAGTCTGTGGTATTTTGTTAGATAGCCCTAGTAAACTAGTAAAATGTTGCAAAAGACAAGGAAGAGAAGACCATTTGAAGATAAATGAGAGTTGACCATAAAAAAGAAAATGATTAGAGATATCACAACCAAAAATGAGATTGCAAATTCCATGAAACTGGAAGAAACAAGTGCATATGGCAAGGACATGTGCAGAGCACTCAGACAGATTACAGTGTAAACCACTTCATTATTTACCATTTAGTTCAGTAAATATCTTTGCAATGATTTAATCGAGGCATCTTCTTGTGATCTGGTTTCTGGCTAATTTGAAAAACATAATATATGTCTCCAATCTTGAAATGCTTTGTTCATTTCTTACATCTAATTTTGTCATGAATTTATAATTTTTAAAATATTTTTAAATTTCTCAATTTAGTGTTTACATTTATTCTGCAAATAATCTAATGGTTGATGAACCATCCTTTAAAATTTTTCCACTTAAAATAATTTTTATGGCTTTTCTAAACCAAGGATAAAAGAAAGCATAAATCAAAGGGTTCATGGCTGAGTTATAATAAGCACCCCAACAGCAAATCTCATAAAAATAGGCAGGGGTTATGAAGCCCATATAGGCATCAACTAATACATCAATTGTATATGGTAACCATGAAATCATAAATGCTATCACCATGATAGCCAGGGTTTTAGCGGCTTTTCTCTCCCTCTTGGCCACTCTGGATTTGTAACTGTCTGAGGATGATTCTGCTTTGCTACTGGTATTTTCAATTTTTATAGCTTGTTGTTTAGCTATTAGAAAAATCCTACAGTAAAGAATTATCATAACGAGGGTAGGTATGAAGAATAACAGAAAATCTATCAAAGCCCAGTCTTGATTTACAGCAATTTGACAACCACCTACACAGTTGAGAGCACTTACTAATTCCTCCATCCCATCGTCATTGACACCTGTGTAGAACACGGCCCCGCTATATACGATCGGCAGGATCCAGGAGATGCTGACGCACATCCCCGACACAGACATCGTGAACTTGGTAGGATAGACCAGAGGGTCAGTAACAGCAATGTACCTGTCCATGCAGATGAAGCACAAGTGGAAGAGAGAAGAGTAACAAAATGCCACGTCGAAGCAACTGTGCAGGGTACAAAATCTGGCTCCAAAGTACCAGCAGCTCTCCACGGACCTGACCAGGCTGAAGGGCATGACGGTCACCCCCACCAGGAAGTCAGCACAGGCCAGAGAGGCGATCAGGAAGTTGGCAGGAGAGTGCAGCTCCTTGAAATGCAAAACTGAAGTTATCACCAGGAGGTTTCCAAACACAGCCAGCAAGGATGCAAAGCCAAACGCTGAGTACAGAATCACCCTGGATCCAAGCGAGTAGGGAGTTTTAACACAAGATCCATTCACACTCTCATAGCAAAGCTGTAGGACAGCAGGGTGGGAAAGATTGCTGCTCATGGTTCTGCAGTTTGGGGCTTCCTGTCTTTCTGCTCTTCCTTGTGGAGGGCAATAAAGTTTTTCAATTCTGAGAATTTAAAAAAATCAAACCACATATTTGAGCAGTTGCTTTTAAGTATTGCCTTAGATTCTATCCTTTTTCCCATTTTAATCATAAAAAGAAGTTAAGAGAATTTCAAAAAGTTAGAAATATATCCTTTCTGACTTTAATGCATGCAATTATTTCTGTAATTACATCTAAACCTCACAGTTAATTCCAAGCTGACCTGTTATGAATTTTCATCCAGCCAGATTTCATATTATCTGAATAATTGAAGAAATATAATTTAAATACCTGGTTCTTTATACCCCTGAAGTTCTTCCTTGCAAAAAATAGTCACATATAATATAATCACGTATTTGAAAAGTCACCTTTTAATAGACTTCCACCTTCACACTAGCTGAGAAGTTAGCACCTTGAATGTTTTAGGAAGCTGGCCAATTAATTTCACCTATTATGAATTCCTCACAAGGAATCCCTACAGTGTAAGGTGCGAATCTAGAAAGGAAAATTTTGATAATTATAATTAGTAAGTTTTTCTACAAAATGCATTTCTCAGCGCTCTATTATATTGCACAAAGGCTTGTGATTTTCCTAACCAAGAGATTTCTTTAAGTTCAACTGTCTTGAAATAACCTCATCCCATATTTGGCATTAACATTACCTATCTGCAAGACTGGCTGTATAATTTGTAGAGCCCAGGGCAAAATAAAAATATGTAAAACTGGCATCAGGCCCAAAGAGCAAGGCTCTATGCCGCTGGACTGGTCATGAGCCCACAGTAGGGCCCCGCCTTATTTCATTTCAGAGATTAAATTATCTCTTTGCAACAGCAATTAAATGATGCAGCAAAGAAAACTCAATGAAAGTGAGTGCAAAACTGCCAGATGTGAAGGTGTAGAAGCTAAGCGCTGGGGAGTTCTGATAGTAGCAGCCTTTCCTGACACAGACTTTGCCCATGCAATATTAGCAGGAATTTAGGGAGTTCAAGAGGGAAATTAAAGACACAGAAAGTGATGTTACAAGGATTTCAGGTCTAAGGAAAATAGCTATCTTTGATCCTATAAAGCAAATAGAAAGTTCTGAAGACATTTTCTTCCACAACGATATATTTAAGACTTGAAAACAAGAACATGATCTGTCACTTAGGACACATATTAAAAATATATTGGAATAAGGGTAGAACAGATATTAAAGGTGTGACAGGCAAGCAATTATTCAGGCAATCATCTACCAAATTCTTCTTGGTCATGCAATCTTACCTCCTCTTTAAATTCTCAAAGCTGACTTGATTCCACCCTTCAGTAGCTTTGCCTCCCTGTTTTCTGAAAATATGAAATACACAAAAGACTGAAAGGATGTAGGGGTTTAGGGGTGTATGATGGAGGCAGGAATCATGGGTGATTCTCAGATTTGTAACTTGCCAACCAGATAGATATGGTATGTACAAGAAAGGCTGCATTTGGTAAGGAAAGATGATGGGTTAGGTTTAGATTGGTCAGCGGTATGTAAAACTGGGGTTCTTCAGTGGATGATTTAGCCTCTAAGTTTTCGACTCAGGAAAGCAAATGTGCCAGAGCTAATCATCTGGGATTCCTCAGCGCACTAGTGTTTTTGAGGCCCCAGGAATAATTCTGACTGGCTGCTGCATGCCTGCCATAATGACTACCACATATCAGATAGTGTAATTGTTGACTTGGATTAGAGTGTGTACAGTGAAAATGGA
>CM053608.1:26060211-26077767 GCA_028646535.1 Procyon lotor
TGGTCCATACTTTCTTTGAATAACAAAGAAGTCTGCCAGCTTCGTGTGGGGCTTGGAGTCTGGGCTGCAGTGTCATTGCCATGCAATTTCATGACCTGGTGACCTGGTAGTGCTAGAGATATTAATAATGGGAAAACAATGCAGTGCAGATTTTATGGAAGGTTCTGTGGGAGAAATATAATGCAGTCCTGTGGACTTTCGAAGCAAGATCATGCTGTTTACAGTGGAGGATAAAACACCTTTTGAAAGATGGCTCTCTGAGCCCAGATAGCGATTGAACACTTGACGAGGTGATACCAAGTAATCATGTGTCTCTAACTGCCCATGGTGATGTAGGTCCCCTTGGATCTTCAGTCATAAAGTTGGGTGGATCCAGCAAATTCTTTGGGAAATGGAAATGATACGCCTGGAACCAAACATGAGCAAGGCCAGAAAGCATGAGCCCAGAATCCATGTTCCCCACCACAGTTGTACCAGAACCCCTCCACCTCACATTTCAGCAAACTGAAGAGGAGGAAAGGGTCTAGCTTGGTTTACAGATAAACTGCCTCAGTATGGGGGTGCAAACCAACAATGGACAGCAGTTGCATTACAGACTTGCACTGGCCTTGAATGACAGTGGAGGGGGAAAATCTTCTCAATAGGAAGACTTTTCTTTTGACTAATAGTATCAATTGAGAGAAAGTTATTCTACCTGAATAAATCCCTTCTTGAACTTCACTCTTAGTATTTTATTCTTTTTCTAAAGTACTTCTCCCTGAATGTCTCCTAAATTATCTCTTGGGCCTTGATCCACTACCCATTCAAAAAGGAAACTTTGAGAATAGTATGTTTTACTGTGACCACTGCAATATGAATAATTTCATTAATTTAGCCAATGGTTATTGCTTAGCAGCTCACATTACTGGAGGGAAAGGACACAGCACAAAGAAGTTGATCGTAGCCAGCGGTACAAGGGAGCTCCTAGAAGAGGGTAGAAAGTGGAGATAGGGCACGTTGGGGACTCAAGCAGATTTTGATTTCCTCATAAACGTAACTAGGATCAGTCATAACAGGGACATTATCCATCCTCACCTTTGAAATGGTCTATGCTGCTTCGCTTAGTACTGACCTTAGAGGCAAATGAAATCCGATCATTGTCATGAGACACAGTCAAGGGCTTATCTTTATATGTGTCATGTGTGTGTGTTTGAACAGAATAAAATATGTCAGCTTCTATGTAATGCCTGGGAAGATAGTTTATGCCTTTTCATTTCTGAGAAATATTGATGGTTTTTCTGGCTGCTTCCCAATAGTAGTAAAGCATCCTTTATTCTTGTGAACAGACTTGGATTATTCTCCATGAAAGATTTACTTTTGACCTTATGTCATCTTCTGAACCACCTAAGTGGCTCTTTCCACAGAACCTTGCAGCTCTTCCTGAACTCTGATTTCCAATCATAAAATAATATGTTGATTGGGTTTAGAGCAACTTTATCAATTAGTGGCAGGGCTGAGAATAATCCATCAATAACAAATTGCAATGATAGAGTAGACCGTTATTACGAGCTAAGTCCCTTCAGAGAGCTACCAGTATAGCTGGGCATTGCTCTAATTCTTCATTTATAACCAATGTCATAATTGATGCTCACCTGAACTACAGCACCTGTTCAGTGACTTTCTGTGTCTGAACTCTCTGTTTTAACTTTTTAAAAAATTAAATAAAAATTTTAATTATACAATTAAATTAAATTATGTGATTTAATTATTATATAATTAATTGTACAATTTAAAATTTTTAATTTAAAAATTAAAAATTTTTAAAATCATACAAAACCCTATACAATGTACCAGTTATACATTTAGAGTCTACTAAATTAAGAAAAATACATGTGGACAAGTTATTACGAATGCAGTGAAGCTTTTACATGTATTTACAAATAACATTTTTTAAGTAAGGGAACATATACGTGAGAGACATCGTATTTACGGTGTCTACGACCTGGGGCATAAGTGCTTTAATTCCTTGCAAAAGTTCTGCCTCCCATTGGCTGAAGCAGACACCTTGGGAAACAAAGGTCCCCAGAATTAAGAGCAAAGCTCAGCAACATGTTTCAAGGGCAGGTTTTGCATTGCAGACAGTCTTGCAGATTAAGCCTGTTTTCATCACCAGTGTGTCCTGTTCCAGAATGTATCCAGGGCCTTGTTACAGTTTGGTAGACTGCCAGCCAACAAGTTAGGAGCTTACTTCTGTAAATAATTGAGAGGTAGATGAGGGGAGTGATGCTATAGTAAAAGTCTATTTAGTCTGGGGGGAATAAGCCAGTTTTTTTTTTTTTAATCAAAAGACTTCCTTTATAAAAGGCTATAAGGAGAGTAGATAAATAAGAAAGAGTGGATTTGAAAGTGTGTTCTCCACTTACCAGTATGTATGTACAAGAGTTTCAAAACATCACTGGACAGTATTTCTGCAATTTTGTCTAAAAATCCAGAAGTCTAGTATATATTACGTCTCCTCAAATTATTTTCCTTATTATTTATGAGTGTCAGTATAATTTTACACTTGCAATTGAGAGGACACATGTTTCTATGAAGACAATATGCCCAACTCACCATCAAAGGGACACAAGCTTTGTGCTCTTCTTTAGGAGTGAGTGTGGGGGGTCCCTAACTGTGAGCCTTTGAAAGGGGGTCAATACACCTGTTCCTTGGCATTATCACCTCAATCACAAAACAGGTGTTCTGCCACAAAGACCTTCATTTTCCTTTCAGCCTCCTTTACCTTTAACTCCCCCCGCCCCCAACCAAATTCACTGAGCTCTGTCTGAAAAATATTACGGCATAAATGTGAAACAGCTTAATTTTGTATAAAGCCTTTCCAAACTGTTGTATTTATAAAATATGTAACATGTAATGTTTATGAACCTCTGTTTACTTAGCATCTCTTCTTTTCATTTCATAAAACAGATTTGTACAGAATGGTCTATGAAAATTGGCTTGTATCTAAGCAAAAACTTAAAGCTATGAGTCAAAGACTTGAGAAAGCAAATTACCCTACCATTAGTGTCTTTCAAATTCTTACTTTAACTTAAAATAGCCAACATACATTTTTAGTTAAAATGAATTAAAATTCATGTGGCTAAGACATGATATCAATTGAAAAAGCTCAAGTTATTCCTAAGATGTATAATGCCAATTTGAAGTATTTGCTCTTTCAAAATAATCCTTGGTTATATTTGGGTCACTCAGCTTTATATTTCCAATGTCAAATACAGTGTTTGTAGTGTTTGGTACAAAGAAAGAAGTCAAAAGTAACAAAATGTTAATTTGAAGTGGCTTTTTTATAAAATTATTTTACTTGAGTTTACTAAAAAAGTACAGAAACCATCTTTTTATTCACTTGCTTATTTTGATGTAATAAATTACGCTCTCCAAAAGCAAGAAGTAGTGTGTGATCACATCATCATTTACACATCTTTTTTTGTGAACACAGTTTCTGTAAAATGGAGAGGAAGTATTGTCAGGCTTCAGAAAATGCAAGAGTTCCAGAGTTTTTTGCATGATCTTCAGTTACTAGGAAGTTTCACATTTCAATTCTCTGTAAGGAATTTTTATCTTATATTTACTTCTCAAACAAAATATATTTCTTAAAATTTTTTTGTCCCCAAAGAATCTAACTTACAAGTTAAGCAGAAACTCTTTTTCTGCCCTCTCTGTATTTTTTGGACAACCAAACATTGGTAACCAATGTGGGAGAAACTACAAAGCTTCAAATGGTTTGAAGAAACAAGTAGGAAATCCATAGAACTTATTAGAAATTACCGTAGAAATTAGAAAACCACAGAAGAATACTAAGAATAGTTATTAGGAAGCGATCAGCAAATTTCTTTTTATCTATCACTAAATTCTAAAAAATGCTGAAATACATAAAGAACAAAGGCTTTAGAACAACTACTGAACATGGTATCTTCCTACTTGCAAATGATTGCACTTGCCTCCCCAGATCCAAGTGTTTCATCTCACATTTGACCTTAATTCCACGTTAGTTTTGAAATCCCTGCAGTCACCTTGTCAATCTATATCTGCTTCTTCAGAAAACAAATTAGTTGTTGATGAATCCCTCCCTAAGACTTTACCACTTAGGATAAGTTTTATTGCCTTCCGAAACCATGGGTAAAAGAAAGCATATATCAAGGGATTCATAGCCGAATTATAATAAACACACCACACCAAAATCTCATAAACATAAGAAGGAGTTATAAAATTCATGTAAGCATCAATCACGGCATCAATAATGTACGGTAGCCAGGAGACAAGAAACGCCGCCACGGCAATGCCCAGTGTTTTTGCTGCTTTTCTCTCTCTCTTTGCTACGCGTTCCCTGTAACTCTCTAAAGAGGACTGAGCGTGGCTGGCCGAACTTTCTATCTTCCTAGCCTGGTGTCTGGCCACCAAAAAGATCTTAGCATATATAAACACCATGGCGACAGTGGGTACAAAGAATAGGAGGAAACAAAGCAGAACCCAGTTTTGATTCAGTGGCGCCTGACAGCCTCCCACACAGGTGAGAGCAACTACTAAGTCCTCGATTCCTTCCTCATTGGCCCCCGTGTAAAAGATGGAAAAACTGTACGTGACCGAAAAGAACCAAGAGAGAACAATGCATATGCCTGACACCGAGACAGTAAACTTGGTGGGATAGGTCAGAGGATCAGTAACCGCAATGTATCTATCAACAGAGATACAGCATAAATGAAATAAAGAAGCGAAACAGAAGGAAGTATCGAAACATGTATGAAATTTACAGTAACTGTCCCCGAAGTACCAGCAGCTCTCCACAGACCTCACGGTGCTGAAGGGCATGACGGTCACTCCCACCAGGAAGTCAGCGCAGGCCAGGGACGCGATCAGAAAGTTGGTAGGGGTGTGCAGCTGTTTGAAGTGCAGGATAGCGATAATGACCAGTGAGTTTCCAAATATGGCCAGCACAGCCCCCAAACCGAGAACCGCGTACAGAATGGCTCGGGGACCCGGCGAGTACGCAGTCTTCACACAGGATCCGTTCACGTTCTCATAGCAGAGCTCCACTCCGGGGGGTGGGGAGAGACTGTTCACCATGGCCCTCTTGTTGGAGGTATTTTAAAATTGTCGGATTCCCTATGTCAGCAATTTAAAACAAGGAAATGTTAGTTTCAAGAGCCTCTGAGAAGGGGTGGGGAACTCCAGTTAAAATGCAAACTAGTAACTTTTCCACCAGTTTATTCAATCATTCATTCATTCATTCATTTATTTTGGCATATTAACTATAACCTCTTGATCTTTCTAAAAAGTATCTCCTAGTTTTTAATATATTTAGAAGGGAACTTGTTGCAGAAAGCCATTAAAATTATAGTCAGATTTTGTACGAAATAAATAACTGGCAATGCATTTCATCCAATGATGTATATACATATAAGGTATTACATTAACATTAGACAATATTAGGTTAATATATATTAGAATGTAATTGGCTCATTACTAGAGAATCCTTTTTTATGTTACTTTACCTTTGGAAATCTCACCTGTAATCACCTGAGTTGAAAAATAATTGGGCTACCAAGAGTTGATTTATATTTATGAAGTTATCTCCCCTGAGTGGCTACTTCAGCAGTATTAACTATACTTCCTTTTTTTTTTCAAGAAGGAAAATATAATTACATCCCCTTCAATATATGACCTCAAAATCCCTATAGGATAGCATGTGAAGACCAAGGAGAGATTTACTCATAGTAGCTTGCTAAACTTATTTGGGCAATACAGTTCTTCTATTCCTTATATTTTTAGAGTTTGGGATTTTTTCCCCCTTTTTTATTTACTTATGGTTTGGACGGTTTGAGATGACTTGGAGAACTCTTCTTACAAAGTGATAATAATTTAATTTGTGTGTAAGTATTTTCCAGGCTAATGGCCAGTTTCAGATGTCTAAAACCAGTAAGATTGATTAAAATAAGCAATAACTCTCCTAGGCCTTCACCTCCCCATTCTTAAAAAATAGTATAGCTTTAAACCTAGCACAGAGAAGTAAGTACCCTCTAGGTACACTGGAGGTGTATTTTTATATTGATCATGAAAGGAATAGATTCATTCTAAATCACCCAAATTTCAAACGAGAATAAGTTTGTTTCTCTAGTTATTTGAGGGTTATTCTTTTTTTTTTTAAAGATTTTATTTATTTATTTGACAGACAGAGAGGCAGGCAGAGAGAGAGAGGGGGGAAGCAGGCTCCCCGCTGAGCAGAGATCCCGATATGGGGCTTGATCCCAGGAACCTGAGATCATGACCTGAGCTGAAGGCAGAGGCTTTAACCCAGGTGCCCCGAGGGTTATTATTGAGAGTTATTCTTTTTCTCCTGGGGCACACAATCTTTTCTTTTTCCTTCCATTTTTAAAAATTTAAATTCAATTAATTAACATATAATGCATTTGGTTTCAGAGGTAGAGGTCAGTGATTCATCAGTCTTATATAACACTCAGTGCTCATTATATCACATGCGGTCCTAAATGTCCATCACGCGGTTACCCCATTCCCCCACTTCCCTTCCCTCCAGCAACCCTCAGTCTGTTTCCTATGATTAAGAGTCTCTTATGGTTTGTCTCCATCTCTGATTTTGTCTTGTTTTATTTTTTCCCTCTTTTCCCTTATGATCCTCTGTATTGTTTCTTAAATTCCACATACAAGTGAGATCCTATAATTCTTTCTCTGATAGACTTATTTCGCTTAGCATAATACCCTCTACTTCCATCCATGGCATTACAAATGACAAGATTTCATTTTTTTGATGACTGTGTAATATACCATTGTATATAGATACCACATATTTTTTATCCATTCATCTGTCGATGGACATCTGGACTCTTTCCATTGTTTGGACATTGCTGCTATAAACATTGGGGTGCACATGCTGAGGCACACAATCCTAGAACAGTTTACAGAGCTCACCAAACAATAGTTGAATAATTAATTTTTACTTTATTTAGCCATGAAAAAGTATAATCTTACATCTAACCTTAATCTTAATCTTTGAACTAGAGACTGGAGTACTTACATAGTCATTTATCTCATACCATAAGGTCTGACCTTTGTTGAAAGAGCAGAGTCCTAGAGAAAGCTATATGCGTACACATAGGTGTGGATACTCCCTAGCTAGTAGATTTCACTAGTCTGCACATTTTAAATGTTTGTGTGGGGTAAGTGTGTGTGTGGTGGATGTATACACACCCATGGTCTTTTCCAGCTTTGTTATTCCATAAGTTTTTAATCAATTCATTTTTCCTTTTATTTCCCAGTTTCATGCTTTACTTAGACCCTCACAGATTTGATGACATAAAATTGTCTCATGTTTACTCCTGAGATTCCCCACATGGATACACCCATGTGCTCACAGGTCAATCTACTCAACAAAATCACCATTTGATTTTGCCCTGTATTTTCTTTTCTTTTTTTAAAGATTTTATTTATTTGACAGGCAGAGAGAGCACAGCAGAGGGAGTGGCAGGCAGAGGGAGAGGGAAAAGCAGGCTCTCCCCTGAGTGGAAAGCCTGATGTGGGGCTCGATCCCAGGACCCAGGGATCATGACCTGAGCTGAAGGCAGATGCTTAACCAACTGAGCCACCCAGACACTCCAAAAGCCCTGTATTTTCTTCTTTGGCCTCAGCTCTCCTGATAAAGTCTACCCCATCTCTTATTCTATTTTCAGTCTGACTTAAGGAATCCCATCACTGGCACCATAGAAGGTACCCAGCCTGAAAGTTTGAGTGTCTATGTAAAGGATACTGTCTCCCCAGCCTTTAGAACTCCGCACTTCATTGATGCCCAACTAAAACTGCTATTGCACAAAAAAACCCTGAGCCCTTCCTCTGGTCTTCGTACTTGGGCTTTAGAATAGCAGACTTTAGTCTTACAGAAGGTCTTAAAAGGTGTCCTTCCCTAGAAGCAAAGACACTTGAGAAGTAATAAACATTCTTAAGACCCATATCTTGGTATTCATTACTTTTCACCAGTAAAATGAACTAGAGCTTCTCAAAGAAATGTTTCATCCAAGCAATGGGACAAGAAAAGTACAGGAAGAAACTGGAATGTATTTTTATATCAGAAACTAAGAGATTTTTTTTTTAAGTGTTGACATTTTACAAGGGCCCCGTTGTTAACTTGAATAGACTCCCACTAGCCAAATTTGGGATAATTTGAATGTACAAAATAATGAGAGAGAGTAAGAGGTTATTTGGTGGGGCAGGGGGGAATCCATGAGGCCATACTAATAATAGATGACAGACAGCTAGATGAGAAATAGATGATAGATAGATAGATAGATAGATAGATAGATAGATAGATAGATAGATGATAGATAGATAGATAGATAGATAGATAGATAGATAGATAGATAGATAAAAGAGGGCTCTTCCTTACAGTAGAATACCAAGCACAACTGATATTATATAGGGAGGAAAGTGCTAGAGCTGGAACCATCATAATTTTGAAAACATCACATTAATATTGATTAAAGCAAGAATCATCAATTGATACTAAATATTATAACAGGAGAGGGGAGTTTTGATGAGAGTCAAGTATTTATATGGCATAAAATGTCATCTCCTAGAGATTGCTTATTAGCTGCAAAAGAAAAACATAGTAGCTATCCAGTGGAGAAATCAGACTTTGGGTATTAAATTAACATCATCTGTGAAGAGGACAGGGCCACATATCCCTCCGGAGGGAGTAACACGCAATAAAATGTATGTAGTATTCCTGCCAAGAATACATAACCAGAATCTAATGAAGAAATTTCAGACAAATCCAAGCTGAGAAACATTCTATTTTTAAAAGGTAGAAAGGGGGAAGGTTATATTCTTCAAAAATATTTATGTAATAAAAGACTGCAGAACCTTTCCAGAATAAAGGAGACAGAAGGGCAAGAAAATCAAAAGAAATATGCGATCTTAGAGTGAAATATATTACTGGGCCAGTTGACAAAACTGGAATAAGAATGGTAGATGGTAAAAGTATTGCGTCAGTATTAAATTACTGAAATATTAAGGGCTAAAGGACCGCGATGTGTACAACTTATTCTCAGATGGTTCAGGAGAAAAAATTACACATTATTATGTGTAATTTTAATATTGTATTATTGTATAATATTATTTAATTATTATAGTATAACAATTGTATTATATTATTGTATTATTATATAATTGTAATATTATTATTACATCTTATTCTCAGATGGTTCAGGAAAAAAATTACACGCATTGATAAAACATTCTTTGGGAAAAAGCAATTCTGAAAATTTGGTCCTTTAGTATCTTCTTTTTAATTTTTTTACTTTTTATTTTTTTAAGATCTTATTTATTTATTTGAGAGACAGAGAGAGAGTGAGCACAGGAGGAGGGGGAGAGGGAGAAGCAAACTCCCTGCTGAGCAGAGAGCCAACGTGGGGCTCAGTCCCAGGACTCTGAGATCATGACCTGAGCAGAAGGCAGACGCTTAACCCACTGAGACACCCAGGAGCCCCTGTATCTTCATTTTTAACCATCAATATGTGCAAGCCACTCTCAAACCGCACCACCTGGCTCACAGAAAATCTCTTCAGCAGCAGCAGGTCAGGTTCCCCACCTGAGTTACCCAACCACTCCCCTCCCTTCAGCCACTATAAATGCAGAAAGCCTTGAGGTGCATGTCATTTTAGTATAATACTACCACTGACAACCCAAAGCATAACACTTCATATCTCCATTCTTGTTTCTGATAATGTTTCTCTGGGAACAACAAAAAACATAAAATTGTAGTCTTCCCGAGCAGATACAGTTGTTGAATAGGGAATAATAGCCCCATCTGAGAGGTTTGGCTGTGAATCATGGAGGAACTTAGGAAGCCAGAGAAAGGAAAATAGTAATGGTGCCTCCATCCAAGATTAACTTTGAAGTGGTTTTGGAGGTACCCAGAATATAATCCTACACCTACAGAGCCAGAATCTCATGTAAGGGACCCAGGTATTGTGGGTATATTCAGACCGTATAGTGAAAGCCATTAGCAATTGCCAGAAATCAACCAACTGTCATTTCATTATCTGTAAAAATTGAATTCAAACACTGGGAAAGAGTGTATGAAGAAGGCAGAAATGAGGTTCAATGACGTAAAGAGCTAGATGGAACATTCTGGGCAGGATCTTCCTTTATCAAAAGAATTCAAAATTACAAAAGCTAAGTTAGTTACACATAGGAAGTGGAGGGGAAAAAAATCACAACAGTTTCTTAGTTTCTACCTAAGAAACTAGGTAAACTTGAACTTACACGTCCATCTTATCAAGCACCCGATATGAGAAGTGCCTCCCATGATGACCCTCTTAAAAATTGTTTCTTCCCATAATAATAACTGTGGTCCCTGAGGGTTTAGAGGTGTATCATCCAACAGAAGGAAGCTTTCATTTTAATTTCAACAAATTGAGCAATCATTTCTTGAATTTGAAGCTGAGATTGCTATCTGGTCTTATTGAGATATTTTTTTTTTTTTAAGATTTATTTATTTATTTGAGAGTAAGAGAGAGAATGAGCACAGGAGGAGGGGTAGAGGAAGAGGGAGAAGCAGGCTCCCCACTGGGGAGGGACCAGATGTGGGTCTTGATCCCAGGGCCCTGGGATCATAACCTGAGCTGAAGGCAGACGCTTAACCAACTGAGCCCCCCAGGCACCCCTCATTTTGGGTTCCTAATGCAACCGGGCATAAAAGGACAGTAATCCCACACCCTGGCAGCAATCACCCTGGGCCCTGCTGGGCAGTGAGCACAGTAGAGGTTATGGCTAGAACTCTTGAACCAGTGGCAAATGTTAAACCAAATGCCGTTGGACTAACTTAGTCAGATAAAGGTAGGATTTGTAAAGGCTTCATTTTCTCAGAAATGAAACACCACCTCTGAGCAGAGAAACCTAATCAGCTAATGTCCTGGCTGAAGGCAAAGGAAGATGGAATCAGCGGTGGTAAAGAAAGAAAATACAAACGTCAACCACATCCCCATGACCAATTGCAGAAAAGGGAATTGTTGCACTTAATCTGATTTCCCCAGCTTCTTAATTTTAAAATGTTTATTGTATAATTACTTTTTAAAGAAAAAGATTTTATTTCTTTATTTGACAGAGAGAGAGAGTGCACTCGCACTTGAGAGCACACACTCACAAGCAGGAGGAGTAGCAGGAAGAGGAAGAGGGAGAAGCAGGCTCCCAGAGGAGCAGGCAGCCGGATATGGGGCCCGATCCCAAGACCCTGAGATCATGACCTGAGCCAAAGGCAGATGTTTAACCGACTGAGCCACCCAGGCACCCCCATAATTATTTTTAAAATTTCTTTTATCTCCATTTCACTACTTTATATAGGGTATCTTAGTGGTGTTTAGCTTTATAATTTAGCCTGTACGTTATCGACTATTGAGAGAGGATTGTACGTCATCCAGAAATCATGAACTTGGAGCTGGAAGCAATAATTGGGAGGACTGAGTTGCCACTTGGGTAAGAGGCAAATGTGTGTTGGGTTATATGAGGAATATCATGTGAAGAGAAAAAGAAGCACTTTGAAATGTAAGTATGGGGAAAGGAGAATGTTGACTGTAGAGGACACGTATTAATTTGAATGCTCAGTATTCAAATATTCTTCGTATTGTGAAGAAAGCAATTGATACTAAGCAAGAGGAAATCAAGGCCTATGTTAAGACCCTCTCCCTACAGCACTGGCTGAAGTGTGAGTACGGGTATCCACTCAGAACTCGGGTGACAGTCTTCACAGCAGCAGCAGTGGAGACAGAAGAGTGGGGGTAATCTTCCCTGGGCTGGAGACGGCAGAGGTCAGCTGAGAATGAAAGTTCCTCTGGTGGAATCTTCCTTTGGTTCCTCTCTGAACCTGTTTCTCCTGCTTTCCTGGGGATGTGGGCTTCTACCCTAAACATTTCTAATGAGCTAGATTTCTGCATGAAACCATTTAAAAATGGATTCCATGTTATGAGTGAGAAAGAATGAGAATCCCAGGATGATTCCTTGCTTTGGGGCCCTACCTAACCCAGGGGAGGACCCAGTTGGGTGTGAGGTAGGGTGGGGAGAGGATTTTCAGGTGGGACTTGTTGAAGCTGAGATCCCTATGGACAGTCAAACTGGGAACTGGCCAGTGGATCTGTGTAGAAGCAAAAGACTAGAGAGTGTTTTGGGGACCATCGTATGTCATAATCAATCAGTGAGGGAACCAACAGCACTAAGAGAATGATGATTTATTACGAATCAACTGTGTGTCAGGCATCTACTAAGTGTCACCACAACAAAATGAAACTGTAAATCTGTGAATGACTTTACAATTCCACATATGGCCCGAATAAAATTTTCCAAGAGGCTGGATTTATTTTATAGAGCATCAAACAAATTAGGTAGAATAATGGTTCTGAACTTTCTGTTATGAGATTGTTTCTTGACCAAAATCTTACTGATACAATATTTCCCATCACATAGTCCAAATAATATTATAGGTTTTTCTCAACAATTTAAGAAATCCCCCTTTCTTGTCTTATCAGTGTCCAGCATAACTTCAGTTGGGATAGTTTCTTTGATTTTAAGAAAAAACTGTTTCTAAACATTATTTTCTTGGTTTTGAGAGAACTTAATTTATCTAAAAATCATATACTTAATAATATAATGAATATGCTATGACATAATATCATATTTTATGCTTGAAAATTAGATTCCCCAAAATAATAGGTAAAAGTATGAAGGGGAAGGGGCATATTAACTCATTATCTCTTGGCATGTTTTTCTTTCTTTTTTTTTGTTATGCCTTAAGAATAACTTTATCATTTTTTTAAATTGTGTTATGTTAGTCACCATACAGTAGGTACTTCATTAGTTTTTGATGCAGTGTTCCATGATTTGTTGTTTGCATGTAACACCCAGTGCTCATCGCAATACATGCCCTCCTTAATTCCCACCACCGGGCTCACCCATCCCCCCAACGTCTTCCCTTCTGAAACTTTCAGTTTGTTTCTCAGAGTCCATAGTCTCTCATGGTTAGTCTCCCCCTCTGATTTCCTCCCCTTCATTTTTCCCTTCCTTCTCCTAATGTCCTCCATGCTCTTCCTTATGATCCACGAGAAAGTGAAACCATATGATAACTGACTTTCTCTGCTTGACTTATTTCACTTAGCATAGTCCCCTCTAGGCATGTCCTTCTGGAGCTATTTCAAAGGTAAGGTCTCCATTCTGTTTTATGACCTTCTCATTTTTACCTATACTCTGCTGCCCCTTAGTGGTCACTCTGAACAATACTGGGCTGACCGAACAAAAGCTAAGTAGGTAAATGCCCAGAAGGGAAGTGTCTACCTAAAAATGAGCTCCTTCTCCCCACAAAATTAGCCCCCTCTCCCCATAAATGAGCCCCAAACACTTTGAAAGCATGTCAGTTCGGTGGCTTTCTACTCTCTCCCTTCCAAGCCACCCCTTCATAGAAACAGAAAATTTTTTCAAACTTTGGTCTTCATTAGAATCACCTGGGTTTCTTAAGCACTCCGGGCTCTCCCCCCAGAAGTTCTCATCTCTAGCGCTGAAGTAAAACGTGAAATGTGCTTTTTTAGCCAAGCACCCCATTTGATTCTGTAATTCTTCTATAGGCTCACTTTTGAGAAAAACTGCTCTAGGAGAGTTAGTGCAGTTATCAAGGACTGAACTCTGAACGTGGGTCAGAAAATTCAGGTCTGAAATGCCTGGGTGGCTCCGTCAGTTAAGAGTCTGCCTTGCACATGATCCCAGGGTCCCCAGATTGAGTTCTACATTGGGCTCCTTGCTCAGTGGGGAGCCTGCTTCTCCCTCTGCCTGCGGCTCCCCCTCCTTGTGCTCTCTCTCTCTCTCTCTCTCTGAAAAATAAATAATCTTAAAAAAAAGGAAAGAAAGAAAATTCAGATCTGTTCATTCCACTCATACTTGCTGAGCACCTTCTGGTACTAGTTATCCTTGCTAGGTGCTAAGAATGCAGATGAAAGCCACAATCCCTAGCCTGAGTAAGTTCAGAGTCTAGTTTGGGAGAGGCCAAGTAAACACAGTGCTCCGAGATAAGGACTCTGGAAAGAGGGAAGACGAGAGCAGTGGAGGGGTGGATGGAGCACCCTGGGGAGAGCCCGGTTGATGGCATTTACCTTTGTGGTGCATGAACAATGAGTCTTGGAACACTGAAAAAATTAAATTAAATTAAAAAAAAAAAAAAAGAAAGCTCTCCAGGCAGAGAGTCTGAATTGAGTTAATAAGGACAAGTGGCACTTCAGTTTCCCGTTTCTGTGAACCCCATACACATCTCCAGACTCTCTGAGCTTCCGTTGGTCGTTTGCATAAGAAAAGGACAGGTTATATGCCTGTGGATTTGCAACTGTGTGGCTGTTTCTGGTGCTTTTCACTTTTTCTAGACAGCACACCTAACAGTTTAGAGTGTTTGCAGTGTTCATGATAGGTAAGATAGAGGACCCCGAGATGCCATTCACTGACTCCACAAAGATTCCCCAATTCTTACAGTCCCATTTATATGTAGGATCCAGATGCCTTATGAAGAGCAGCTTGCTGGTCATCAACTTAAATAGGTAAGCTCTTCCCTACTCACCGAATTTCCCTAATAACTTCACAATAATCTACCCAACAGAAAGCTGTAATGCATTTTTCTTGAGCCTTGTCATTGATCACAGAGCTTCGATTAAACTCAAGAAATGTTCCAATGGAAAATAGGAGGAGACCATATGAGATGAGAGGAAATGGGATGAGCAGAGATAGAGTGAAGGGGTAAGGAGAAGAAGAATAAGGAAAGGATGGTCATTCTCCCTCCTTCACAGCCCAGCCCCGCCACCAACTCCTAAAGCTAGGTCACCATCCACCCATGCCTGGCGTTTTTTCTTGCCCACAACTCCGGCAATAATGAGAACTAACACTCGCTGAGCACTAACACTGTGCGAGGCATTCTCACGAAGGCTGCTTAATGTTGTTCCCTCATTTAATCAGCACAACTCTAGGAGGTTAATATCACATCATTTCTACCTGACATGGGAAAGCTGAGGAGCAGGCTTTGAATAACTTCCCCAAAGAAGCAGGATTTGAATGAACCCATGTCTTTGATTTCTACCCTTTCTGTAAGCCACATGAAGTCCAATGCTTTTCAGTACCCTTTTATCTCTATCTCCCTCAATTCAGTGGCTCGTGAAAACTGAGACATGAAAATCATATTGATGGCTTCAAGAAGAAAAAAAAAGGAAGTTGGAGGGGAAGTGGCTTAGCAAGTTTTGAGGACAAGAGTCATTGGAGCTTGTAACTGGGAATATCCAAAGCCAAGGCTCCGCTGATTATCTCCTAAACCATACCTAAGCTGACTAACTATTGCAGGAAGTTCTGCACTGTTTTTGAACAGGTACACTTTTTAAAATAATCTTCAATAATCTTTCATTCTGATCCTTAACACCACATTTTTTTAATTGAGATGTAATTGACATTAACGATGGTATTAATTTTAGGTATGCAATGTACTGGTAATGAGAACTTTTAACACGGACTCTCTTAGCAACTTTCAAATATACAATACAGCACTATTAGCTATAGTCACCATGCTTCCCTGGACTTAATTTATTTTATAACTAGAAGTTTATAACTTTTGACTACTTTCACCCATTTTGCCCAACTCCTACCCCCTGCCTCTGGGAACCACCAATCTGTTCTCTGTGTCTATGAGTTTATTTTGAATGCTATGTATAAGTGACATTATACAGTTTTTATCTTTTTCTATATGATTTATTTCATTTAGCATACTGTCCTCAAGTTCCATCCATGTTGCAAATGGCAGAATTTCCTTCTTTTTATGGTTAAATAATATTCCATTGTGTGTATACCACAAATTTTTTATGCATTCATCTATGAGTGAACAGTTAGGTCCTATTCATGTCTTGCCTATTGTAAATAATGCTACAGTGAACACAGGGGTGCAGATACCTTTTCAAGCTAGTGATTTTGTTTCCATCGGGTAAATACCTACAAGTAGAATCACTGGATCACTGAGTGATTGTGTTTACTTTTTGAGGAACCTCCATACCATTTTCCATAGTAGCTGGACCAATTTACATTTCCACCAACAGTGCATGAAGGTTACCTTTTTCCACATCCTCACCGACACTTGTTATTTCTTGATTTTTGGTAATGGCCATTCTAACGGGAGCGAGGTGATATGTCACTGTGGTTTTGATTTGCATTTCCCTGGTGATTAGCAATATTCACCACTTCCTGTACCTGCCTCTTGGACTTCTTTGGGAAAATGTATATTTAGATCCTCTGCATGTTTTTTAATTGGATTGTCTTTATGCTATTGTGGTATGAGTTCTTTGTATATTTTGATAACAACCCCTTGTCAAATATATGATTTGCAAATACTCCCATTCCATAGGTGGCCTTTTCATTTTATTGATGATATCATTTGCTATCCAGAAGCTTTTTAGTTTGATGCTGTCCCACTTGTCTATTTTTACTTTTGTTGTTTTTGGCATCCAATTCAAAAAGTCATTTGCCAAGATTGATGCCAAAGAGCTTTTTCCCCAAGTTTTCTTCTAGAAGTCTTATGGTTTGAGGTCTTATGTTCAATCTTTCCACATGAGGTTGCTCAGTTTACCCAACACAATTTACCGAAGAAGCTATTTTTCTCCTATTGTATATTCTTGGATCCTTTGTCATCAATTTATTGATCTCATATGCATGGGTTTATTTCTGGGCTCTATCCTGTTCCATTGATCTAGGTGTCTGTTTTTATGACAATACCATACTGCTTTGATTACTCTAGTTTTGTAATATACTTAGATGTTTCAACTTTTAAAGATTGTATTTTAGAGTAATCTCACCACAAACCTGAATGTGTGGAAATCATTCTCTCATCAACTCCAAAGACCAAAGAGTTATTACCCCAGGATCAAATATAACCCCAACCTATGGTATCCCCACTCTACCCTACCCTATTCCCTGACTATCCACATATTCTTATTTATTTTCAAAGAGGAGATGGTTTTATTTTTTCTCATAGATTTTGTTAAAAGAAAAAATTGAATGGTTTAAAAGTATCTGAGTAAAAAGTTAAAAATTTAAAATCTGCCTATTTGTATTTTTTCCAAATATTACTGTTTCTCTCTCTCCCTTCTGTCTCTATATATTTCAAAACTGATTTCATAACACATATTTCATTTTTAACTAGATTTTCATAAATGACAAACATCTTGGATGTCAGTAGTATCAATCTGTACTACTAACAATACAGATATACTTATATTACAATATGCTATCATGCATTAAGTCATTCAGTTTTCTCAATAAGCCTACAAGGTAAATACACCCATATTTCCCAGGTAAGAAACCTGGGGTACAGAGAATGACTTGCTCAAGATTACACATCTGTAAGTGCTGGCCCTGAGGTTTGAACTCAGGGAGCCTGAATCCAGAGATGAGACTTTTCTTTTTTTTTTTTTTTTAACATATAATGTATTATTTGCCCCAGGGTACATGTCTGTGAAT
>CM053608.1:26077867-26113354 GCA_028646535.1 Procyon lotor
TCCTATAGCCTAACTCCTGAGATCTCTGCAGATCTTACGGTCAGAGGGTTCTCCCCACCACACACAAGAGTCTCTTTCCCTCACGGCAATAACTTTTAAGTTAAGTGTCTCCTTCCTAAATCCAGATTTGTTTTTTATTCAGCAGATTGAAACAATGGCAACAAAGCAGCTTCTTTTATTTCATTTTTCTTAATGTAATTTTGTTTGCTTTTCAAGTGTGATTATTGGCTATTTATTTTGGTGCCTTCTCATACAGTTTATAAATCTCCCCCAGATTTGCGTGGTCCCTGGTGGCTTTAGCCATCTGTCCCCAGGAGATCCAGCCACTGGGGGCAGTTCCACACTGCTGAGTCTCTCCGCAGGCTTACCGTGAGTGGGTTTCTGCAATGCCTTCTTTACGTACCCTGAGCGAGCTACAGCAGCTCCGGTACACAGCTCTGAGCCAGTCCAATCCACAGAGGCCATGGCTTGCTTTCCCCTTTCTCCTTGAAACAATGTATGGTTCTACATTTTGGATCTGACTTTCTAGAACCTGATGAACACCACCTGAAAGTGTAGGGGGACTTAATCCCCCATGGGGTGAACTTTAATCCACGAGAAGTAAGAGGAGGAAGGGAAGCAAAAGTAAATATCCCCACCCTTCACCCACTTCCCTCGCTTTGCTCCAGGTTTATGCTAAGGCACAGGGGTTTTCCAGAAGACCTATCTGGATGGCCAGTCTGGAAGTTGCCCCAAGTCACTGGCCCCAACTGAGTAAGCTGTGGGGTGCCTGGGCGGCATAGTCTGTTGGGTGTCCAACTCTTGGTTTCAGCTCAGGCTGTGGTCTCGGGGTCGTGAGATCGAGCCCCGCATCAAGCTCCACATGGGACGACTCACTCAGTGGGGATTCTGCTTAAGATTCTCTCTCCCTTTCCCTCTGCCCCTCCTGCTTATACTCTCTCTCTCTCTCTCTCTCTCTCCTTCAAATAAATAAATAAATCCTTAACTATATGTAATTGACTAAGCCATGCTGTCTTGGGGATATACCGCCTTATATTTGTTCTGCCTCCTTTCCCGCCTTGCTTCCCCTTTAACCTTGTACTTGCTGCCCTAGGCTTACTGTAAAGCTTTACTGTGGGGGATTCGGGGCATAGGAGAAATGTTGTTTAAAGGGACAAACTTGCAACTAGTAGATAAGTAAGTGCTGGACATCTACTGCACAGTATACTGATTATAGACAACAATACTGTATTATAGACATCAAACTTGCTATTAAGAAATGACCCAAGAAGACAATTTAAGCGATACAAACACCCTCTACTTATCACTTCATGAAGAGAACAATTTCCTTTCAGAGAACTATAAAATGGAGTAGAAGGCAGAAAACTTTTATAAAATGAAGAGTAAAGAACAACGAAAAGAAAAACAGAAAATATCAGATTGCTGGATCCAAAGAGTCAGCCTCATTTGGGGTGAGGAGGTCCAGGGGATTGGCTTTTGGGGATTGGCTGACTAGAAATCCTGCTTTCCTGGTCAAGCAGGTCCTATGCAAGGACAAGAAACTTAATGTAAGCTTTGGTTTGCTGACATGGCATCCTGGATAAGAGTGGCTTAATGTTGGGCTTAGAAATTTATTTCAACACTGTTAAGACCAAGATCTTCATTACTGCCACCACAAAAAAGAAATGGTAATTTTGTGACATAAGCCAGGGTTTAGCTAACGATACAACGGCAATCATACTGCAATATACAAATGTATGAAATTAACATGTCCATGTCATACATCTCAAACTTACACAATGTTACATTTCAAATATATTTCAATAAAAAAAGCATTCATATGTAAAGTTTGCCTTAAGCTCTATTTTTCTTAGGAAAAGTGAGCTAGGATACTTCTGTGAATTGTCTATTCTGAACTTTTGGTCATCTTTCTAGTGTGATGTGTTAGGCTGTTTCCTAAGCACAGAAACTGAAGTGGGGAACAAGACAGGTTGGGAAGAATGCTCAAAGGAGAGGGGAATTAGCAAAGTCGAATGAGCAAAGAGAAAGCTAAGGATGTGGTCTCCACCAGAGACTCATTTCAGTCCCATTGCCAGGGGAAGATCAGGAGCACAAGCAGCACCCAAGAATCATTTCCACCACAAGCCCAGGAGTTGATGTCAATCAGTCTTGGCCAGAGTCTGTGGGTCAGGGAACATTGCCTCCAGAGTGGGGCAGCTCCCCCTCCAGCCAAAGGCAATTCTGTGGAGAAGGCAGCTGTGATTCGTTCTGAGCGATATAGCAACTGTGGTTTGGTTACCGGGGCAGGTAAGGGGATCTGGTCAGAGTATCCATAGCCTCTACTACAGGAGATTTATCTTTCTTACAAATGACAATGGGATGCAATTCATTTGTATTAGAGCCTGCAAATATTTTCTCTTCATTCGTCATTCTCTTCCACTTTGTTCATGATTTTAATGAAGAAATGATATATTTTTGTGTGGAGAAAATCAGAATATGCCCCTCCGAAGTATACCGCTTTGGCATAAAGATTGTTTTAAGCTGAAGATATTTGAGATTCAACAGATGAAAAAAAGGGAGAGGGTCCTTTTCAAAGCTTTTCTTATCTGACTAAAAGCAGCAACTTCCAGTAAATTAGACTTTTATGAAAAGGAGAACCAGAGTATAACCTACCCCAAATCCTTTCTCCACGGAAGTTTCAAGACTGCCCGGACCTGTCTAGACAAACATTATCACAAACTTTCTTATCTCCAGTCTGTTCTCCTAAAAATCTGGTTTTTTCTGACTTAACCTATTTGTTTTGCTCATAAGAAGACTTTTCCTCCTCTGCACCTTTTCCCTACTAAGGTAGGTATATAAGCCTTCATCTCTATCCCTTTGACAAGCCAGCTACCTCTTTTGCTGGCTTCTATATGCATGCAAAATCAACCCTTTGGCTCTGCTAATCTGTCTTTTTTTGCTTTAATTCACAAGCCTCAGATACTGAACTTAAGAGAGTAGAGGAAAAGCCTTTTTTCTCCCTCCCCTACATGTGTTGTAAATATAAATCATTCTCTAAGTTTTCTGCTTTCCTTGTGAAAAGGATATGATATAGGTCACAAACTTGTATCTACCCAAAGAAATAAAGAGATTCAGAAATAGAATTTATAAAGATAAAATAATTTTTCTCTCATATTAAGCTGCTCTAAAAGATGGATGACTTTATATCAAAAATAAAAAAAAATACATTATGTTTTTATAGCAAATGTAAAAGTAAAATGAATGACAATAATAAGAAATGAGAAGGAGGACCTAGGAATACACTGTTACAATGTCTTCAGAAATGTATTACTTGAAGGTAAATTCAGATTAATTTTTAAAAGAAGTATAAATTATTTCTTTAAAAAGGCATATATAATAAGTCAATACAGGAAATAAAATAGAATTATTTCAAAATTCTAAACCCAGGGAAGAGAGAAAAGGGAAAACAACAAAATGAACAAATAAACAGTCATTAGAAAGCTGTAGATTTTAACTCAAACATAGCAATAATAACTTTAAATGTGAACAACCTCTACATACCATTAAGATCAAGCAGAATTTGAAATTAAAGGAAATATGTTTATGATAGCAACAAATGAAGAAATTACATATGACTCACAAAATATGTGTAGGATCTGTATACTGAAAATTATAAAACACTGATAAAAAGTAAAAGTAAACATAAGTAAGTAAAGAGGTACACTGTGTTCATGAATTGGAAGTCTCATTATCATCAATTCTCCTCAATGTATTCTACAAATTCAATGCAGTCCCCACCAAGGGCCCAGCAAGATTTTGTGGATATTGCTTAGCTGTTTCTAAAATTTGTGTAGGAAGTCCAAAGAATTGAAATAGCCAAAATGACTGTGGAAAATAAAATAATAAACTGGAGACTCACATCACCCAATTTCAAAACTTACTCTAAAGTTTTAGTAACTAAAACCGCATGATGTTGGTGAAAAAGTAGACACGTAGATCAATGAAACAGAATAGAGAGAACAGAAATAGATCCACACAAACATAGGCAACTGATTTTTGACAAAAATGCAAAGGCAATTCAATGAAGAAAGGATAATTTTTTGTATAAATGGTGCTAGAATAATTAGATACCCATAGGAAAAAATAAATGAAAAAGAACTTTGGTACAACCCTCAGACATTATATACAGATTAATTCAAAATGGATCACAGACCTAAATGTGAAGTGTAAAAGTATAAAACTTCAAGAAGAAAATGTAAAAGAATAATCTATATAACTCTGGATTTGGTGATGAAAAATTGAACAGTAAAAAAGCATGATCCACAAAAGAATTTGGCAAGTTGAACTTCATCAAAATTAAGAATTTTTGTCTGTGAAGGACAGTGCAAGGAAAACAAAAAGACAAACTATAAAATGGGAAGAAACACTTGCAAATGATATATTTAAGAAAGCGCTAAAACATATGAAGAACTTTTAAAATTCAACAGTAGGAAGACAACTCAACAACAACAAAAAATGGGCAAAAGATCTTAACAGACACCTCACTAAAAAATAAAAATGAAAAAAAATGGATTTCAGATACGCATATAAAAAGATGGTCAATATCATTATGGAAAGGAAATTAAAATCACAACAAGATGCCACTAAAACCTATTATAATGTAAACTGAAATTAAATTAGAAACTTGAAAAGAAAAATCTAACAATATCAAATGGTGACAAGAATTTAGAGCTGCAAAAATCCTCATAGTGGGAATGCAAAACGATATAGTCACTTTGGAAAACAATTTGGCAGTTTCTTATAAAATTAAACTTATACTTACACAACCTAACAATCTTGCTTCTAGATACCTACCGAAGTGAATTGAAAACTTACATACTTTTTTAATCAACATCTGTATGCAGATATTCATAGAAGCTTTATTAATAATTGCCAAAAGTTAGGAGCAACCAGTAAGTGAATGAATAAATAGCATCATATCCAAACAAGGGAATACCACTCAGCCTTGGAAAAGAACAAACTATGGATTTATACAATAATGTAGATGTATTTACAAGAATGCTGGTAGGTTGTTCAACATCTGTCACTCCACTGATCACCAGGGCTGGTTTGGCTGATCCCGCTGGCTCGGCGTGTGTCCCCTTCCTGCCTTAGAGCTCCATGAGCGTCCCTCTTGCAGCGGCACTCTGGGTTGAAGAATCTGACTATCCCGAACACAGGAGGACTGGTCTTGGTCAGAGGTGTACAAGTAGCTTCCCTCCCCTTCTAGAACCTCCGTACAAGCTTTCAAGGTTGGTTTATAGGAGAAAGTAGGATGGATAGTCAAGCTTCTAAGACTCCAGACACATCCCAATGAAGCCTTGCAGATGGCAGTCTGCTTTTTTAAAAAGAAAAATTTTAAAAATAATTTAAAAATAAAAGAATTCTGCTAAAGGAAAAAAGTCAGACTCAAAAGATTACATATTGTATGATTGAATTTATATTTTGGAAAACACAGAACTAAAGGGACATAAGCAGTTGACAAAGGTTGGGGAGGAGTTGGCCAGAAGTTCTAGCAAAAGGGGATTTTTAAGGAGACAACTGTTCTGAACAGTAACTGTCCTATTACTGGGGTGATACATACATGACTCCACTCATTTGTCAAAAATCCATGGAACTGTATATCACAGAGAGTAAACCTCACTCAAATTTAAAATAAAAAAATCAACCAGTTTGGTGAATTCCAGGTGGAATGCAGATATGTGACAGATGAATCCATTTGCAATACAAATATAGTATAACTTCCGTGAAGGGAGTGGGGAAAAGAATTGCTCTTGGTAACTTTGGAAAGCATTGTTTTGATTCAATACTGTAAGGCTAAAAGCAAAAAGAATTTTCCATAAACGCTGTACTCAAGTTTTTCTCTCATGGAAGTATGGACTAAGAATTCTGAAACTAGGGTGCAGTTCAGTCATTTACACATCTGACTCTTGATCTCGACACCAGTCATGATCTCAGGGTTGTGAGATCGAGCCCAGCGTTGGCTCTGCCCTGGGCATGGAGTCTGCTTAAGATTCTTTCTCTCCTTCTCCCTCTGCTCCCCATCCTCGCCTCTGTTAAAAAAAAAAAAATTCTGAAACTACATTGTATAAGTAAGAACTGAATTATAGGTAATAAGAGCCAGGATCCTCACTGTTTGAGAAATATGTTAGTAATAAGGAAGCAGGGAAGGGTAGAAATACCCCTGTGATGTCAGATTAGAGTTGGAAATATCTATGTGAACTCATTTTGATAGATAGATAGATAGATAGATAGATAGATAGATAGATAGATAGATCCACATAAAATTATAGATACATGTGTTTACATGAGTTAATATACATAGATTTGCTAGCTCTGTCCATTGCGAGGGCACAGAAGTCATGAAGCCCCAGTACAATGAGAAGACTAGCACTCAAATCTTGGTTTCTAAATATAATTTTCCTTAAAAGGAACAATGGCTCCAAGTAAAATGACTGATCCTGGAGCACTTTCCTCTATCAAGTAAGGAAGTGCTAGGAAAAAAAAAAAGACACAGGAGCTAACTTAAAAATATTCCTAATGGTGAAAAGGTAATTTTTAACCTAAAGAAAAAATAAATATCCATAAATCCATACTGATATAAACAAATTATTGAAAAAATAAGTCAACTTGGGAAAAGTCATAAATATTCATTACAGAAGAAATAGAAAATCACCTTTAGAACACAAGAGCAATAAGTGTTGTAGACAAAAATACTGATGAATGCTAAAATCAGTGGGCAAAACTTTAAGGAAAAATCAGATATGCATTTAGTCACAAAGAATCTCTCTCCAAATATTTACTAATTATTGTGATAGCTTCAGCATATGTCCATAAATTTTTATTATTCCTCCCCTCTGGAGGTAGAACTCAATTCTCCTCTTGATTGTAAACTGGACTTGGTGATTCTCTTTTAATGAATATAGTATGGAAGTGCAAAAATAGTAACTTCAATTTGAAGAAAACTCATAGACATCACCTTAACCAAGTAATCAAGGCTAACATCACCAGTAACAGACCATGCTGATACCATGTACCCCACAAAATGATATAATGAGAACATTCCAACTCCGTGGTATTCCTTCCGAAAATCTATAGCCCAGTCTAATCATTAGTCAAACCTAAACTGAGGCAATTCTATAAAATGCCTGACCAGTATCACAGTATCAGTGTATATATATATATATCATATATATATATCATACATATACATATCATAATATCATACATATATATCATATATATCATACATATACATATCATACATATATATGATATATATATCATATATATGATTTATTTTTATTTTATTTTCTAAAAGATTGTATTTATTTATTTGACACAGAGAGAGAGCACAAGCAGGGGGAGCAGCAGGGAGAGGGGGAAGCAGGCTCCCCGCTGAGCTGGGAGCCCGATGCAGAACTCCATCCCCGGACTCTGGGATCATGATCTGAGCTGAAGGCAGATGCTTAACAGAGCCACCCAGGAGTCCCTATTTTTATTTTAGAGAGAAAGAAAGAGAGCACGGGGTGCGGGGAGGGAGTAGAGGGGGAGAGAATCTTAAGTAGATGAAGAGTTGAGTGCAGAGCCTAACACCCAGCTTGATCCCACAACCCTGAGATCATGCCCTGAGCCAAAACCAAGAGTTCGTTGCTTAACTGACTGTGCCACCCAGGCGCCCCAACTGACCAGTATTTTTAGAAGGTATCGAGGTCGTGACAAAAATGGAAAGACAGAAAGCTGTCACGGATTGGAGGAGACCGCAGAAACATGCTCTGTAAATAAACTGTGGTATACCGGGTTGGATCTTGGAACAGAAAATGGACATCAGTGAAAAACTAGTGAAGTAAATCAAATCGATACTTTAGTTACTACTGCTATACTAACGTTAATTTGTTAGTTTTGACAAATGCACTGTCGTTATGTAAGATGTTCACGTTAGGAGAATCTGGGTACGGTATATATGAGAACTCTGAACTATCTTTGCAACTCTTCTGTAAGTCTGCAGTTATTCTAAAATAACGAGTTTACAAGAAATGAAGAGGAAGAGAGAACATATTCCAGTTAAAGGGAACTTCCTGAGCAAAGCACAAAAATAAGAAAACCTCTGGTGTGTGGTTAGAGAACTAGTGAGAGGGAGGTGAGAGCAGAAAAAGATGGAGAAGTTCTTTAAGCTGGCATATTCCAAAGCATACATTTTGATGCAGGGAAAGGCAGGGTCCAGATCATGTAGGTCCTTATATAGAAGGTGACCATATAATGTATCATCTGAACTGGGACATTTGTGAGAATAAAAGAGGGTGCTCAGCAGAGAAGAGACCAGGACAAACATAAATGGGAACTGTCCTAGGCAAACTGGACATGTGATCGATCACTCTATTTATATATCACGAGAAGGGATTTGGACTTAAATTTTGAGAGCAATGTTTTCCACAATGTATATTTTTTAAGTCTTCATATCCATTAAATATAAAATTCTACCATCAAATACATTCAGAAAAAAACTGAGTTAAAGAAGGTTATACTTGTTACTTTGCTGAACCACATCTTTGAGCCTTTTATTTATAAACGTGTGCTGTGAATCTTCGAGATCGTATCATAATATGGTTTCCCAATAGATGCCCTTCTCTGATTCCTTCCTCCAACCTACACAACTTCCCAGACCTTCCAAGCCCAAGCATTTTCATTTTTAAGGAGTCATTTGGGGGCATGCTGCGATCATGGAGATGGCATAAAGCCTGGAGTGATGTTTTCAGATTCATGCTTCCAATACTCAGGGGTGTCTTTGACGATAATGAACTTGATTAGAACTGGACTACAGAGACACTGATGAGGAGGCTGCTGCTGTGGATTGAGATGCAGACAGAGGGATATGTCAACAATATGTAGGATGTGAAACTAGCATTGAGCATACCAATCATCCTACCATAATTGTTCATGTAAGATTTCTACATGATGCCTGTTTATTACGGTTGTTTAAAAGTCAGAGCAGAATCTGTTCTGTGCTTGACTTATCGCTGGGCACTTGTGTGGTTTTAGAAACATGCACATGGCAGAGGGAGATGGAGATGCTTCAGAATAAGGCACAATAAACAAACTCTTATTTATTAGATATTCATTTAAGCTGCCATTTAAACTAGCATACATTTCTTAGAATAGCTGTGGTTTTTCCATTATACTATAAATCAAAAATACATTTTAGTAAGTCAACTTGTACCTCTCATTTATCAATAAATTCCTTGTCTTCCTATATTTTTCTTTTTGTTTCTCTTCTCTGGCTCTCCCACAAGATCACATAGTGGTCTTTTAAATATTAATTTAAGTTCATGGACTATTGAATGAACAGGTAATGATTCCCTTCCATTCACTGGAATTGCTCTTCCAAACACTGGAGCTAGAGCAGTGGGAGAGTTCCCCATCTCTACATGGCAGAGGTGGTATTTATATTAATAAGGACACAAAAAGTATGCTAATACAATTCCCAATTAAGGACTTCTAATTGCCCTTGAAAATCTTTCCAAGAAGACCCAAATCCCCAAAATTACCAGAACTGGGAAAATCCAAATTACAAGGCTTCACATATAAGTAACTCCTGCAAGTGTAAAGGAGTGTTTGAGAAGTGTTTGAGAAGTGAAATGATTACTGATTAAATGGGCAGAATCTTGAGTCCTACTGGGTTCAAGGCCTCCGACTGAATTTCCCTAAATCACAGGCAGAGGCTCAGATGGGATGCTACAAATGTCAGGAATGCTTTTGGAATTCATTTGCCCTCTGTGACTCTAAATTTTGCAGGGTTACCTACAGTCTAGTGTTCAAAGGACCTGAAAGGAATCCATTCATGACATATTTTAAAACATGAAAAAAAAAAATGGAAAGAGCCCCGGAGGAGTATTCAGACAGCTGAGCTTTGGCCCTGGTTCAGTCAGTAACTAGCAGTGGAACCCAAAGTGGCCACCAAGCCTTGGATTCTCTGTTGCATTGTACTCCCCCCCACCCCCCCAGTCCTGGGTTCTCTCAAAGGAAACAGGAAAGGATGTGTGCAAAATGCAATAGGCCTTATGCAGATATGAGTTCTTTTCATGATAGTTCCTTGAATGATTAAAATTTCTTTTCGTATTCACCAACCACTTCCTAATTCTCAAGTCCAGTGCACAACTTTTGGTTCTTAATTTATTTGAACTTTCTGTGACATGTGATATCATAGAGCATTTCCTCTTTTTGAAATGTTTTCTTTCATTCTCTACAATACCTTTTCCTGGTATACTTCCCAGTTCTCCGGTTACTCCTTCTCAGGATTTTTCTTTCTCAGCCCTTCCCAAAACACAGGAGTCCATAACATTCCATCCTTAGAGTTAATGACCTCATCTCTTCCCATATCCCCAGCGAGAACTCCACCTTGAACTCCAGCTCCCACTTTCAAAGTACCACACTTTCAAAGGAGGACATTGCAAATTGGATATCACTTCCCTAGAATCTTAACTACAACGTAGCTTTGTAGCTTTGCTAGTATGTACCTTTGCTCCCCCATTCTAGCACCTTCATCTTCAAACTGCAATTACTGTGTTAGTGATCTTAGATCTCAGGTAGCTACCATCATATTCAGCTTACATCCCAAAAATAGTAGTCATCTCTTTCATTCTTCATACCCAATTAATTAATTAATTTCCAAGTCTTCTTAATATTTCTCAAAGCAGGCCTTCTCTTTTCTTTCCCAGTGCATTTGCTTTAGGAGCACCCTTCAGCATCTCTGATATTGGGGAGATTCTAAATTGGGGATGTGCTACTATTGCAATAGCCTTCTAAATGGTTGCAGTGCCTCTCTCTCTCTCTCTCTCTCTCTCTCCAGTCTCAGTGTTATTTCCTTTGAATATCCCCCATTTCTCCAGTTTTCTTTATAGCATAGAATTATGAGCACAACACACTTTTGTTTAAAATCCTTTAATAGTTCAACTCCTCTTAGATACTCATTTAACATGATACAGAAAAGGTTTTTCATTATATAAACTCCACTTGCCTTTTCAGTCTTTTGGACCTCCAATCCACCCACTGTGTTTCATCTAAATAAAATTATATAGAGATCACTAAAAGTTTGCATTTGTCTGTGAATTTTTATGTGCTCTTCCTTTTGACTGAAACGTCCTTTCCCATCTTGTCTTCCCAGGGAACTCTTACACATCTTTCAAGATGCTGTTAACACTTCTCCCTTGGAATGGTCCCCGACCACACACTAAGTCCTCCTTATCCCTGGGCTGCTGCCATGCTGTGTACAAGTCTTTATCACAGCACTTCTTACAGTGTCCTGGGAAGGATCTCACTTCTTGAATTCCTTGAGGGAAAATTCTATACACCCCACAAATCCTGATACCTGCAGCTCCTGAAATAGTACCGGGCACATGGCAGCTTCTCAATGAATATTTGCTGGATGCATAATATGACAGGAAGAACTAAAAATTCTGAATTAAGTCATCTGGACCTATGCTGCTCATAATTAGTTGTGTACTTTTGATGAAGTTTATTTGGCTTTCAGTTTCCTGAAAAGTAAGCTATTACTTCCTAAATGAGGGATTAGAGTTAGATTTTCTGTAAGGCCCCTTCCAGTTTTTGTTTGTTTTTTTATACTCTATGGTTGAAACTATTGCCTATTATAGAAGTTGAAATACTTTATTTGATCACAGAATGTTTTATAAATGTTTAAAAATATTGGAAAAAAAGGATTTCACATAAAAATCTGAATTTTCTAAAAGTGCAGTCGGTGCTAACTGAATCATGCCACCTTCAGATGGGATGAATTCCTTCTGCTTGGCCAGCATGCCCACTCTATTGCCCCCCTTTTAGAGGCAGAATATAAGTTGTTGTTTATTAAAACACTTGCACTGTAGTTTTCTTCAGTAAAGATGTGAAATGGGAAATATTTCTTATTCCTATTTTTCTGTTAAAAGTAGACAAAAATAAACTGAGAGACCCTTATGTTTCTTATTCCTGTCTGACCACATTCACTCAGGTACATATGTCTGTGTAATACTAAACAACCTAGAATTTGCTCAGGTGGTACCAATTCAAAATATTCTGGTTTTAGTTTTTAGTTTTTTGTTGTTGTTATTTTCATCTAAGTGCTTTTGGACTTTTCATGTCCTGATGATCATTTCAGAATAATAGTGTTGCCTTAATACAGGGAAAGGCCAAGCCATTCTATCTACTAATTAATCTTCTGAGTATTTCTGTCATCCAAAGCAATCGATGCTTTTATCTAACAATTACATAGTTCGAATATTTACCATCAGAACATTCTCTGCTCTTTTCGAGCCCTGTTAAAACTACTTCCCGCCCTTCAAGGGTGCTTAGAACGACCTGTATATGCTATGAAAATCTGTCTACTAAATGGACACACGAGGGTGACTCTTCACTTATTTTGTCATTGTTCCTGCTAGGATTGCATATTTGCGTTAGCATTTTTTAATGGAGCCTTGAATACATTTTACTGCAGAGTAAGGAGAAGATGGGCAGGACCTGATGGGACAGGCTGAAGATACGAGTCTAGGGAGGCCGCCATCACCCGATAAAAACAGATGCTCTCCATTCCCTCCTCTTGCTTTTTGGACGCTGGCTAAGGCATTTGCAATCCGTTAGCCGAGAGGCCTCAAAAACGTCTCCCTTGCAATTTTCTTGGTACCTATTCCTTAGCCGAGACTCAGAGGGGGCGGAGCAGAATGGCTGTCACTCAATCCTGCCGGCCAACGAGAGGGGAGCGAGCCCCGCCTCCTTGCCAAAGCTGTATTGCGAGCATGCGCACTGGGAACCCCAGTGCCACCGCCCATCGGCTGAGAATCGTAGCTGGGGGCTCTGGGGCCCGTGGGTCCCGGCGGCCACAGGAGGAGGAGGAGGAAGCCGAGGAGGTTGGGGTAAGCGCAGCCGTGGGGGAGGGAGGCCCCCAGGCCCGACGCCCCAGAGGCGCGAAGTCCCCGCGCCTGCAGCGCCTCCTTGTTTGTGTGGGTTGTCAGGTGGCCACCGCCTCGCGCTTTGCGGCTGCGGTCTGGAGGCGGAGGGCGGGCGCTGTCCCAGCCCCGGAGCGCCGCCGCTGCCCACGCCTCCGGTCCGGCAGGCCCGACGGGCCCGGCCGGCCCCGCCAGCCCCGCTCCCGCCACGCCGCGCAGCAGCTCGGCCGGGGCGCTGGCTCCGGTGCCCCGGCGGGCTGTGCGCCACCCGGGCGGGGCCGGCGCCGGGGCCCGCTGGGGCAGAGCTCGGGAATCCTGCCTCTGCCTGGAGCGAGACACCAAGTGACCTCTTCCTCTTAAACCCACTGTCAAGTTCTCTTCCCGAATACAGAGGAACTGAAAATAGATGGCTGCAGTGAAGCCCTATACATTTACTCGGAGGCTCATTGTAGTTGGTTTTCTGTCTGGCTTGAAGGCAAGCTAACTTTCTTTGATCTCAGTACATACAAGTCATTAATTGGTTTACATAAAGACCTTTAAAAATACATAAAATATTTCAAAACAACACCACCACCACCACCACCACCGCCACCGCGCTTCTTGTTTTTAGGTTCCTGCTTTTTAAAAGTTCAGAGACAAAGAAAAAAAAATTACCTTTCTGGTCAAATGCAATTTTTTTTCTTCTCAAATTTCTTGTATTTGCTTGGCTCTTGTATACATACATTAATTTTTATTTAAGTCAGATCAGTATATTTTGACTATAACTGTAATTTAAAACGTGCAGAATCTGGAAGAAAATGATTATGAAGTACTGTGCTGTTGAGTAATGTTGCAGGTGGACGTTTCTTCTAGAGCAGCCTTAGCCTCACCCCTGCAGAGATTTCTAGCAGTGTTAAGCAGTGTCTTGTGATGTGGATGACTTCTGCATTGAAGGCCGCTTTGAGGAGTTTGTCTCAGAATGTGACTAATTAAGAATTATGCTCTTGTTCCAAACTTTTTGTAGAAGTTAATATATCATAGTACCTCATTAATGTCTGCATCATTTTTCTTCAGTTATTTTACTTCTGCTCGTTTTAGTTAGGATATCAAACTTTAGCCAAGTGCTGGGGGAGGAAAAATAAATTATATAAAACATTGGCAGTAAGTCTGAGTAAAGTTTGCCATGATTCCATTTAACTTGAAAGTTTGGTATAGGGAAGGGTGAAAAATAATCCTTGGAATTGTAAGTAAAACCAAATAGTATAACAGTTTAACAGATGGGAAATGCTGAGCTAAAGAATTCACTTAATTTGGTATGGATAGAGAATGCTCACATCCCTCGAATGATCGCCTTCACATTCGTGGAAATCTGCCATGCACCTGATACTGTGGATTCCACAAGGCTGACCAAGTTGTCTTTGTTTATAGTGTTGATGTAGGGATAGATGATAAGCAATATACCACCTGGATCATTTTAAATAGTGATTAGCACTATGATAAAGGAAGTGAGCTCAACAGAGTGGCAGGAGTAGTAACTTCTCATTTGAGATGCAAGTCGTCACCAAAGACTTATCCAACATGCAGTGAAATTTTGCTGGGATAAAGGAGTCAGTCATGTGGAGATCATGGGAAGAGCCTTCTAGGGATAGGAAATGACACTCAGCAGAGGTCCTAAGGCAATAATTAGCCTTGCCAAAGCTGTATTGTATTAGGATCTGAAAGAAGACACTGGAATGTAATGTCTTAGGATTGGTAAGTACTTATCCTCAAACTAGGTATGTGTAGGGAAATAGGTACATTTGTTCATTCAGTCTACAAATATTTATTAAGCACCTATTACATAAGCAGGTACTGAGACTAGAATAGCACACAGAACAGACAAAACCTTGCCCTCCTGGGAGCTTACATTCTGGGGCATGGGATGGAGGGATGTCTTACTTAGTACTCCCAAGTAAGAAAGTGAAACTGTTTCTATCGTTGTCCATGCTTGATTTGTAGAGCATGAGATTTATGCTTATTGGGAGTCTTGGGATTCTGTAGTGTGTCCAGTAGTAGTACCTGAGGGTAGTGTTTGACGCTTAAGATTTCACAGTTCCCTTTCTTCTTTTATTTGTGCTCTACAAAAAGTCTTGAGAATATCCTCGTGATGAGTGTTGCACTTTGATCCTCTCTTTCCTTTTACAGTCTATATATTTTCATAGAAAGGTAGTTGTTGACATGTCTGCATAAGCACTATTCAATAGAACTTTTTGTGGTGATGGAAATGTTCTACACAAGAGCTGTACAGGCCACAGGCCTCACATGTGATATTTGAATACTTGATAGAGCAGGTATAGATAAAGAGTTATTGTTATTCTGAGCAATAAAACTGGGAATTCTGAATGAGCTTTCAAGAATATTCATCAAGAATTCTTTAGTGCTTGTTCCGTCTGGGCTAAGTGCTGGAGACTGATGTGGACAGCAGCTATCAGCATAACTTAGTTGGTTCTAGTCTATATGCACAGATCATAAACTTTTAAGTCATTTTATAGTTAGCTGTAACTGTAGTTTGTCTATCTTTGTATATGTTTTCACAGTGAAGTTAGTCATTTGGCTCCTTTATTTCTCATATTTCATCATCAGAAGCGCCAACTATTGTTGTCTTCTAGATATCACTATTAGCGGAATAAGAGAGAAAAGGACTAAGCTATTCAGCTGTGTTACCTGGATCTACTCATGAAGCTGTTTCTTATCCTAAGAGCAGAGTTCCAGGTTTGTTCCTCTGCAGAGTCTGCAGAAAGGTGGTAAATTTGTTTTGTTTTGTTTTAATTGAGTGGATTCACCTGTCCTGAATTTTTGTTCTATGATGAAGCAGTATAGTTCAGTGTTTTAAAAATATGAGCTGTAAGATGTAGTTTCAAATTGTAGCTCTTAGATTAAGCAAGTTACTTATTCTTGTTATGCTTCAGTGTTTTCATGTGAAAAATGAGAACAGTAAGTGTACCTACCTCAGAGGTCTGTTGTAAAAATCAACTGAGAAAATAAATCTAAAAGTCCTAAGCTCAGGGTTGCCTGCGTGGCTCAGTGGGTTAAAGCTTCTGCCTTCCGCTCAGGTCATGATCCCAGGGTCCTGGGATCAAGCCCCACATCTGGCTCTCTGCTCAGCAGGGAGCCTGCTTCCCCCGTCTCTGCCTGCCTCTCTGCCTACTTGTGATCTCTCTCTCTCTGTCAAATAAATAAATAAAATCTTTAAAAAAAAATAAACAATAAAAGTCCTAAGCGGAATGCTTTGGAAATATAAGTTAGCCATTGTTAATCCTGTTGATTTTTAATGTATCTCTTTCTCTTCCATCATTTGCAAATTTCTTTTCATTCATCATTCAGCACAGAGCTGAGGTGATAACCACTGTTTCCTTTCTCTAAGGAGATATTAGCCAGTCCAGCGGCAGCAGCTCTTCAGGTGAAGGAAACCCCGTTGTTTCACCAGCAGGAACTTTCGAGAATTTAGTTGCTTGAGTAAAGTGATGAGGGAAATGGTAGTGCTTTAAGCTAATTGATTCTGTGAAGAGGGAAAAAGGAGGCCTTGAAAAAAACAGGGAAAAGGCTTAGGTTAGGCTCTCATGAGTTTTGAGGGTTAAGGGGAATGCTTTAATACTATGTATGTGGAGGGAGGAGCCTCCTGAAGACGGTAAATGAGAAATAGTTTCTCATTCATATGTTTGTGTTGGCAGTGAGCCAATTTTTCTAGGGATCTAGTTGATGGGGAAAAGGAAAAAGGAAGATGTCAGTGAGCCAGGAGAGAATTGCCTGTTTCCATCAGTGGAATATTAATTGGCAGCGAAAAGGAATGACCTATTGATCCATGCTATGATATAGATGGACCTTGGCAACATGCTAAGAGAAAGAGGCCAGTCACAAAAGAACACATCGTGTGATTTTATTCAGAAGAAATGTACAGAATAGGCAAACTCATGAAGACATAAAGTAGATTAGTCATTGCCTACAGTGGGAGAGATTGCAGAGACATGGAAAATGACCATAGAATTGTACACTTTTTAATGTCCTTTAAAATTCGAATTCCAGTATAATTAACATACAGTGTTATATTAGTTTCAGTATACAGGATTGTACACTTTAAATGGGTGAATCGTGTGGTTGTGAATTACATTTCAAGCTTTTATTGAAAAACAAGATGCATAATTTCAAGATCTAATTGGTGGTTTGGGGGATGCGTGCGATAGTGTTGGTTTTGGTCCAGTCTTGTTCTGTCTGGGCTCCAGCTCTTCAGGTGGCTGCAGGCCCAAGTCCAAGGCTATCTGCCAACTTGCTGAAGCAGTTCTGCTGTCTGAATTGAGCTTTAGGTCTGTCCATAAGACTAGGTGAGATCGTAAGGGCCCACAAGAGATAAATTGGACCTGTGGATCTATGAAAGGTGAGTGGAAAACATCTAAAAGTTCCCAGGAATTCCATGGTGGCCAGGGACATTCCACATGGCACCAGAGTTTCAGCTATGGAGCCACTCCTGTGCTGCTGTCTCAGCAGTTCGACAGGTTCCTTCCTGCCAGCACTGCCCTCTTCTCCCCACCAACAATCTCCAGTGGCTTCTTATTGTGATGCATTAAAACTAAAACTAGCATTCAGGGCGCTCCCACTTCCATGACCTTAGTTTTGTGTGGTAGCAGGCATGGGTGGCTTTGGAAGCCAAACCCTGGGATTGAACCCCACCTCCACAGGGTGGGCGGGTTGGATTACCTTTGCAGTTACTTCGTCTTTACAAGCCACAGTTTGCTCACTGTTAAAACAAGGTTTATTTGCTACTATCTCCTTTAAAGGGGAGGCTTTAAAAATTAAGTTAGTCAGTGTGAAATGCATTTCATTTCACAGATGGGCAATAAATGTCGGGTCGTTTCTCTCTCTCCGTGTTGTCTCCTACTTGTCCCAGCCACGAATCATCTGATCCCAGGTAGACTGGCCTTTCCGAAATTCCGCACTGCAAGTGCCCTGTACGCGTGTGCTGGGTCTACCCGTCCCAGGCCTCACATCTTTGCCGTTGTCATTTTCCGTACCAGTCAGGCCAAGGCAGTCACGTCTTCTGTTTCTGTGTCATAAATTCTTCTGAGATACAGGCAAGAGCGAAATTTCTTTGTCCTGGCCTCTCACCTTTGCCTGGCACATGACCTTTTGCTGATTTGTGTTGCTCTTGTTTTACCCTACTAAGTTTCTCCGCTCTCCCAAATGACAAACATGAATTGAGCAGATTCTTGCTGTCCTGTTTGCTTGCCACTCCCTAGTGCTTCGTTCGATGCCGGGCGCATAGCGGACTCTCAGTAGAGTTGGTTCGTGCGTTGACTGCCTATAGCTTTGGCGCAGTCAGCATACTCAGTGAAAAGATGGGTGCGCCGTTGTTGAGCATCTGTGCTGTGCCCAATCCTGTCTGCAGCGGCATCATTTCTGTCTTTCTTTCCAAACCTCGACACGTGTGGTGTGTTGTGGATTGAAAAAGAAAAGAGCTCCCTTTCGCCTCCTTCCTGTGGCGGTGCCCCAGCTTTGTTTCCTGTCCTCCTGCCGGCTTCTGGAAGGGGAGAGTGTTCTTGCTCTGTTGGCAAGGTGTGGTGAGCGTTTGACGGAGCATGCCTTCTTTTTCCCTCACTTGTCAGCTGTGCCTCTCTCAAAGTTGACTTTTCCTATTAAAATTAGAGACCCATCAGTCTATGTTCCAAAGCTCTTCCTCTGTGTTTAAATTAGATACAATGACATTTCTGGGGACCTCTTGCAGTCTGTATACCATTTAATAAACACATAAATACCCATTTTGTGGGTTTAAATGTTGGAGAAAGAAAGATACATCGCATGTAGACCCTGCTTTATAGTTGCTTTCAGTTTAGTTAAGAGGAAAAATATGTAAACAGTTAAAATATACACAGAAAACGGACTTGGCAACTCTTCCTTAGATCAAAGTGTTCAAAGGGAATGTACAATTTGAGCCTTATTTTAATTGTTTAACATAACTTTGTCCTTTAAAAGGCCAGTGTTTTTGATAGCCATGAGAGTTTTACTGTTTGATGTGTTCCTCTGCTATATTTCAACCCTGTTAGGTGATAATTTGGAAAATGTAGTCCAATAACTTTAAAAGTACAATTATGTGACTTCTGTTTTGTAGGTGACTGCTTAGAAAACTGCCCAGCCCTCCAACATCTGATGAAATTAGTGAATAAGCAAATCAGCTATGTCTTACACTCCGGGAGTTGGTGGTGACCCCGCTTTACTGGCCCAGCGTATCTCTTCTAACATCCAAAAGATCACACAATGTTGTAAGTTGGAATTTAAGTTGATGTCACTGTTTTCAATTCTTAGCTGAACTTAAAGGTTCATAATAGGACAACTCCAGGGTCTGAGAAAGGGAGGAGCAACCCTCTAAAAACAGATTTTAGAAGGCTAGAACTCTTAAAATTAAAATTTAAAAAGGCTACAGTTTAGAGTGAATATGAAAGATAATTACATTAGAAGAGAGATTACTTATTGCATTTTTCTGTAGAGTGCCAGGCACATAATACACTGTTTTATTAATGAATTAAAGATTTAAAAGGATAGATACTTATATTTGCTTTAAAATCATCTGGTTCTGGATAAGATTAAAGAGACTTGTTGATCAAATCCCATAGGATTGGAACTGGGAGTACCAAGAAGAGTTTACATTTATTAAAAATAAAATTTTGTAAAAGGGAAAAATACATGGTCCATTTTTAAGGAGCAGGGAGTAACTAATGAGACAACATTTTAGTCCTTTGAAACAGATCTAGAAGATAATTCTCAGAATTCCCACAAACTACCTGTGCTACACCTATAAAAAAACAATCCTAGTAGACCAATCCTGTGTAGCATTTTACTAGAAATTATTACTCCTTGAGATGAATAAATAGATAGATAGATTGTTTAAAAGATCACTGTAGCAGATTTGAGCCTAAAGTTTTTTTGTTTTACATTTTGTTTCTGAATCATAGCTAATCACATATGTGGATTACATTTAGTTACCTTGTGATCAGTGTTTTGGCGCTTTGGGTATTACCTGAACACATTTTTAGAGTATGCTAAAACAGCATTAGTCTTTAGCTTACTTTATTAAGTCTCCTGTTCTCTTTACCAGAATGTGTTAACACACTGTGAAAATAAAGAATGTTTTCAGATGACCAAACCATGTTTTCTTATCTAATCATTAACTTCCTAGAAGTTACTACTCTGCCCAAATGATTTCAGTGAGATGTCAGCATGCTTTGGAGGCAAAAGGAGTAAAAGTAGATTATAGATGGTTCTAAAAAAGTGCTGCTGTGCACAGTGGTCTGTTATAAAAGCCAAATAAAACAAGATTTTTTTTTTCTTTCTTAGAAGTTGTGCTGGTCTGCCTCAGGTTCATGTGTGAAAATTAAGAGAGGTTATAATTTTATTTTACATGTGTGGGAAAACCAGGACCTTTATGTAAGAACGGAGGCCAGGAGGCCTTCCTCCAGAGGACAGGCAGATCTTTTGGGCTGGAAAAGGTGAACGTGTTAGAAATTCTGGGAAGAGGAGGAGGAATGAGGGTGGGCACTGAGATTATAGAAGCAGTAAGCATCCAGCCGTGTGGCAGATACACAGATTGGAGATTGTGTGTGCACTTGAACTGGAAGGAGGTAAGAGTTAACTTAAGTCATGTCCCCTGAGAAAGAGATCGATTGATCCAACTAGATGAGAAGTGATACGTTGGGCCAGCGTAGCATATTCATGGCATAACTGATAACTACGTACGTGACTTCATTGTGTGATTCAGGGAAGCTTTGGAGTGTGGGGGGTATGGTGGGAAGACCCACAACTCTGCCTTGTGGAAAGGGGTTAAGAAGACTAGGACTGGGGTGCCTGGGTATCTCAGTTGGTTAAGCATCTGACTCTTGATTTCCACTCAGGTCATGATCTTGGGGTTATGAGATCAAGCCCTGCATCAGGCTCTGTGCTGGGTGTGGAGTCTGCATGAGATTCTTTCTCTCTCCCTCTACCCTTCCTCTTGCTCTCTCTCTCAATAAATAAAATCTTAAAAAAAAAAAAAGGACTAGGACTGTTCAGCCATGAGAAGCTATAGTCACCACTTTCAAATATTGGAAACACTGTTGCATATAAAATACAGGAAAGGTATTCTGCATGATCATGAAGGTCTCCACAAATGAATAGAAGCAACGGTAATTAGACTTCAGCTCTAGAAGGATAGGGCTTTTGAATAATCCTGGTTATTCAGGGATGAAGTTGCCAAGCTCAGGAGGAGTGCGGTCCCTGTTACTAAGTGAAGAGTATATGGCAGTCAAATATTATTTCTCAGGTCTGTTAGAGGCTTAAACACTAGAGTAAGGGTTCAAACTAAGTGACCTGTAATTAAGATGTTTTCTCTCTCTGTTCATTCAGCAAATAATTTATTGAGCATCTACTGCTTGCTAGTCATGGTACCAGACTCTGGGAATCCAAAAGTAAGCAAGATCCCCCAGGCCCTGTTCTGATGTAGTTTATAGTGTAAGAAGAAACTGATGATTAAAAAAAAAAAAATTAATGAGGATGGGCCACATGATGTTATATGACCACTGGGTGTTTTTATTTTGTTTAAAGATTTTATTTATTTATTTATTTGACAGAGAGCGAGAGATCACAAGTAGGCAGAGAGGCAGGCAGAGAGAGAAGGGGAAGCAGGCTCCCTGCTGAGCAGAGAGCTGGATGCGGGGCTCAATCCCAGGACCCTGAGATTATGACCTGAGCCGAAGGCAGAGGCTTTAACCCACTGAGCCACCCAGGTGCCCCTGACCACTGGGTGTTAACATATAACTGATGAATCACTGACCTCTACCTCTAAAATTAATAATACACTATATGTTAATTAATTGAATTTAAAAATAAAATTTTTAAAAAGTAAAAAAAAAAAAAATAGTGAACCACATGGTGTCTTATGATGAAAATGAGAGAGTACTGTGAGAGCAGGTGCCCAAGGAGGAAGCTGCCTTAGCTGAGATGGTCCCCTGAGTGAGGATGAGAAGGGGCTGGGAGTGAAAAGGTGCATGACAAGAACATTTAGAAGCAGCCAATAGCTGGTATTAAAATCTTGAAGCAGTTCAGAGCTTGGGGTGTTCAGAAAATAGACAAGAAAGGAGAGCCCAGTGTGGCTGAAACAGAGCACGTGAGGCAATAGTGGCTGAGATGAAATCAGAGAGGAGGCCAGATGGGCCACCCTGAGCCTTGGAGGCTGTCAGAGAAGTTTCAGTTTCATTCTAAGAAGGAAGACACACAATCAGATCTGTGCTTTGGAAAGATTGCTTTGGCTGCCGCTGCTTAGAAAGTAAACTTTGGGGAATTTGAGGTGGGGACTCGTTGGCCATTGCAGGGGTCAGGGTAGTGAGGTTGGCTTGTACCAACGTGGTGGCAGTCGGGACAGAGAGAACTGATGGATGTTCTTTGGCGGCAGAGCCAACAAGACCTGCTGATGAGTATGGGTGGATTCAGAAAGAGAGAAGGAAGTCCACAGTTTTTGCGTTGAGCAACTGAGTGGATGGTGGAGAGTATATACTGAGGGGGGAAGGACTGTAGTTCAGAAGCAGAGAGAATTTTGTTTTGGCCAAGTTTGAGATTTCTTTTAAACACCTAGGTAGAGATGTCAGACATCTAGTTAGATGTACTAATTTGGAGATCAGAGTGTCATCAGAAAATAAATGGTATTTGAAACCATGAGTCTAAAATAATCACAAAGGAGTAGGAGCAGAGAGCAGAAGCATTAAAAAATACAGAAGTCAGGAAGGCAGAGAGAAAGCATAAAGAATAAGAGTGACCTGTGAGGTAAGAAGAAAATCAGGATCTGGTGGATTTCCAGAAATCAAAAAAAGTGTTTCAGGACTGAGTGAGGCATCATCTGTGTCTCATGCTGCCGAGAGACTAAAAAGCAGAGAATTGAATTGGGCAAATTGGTCACTTAGAAAGGAGTGGTCTCAGGGACGTCTGGGTGGCTTAAGCATCTGCCTTTGGCTCAGGTCATGATCCCAGGGTCCTACTTTAGCAGGGAACCTGCTTCTCCCTCTGCCCGCCACTCCCCCTCCTTGTGCTCTCTCACTCTCTGTCAAATAAATAAATCTGAAAGAAGAAAGAAAGGAAGAAAGAAAAAAAGATCTTATATTCATGGCTGAGTGTGATGGAGAAAAGGAGGGGGAAGAACTGATCCTTTTTCAGTTAAAGACCCTTCCTAGAATCCTACTCACCTCTACTTATATCATTGACCAGAGTTTATGTATGGTCACATGGCTATAGCTAGCTGCCAGGAAGGCTGGATTGCACTATGCTCACTAAAATTGGGGCTTGCTCCATTTAAGAAGGGGAAAATCAGTATTTAGTAGGCAACTGGAGGGTTCTATCATTGAAGTAGAAAGAGGGTCAAAGAGAAGGTTGCATTTTTCTGCTACGTAAGAGAGTCTAGTGAGAGTGTAATTGCAAAAGGTCTCTGAAGGGGAGGGGGGAGGGGAATGAGTTACCAGTGCCGGGTTTGCCTTTGGTCCACTGTACAGAGCCCAGGCGGAGTATGGCATGGATGTGAATGCGGTGGGCAAAGATGGAGGAGTTCTGTTTGAGTGGGCTGGTTTTAAATGAAATAGGAGACAACGGCATTGGGTAGAGAATGGGATGGAAGGCTGTGAGCAGTTTAGGGAAAGGAGAAAGTGATTAGTTTTAGTTTTGACAATGGAGAGGATTGACATACCTCGGAATGAAGGGTTGTTTGGCATGTTGAGTACCCGTGTGAGATTTGGGAGCATGAATTTAGTGAAACCAATCACCACTGTGTGGTTTTTCTAATTCTGAGAGTCAGTGTCTGAATGAAGGGAAGTTTTGATGAAGTAGAATTTGTTATTGTTAAAGATCTAACCTACCCTGTGTGCATCACCGATAATGGATATGAAGAAATCACGTGGAAGTGAAAGGCAGAAGTGTGAAATTTCAGTTCATTTTTTTCCCATCTGGTAGTGCTAATAATACTGGATGTGATTGAATAAGATGGTACTTTGCACCACATTTAGGTGTTTCTCTTCACACTACATTTGCATCTTTTAAATTTGTGTCAGTACAAATTATCTACTTGTACAAAAGAAATCTTTTTTTTTTTTTTAATATTTTATTTATTTATTTGACAGAGAGAAAGAGATCACAAGTAGGCAGAAAGGCAAGCAGAGAGAGAGGGGGGGAAGCAGGCTCCCTCCTGAGCAGAGAGCCCGATGCGGGGTTCGATCCCAGGACCCTGAGATCATGACCCGAGCTGAAGGCAGAGGGCTTAACCCACTGAGCCACCCAGGTGCCCTACAAAAGAAATCTAAAGAGAAGATGCTATAAGGTAATGCCCTTGTTAGAATATGTGCACCTGTTCAACTAAAGCTGAAGTCTTCCTGAATACTGCAGTGGGAAAAGTTTATTTTGATATTACTTTTGATTAAGATCAGTGAAAACTTACAAAATATTAATTTGTAGGGTTCAGTTTATACCAAAAAAGCAAATAGCAATCAAAAAGGTTTTTGATTCTGGGAGGGACCCAAGGATAACATTGATTAAGATTATAATTTTTTCTTTAACTAATATTATATTCTGGTGGTTCTGTTTTGTGGAGAGTAGAAGAGATGAAACAAGGTATTTTTAAGCTTTTTTTTGTTTGTTTTAAGATACTTTTTGTTAAAAATAATCTGTAGTCTTATCAATTTGCTTCACTAGTGAATTATTTAAACCATATTACAGTAATATAATTTATATTAAATAAAATATTTAAATATTGTAAATTCATCAATAGTCAGAAATAGATTATATTAACATAACTTTTTAAGGACGACTAGTAAGTTTAACAGATTAGAACTTTATTAGGGATTTCTCTAGAGCGTTTAAAATAATTAAGAAAATACGTTTTTCGTCTTAATGGAATATTTTTTTGAAAATTTTCCTGAATATGGAATTTTATTGACAGATTGTAGAGGGATGGGCGTGGGGGTGGAGATGGAAGCAATGAGGAAAGTTATTTAGATTCCAGTGTGATCTTGACTAAGAAAATGTTTTTACCCTATGAGAGAAAGTGTTTTGTTGTTGACTCTGTCACAGTGTCAGCAAGGTGTTTGTGCCCCAGCTGCTCCATCCTTTGCCCATGGCATAAACAGTATTCTGCCGATGGCCCCACCTTGACATCCAGTCTTTCTCAACCCGGTGCTCCAGGGAACCATTCCCAATAGACTGGAGTTGGCGTGTAAATGAAACCATCTGTTATCCCAGGTCTAGAAGATCATCATGCATCCAAGAAATGCTTGGACTTAGTGCTTAAGCCTTAGATTGAGATGTTTACAAGTAACATTTTTATTAGCAGTATCTGGAAATGGGATTACATCCAGTTACCCTTTATCATCTGTATTTTCTTTGAAACAAACTCCTACCAGTGATGTGTAGTACAAGGATGAACAAGTCTTTGTGGGTTGATAAAGCCTCACCTGTGATATGAGGTAAACCAGAATAGGATATTTTCACTGGGACCATTCATCCCTGTACAAGCAAAAAACAAAACAAAACCAGAAAAATGTATTCAGGACACTCAGAACACACAGAAGTAACTCATGTTTTTTAAAGAAGCAGAATAAATATATTGAAATCCATCACATAATTGAAGATTTTTTTAATCTTTAAGAAATAGCACTATAATATGTAGAGAGTAGTACACCAGTTATTAGTGTATAGCTCAATAAATCGTCTGTTACAACACCACACATACCGAGAAGGAGAACATTAGTAGCCCCCTGAAGCCCTTCTCATGTTTTACCCATTCCATACTCTCTAAAGGTAAACCTCTGATGCGACTGATTACTATTGCCAGTTTCTTAACTTTAATAGAATCAGGTATTATGTTTTTTGTTGGACTTCTTTCTCCCATTATGTTTGTGCAGTTCATCCATGTCGTTGTGTGTAGCTGTAGGTCGTTTGTTTTCATTATTATATAGTATTCCATATTCAACTAGACCACAGTCTGTTTCTTCTTTCTACTCTTGATGTACGTTTGGAATGTCTCTGGGTTTTTGTTTTTCTTTCCTGCTATTATGAACAGTGCTGAACATTTTTACGTGTTCTTATGTCTCACTTCTTCACCTAAGAGTTAGGTTGCTGAGTTACAGGGTGTATGTACAGTTAACTGTAGTCATGACCTAAAGTCATTGTACCAAGTTATACTCCCACCAGCCAGTGTATCAGAGTTCATTTTGCTCCAAATCCTTGCCAACATTTGGCATTTACAGTCTTAAATTTCACCCCTTTAGACATAGTTCTATCTCATTGTGATTTATATGGCAATTCCCTGATTAGAATTAGACTTTTTTGAACATTGCTGAATTAGGAAAATCAACGAGACGATAGGAAAGGTTTCTAATTAAGCAAGCTCTCTGTGAGTGCGTACACACTTCCTGAAATCAGATCCTGGTAGCAGTGTGACCTTGAGTAAGCTCTTTCATTCCCAGGACGTGATTTTCTTACATATATTTTCTGTGGGCTGGATTATGGTCTCTTTCGACTTTAACAGACTATACTTGGGACCAAAGTTTTAAAGAATCTTGAAAGCCCTTCCAACATATGCAGGATTATTCTCTTTGTTATTAAGAGACTAATCACCATATCTGAATCCATAACACATACTTTTAAAATTCTATAATTGAAATAGTCTTCACAAGACCAGCTAGAGTTCCACTGAGACTTGTGTATTATTTATAAGTTTTAGAAGATGGGAGAGTTGGAGTCACAAGGGATTCTGGTGCGAATTGTGTCTGCATTAATTAAAGTATGAATTGAAGGAAACTGATAAGTAGAAATACCAGCAGCTGACCATGAAACATAGTCATCAATGGGGTGCCTGGGTGGCTCAGTTATTTAAGCTTCTACCTTTGGCTCATGTCATGATTCCAGCTGAGTCCCACGTGGGACTCCCTGCTCAGCGGAGAGTCTGCTTCTCCCTCTACTTGCTGCTCCCCCTGCTTGTGCTCTCCCTCTCTCTCTGATAAATAAACACACAATCTTAAAAAAAAGAAAGAAACCTAGTCATTGAAATAAAATTTTCCCATGGGTACACATAGTAAGTCTTAGCATCAATGCTAATAAGAATTCTGGCATTTGAGTATTTTTTAAAAAGAATCTGAAAGAGAAGGAAAGCGGGTAAAAGCGTATGGGAAATGAACACATTAGATCCATTGGTAACAAAATATTACTCAGGTGCATTTATGAGTGTGGAAGTTTTCTGTTAAAATATGCATAACATGTCATCTGTGCATGTGTATTCATTCCCGAGGGTTCAGGGATGCAGAACCTTCTAGGGAGGCATAAAATATGTAAACTTAAACCCATGTTGTAAAGATGAAGAGAAGGTGACTGGAAAATGTTTATGTTGAGTCTTCATTGTTTCATTTTTTTATCATTTACCTCCTGTAGATTATTTCAGCACAGACTTGTTAAGAGTTGCAAAAATATTATTGGTTTCTTTGTGTTGTAATTAGCTCTCATTCTGTATGAGTCCTTTCCTCATTTATTAAAAACGATCAGGGCTTGCCTCTTGTCCTCATAAGGTTCCTAGGACTTTGAGATGAAATATAAAATCTATATAAATGTGTGAGCCCTTTTGTTACTTTTGAGAATGAATATGGTTCTTTTCATTAGAGTCTGGTGAAGGGGACCCTTGTTTTTGCATCTTAACACATGACTAAACAGAAGGGAAGCAATATCATCGACTTCTCTTTTTTAGTGCCACGGCCAACTTTTCTTTAAAAAAGAGCTCCAGTTCTAAGAAGTTAATAAGTTTACTGAACTGTGTATTTACCCAGGAATTAGGAATGTTTCTTTTTTCCTGGGGAGCAGTTTGTGGGTATTGGTGGATATAAAGGTGGTTTATGAAGGAAAAAGAGATGAAAACTTGTTCCCTCCCCAATGCTGTTTGATATGGCTTTTTAACATCACATATCTGAAAATATTGGGTTGGATTCTTTTCCCCTAAGCAGAAAAACTTCAGTAGCTTTGCTCCCATTGCTGTAATGTCTTCATGGCCAGGGTGTTGACACAGCATAGAGATAGGTGTGGGAATTAATGCCTTCTCCAAGAGGATTTTAACAGCGACAATTTTTTTTCCCCTCTCTGGTGGCTTTTCCTACATGACCAAACGTGAGTGCTGTTTGTGACGGAACGTGAATCTGATGGCTACAAAAATATTTACACATAATTATATTCTTTCATTTTTTTATGGAAACAAAATCATACTATACTTTTTTTTTTTCTGCTTGCTTTTTTTTGTCTTCTCTGTTGGCTGAGTAATTTTCCATTATATGAGTGGGTCACGCATCATTTAACCAAATCTTTATTAAGGGACATTTTGTCCAAAGATTGTATGTTTAAAAGTCGGGGAACTTACTATTTATGCTGCTTCCACACATGAATCCTCCCGGGTTCTACATAGATAAGGAATGATGCTGATTATGATAAAAATTCTCATGTATGTTTCCACACTCATGTTATATAAAAACATTATAATTATTAGATTTTTCACTATAAATATATTCAGTATGCTTAGTACTTGTATCAGAGTAGCTTCTCTTTTATTAAAATGAAGTTTGTGGTTGGTTGTGTAATGACCTCTCAAAGGCCCTAGGGTGCTGCCTATCTGTACATTTTAGTTGACTCAGTGTTGATGTGGGAGATAGACAGCAGATGTTAGGCTAGGTTGTTTGGGTTTCCTCTAATAGTTTTGACAATTCTTGTCCTCCTCTCTTTGACTCTTTTATGTTGTTTTTCACCAGTTACTGAGCAATATTTTTGATTAAAGAGTAAATTTTCTTTAAAGCAGGTGTTAATTGATTTGCCCGTTTTTTTTTCACCCCCAAATACGTTTATTTTATTTTTTCAGTGTTACAAGATTAATTGTTCATGCACCACACCCAGTGCTCCCTGCAACACATGCCGCCTCATTACCCACCACCAGGCTTACCCAACCCCCCACCCCCTCCCCTCCAAAACCCTCATTTGTTGCTCAGAGTCCACAGTCTCTCATGGTTCACTGCCCCCTCCGATTTCCCCCCCATTCACCCTTCCTTTCCTTCTCACAATGCCCTCCATGTTTTTCCTTATGCTCCACATGTAAGTGAGACCATAAGATAATTGACTCTCTCCGCTTGACTTATTTTACTCTGCATAATCTCTTCCAACCCAGTCCATGTCGATTTAGTTGGAAGAACCTAAAAGTCTTACAAAATAGGGTTCCGTAAGTTTTGGTGCATTTATTTTTCCCAGTCTTTTTTTTTCTTGTTGTAGTGTCATTATGTTGGTCATTTTTTGAAAAACCTGTTGGGGTAGCATGTCACTGAGTATGGCCAGTTACCGCTCTGGGATAACTTGGTCGTTATCCCGTTTAAAGCCCAAGGGCATGCCCACAGACATGAACAAGATTCCTTCCTAGCGTGTGGATTGTTATTTTCTTAGTGAGGACTGTGAAGACTGTTAGCTAAAAATCCAACTGAAGCCTGCTTATTTGTGAATACCCAGAGCACCGTCTTGCTGTCGGGGCTTGGGAGGAGAGCTGGGAAGGATCTCCCAAATACATCCAGTGATTTGGTTTGTAGAGTATTGCCAGTACACCCTGCTGGATTCAAAAGTCTCTAGAAGGTGTGTAAGTTAGTATCTTTTAACTGTGGGCATACCTTAGAGATACTGTAGGTTTGGCTGCAGACCAATAAAGTAAGTTAAATTTTCAGTTTCCCAGTGCACATAAAGTTAAATTATACCGTAGCCTATTAAAGGTACAGTAGCTTTTTGTTTAAAGGAACAATGTACGTGCTTTAACTAAAAAATACTTTATTGTTAAAACATGCGGACCATCATGTGATCTTTTAGGGAGTCATAATCTTTTTGCTCCTGGAGGGTCTTCTCTCAATGTTGATGCCTGCTGACCGAGCAGGGTGGTTAGGTTGCTGAAGGTGGGGGTGGCTGTGGCAATTTCTTAAAATAAGACAGCGGTGAAGTTTACTGCATCAGTTCCCTCTTCCCTTTGTGAACAATTTCTGTGTGGCATGGCATGCTGTTTCATAGCATTCGACCCACAGCAGAACTTCTTTAAAAATTGGAGTCAATCCTCTCAAACCCTGCCCAACTAAGTGATGTTCTAAGTCCTCTGTCGCCATTTCAACAGTCTTTACAGCAGTTTTATCAGGAGTAGATTCCATCTCAAGAAAACCAAGTTTCTTCAGGAAGCAACTCCTCAGCAACTGAAGTCTGATCATGGAATGGCAACAATTCAGTCACATCTTCAGGTTCCACTTTTAATTCTAGTTCTCTTGGTCTGTCTGCCACATCTGCAGTTTCCTCCTCCACTGGGAGGCCTCTCAGAGTCGTCCATAAGGGTTGGAACTGACTTCTTCCCAACTGCTGTGCATGTTGACGTTTTGCCCTCTTCTCGTGAATCATGAATGTTCTTAATGGCATCTAGAATGGTGGTGACTCCTTTCCAGAGATTTTAAATTTACTTTTTCCAGACCCATCAGAGGAATCACTATCGGGGACAGCTATAGCCTTATTGAAGTGTGTTTCTTAAATGAGACTTGAAAGTTGAAAGTTGAAATGACTCTCATTGACTGCAGAATGGATATTTTATTAGCAAGCATGAAAACAAAATCAATTTTTTTTTAAGATTTTATTTATTTGGAGAGAGGTTAGAGATCACAAGTAGGCAGAGAGGCAGGCAGAAAGAGAGGGGGAAGCAGGCTCCCTGCTGAGTAGAGAGCCCAACGCGGGGCTTGCGCCCAGTACCCCGAGATCTTGACCCAAGCCAAAGGCAGAGGCTTAAGATTTTATTGATTTGAGAGAGAGAGCGCACAAGTGGGGAGGGGGAAGGAGCAGAGGGAGATGGACAAGCAGACTGCACTGAGCTCAGAGCCTGATACAGGGCTCGATCTCACAACCCTGAGATCATGACCTGAGCTGAAATCAAGAGTCAGAGGCTTAACTGACTAAGCCACCCGGGCACCCCAATGAGGTAATATTTTGAGAGGAATCTTTTCTAAAGAGTAGGTCTCAACAGTGGGCTTAAGATATTCAGTAAACCATGTTATAAACAGATGTGCTGTCATGCAGGTTTCTTTGTTCATCTCTGGAGCACAGGAAGAGTAAATTTAGCATAATTCTTAAAGGCCCTAGGATTTTTGGACTGGTAATTGAGCACTGGTTTCCACTAAAAGTCATTGGCTGCATCGGCCTGTAACAAGAGAGCCAGCCTGTCCTTTGGAGCTTTGAAGCCAGGCATGGATTTCTCTTGAGCTAGGAAAGTCCTACATGGGATCTTCTTCCAAGATAAGGCTGTTTCATCTCCATGGAAAATCTGTTGTCTAGTTTAGCCACCTTCATTAATTATCTTAGCTAGATCTTCTAGATCTGGGGAAAGAATGTTCTAGGTAGGAAATAAGTACAAGGGCCCTGCGGTGGGAGCAGGACTAGGGGAATGATAAGGAGGCCAGTTTGCACAGAGCACAGGGAGGGGAGAGTAGGAGCTGAGGTTGGGTTGGTGGGGCCTTATGGGGCACTGTAAGGGCTTGGACTTTTATTCCAGGAAGAAGGAAGGTTTTGAGCATTTAAGTAAATGGAGTGTGGAAACAGATCTGAGAATTTTATCATGCAGTCAGCATCACACTTTATTTGATCTATGTAGAACTCAGAAGGATGCATTTGTGGAGTCAGCATAAGTGACAAGTTCCCCAACTTTTAAACACATAGTCTTGGATAAAATGTCCATGAACAGAGGTTAGATTAAATGCTGTGCAGCACATTGATCTATTAGAGGAGGCACAGTGATGGGCTCAAGCAGAGTTCTGGATTTGTCAAGTGGTTAAGATAAATGGAGAGAGGGGATATATGGAGGATATATGCTAGAAAGTGAATATGATGAATATGATGACTGACCATAGAATTTGGGTTGGGTGAGGAGATGACTGAAGACATGGGAGGACGGGGAGGCTGTGTGAGGGACAATGGCAAAGTGGTAGGACCAAAGGATGGAAGGTTCTGGTAGGTCAGAAGCTTGTTGCTGGAGCCAGGGGCCCAGTGGGAGTGAGCAGGACATACAGGAGGTGGTGACTTATAAATAGTGTGCATGAGAGTAAGGTGACGGAAAAGTTACAGTTACTGGCACTGAGCGAGCATTTGATAGGATCTTGAAGAGTGTGACTAAGGTGGATGGAGGACAAGATCTTTGGGGAGGAGCATGCAAAGAACTGAGGCCAGATTGGTGGAAGGATCATCAACATGTGTATTGAAATCACGGAGAATTGAGTCAGGAGTCAAGAGTGACTGTGAGGCAGGAGCTGAAACCATCAGCAGGTGAGGGGGCGTGGCCAAGGAACACAGAGTGATCTCCGCTCTATTGGATAGTGGTGACAGGGTCCTCGAGGTGTTGTGTCTGTCCGTTCTTTCTTGTGCTCCTTGTCACTAGTCTTCCCTTTCGAATTCGCCTTTCTCTTTCTTCCCTGAGTTCCTCAAGTTTCTACTTCCCCAATGCCCACTATCTAGCCATCTTATCTTATGAGTTCTTTTGTGCCCTAACTTTAAAATTGCAGTTGTCTCATAGAGTTAAAAAAAAAGGCTGTGGTGCTATTTTGGGCTATAATTTTCACCCTCTCCACTTTGTGGCCACATTTTTTCCTGCTGTGTTTTCTCGAACGGAGTTTTGCCGTTTTCTTCCACAATTGTTAATGGTCTTTTTTGTGGTTGCTGTATCTGTTCTTTTTCTGTTATTCAGTGGAATGAGTTTGGTTTTTCCTGGCAGGAATGAGTCCTGTGAGGGAAGGAGTGGTAAGTCTCTCTGCTCAGGGGCTCATTTCTGTCTGGCCCTGAGGCACTGTTTCTTTCCCCCTCTGCCTCTCAAAACCTAGTCTTGTGTGGAAGGTCCTCCCCTTCTGGTCTCATAGCCCCGCATCACTCTGTTGGCCCCAAGATGCACAGCTACCTTTTTGTAAGGCATCTGCTAGCTCTTGGGGAAAGATGGTACTTTTAGAAGCAGCCTAGGAGCCCTGAGGGTGGCCCAACCTTCTCCTTCCTCCTCCCCCAGAAGAGTGTCCTGTTCCTTCTCAGCCCTGCTCTTAGTCCCACTCAGGGTGTGATCATCCTCTTCTAGAAGTGAACACTTGCTGCCGACATCTTGGAGCTCTGCCTCCCTTCTATCGCTCTGCCGCCCCCCTTTACTCCCTGCCCTATCCATACGGCTTCCCACTCAGGAGATGCTCTTTTCTGTTGCTTTTGACCACATGTATTTATTTTTTAGACATTTTTGTTGTCCTCATTTCTCTGAAAACAAAATTTCTGTGGGTTTTCTTCCCCTCCCCCCACTTTGTTCTCTGTGACTTCAGGAGGGAATATTCAGAAACAGACCCACACCATGTCCCTGTAAGCAACAGAAATTTATTTTCAATTCATTTTAGCAACATCTGAGTAGCAGTATCTTGGTAGATGGAACTGATCAGAAATTAGGAGTGAGGTGATGGTTTGGAAGTTGCTGCCATAGAAACTAGAGGTGAACTTCATAACATAGCTTACAACACTTGGGTGCTTTTGGAGCAGAAAGAGAATGAATGGGCCATTCAGTGGATGACAGGAGCGCAGCTTGTCAAGAAGGTGGGCCAGGAGGCCCAGGAAGGCTGGAAGGCTGGAGGGGCAGGGCTTGGCCACTGAGTCGTTGCTTGGGTTTGCTGCTCAAACAAATACCTTCTCAAGGGGCTGCATCCATCTCTAGGCCTTCGTTACCTCTGATTCTAGACTCCTTCAGAGTAGAAGGTACAGAGAGCGCTGTGAACCAGTGGGTTTGGCCTCTGGAGGCGCAGACGCCATTGGGAAGTCTAAGCTCAAGATTCTCCCTTAGAAGATCCTTTATCTTGCTCTTACCCCTTTTCCTCGACACAGTTTGCTTCAAGTCTTTCACCCACAAAGAAGATAAGCAGATCTATGCAGGTCACAGGACAGAGCATGAGAGAGAAAGCATATTGGAAAAGAGCCCATAATTATTTTAGGAGCTGTCTTTCACTCTGGGGGTTTTCCCGGCTAGTGCTTTTTAGAATTATAATACACTTTTCTTGGTTTTTCTTTGTATATGAAATAGCCCAATTTCACTTGATTTTTTTTTCTTAGCGCCTTTTTGTGTTGATACTTTTTCAACTCGCTGATAAGATTTTTTTTAAATGACATATTTTACTGTGCACCTTGTACTCTGTAATGAGCCTAACCTCTTGGTTCTGACTCGAATTATAGTAAACCTACCAGTAACAGCATCTTTCATTCTTAAATAGGTCTACACCATTTCAAAATGTTTTCATAGCTATCATTCCCTGTAATACTCCAAACCATTCTTTAAAACGGTTGTGGGATTGATTGATAGATGAGGAAAGAGGGGAGGCTAAAATGGAATGTTTCTTTTAACGTTGCATTGTTTTCTAGTTCAGTTTCAGTTCCATCATTTGTACGTAACTGCTGGATACTTGTCAGTGTTAGCCACAGCTAACTCTTCACTTCTGATGATAGAATATAACTGTTTAGTGTCAGCTGGTGTTTATCGTTATCTCTGCAGCTCTTGTAACTTTATCAGAGATTATGAAGTTGCAGTGCATGGTTCACCTTAGTTAGCTAAGATACGCTAATGAGAATACTCTTTGGGGCCCCTGGGTGGTGCAGTCAGTTAAGCGCCTGACTCTTGATCTTGGCTCAGCTCATGATCTTAGGGTCCTGAGACTGAGCCCCATGTCGGGCTCTGCAATGAGCCAGGAGCCTGCTTAAAGTTCTCTCTCCATCTGCACCCCTCCCCCCAGCTCTGCTCTTTCGCATGTTCACTCTTTCTTTCTTAAAAAATTAAAAAAAAAAAAAAGAATATTCTTATTGTTCGTTTCTGACTTTCAGGAGAAAGACACAAACCACTTCACACCATTAGCTCCCATTTATTGAGCTTTCTTACAATATCCAGTGCAAGGTGTTTACATACATTGTTCTCAGTTGAAATTCTTAACTGAGAAAGAGGTGATTTTCTCTCCATTTGACTATTGAGGCAGTTAGAGCTTGGAGAGATTGGGTAAATTGCCAGAGGTCAGCAGCTAGGAAGAAGTGAGGTCAGGCTTCCAAGTCAGGCTGTCTGGCGACAAGGCTGCTTTTGCTGGTCAGCCTTTATACTTCTTCTGCGGTACGACATGGCTGACACTGAGTCCAAGTCTCAAAATCACCTGCTGTTACAAAAGGGCTTTCCTAACTATTATTTTGTTTTCTGTGATCTGTTATTACAATTCTGAGTTATTTTTTGGGTTGAGCAACAGAGATGTTTAGTGTTTAGAAGATAACTGTGTTCTGTCCTGATTTTTGGAGATAATTCTTTGAAGGCTCTGTGTGCCTGGCAGGGCTGACCCAGGTGCCCCTGCATGTTGGCTCCTCTCACTGGTCAGATCGCATCCTCCTCCTACCCCCAGTGAACTATGACAGGTTAGAACATCACATAGCCCCTGTACCAGCTGCCGCCTACCTACGA
>CM053608.1:26129722-26145700 GCA_028646535.1 Procyon lotor
ATCAAGAGGAACGAAATCTGGCCATTTGCAACGACATGGATGGAACTGGAGAGTATTTTGCTAAGCGAAATAAGTCAGTCAGAGAAAGACAATTATCACATGATCTCTCTGATATGAAGAATTTGAGAGGCAAGATGGGGGTTTGTGGGGAGGTGGAGGAGAGAAATAAAACAGGAAGGGATGGGGAGGGAGACAAACCATAAGAGACTCCTAGACTCACAAAACGAACTAAGGGTGGCTGGGAGGCAGAGAGGTAGAGAGAGGGTGGCTGGGCTGTGGACATTGGGGAGGGTATGTGCTATGGTAAGTGCTGTGAAATTGGAGAGGGTATGTGCTATGGTAAGTGCTGTGAAATGTGTAAGCCTGACGATTCACAGACATCGTACCCTGGGGCAAATAATACATTATATGTTCATAATAAATAAATAAATAAATAAAATTTTCTTTCAGTTATTCAGATGGTTAATTTCTATTGCTTTATCTTAAAGTTTGTTGATTCTTTTCTCTGTTTATTCCATCCTATTCCTCTGTCTCTTCCATCCTATTACTGAGCCTGTCAAGTAAGTGTTTTATTCTGATTACTGTATTTTTCAGTTTTAAAATTTCTAGCCCTTTGCAGAAAAAGTTTACTGATCTCTGGAGTATAAAACTGATATAGTAGAGAGGGTCCACTTAAACTTGGTCAAAAATTGGTTTCTTAAAAAAATATTCTGTGTATGTGTACACACATAGAGAGACAGGCAACTTTATACCAATACATTACAAAACAGATTAAATGAATAATTTATATGAAAAATGCAAATTGCCAAAATTGACTAAGAAAGAAGTAGATGGTTTCTACTTCTGGCAGTATGGTTGACTGGATATGCTCAATGATACTTCCACTAAAATAAATTATTAGAAAAGTAAAATACATAATATTTGGTTCATTTTTTGACTCATTAGAAAGTAGTAAGATAATCATTACAAATGAAAGTGAGTTAAACCTGAAGTAGTTGGGGAACAGAAAAAGGCTGTGATTCTGAGACAAATTATAGATTCCTGATTAAAAAAAGTCAAGAAGCTGAACCTAAGACTCCTGCATAAAACCAGGAATCTTTAATGTATGAAAGTAGTGCCAGGGTAGTAAATTCTGATTGTTACTCTAAGAAGTGAATGAAAATTCTCCCTGAAGGAAAGCCTTCCTAATTAATGCTTCTGGATTAATTAATCAAATACATGGGGATTAAGCCATTTTGATTGAGTAACTGATTTTTATATTCAAGGACTTCAGATACTAGAATTAGCAGGAATGGAATGCTATGAAATACTTAAAGAAATAACCACGAATTAAAGTGATATATTATAAGAAATGCATAAGAAGATCAGGCAGAGGGTGCCTGGGTGAATCAGTGGGTTAGGCATCTGCCTTTGGCTCAGGTCATGATTCTAGGGTCCTGGGATCAAGCCCTATGTCAGGCTCCCTGCTCAATGGGGAGCCTACTTCTCCCTCTCCCTCTGCAGCTCCCCTTGCTTGTGCTCTCAGTCTCTGTCAAATAAATAAATAAAATTGTAAAAAAAAAAAAAAAAAGATAAGCAGGTAATAACCTTAAGGAACCATGAAATATCATTATTGAAATATATAAGTCAATGAATAGTTCAAGATCATATTAGTTACAACCAAAAGAACCATTAGTTAACTGAGGAAATAAGTAGCACATATTGTATCAAAGACAGATGAGAGAGAAATATAAATGACAGATTATGAAACCTGAAAGATTGAATGAGAATATCTGGTATATGTCCAATTGGAGTCTCAAAGATAGAGCAAACATAAAACAAAAAAACAAACAAATCCTAGATTTGGGAAGCACAGTAACTGAACTAAGGGATTCAGTAGAGAGTATCAGAAGTGGACTCAGTCATGGAGAAGAAAGAATCAGCAACCTGGGGGACAGGACATTGGGAACTACCCAGAGGAGCAAAAAGGAAAACAATGAAAAAGATTGAAAAAAGCCTATGGAAATTTGGGAATATAATGAATAGAAATAATATTCTCATTATGGGAATTCCAGAAGGAGAAGAAAAGGGACAGAAAATATATTTGAAGCAATGTGGCTGAAAACTTCCCAAACTTAAGGAGAGAAATGGACATCCAGATCCATAAGGCTCAAAGGACCCTAAATAGCTTGACTCTGAATAGGGCCACACTGACACACATTATATAAATTGTCAAAGTTCAAAGATAAAACAAGAATTTTAAAGGCAGCAAGAAAAAAGAGAGAAGTTACATACAAGGGAACTCCCATAAGGCTATTGGTGGATTTCTCTGCAGAAACTTTTCAGGCCAGGAGAGAACAGGATAACATATTCAAAAAAGCAAAGAAATGGAAAGCATAGTAGATCAATAGTTGCAATAAATATAAATAGCCTACTCCATCAGATAAAAGAATGCTACATTTCCCAATATATGCAGTTTACAAAAGAGAGAAAGCACAAGGATAAAGACAGAAAGTAGGATTAAGAAAAATTATATAACAAGCAAATATACCACATTAGGACAGTTATATCAGTATCAGCCCTTATAAATATGAAGGTGAAAAGCCCTCATTGGGATAAAAACTGTCTAAAAATAATCAAAACTTTAGTGAATGGAGCAGGACTAAGAATTCTAAACAGTTCTAAACAAAATAGGAAAATCCAAAATTAACAGAACTACAAAGGAAAAAATGGAGAAACCTATTAGACCTCCAGTTTGTCGTTTAAGCAGCAAAAAAGTAAATATTTAGAACACAATAAACAAAATTAATTTAATAAATACATAAAGGATCATGCACCCCAAAACTAGAGAATGCACATTTTCCTCAAGCATACATACAAGATTTAGAGGAAAAATGTTAGAAGAATGTTTTTATGACCTCTAGTGAAATATTTCTTAGAAAATATCCACACATAATGGGGCACCTGGGTGACTCAGTCATTAAGCGTCTGACTTCAGCTCAGGTCATGATCCCCGGGTCCTGGAATCAAGCCCCGCATCGGGCTCTCTGGACAGCAGGGAGCCTGCTTCTCCCGCTACCATTCCCTCTGCTTGTGTTCCCTCTCTCGCTGTGTTTCTCTCTATCAAATAAATAAAATCTTTAAAAAAAAAAAATCCACACAAAAAAAATAGCCATAATCCACATAAAGTCAACCACTTTTAATTTAAAACCTCTCTGAAAATAGCATTGCTAACTGTTTAAGAAACACTCAAAACCAATCAACTAATCAAGGTCTAGTTAAACTCTAAAACTCCATTACACAATAGGCGGCATCTTATCTTGGTGTTTCTTCCACCAAAACAAGAGCACAGTGCTCAGTGTTAACTAAAAATCTTTTAGAGGTTTTTTGGTTTTCTTTTTTAGTTTTAACCAATTTAAAGGGGATTTTCTTTAAATCTTAAAAGATTAGGAGTTATTTCTAACACATAAGTTACATTCATCAATTTTTCATTGAGTCACATTAAAAACAGAAATTACATTGTCAGTATTTCTTGGTTGCCTGCCCAGCATCCATGCTACATCTTCTCAGTTCCTTATGACCCCATACTTTGGAATATTTTCTCTCCTCTACTGAGTAACAGCCATGTGCTTTGGGTGGAATTGACTCCATCCTAACTCCAGAGACAATAGGCGCTACTTTACATAAGTTAGTCAGCCTGGTCCATACCTTTTGTTTCAGTGAACAGTTCAGGAATGAGCAGAAATTCAGTCTGAGCATCAGCTCAGGACTTACTCTCCTTCAGCCTGTTCATCCATTGAACAACAGCTGAAATGTAGTACTCTGGAGGTGAGGCCAGGCACTAATGCAATACTTTAATACTTCGCGGGATGATACAGCTTTAATACTAAGAGGGGTGTCAGGAGTTTGGTTCATTCATTCATTCATTCATTCAATAACAACTTGCTGGGTGCTTAATAAATGCTGGGCTCTGAGAAAGAGCAAAATCTTATTCAGCATATTCTCACCCTAAAGATGATGAGATAGTTGATAACTTCCACACTTCATTAGAAACAAAGATCATGTCTTAAAACTTCATTCTTGTATCTAGGAAGACTTCTGTTTTTTCAATCGGGAATTTTAGTTCCAGAAAAAGAACAAGACAATGAAAACATTGTGTGAAAGGTTTCTTTCAAACTTTTCTCAATTGACAGTTTTACCCCAATCATCATAATGCTGAGAGGCTTCAGAAACACAAGTGACTCTGTGTTCAAACCAAAAACTTGGCCTCGGGAAGATGAATGATCAGACCTACTCACCATATGATTATAAGGGTCAGGTAGTTTAAAAAGAAATTACAATCTGAATTGAACCAAGGATGAACAGTGTTGCCATTGAGCTACAAATCCCAGCTAATAAGCATAACCTTGTAAAAGAGAGGTTAGTGTTTGGGAAACTGCATGTTCTTGCAGAAGGGCAAAGCTTTTGCAATATAAATAGTTGTAAGTGTACTAGCTTTCATCTTTGATGCCTTAACCCTCTGTGTTTAGAGGTTTTATATCCGGAGCCAGATAGAGAATTTTAGAGGCTCCAAATACAGAAAAAATTATGATGATAACCCCACAGGTAATTGAAAATTAATTTTTTCATAAGGTCATAAAACTCATGTAAATATTGACATTAAAATTACTTTCTTCTAGATTTTCTTACTTTGAAGTGCTGTATAATAAATTCATCACAGTTAAACTTTTCTTAGTCATTCCTGGTTTGTCTGCACTGCTGGTATCCTAAACACTCACATAGCCTGTTGGGTTATAATTCAACATTGATTATGTTATACATCTATTAACCTTTCTGTAATTTCTAAAATATAGATGGAGAAGAGGAATATAATATCAGAGAGGAATTTGATCACTCACAGCAAACAGAATTCTTTGATTTGGGTCCTTCAGACATAACTTTCTTTCTGCATTGTTCTAATAAGGAACAACATTTAATCCCAAGTATATTACACAATGACAAGATAACATGGGTTGCAGAAGGACAAATCAGGTCTTAGTTTGGTACTATTCCATGTTTAGTTTATATTAAACATGATTGGAAGACACACTTACATGTATACAGGTCACTGAGACCAGGCATTTTCTGACTGGCTTTTCTAAGACTGGTAGTAACGTGCCTCAGAGAACTAGGTGAGGTCTAGGCAGTCATTTTTGACTGCATAATGAACGTTTAAAGGTTGACTCTTTCCTAGTCTCCAAAGCAGTTGATGATTTATAAAGTACTATGATTTAAACCTTTGTTTTAATCATTGTATTAAGAAAAAATTTAAAGGCCATCAGCTCCCAGTTAATGGTTCCAACAGGACATTTGTGTTCTTTTTTAATCTAAAAACCTCCTTAAGCTTTGTGGAAGAGAGCAAAGAGAAATTGACTCTCTTTTGTTGGGTGAATCATTAACTGGAAAATATTTGTCATGTCAAGATCTTAAGGCATAAGTAAATATTACCCTTACTGAAGGAAATAAAAAAAACTCTCAATACTCACCTAATACATATTTAATACCTTACCTTTTCTTTCAATACTTTTATCGAATTTTCTTTCTCTGCTTGACTTTCCACATTATATAAATTCAAGGGTGTTACTGTCTTACAAAATGACAGTACTACCTAGAAGACACTTTTCTTTTTTATTGAAACGTACACAATTAATTGAAGAATTAAGAAACAAACACAGAGAGAGACACACAGGCAAACATACAACGGTGACACAATTTTGTCTGTTAAATAGTATTTAAGTCACTGTTTAGTATGTGGTACTTTATTTTGGGTCATCAGTTATATTAAGTTGTCTCACACTTTCAGCGACTTTGCCCTTGTAATTCCTTTAAAATTATTGAGGGCTGCTGGGAAAGCATTTAACAGGGAGAAGACAAATAGACTTTTTTTTTTTAAGATTTTTTTTTTTTATTTGTGAGAGAGATCTCAGGCAGGGGGGAGGTGCAGAAGCACAGCCTCGCTGAGCACAGAGAGCCCAGTGTGGGATTAGATCCCAGGACTCTGGGATCATGACCTGAGCCAAAGGCAGACACTTAACCGACTGAGCCACCCAGGTGCCTGACAAATAGATATTCAACAGCAATATTTTAAGGCGGCATGTGGTCTCCATTTAAATTATAATATGCGATCAGAGGATCTCAAAAGGAACAAGAACACTATTACTGAGCCACAATGCTTCTTAGTTTACATCAGCATTCTATCATCCAACCCCCAGGCCACTTCCACTTAACCTGCAGAGATTATTTCTTGTGACTATGGGTCTTCAGTGGATATTGACTTCAGTTCCATAGCAGAAACCATCAGAGGGAGAACTCATGCTCCTGTCTTACAATAATCATCATAATATAAGAAAAACTGCACTGGGTGGGTTAAATAAGCAAGGAGGATTTCATTCAAGACTACTGCAATAGGAGAGAGAGATTGAACTCAGCTCTGCTGAAACAAAAGCAGAAAAGTTTTTAAGCACTGAGTGGAAAAGCAGTGGAGGGCATCAGTGGGGAGGTTGGTCCATATCATTAGACCGTCTGTGTTTGCTAACTGTGCTTACTGAAGTTAGGCTCCTAGCTTCCCACAGAGACTATGAGATGAGGGAACTTTCTTGATTATATTTCAAAGAGATGACTCATTGATTCCTGAGAAAGATATTCTTGGGCTGTAAAAGATGTACATCTCAAAGGGGCAGAGAAAGAAATTATAATTACAAGCTTTCTTATTTTTTTTCCTTCCAAGTAGGAACTTTATTTTTATTATTTTTATTTTTTAATTTAAATTCAATTAATTAACATATAATGTATTATAGGTTTCATAGGTAGAGGTCAGTGATTAATCAGTCTTATTTTGATTATGTTTTAAGTTGAAATATAAGTAGCATACAGTGTTATATTAATGTCAGGTGTACAATATAATGATTCAACATACATTACTCAGTGCTCTATAATTACAAGTTTTCTCAAGTAAATGCTCTATGACAATGGCAGTCAGAGGCCCACAGTCAAGAAGAAACTGGTGTAAAATTTAGTCAAGCTGAGGAGAACTATAAAACACTTTGGTCACTAATTGCCACCATTTGTTGAGTTCCGAGTGTCATATTGAGCTCCATGTTTTACTTACACTTACTGGTAATCTTCCTAATCTTACTCATGACCCTATGGAGTAGGTGGTATTATTGCCCCATTTTATAGATGAGGGATTTTAGGCTCAAAGAGTTTAAGTAACTTACCCAAAATCACTCAGTAAGTAGGTGGTAGGGCCAGGATTTGAACCTAGGAACCCTGCCTACAGAGACTGCATTATCGCTAGACCATACCATTTCATCTGTATTTCTATTAAATCTTCAGGGTAGGGGCCCTAAGATCATTGAGAAGTGGAGGAGCTGCTTATAAAATATTTGCTATTGTGGGGCACCTGGGTAGCTCAGTTGGTTCAGCATCTGACTCTTGATTTTATTTCAGTTCATGATCTCAGGGTTGTGAGATTGAGCCCCACATTGGACTCTGCACTCAGCACAGAGTCTGCCTGAGAGTCTTTGTCTCCCTTTGCCCCTACACCCACTTGTGCACACTCTCTCTCTATCCCTAAAATAAAGAAATAAATGAAATCTTTTAAAAAGTAAATAAAAATAAATAAAATATTTGCTGTTTCCAAGTCATCCTGGGAAGAATGACTGCATTTATCACTATAATAACACAATATTCACCTATCTGGACCCTGGGGTATGCCTACAAATGCCAAAACATACGTTTCTTAGTCTCAATTTTGGAGGAACCCCAGTTGTTCTAGCTCTATACGAGCTCAGAAAGAGTAATCCTAATAAGCAAAGATGAAGAAAGATTAGATATAATTAATAAGATAGACATTAAAAAATGTAACCTTGGAATGCAACATTGGTTTAACCAGATCAATGGGAACAAAGCAAAAAATCCATGATCAGCCTAATAGATTCAGAAAATGCATTTGACAAAATCCAGTACTCATTCATGTAAAACTTCTTCAACCTGATAAAAGCATCTTTAAAACACTCAAAGCTAACACCATCCACAGTGATGGAAGACTAAATGCTTTGCCTCTGAATGAGAAAAAGACAAAGATGTCTATTACATCACTTCTATATCACCTTGTACTGGTTTTTTATGCCATTGCAATGATGAAAAAAAGAAAAAAAGGTATCTAGATGGGAATTGAAGAAGTAAAACTGTCATTACTTGCAGATAACATGACCCTTTATGTAGAAAATCAGATGGTATCTACAAAAAAGCTCCTAGAATAAGTGAGTCTTGCAAAGTTGGAGGATGCAAGATCAATATACAAAAATCAATTGTATTTCTATATATTAACAATGAACATTGTTTAAATGAAATTAAGAAAATAATTTTATTCACATTAGCATCAAAAAGTAAAACACTTTGGAATAAATTTAACAATTTAACAAAGAAGGACAAGACTTATACACTGAATCCTAGAAAATATCGCTGAGAGAAAATAGAGATATCTAATAAATGGTGATGTTCTTCGTGTTTATTGATAGAAATCTTAATGTTGCAAGATGGCAATTATCTTTAAATGGATCTATAAATTCAATGTAATTGCTACCAAAATCCCCATAGGAATTTTTGTAGAAATTGGCAAGATAATCCTAAAGTTTATGTGGAAATACAAAAGACATAGAACAGCCAAGCAATTTTGAAAAAGGAAAATAATACTGGTCGACTTATGCTACTTGATTTCGAAGTTTACTGTCAAGGCACAGTACTCAAGACAATGTGGTATTGGCATAAGAATATGCCTACAGATCAATGGAAGAGACTCGAGAAACCAGATATAAACCCTTACACTGTGGTAAACTGATTTAATTAATTTGAACTTCATCAAAATTAAAAACTTTTGGGTCTTCTGCATCCCTGCAGGGTCAGGGTCTTTTTGCTAAGTCCCAGCCTGAATGGAAACCGGACAATAGCTAATGTCAGATAGACCGGAGCCAGGTGGGTGGGCCTTCTTTAAGAAAACCACAGAATTAATTATAAAAGTGAGTATCTAGAACGAGAAAATGAATCACACACACAAAAATAAGAATTTGTTTAAAAAACTGAAAAATAGTACAAACACCACAAATGTAGAGAAATAATAGGTGGTGATGGTAGCAATGTTAACAGCGACCTGCCCAGCACCTCTATGACAATTTTTCCCTACCTTCTGGGCAGCACACACTTTGATGATCTCTTCATATGAAAAATTCTGTAATATTTTCTCTAGAAACGAAAAGCGTAATTCAGTCTTTCATCTACTGTGATTGATGGAAACGAAGAGTTGAGAAAGCTTGCTTGCAATCCCATTATTCATTCCTGGGGATATCACACCCGAGTTTCTTCCTCAGGCAGCGATCGGGAAAATCGTGGCAAAACCCCAGCCTGTTTCTACCACTGAGTATAGATGCTGATGACCCCTGCCCCAGAAGACGGTCCACTTTGGTTAGGTCTTTTGCTGCCCCTCTTCCCACTGGGCAGTACCTGAGATGATGGACAGAAAAGTCATGAGAGGGAGACATCTCTGGGGCCCTTCGTCTTAGAGTCAAACATAGGGCGGGAGGCTATACTTAGAGGCACAGGACGACAAAGAAGTATGGCTAGCTGCCTATAAGACCCACTACAGTCCTAGGACCACGTCTAGATTATACAGGGTCACCGTGAGGCTGAGCAGCACCGCCTGCCTCCTGCACATGGCAAGGGCCCCTTCTTCTTCCTTGGTTACCCAGGGAACACAGCAAGGGTTCGAGCAGGTGCAACTGAGGGACTCTAAAGATGAAGCTTTGCTAACAGTACGGTCAATCTATAAGTCCACTTCCAGCCGCAGCTAACATCTTTCTGGAGGGAATCTGTGCACATTGTCAAAAAGACTCTCAGAGCTTCCCTGTCAGAAGATTAGAAGGCAGTTAGAAGCAATTTGCCCTTGTTTGCGTACATCCCACAAGAGACGTCGAATCAGTTCAGACCTCGGGTTTAGCTGAGTGGAGATTGGCCAGGAGACAGACTGAGCAGGGTGAGGGGGATGGTGAGCGGGGAAGCAAAGGAAGACAGACATCAGGGAAGGACAAGAGGGTCCTTTGGGGGGTTCTAAGGGTCCTTAGATTCATCGAGCATCACTTGAGGGGCTTATTTTACAACAGGAAGTTTACCTAGAAAGAGAATGGGACGAATTGCTACGGAGGCGCTTCTCTGCTGTGAAAACTTCCTTGGAAAGAGCGGGACACAGGGGGAGAACAGGGCTTCCTAACTGGCAAAGAGGGCAGCCAGGACCAGAGATCACGAGTCATACCACAGACAGAGAAGGTCTCAGACACGAGAGAACAGAAATAAGAGTGTGAGAGGTGTCCCCGGAGTAGCCTGATCAGCAAGGCCACGGGCATACCTTAGCTGAGGTGGCCAGCGTCATTTCAAGTCCAAGAAGCTAGAGGTAGGAAGAAAGAGCTTTGGCAGCGAGGGAGAGGGGGAGAAAGTGGACACCCAGGAGATCACGCTGGAGTCATTATTATCCCAGGAGTCTCTTAGCGCACCTGTGGGCTTGTGCTTAAGGTGCTGGAGATCCAGGGGCGGATGGCTTTTCTGAAGGCCAACCATGAGCTGGTGCAGAGCAACCGAGCTTTGGCTCCGACAGCATGCAACACACTCTTCCTCTTTCCTGGAATGTTCTAGACAGGCACAGGTAGGAAAGGACTGAGATTTTGATACTTGATAAATTGAAGCTATTTTTCTATCCATGGATCAAGAGTAAGATTAGAAGGAACCATGCATGAGATACTACTGTTAGTGGGATTTAGAGAAACATCAGGTGACACCCCTTTTGAATCACCTTCACACTAAGAATTCTCCGGGAACAGCCACCTCTGTTGAGAGTCATCTGGTTCCTTCCAGACCAATAAATGACCAGCAATGTGGTCTTGATTCTGCAATCGACAGCCTCTAGTGACTAACGAGGAGATGCTAGTGTTCTGTTTCCCACAAGAGTCTCTGGACCTGTGGAGGGGATGAAGGATGCCTTGGTTGTCCTGTTGGCTAGCCTGCAGAGAGAGTGGGAGTAATAGAGCTCATACCTTCTACACAACACTATCTGGTAAGTTACCACTGGGTACATAAAAATAATGCTCATGAAAATATCTTTACTGATTTTCATGTTTATAAAGATAGTCCATGCTTATTTTTAAACAATATAGAAATATAGAAAGTAGAGAATGGAAGGTTTCTAGTTATCTCCCTTCCCAGGAAATATTGTTTAACAATTTGATTTATAGCCTTCCAAGATTTTTTCTTAGGTAGATAGATATTCCACATCTATATGTATGTAACTCAAATCTTTCCAAGTGTCCAGGCTACTGGTCACCTTTTACATGAATAATTAAATAAGGTAACTCCAGTCCTCATCCTAAGTAGTTTTGGGATCTGGCATTTTCTCCAGGTGTTTTAGCCATTCCCAAGGAGGATGCTACTGTGGTGGGTGGCTGTGACCTCTGGATCCTCTTCTGAAATCAACTGCTTATTGGTTCGTATCGGCTCCTCTCACCAGCTTTTCTCTGGTTTTCTTTTCTTCAAAACCTGAACATTGTCTCACCTCATTTTCCAAGGCCCTCGTTAGATAGATACTGTCGTGTGACATCAGATTTTACTGAACATTCGGGATTTTGGAGAAGATACAGAAATTAACCTTCTCTCATATTATGCTTTTACATTTAAGTTCTGCTCGGTTATAGTTCATGGTCCTGCACTATTTATGGGCAATTATTAAGAATTTTCATTATGATACACAGCCTCTTGAGTGGCTAAATTCAGAGTGGGGCCCCATGTTGTGCTAAGAACCGCTGATGTATTACCTTATTTTATCTTCACAGCAACCCTGGGAAGCAGGTATTATCACCGTCGTTATTTACAGATAGAAAACCGAAGTGAAGAAAGGTAGCTTATCTGTGGTCCCACAGCTAACTAACATATGGAGAAGTGTTCAACCCAGGCTGGCCGACCTCCTTTTCCGTGTTCTCAATCTCCCAATCTTCTGCCCCCACACCTTCCGAATTATCAGAAATGTTGCCCATCCTAGTTATTACCACTGTCTGTCCCCAAAATCAGTTTCACTGAGATCCCATCCTCCCTGGGAGCTCTGGCCTCTTCTGTGGTCCACATCTTCATCTTTCAAAAGCTTTTTTTGTTTGTTTGTTTGTTTGTTTTCTTCTTGCAATCTCCCTCCAAAACAATCCCCTTTCTCTTCAATGGTCATTCTAATCTTGATAAGCTTGACTGAGCCCGAGTGTACCTTTGTTTTCCTTTAAGACTCATCTTGGCAATTAAGACACATCAGTGTCTATACTAAACTTCCGCAGCTCTATGATTTCTCTGTTACCTCTTTTTTTATGTTTTCTAGGCAGAAAACCTTTCTGTTTCTATAAGGGCAATTCACGGAAGGACTCTAGAAATCAGTATTTGAACAAAGCATGAGAAAACCTCAGAATCCCCAGAAATGCCACATGGAAAACTTCACATTTGTTGTGTTAGGCATCTTTGGCAGAGTTGTTAACAATGAGCTCTGTCTGTGCAGTGAGCTGGCTTAGTGTAGACTCTGGACGTGAATGCTGAACAGCTTTGTCACAAGGGATTTGTTTTCACAAAAACCCACGCATAAAGTGTTCGCAGAGATGCAATTATCTAGTGTGATAGACGCCTGCAGCTGATCTGACAAATATTGGGTTTTCCCCATCTTTTTCGTAAGGCATAAGAAACATTTCCAACTTCAAGTGAATGAACACAAGTGTGGGTCTAGATGGGATGATATTGGCTTTCCTCCATCTTACCCCAGATACTTGACCATCTTGAGAAATCTACAGTAATGTCGCAGATGCTTTGAAACTGAATTCTGAGAGTTATGAACAATATCTTCCCAAGAAGGTTTTATGACACTTCTTTTTGACTACAAACGGAAGCATCTCCTTGAAAACAAGGGTTATGCTGCGTTTTTCTCTAAAACAACTCTCACAATTGAACGCTATGTATCCAAGCCAAACAAAAAGGAGTGTGCCATTTGTCCAGGATCCCAACGTGTATCCTGGGACTTTTAGAAATTGAGCCTAGGAAACAAGAAAAGATGCGGTATCACCAGATGTTAATTGCCCTGTAATAGCAAAAACTTTGAGGGGATGTGTTATACCCTACATAGTGAGGTAGCTGTTTAAATTATTGAAAGCCTGCTTGATTTTACGTTATGCAGAACATAAAGATTTCATAGAAGTGTGAAATGTTAAAGGTGTGATATAAGTAAAAAATGGGATACGAAACTCTGTTTCTTCTGCCCACAACAATGTAAATTCTGTAGGTGTATGTTCTTGAAAAGGTTGTTCTCTGACTCTTACTCTTCTTCCTGCCTTGTCCTGCTGCCCCGAGTCAGGGATTTTTACCTCCAAGAGTAAAGAATGGTTAAAGCCACCATTAAATGTCCATGGAGTCAGCCTCACAAGTTCTGTGGTGTGTAGACCCGTGCACTTCTCAAAGGACACAGAAATTGGCCACACAGTAGGACGAGGATAGAAACTTATTCCCACCCTGAAAACTCCATTTCCAGTCCATGCCTTATTGCCCAAAGATGAAGATGCTGTACCTCCGATCCTTTACAGTGTTTCCTGAAGTGTTGTTGATTGGAACAACCTCGGGTACTTGTTAAAATCCAGGTTTCTGAGCCTATGCAAAACCTCCATCACTAGAAATCCCCATATGGCCTGGAAATCTGCATTTTAAAAAACTCCCCAGGAAATGCCCCAGGACTGAGCTGCACTAAACCATCATCCTCTCCCACCATCGTCCCTTCACCCCCTCTGTGACTCCCGAGTTAACTAGCCCTTCATCGACCTCTGCCCCCCAACCCCCCAGCCCCCTGAGTTCCCTGGTTCTGCCTCTCAGCTTGGCTATCTGAAGCCCATGATCCTTTGGAGAACTTGGACTTCTGTTTTTTATACTTCTGCTTTTCTGCGTGCTTTCTAGCACCACTTGGATTTTTGGGGGGGAGGTGGGGTTTGTTGAGAAGCAGTTTGCTGTGGTTCTACAGTTCTGTGGTACAGATACTAGCCGCTCCCACTCTTGTGCTCAGCCATCTGCTCCTGGAAGAGGCAGAAGGATGTGGGGATGATCATTAGCATTCACCAATTCTTTCCTTGCCAAAAATCACCCTTGTCTACATCATATTCCTCTCACGAAATATGACTATGGTTTTATGTCACCTCTCTCCAACCCCTTTCAGGTATAGAAGACTTTACGTATTTATTTGAGAGAGAGAGAGAGAGGCAGGGGAGGGGCAGACAATGACACAGAAGCAGACTCTCTGCTGATCAGGGATCCCAGGAGAAGGAATGGGGGTGCCAGGGATCATAACCTGAGCAGAAGGCAGCTGTTTAACCTACTGAGGCACACAGGTGTCCCCCTCTATAAAAGCAGACAAATAAATTAATTAATGTTAAAGTTATCTTTTTAAAATTATTTAGCATTACCAAAAAATGCTAGGAGGAATCATATAACCCTCAAAAAGAAAAATCTTTCCTGATTCTCTACTGAATCACCCATCCAAAAATAGCATTTATTTACAAGAGAATGCCAATAATGTTTTGCAAATTCCAAATTGGCCTTACTTTTATTTTTTTAATTTTTTTAAAGTTTTTATTTATTTATTTGACAGAGAGAGAGATCACAAGTAGGCAGAGAGGCAGGCAGAGGGAGGAGAGGGAAGTAGGCTCCTTGCTAAGCAGAGAGCCCGATGTGGAGCTGGATCCCAGGACCCTGAGATCATGACCTGAGCTGGAAGCAGACTTAACCCCCTGAGCCACCCAGGCGCCCTTGGCCTTACTTTTAAAGTCTCCCTAAAAACAACTGCATCTCAAAGGTCTTTTCTATAAAAAAAAAAAAAAGAGAGAGAGAAAATCTTCATTTTGACTTTTCTACATTGTATCTTCCACATTTTCAGAAAATAAAAATAAAAGCATGAAAAAGCAAGATAACAGTATTTTTGTGGGCAAAGAAATCCATATTCGTTAGCAGACATGTGCTAATGCATACCACTTCTAAATCCAAGTGTAGTCTTTGGTCCACTTCCCCCAAAAGGTAGCCCTGACCCAAAAAAGTCAGGGACTAATTAAAGATGAGATTCTCTTATCGCTATCTATCCATACATTTAGAAAATCACTTCACTTGATAACAAGACTGGATGCATTGAGATTTCTCCCCCCTACATGTATTCCTGGGGATTCTTAGGGGTCACAGTGCCCCAGAATATGCAGCTCCTGACCTTCCCCTGCCCTAGGATAAGAGGCAATTCCCCCTGAATTCTGTCCTGAGCATTCCCCCACTACATATTTTTGTTAAGTAAGCTAAATGCCCGACATGGGGCTTGAACTCATGACCCCAAGATCAAGAGTTGCATGCCCTACCAACTGAGCCTGCCGGGCGCCCCTCCCTGCTACACCTTTTGTGAATGTTGAAGTGTGGATGTGTGCTATTTTATGAGGTCTTCCTTGTTTGTTGGTGCTTGGTTCTATTTGAATCTTCATGGGGTTCATGAATCCCTCACCTCTCAAATAATAATAATGATGATAATAATAGCAATAACTGACAGCTTAAAAAAAAATCAAACCTTTTGACTTGAATGGAGAACTAGACTCCAAAATCTTAAAGCAGGAATTTCTTCTATGGAACATGAATTCAGCCAAGTTCAGCAATGAGTTCAGCAGAGAAGGGTCACTTTCTCTTCTCAGCATCAATAGAGTTCTCCTAGGAATTAAACAGATTATGAGTTCAAGGGAAAGCTTCAGGGAGCAGAGTAACTCTTCTTTCAATCCAAAGACCTGCCTGATGATCTCAGTTCAACAGCTTCTTGTCCTATTGGCCCACCTTCCTTTAAATCTGTGCCAGGTATGCTTTTTGGCTCCTGTAGAGGTACGTGACTGT
>CM053608.1:26146200-26185484 GCA_028646535.1 Procyon lotor
GGAGCTTACAAATCCAGAGTGGTCCACATTTGTGTATCCGCTGTTATTTTTCTATGTTGTATTGTTTGTATGTTTGTAAGCCGCCTTAGAACTTTTTTGAAACATGGCAGAATATAAACCCATGAGTACATAAAAAAAGAAGGTATTTACAGTTGCCACGTTGAGTAATAAGCGTTCCGAAGACAGGAGTGATGTGGGCAAAAACACTTTTTGCTAAACGTGACTGTGGTCAGAACTTGACACAGCAGGAAAAGAGGATTTCAAATTATAATCTAACTTCCAAATGATGCTTTAATCCTGACCTACGATGGCAAAGTAGTTTGGCAGCATTTGTCCCCTCAAAATCAAACCAAACCAACCCCAGGAGGAAGGCAAGCACCTGGGCGCTGACTCCTGCCATCGCGAGCGAGACTTTGCCAGCCTTGGGGCTCCCATAGAGTGAAAGGGTGGGAGAAATGTCCCGGAGGAGATGAATGGTGTCCCTCCGGGGGGTAGGGAGCCCCGACCGCGACTTTCTCTCACTGTTTCCCCACCCAAACCCAGGATTTATCCCTTTTGATCACTCAACTGCTCCCCTTCTCGGCTAGGCTAAACTTGCCCTTTCTCATCTATTTCTCCTTCCCGCAGGGATTCACTCCCGAGCCGCTGCACCACCGCTCCAACCCCAACAGGCGCCCACGTTCTCCCAGAACTAGCGAGCTCACTCCTTTCCCCTCGGCCCCAGTCCCCTTTTCTCGGCTTCTGCCTCCTCCAACCGGGACGCCCCTCTCTTGCCTCCCCACGGAGCCCAGACCGCGGGGACCGAGACCGGGGCGCGGGGATGCAGGTGGCGGGGCCGGAAGCCCGACGGGCCGAGGGAGCGGGAGCCGGAGCGGGAGCGGGTGGGGCCTCTCCCCGCGGGCGGGCCGAGGGGGCGGGCCCAGGCCTCCCGCGCGCCGCCGCCGCCCCTCGAGCCGCCTCCTCGCTCCGCCAGTCGGCGCGACCCAGGTGCCGGCGGGCAAGAGGCGCCTGAGGATGTGCGGCTGGCCGCTGCTCCTGCTTTGGGGGCTGCTCCCCGGCGCGGCGGCGGCGGCGGGGGGCTCGGGCCGGGCCCTCCCGCACCGCACCCTCCTCGACCCCGAGGGCAAGTATTGGCTGAGCTGGGGCCCCCGGGGCGGCCGGCTCGCCTTCCGCCTCGAGGTGCGCACCGCCGGCTACGTGGGCTTCGGCTTCTCGCCCACCGGGGCCATGGCCGCGGCGGACATCGTCGTGGGCGGCGTGGCCCACGGGCGGCCCTACCTGCAGGTAAGCGCATCCCCTCCCGGAGCCCTTCCCGCCGAGCCGCGCGTGCGGTCTCCTCCCGCCCTCGGGGCAGGCGCGGGTACAGGCGCCGCGGGGCCGCCCGGCGCCCTCCGCGGACGAGGCTGGAAGCCGTCGCCTCCCGCAGCCCTGCAGCCCGAACCCCGCACGCGCTCCTCCTGGAGGTCGGCTCCCGCGCCCTCGGAGCCAAAGGCCCCCGCGGCTGGGCTCCCCGCCTCCGCCGTCCGGCCCCGAATTTTCGCCGAGGGAAGCAGCTTTCTGTCTCTAAACACTTTCCTCTTCCCAGCGCCGCACTTACTAGATCCCTCTCATACACACCTGCCACGCATCCCCGTTCGTCCCTCCTGGGAAAGGAGAACGACCCTTTGGGGACGGCTGTCAGGGTTGGAGGGACCTGGGAGCTTTGGCACTTTGCTGTCTTGCTGTCTAGGACCAGGATCCCGGAACTTACCGAATCGTTGCTGTTCAGGAGTCCCCAGGCACGGAGCTTAGGTTAGCTGCCTCATGTGAGAGGTGAATGAAAGGTCCCCGAGAATCCTTTAGGAACTTTGCTATTCTGGGAACCCCTTAGGATGCCCATTCAGAGACTTGCAAAACTTACGGTGCCCCAGGCAAAATCCTCTATGAAGTGGGGAAACTTTTCACTTATTTTAATAGCTAACAAAGTTAATTTGACAGCTGCCAATTTGCTTTGAAAGAGTTGGGGTAGATACGTTGTCTGTCCATAGATATCTTTATGAATAGAAGGGGGAAGAAAAGTATTGTGAGAAGACCACAATGGTTAGGTGGTTAGGTTTTCTGGACATCTTTGTTTATTTGATCTTGACAACATTTGGACGCTTTTCCACTGTTACATAACATCGTGGTGAATATACTCTGTTACTTACAAAAGCTCATCCCGAAATACTGCCCTTTGCTAAAAAGTCTTCTTCCAAATGAAAACTCCTTGCTGTTCTGGCATTGTGTTAAGGTTTTGATGATATTAAAATCAGTGTGCCGGATGGATACCAAAGTGCCTTTCTCAGTAGTTTTATTCCCGACTCCTAAGTTTGATTTCCACAACTTTCTGGCTGAGATGCCATCAGATTTTAACCCTAATTCTGGCACTGAGCTAGTAACTCTGGCTAGAAATAAAGAAAATGGCAGTAATAAAAACTTCAAAACCATCCTATTGTCCTTTTTTTTTTTCATAAATTACTTCTTTTCTCCGCAAATGAGTTTTCTATACCTCCAATAAAATTAAGTTTTATTAGGACTGTGCTTTGTTGAAGTCATTGATGTATAAATTTCCTTCTGCAGCAGCTTTTCAGACATCAAATTTGTAAACCAAGAATTTGATCCCAGACACAGGCCTCACTAGCTGAAGAACTTAACTCTCTTCTGATAATGAAGAAGAAAATACCTTATTTAAATACCTAATTGAGCCAAGTCTTTTTGTTTATTTGTTTGTTTGTTCAGGGTGGGAAAAGTAGTATGTCCCTTAACTATGTTTTGTTGAGAGGGACTTGGAAAATCTTTCTATGGTAATAACATTAAACAAGGTATTGACTCCCAAAGAGGAGCATTTCTAGAAAGCCCATCCAATTTGATATCAAATGAAAGACTAAGAGTAGAGTCATGTTTCAACATGCCATAATTGACCCACCACAAAAACAGACTTTGTTAAACCACAGAGTGTTTTCACACTGCTGGTGATTCTTCATAAAGATTGCATAGAAATTAACTAAGTGCTCTTTGGATTGACTTTTAACCATAGAAATTTTCTCAAAATAATCAGTGAATACCTATCACTATGAGATAAACTTCAGAAATGGTCACTTTATTTAATGAGCAGGAAATAGGATTTTTCCCTCCATTTTCATTCCTAAGGAAATGAAATCCTTATTTTCATCTATACATGATATTTATTTTCTTAGTGGACTGACAAGCTTTACTTTCAGTTGGTGGTAAGTTTCCTACCTTTCCTTAATTCTACTCATTCTAGGACATATAAAATACACTAAAAATTATGCTAATCAGTTATATGGAAAGAAAATTGATCAAAAACCTCTTTAATAAAATGAAAGACACCAAACACTAAAAATAAAAAGAAATGTGTCAGTTCTTTCTGGATCATCCAGGCTAGGTGATTTTCTAAAATTTGAAATTGAATATTTTTCTAGAAACTATTAATCTGAGAGTCTTCATATAGTAGGGTCATAAGGAACAACTATACCAAAAGGTAAATAGGGTTCTTAAGCAGTGTATGTGGTTCAATTCGTGGACTTAGTATTTCATGTAATTTTACCCCCAGTGAGAACAAACTTTGCAAGACAAAGCATTAGCTTCTGGGGCATCCATGCATGTGCAGCAGCTGCTAATGGTTGGAGATGGCATCAGGCCTCTGATAATACCCTACATTGACATCTGGTTCACCTCCCCTTGTGGCTTTTTTCCCCCATATATTTTATATCCTTCTTGTCTTATTTAATTTTTAAAAACTTGACCTTCAGATATTTTTTCTGTCATGATTCTGACTTCTATTTTTCTGGTTATCTTAAACTTCCTTTTCAACAGGATATTAACTCCTAGATAACTGTGTGAGAATAAGTTCTAGCCAACCGGTAAGGAATTGTTGGTTAAAATAGATGCATAAACCCAAATGCCTATAGAGGTCAGTCAGCAAGTATAAAAGAGTGATGGGCTTGATGCAATGCAACAGACAGTAGAGAGGATTGAGGGAAAAAGAGTTTTTGTGACTGAGTTACTGTTTTGTGGGAATGCAAATCAGGTATTGGCAGATCTTTTGTTTTTGGTTTGGCTTTTTTTGAGAGAAGATGGAAATTTAGATGTGTGTAAATAAAATCCCATTACGAAATACTGGCCACAATCCAAGTTTGTACAAAGTACCATGTAGAGCACACACATACACAAAATTTCTGTGGAGATAAGAGCCTATGGACAACTTCATCTGGGGCCAAGAGGGAAAAGCCAAGGTTAGTAAAGAATTGACCCGAATTATGAAGCATGAAAGGCAGAGAGGCAGGTCCCATTTCTCTTCAAGCATGGCTTATTCTATGGCAAGAAATATCCAGTGCCAGAGGGGACCTTGCCCATTTTTTTTTTTTTTTGTAATCTGTTATATAACACAACACCAAAAGCATGGTCGCTTAAAAATCTGCAATTTGAGAGGCTAGCTGGGGACAGATCTCTACTTCACTTGATGTCAGCTCCAAGGTGAGAGATTGGAATCATCAGAAGGCTCTGTCAGTCACTTGCCTGACTGGCAGCTGCTGTAGGCTCTTGACTGGGGATCTCAGCTGGTCCTGTGGTGGGAGCATGGCCACTCCGTGTTGCCACTCAGCTTCCCCACAGCTGGGTGGCCGGGTGCCCGTGGTGAACACCCTGATAGGCCCAGGTAGAAACTGGATAGCAGTCTTTTATAACAGTCTTTGATTCATCTTCATTGTAGTCCCATCTCGCTGGATTCAAGAGGGAACATAGACTGCACCTCAGGAACAGGTCATAAGGTCACAGGGGAATGGAATATATGAGTGTTTGCAGAATACTTGCCTCCACACCCATCCCCACTGACTTGTCACGGTCTCCTTCCTACCACCACCTTTGAGTACACGTCTACATACATCTGCTCTCTTGACACTACCGAGATCGGGAGGCAATATTTACTTATTCACCTTCTTTCCTTTTACACACGCTCTCACACCACTCAAAAGGAGTTAGTGAACAGTTAGTTCTATTCCACACTTCCCTGCCAATAAAGACTACCGAAGTCTATGACTCCCATGTTTTTCAGTGGTTCCAAGTCACTAATTCAGAGTTGGACCCAATGAGAATACCTCCAGAGGGCAGTGTGACATTTACTTGTAAGCTTATGGAGTGAAAAATCAAATTCTGATTTCCTTGCCACAAGGCAAGAGGCTTGGCCACCCTTAAAACTCTACCCAGAGATGAGGCTTTATGGAAATTGGCTCCTGCCCATTTTTTAACCCACAGGCCCAGTCTGGAGACAGTTCTTTAAATGGTATATAACCAGGTCTGATCAAATGGGAAAGAAAAATGTGGTTGGGAAGTGAAGGCTGTCTCAGTATCATCTATCAGATAGCCTGTTGTGGAGGGGCTCACACTTGGGGTAACGTGACCCCTGGGATGCTGCTGAGGTCATTTCTGCGCTTTCACAGGATTGCCAGGCATGGGGGTGGGAAGCAGTCTTTCCTCTCGCCTTGGCCTTTGAAAACCTCACTATTTTGTCTCAATGAATTAACTCTCACTTCCCTGATGGATTCATGTCCTTTCCTTGTACTTTGCCCCTTTATGACACAGTGCAATCCCACCCCCACCCCAGCCACTAAGCAACTGAGTCCCCATTTGAGGCAAGTAATCCGGGTTGATGAATGCCTAGTTTGTGTGAGTTAGAGAAGAGGGCAGCATTGTCGGATGTGCAGTTGAATTTGCACAAAAATTGATTCACTCTTCCTTTGAGGGTAGAAAGCGCTGGTGAATGGAGGCTGAAACATATGTCATCATTTGTTGCAGCCTTGCTCTTGGGCTGTCTCTAAAACTGAAACATTTCTGTGGATGAGAAGCAAGTCTTCAGCGGCAGAGTAATTGCTGCTGGGCTGTTCGCTGAGGAAGTGCTCGGAAATTGTGCTATGATTTGAAATCACAGAAAACAGTGAGCATTCTTTGTGGTTAACGATGTGCTGCTTTTAAGCGCACCGCAGCCAACGGCAACAAAGAAATGTTTGGAAAGCAAATTGAAAAGCTGTAAGGGAAAGATGAAGAGAGTGTACAACCCTGACACAGCTCAGCTGGGGCTTTGTTAAGAGATATTTATAAGTCTTGAGATTATGCTCCCCCACCCCGATTTCCAGATGATGAAGAGACCTCTCCAAGCTTCATGCTTTGTGCATTAGTAATAAGGACACATGAGCCAGTGTAATGCTCCGCACACGATGATACTCTTCAGCTGTGTGGTTCTCACTGGCAGAGCAGATGATTTCAGGATGCCAGCCTGAGGAAACAGGGCAGACCTAAGAGCCATGGGAACAATGCACCTGAACTGACCAAGTTCAGGGCTTCACACAACCAGGGGCATATTTCTGGGCTCTTGGAAGGGAAGGCTGAGTCCACTTCAAAGTGAATGGTGGCTTATTGATTCATTTTTTTGTAATAGAGCCCTATTACAATAAAGTTGCTGGCAAAAGGCATGAATTCATTATACAACACCATGTTTCTGAAAAATGTTTGATCCATATGAAAGAAAAGACAAAACTGCTGTTTATTGTAACTTTTAAAAAATAACTAGTATAGAACTTTTAAATAGACAGTCCTTCAGGAAACTTCTTCCCAATCGATGTCTTTTAAACTTGTTACATTCTAGAGTAGACCAAAAAAAAAAAAAGAAAAAAAAGCTCCTCCTAAGGATAGCATATAGCATATAGCAGAGAATTCTACAAACATAACTATAAATGGTAAAATCATAGTGTTTCTCTTACTACTTTTGTTTCACCATAAATGTCATAGACATACATTTTATGATATTTTTCATTCATTGAGTTCTCAGTAAATGTCACACAGTATGATAAGTCCTGAAAGTGTGTACTCTTGTGTAATTCTCACAATAGCCCTGTGAGGTCAGCGTCTTATTTCTCCCATATTGTGAATGTCCAAACTTGAGGCTGCAGGTCACACAGCAGGGGAATCATTTGTGACTCTCACACAACTGAATAAAACACTTACCTATGGGCAGTAAATGTCGGAATGTTCAGTCAATCACTTAACCAATATTGATTGAACTTTTATTGAACAGTTCCAAATCCTAGGGACACAGCATTGAGTGAGGTGAAGCCAGTGGTATCATGGCGTTCAGATTTTGGTGGGGGATAAACAAATAAATACATAAACAGGAAAAATACCAGAAAGTGCTGAGAATTAAAATAGAGAGATGTGATAAGGGGAAACCATGCGGCTATTTCAGATTAGGGTGCTTACAATCAAGACCCAAAGGAAAGCAAATGCCCAAGCCTTAAAGTTTGTCTTTGGAGATTAATCATATTGTTTACAACTCAAAACATTATATACTATGAAGATTATCTGGCATGCACATCAAAGAAGTCAGTAGACCTTGAATATAGGAAACTGCTTACCTGGAAGAAATATAATTAGTGTTTTAACAAATGTGTCTGAACCACATGAGCTCCCTTTTTTGTTTCTGTGGTATTGCTACACAGATGTTTAGAAAGCTCCACTAGAGTCTTTCAGGCTTTGATCTAGAGACTTGGTGATTTTATAGAAGTTTCTTTCTTAATTCTAGGTGCCAATGTTTTTCTCTTATACTCTGTTCTTTCTCATCTGCAATAATATTAGAGAACTAAAGAACTTAGAGAAGCTAGATCAGCAAAACACACGTGCCTGTAGAAGAGTTCCATCTTTCGGGCAATTTTTAAATGAAAACTCGGAAATCTCAGTTTGTTAGATAAAACTAAATTGCTGCCCTTTTCTCCTGTGCAAAGTTGATGCCCTGAAACTCGCTCATACAAGGGAACTCATGGTAGATGAAACCAGGTAGAAGTTAGGCCTCCTGGTACTTTGGACATCCAGATCCCTTTGGGCAGGGCCAAGATGGAGTCATGGTATGGCGGACTGCAGTCTAGTGACGAACAGCAGGGCTAATAGAGAGCTGAGAACTGAGAGAGGTACTTCCTATTCTAGAAGTTCCCAAAGTTCTCTGCACATTAGCATCACTTTAGGGTCTTTAAAAAATTCTAATGTCCAGGTAACCACTCTCCCTCCCCCATACCAATTAAATCTCATGCAGTTTAAGGGGGTGGACATGGGCATTAATAGATTTTAGTTTTCCAGGTGATTCTAATTGGCAGACATGCTCAGGAACTACTGACCTTATGTGTTCAGGCTCTTTGATATAGGAATCAGGTAGTCAACTCCTTTATGGCCAACCTACAGAATCCCAGAAGATTCCAGGCATCTGGCATGGGGATGCAAAGGAGAATTCCATACAAAACCATGCAGAAAGCATTTGAAGTTTGATATTTGAAGCAAGGGCTGGCAATATGTCTGAATACAGAAAAAATATTTTCTAAAATAGAAGAACAAGTGGATTTTCCTAAAATGGAAATGCTTCTGAGATGAGTTGGACAATGTTATTGATAACTCCAAGTATTTTTTTTTTTTCAGATTTACGTGCTGAAACAAGAGTAGCAACGGAAGGACTGTGGGTGGTGGTGTATTTCAACATATGCTGAACCAGAAATCTCTCTCCTCTCCTAGCTTTCTATTATTTCTGTACACCTTTGCCACTTGGTTCTAGCTGCTGTATTTCTAGGCAACAGGATTATCTGCCCACAACAGAGTCTAAAATTCATAAGTTATATATGGTTACAGGGCATCAAAGGAACATTAATAAACAGAAGTTCCAGATAATTCTCAGCCTGTATTTAAGCCAAGAGAAATGTTCTACATTAAAATCTTTTATTAGAAGTAACAATAACAAAAGGAACTCCCTTTATATTTGTAAAAATTCTCAAGTGTCTTCCCAGTTATGTAAATAGATATCCTCTCCTTTCCTTCCTCTGTTCTCCAAAGTTACTAGTAAGAAGTGAAATGCCCTGAAGTTACCACTGCAGAAGGGAAAGGAGGAATGGTAGTGGGAGTGGTAGATAATTAGTATTTTATTAGGGTATGGATGGAACATTTACAGGTTGGTGACTGTCAGCGTTGCCACATCTTCCTGAGGTACCAGGGACAACAATTCCATGTTCTTGTCAAGAAATACTTGCAGAATAACTGAGGAACGCTTAAAAGCAAGAATTCTTGGTGTGATCCTGGCACTGCTTGCTACTTATTGGATATGTGTGGTCCCTGCAAACTCCTTAGCCTCTCTAAGTGAGTCTCCTTTATGAGGAAGGGACTCCTGATATCTAAAGCATGGGGTTTTGGTGAGAATTAAATGGAATAGGCATGCAGAGCTCTTAAGCAAAGTATGTGGCACATTGAAAGTACTTAAATACGAGATATTATTATAATTCATCAAGCAATCAGTGAAATCTCAGAATTAGCAGGAGATGACATGGAGACAAATATGGCAGCTTTTCACCTTGAGGGAAAGGTGTCTGCTCAATGTAGAGATGGAGGATATTGACAGCAGTTTTTAGGAAAATTAGAGGAGAAACTGTAAGCAATTGGTTTGTGAATACTTTCCCATCATTAGTGACCAGAGACCATTATAGTTTCAATAAACACAGATTATACTGACAAGACTGCATTTTCTTTTGCATTAGGTTTGCTGGACTAGTAGTTGGAGTATTAAATAAATGGCACATCTGAATGATAGTAAGGCAATTGGCAGGGTTTCTCATTTCTTGTATGAGATGGACTAATAAAGTTGAATTAGGCATAATCGTAGATATTTCAACATTCATACCCAAAATATGTTGATAACAGACTGGCTACTTTAGACTACAGGATGAGGACTTGAAGACAGTGATATAGTAAAAGAATGAAAGGAAACTAAAAATTAAAATTCACTGAGAATACACATAGAGTTAAACACTTGGTTAAAAAATGAGTTGTGTATATATAAAATGTGTAAAATTGAACTTAATTAGAATTCGTATGGAAAAGTTCTAAATATTAGGTCATTTAAAACTCAAAATATGTGCTGGCTAAACACACAGATTCAATACTATCCTATAAACTCTACTGTTTACATCAAGAGCAGTAATATTGACAGAGTACTTTGTACTAGGCTAATCACTCAGAAGATAGGTTTAAAATAACATTTTTAAGAGGTCTAAAAGAGGATTATAACCATGGTTGGAATCTCTGGAAGTTGGGATTCCCTGAGTAACTGGAAACAACTGTCAATGTTTTGCCTGGAAAAAGAAATGATTAGCAAGATGTGATCATTTTTTTTTTTTTTTTGAATAGTGGACAGTATTCCTCAAGAAATATGGATAAGATGTTCCCTGTTAGGTTCCAGAAGGAAGAAAAAAGATCCAATTAATACATTAAAGGGTAGAAGGTTTTATTTAGTTCAGTAAAACAAATGCATTTTTTTTTTAACAAATGCATTTCTGATAATGAGAGGTCTTGAAATTGAATGAGTTGCTTTGTGAAGTTGTAAATTCATGAGCTTTTCACTAGACTTATTAAATACTGTGTAATCATCTCTTTAAAAATATTTTTGAGAGAGGAGTGGTTGGGTGGCAGTTGGTTGAGCATCTGACTCTTGGTTTTGGCTCAGGTCATGACCTTAGGGTCATGAGATCAAGCCCTGTGTTGGCCTTCAGGTGCAGCCGGGAATCTGCATGAGATTCTCTCACCCTCTCCCTCTGACCCTCCCACATTCATGCTCTCTCTCTCTCTCAAATAAATAAATCAATTTTTAAAAAAAATTTTTTTTGGAGAGAATTCCTCCTTTTGTGGGAGCTAGGATCAGGTGACTTTCAGCTTTAGTGTGATGTTAAAAATAACTTTATTCCAGGGGCACCTGGGTGGCTCAGTGAGTTAAAGCCTCTGCCTTCGGCTCAGGTCATGATCTCAGGGTCCTGGGATCGAGCCCCACATCGGGCTCACTGCTCAGCAGGGAGCCTGCTTGTGATCTCTCCCTCTCTGTCAAATAAATAAATAAAATCTTTTTTAAAAAATAACTTTATTCCACTTTCATGCTTTTAGATTATTCAAGAACTGAATAGAAGAGATTAGTAACTATCTTGGAAACCATCTATGTTGTTGTTCTTTCTCTGTGGATAGGTGTGCACTGCCCGGTGACAGTGGGTGTGAGAGTGTTTCATCTCCCTACTGTGTGTTTCAATAAATTTGAATTATGTATAGTGAATGTGTATTAGTGAATGTGTACTTGAAATCTGAAAAAAAAAAAAAAGTAAGAAAAAGAATGCTTTCTGACTTGTATATACTCAGAAGAATGTGGAGGGCTTCAAGAGGGAAGATGATTGTGATGATGGTGAGTTTCTGAAACTTGGTGGTGGCATTATGTTGATTTATCTCCTCCCGGTCTACATATTCTCAGTCTCCCGACCTTCCCACCCTGGGAAGATGTCTAGGTAGGCACATCAAATTTAACCGCATTCACCCTCAACTTCTTTCTTTCCCAGCCTTCCCAGTCTCAGTAAATAGCACCTCCTGGTAGCTCCAGTCAAAGCTTAGGAGTCTTTCTTTTGCTTTCTCTTTCCTTCATCCCACATATGAAATGCATCTTCAGGTTTTATTGACTTTCTCCAAGCTAAGTTGAAAATCTGCCCCCTTCCCTTCATTTTTACTATGATACTCAAGCACAGACCACCTGGACACTGCATGTTTCCGGTCTCCTTTTTTTTTTTTTTCTTTTTTTAAAGATTTATTTATTTATTTGGGAGAGAGAGAGAATGTGCACACGCAAGCGCGCACTAGTGGGGGGAGGGACAGAGGAAGAACTTCTTAAAACATTCCCTTCTGGGGCGCCTGGGTGGCTCAGTCGTTAAGCGGCTGCCTTCGGCCCAGGTCAGATCCCAGGGTCCTGGGATCGAGCCCCGCATCGGGCTCCTTGCTCGGCAGGAAGCCTGCTTCTCCCGCTACCATTCCCTCTGCTTGTGTTCCCTCTCTCGCTGTGTTTCTCTCTGTCAAATAAATAAATCAAAAAAAATCTTTAAAAAAAAAAAAAAAAAAAAAAAAAACATTCCCTTCTGAGCACGGAGTTCGACCTGGGGCTCAGTCTTGTGACCCTGAGATCCATGACTTGAGCTGAAACCTAGGGTTGGTCACTTAAAAGAAGACCGAGCCACCCAGGTGCCCCATGACTCCTGTCTTCTGACCACTACTCTTACTCCTTCTTGTCATCCTCTACATGGTAGCCACAGTAACACACACACACATACACACAAGCACACTTTTCTGTGTCAATCAGAATATGTCACTTGCTACTTAAAGTTCAAGTGACTTTTATTTAAGCTTAATATTAAATTTGAACTCCCTACACTAATCTATAAGGTAACATAAGTTCTGGGACTTCCTTTGATCCCTGTTGACCTCTCTCTTGGGCACCATATAGTTCAGCCACCTGGCTTTTATTTGCTTCCTCAAACTGGATACCCACCCCTGTTCAAGTCTTTTCCCATAGCTGCCCTCTCTTCCTGGAATCTGCTTCCTCCATAACCTCTTGTAGCTGGCTCCTAATTGTAGTTTATTTCTCAGAGTAAGTATCATTGCCTCAGTAGTGACTTCTCTGATCACTCAGCGTGAAGGCTTTCCAATCACTCTCTATAATCTGTTTTATTCTCCTTTAAGTATTCATTATCTAAACATTTGGTTATATTATTATTAAAAATAATTTTTAAATTGTCTGCTTCCCCCTCCCCTCAACTAAATTACAAGTTTGATCAGAGTAGGAATTTTGTTTGCTATCCTGTATAGTCATGGGCCTTCGGCCCTACTACAGGGGCTGAGGAATAGTAGTTGCTCAGTGAAATATGTGTTGGAAGAAAGGAGGAGGAAGGGACAAAGGAAGGAAGGGAAGGAGGGAAGACGGGAGTGAAGGAAGGAACCAGTTTGGTTTTTTTTTAAAGATTTTATTTATTTATTTGACAGAGAGAGAGAGATCACAAGTAGGCAGAAAGGCAGGCAGAGAGAGAGAGGGGGAAGCAGGCTCTCTGCTGAACAGAGAGCCCTGTGCGGGGCTCGATCCCAGGACCCTGAGACCATGACCTGAGCCGAAGGCAGAGGCCTTAACCCACTGAGCCACCCAGGAGCCCCAGGAACCAGTTTTCTTCTCAAAATTTACTTCTTGCATACAGTGATCATGTGTAGTTAAAAAAAGTCCTCTAAAATTTTAAAAAACTAAGATGGTTGTAATAGGACGAAGGTCAACTAACATCTTAACTTCTATGATAAAACCTGAAATCGCTGGTTTTTTCCCATTGGTGTTTATTGTTAACCTAAAGAGTCAAAATGTTAATTTTACATTCTATCTCTGATAATTCTATAATTATGGCAAAGTATTAAGTTACTCGCCATGAAAAATGAACGGAGATGATTGGCTGTAGGGGAAAACCCAGGATGTGTATTTTCAGAAGGTGGCCCTTAAAGAACAAACAGATTGCTCAGGTGGGCCCCTTATTGGAACACAAGCTAACAGGGTTCCTATTTTGGCATTCCAGTAGCGGTTTAACGGATCCCTTAGTAGACCTAAAGTGTTTCAGTTTTATCTGAAGTGGTTTCTAGAAGGCAAGCCCCTTCTGTTTTGACATTCTGCTCTGATTTCTAAGATGAGTGAAGAAATAACTTATTAAAACTAGCTTACCCTGAAATCCGAAGATTATTTCTATATGGTTTGTTTATACAGTTTATGATTTTTTTGGGATCAAAGATTCTCTTTAACACAAAAGTATTTATTATTACACTACCGATATTATTAAACCACCATAACACTTATTATAGAAAATTGATATCACAGACAGACGTATTTGAAGTCACAAGGCTTTTGAGATTCAGAGAAAGAAGGAAGAACGACAAGCACCTGTTACAGAAAAGTGATGGCAGATGGTAACATTTTTCTCAAGGTTCCCCTGCAGCTGTGCTTACATTCGATTTTCCAGGCTGAACTGGGTTTCTCCATATCTTTCATTACACCCAGAAGACTTTTCAATTCATCCTGCTTACCACAGTACCAGTCAAAGCTCTTTTTCTGTTGCAGAGATTTTATTCAAGAGAGAGAAGAAAAGACTGACAATGAGCAAGAACCAATTGAACATCTGTGTAATCATGTTTTTTAACAAGAGGTCGTAGTAATCGTGCCGATTTCCAAAGCCAGCTTTCTGGAGGTTAGCTTTAAAGTGGCAGTCAGGACTCCTGCTTATCATACAGGTGATAAAAACCAACGGATGCTTGGGCTGACTTACTTTACTCCTGCCTCACGGCATTTTGAAACCTCAATGATATATTTCATCATTTTTTTCAAAGCCTAGTGTTCAAAAGACAAAACATCCTGTGAGAACACGTTTCATTTTTATGACACAACTGCGGATTAACTTTATTGCTGGAGTCTAATTATCAGCTCAGGTTTTCAAGGGTAACAGGTAATATTTTATCTTTAAAAGGTAAAAGAAGTGAAGCACCTGATTAAAATAATAATCCACAAAAAAACCCAAAAAATAATACCTTCATGACAATTCCTATTGAAGTTGATCTTTTTTTTTTTTTTTAAGGTTTCTTTATTTGAGAGAGAGAGAGAGAGAGTGAGAGAGCACAAGCAGGGGACAGAGGCAGAGGGAAAGGGGGAAGCAGACTCCCCGCTGAGCAGGGAGCCCAACGTGGGGCTTGATCCCAGAAGGCAGATGCTTAAATGACTGAGCCACCCAGGCACCCTGAAGTTGATCTTAATGTAGATATTTGAGTTAGAATATGATTGAAATCCACATAAAGGGACGCCTGGATGGCTCGGTCCATTAAGCATCTGCCTTCGGCTCAGGTCATGATCCCAGGCCAGCATCTGGGCTCCTTGCTCAGCAAGGAGCCTGCTTTTCCCTCTTCCTCTGCCATTGCTCCTGCTTGTGTGTTCTCTCTGTCAAATAAATAAAGAAAAAAAAATCCACATAAAGCCATTTAGCTAGAGTAACATAAGTTCACATTTCATTTTAAAACATTAAAACTGAATAAACACAAAGAAGAATGACTTCTGCACGTTTACATAATTAAAACATCTTCAAATTTTATTTTTAAACTTTTACAAAGTCTTTACAGATGATTCTCTGAATCTTTCTCAACCCTCCTGTCCTCATAAAATCAATTTTTAATGACACTTAATTGAAACCTACCTTTATTTATCTGTATTTTATGTTAATTTATACTGTATGCAATATGCATCATACAATTAGATATTTATAATGGCTGCATCATCTGACCATGATAGGGAGAGTGCGTTGTGATCAATATTCCTATTTTTATTGTAAAATTGCTGTAATATAGAGCACTATAGGAAGAAGGCTAAGAAATGGCCCTTAGCATGGATGCTCAGTAGAGGTGTATCTGAGTCTGTTTGCCAAATAGGACCTGGAATGGGGGCAAAAGGGTGTTGTTCTGGTCTAATTGTAAAGGTGAAAATCAGATTGTACAAGTGATTTGGGAGAATTTCATAAACATCTCACTAAGTACTATACAGTCTGGTTTTATGACTATAAATTTCTAGGTGATATCATTGGTATTCAGGCTCTTAGTTGGTCGATGTTACTACTGTCGAATTCATTCTGCAGGGTTTTTGGTGTTTGTTTTTTTTTCCCCCAAGAAGATAATAGTACAAAATAATGATTCCATGTAATTATCCACTCAGATGACATGTAGCCCTTTGTCAAACTCTCGGGAAACTGCTAAACTCACTGAGCATACTTTTTTGGGTTTAGCCAATCTACACGAAGGATTTTCAAGAATTGACTCTTCTTTAGGTTACTTGCTTTCTTTTCATTTCTTCTTTCCTCCCTCCCTTCTTTTCTTCCTCCTGGCAAGAATAGTTGAATGATAGGAAATTTGGGACTAAGATTTTTTTTTCTTTTGCCTTTTTCTCTCTTTCTGCCACACTTCATTGTGCTTTTAATATTTGCCAGCATGCCATTTTTTTATTGTAAAATATTGACCCCATTAAGACTATGTTGGGTTAGTGCATGTGTTTTCTTAATACAGGTTGAAGGAAGAAAGAAGGTACTGCGAGGGAATAATTTTGTTCCCCCCAAGTGAAACTATTTCCATACCACTAAGATGTTAATATTGGATGATGGTTCTTGAGTTATCATCTTTTATTTCCAAAATTACCCCCTTATTTGGAATTAGCAAAAGGAAAAGTCAGGATGCTCCTTTTAAAATTACACAAATTTAGTAAGCATCTGCAATATGCAAGCCACTCAGGATATAAATTCACATTAGAAAACATTCTGAAACATGGTTTCTCGCTCTTAGATCTGTTTTTTTGGTGTTTTTTTTGGGGGGGGGTTGCATTTTTGTTGTTGTTATTTTTGCCTTATTTCTTTAAAATAGGTAGGGAATGCCCTCTTAGTGTAAAAGGATTTCAAAGAGCTGTTGCATACATCAACTTTTTTTTTTCTGAATGCTGTTGTCAGTTTCATAAGATTCATGCCCATTTAGGGGCTAAAAGGTCACAACAGCGTTCCCAGATTTCAGGGCCAGATGTGTCTGCGTGGCAGATCATGCCGGCTGAAACTCATGCTAGCATCTGGTTAAACACATTCCACACCGGTCTTAACCATATGTAAATATAATTGAGAACAATTGAGAAAATAATCTGTCTCCCTCTTTTTCTTCCATTTACAGCACAAACAACTATATTAAAGGTACAAATTTGTAACTGGATTGATAAGATTAGCTTTCTATTTCCAGGCAATTACCACATGGTTGAGAAGATAATTCTGTATCTACGTTATATTGCAGGCTCCATGGGAATGCCAAAGAAGAGTAAGGATTCTAAGAGGGAATGATGACTTCCAGTTCGAATGATCAAAGAGAACTTCATAGAGGAGATAGAGTCATGAGTCTTGAAGAGAAGGAAATGTTTCATTGAAGTTATGTTTCATTGGGTGGAGTTAGTGGAGAGGATTTCTCAGTGGAGTAAAGAGAGTCCAGGGGGATAGAGAAGAGTGTGAACAAAAGCAGAGATGGAAAAAGGCAGAATTTGGGGGGAAAAATAAATATAGATTATATTATTTAATATAATATTTATATTATAAATAATAGAGATCACGTGGTAGGATTAATGATGACACTGAAAAACCATGTTAGGCTAAATTGTAGAAAAATTTGAATCTATATTATAGAACTTTGTACTGTATACCATTGAATAAAATACAGTGACACACTGAGAATAATTTTGACATAAATAATACAGGTGATATTCTGAAGTGAGGTAGAAGAAATTGTAATAGAGTAGAAGTAAAAGATGGGATATTTTTTCAAAGGAGGAACTGATTGGATTGTGGAAGTGTGAGTAACAGGAAGAAGTTAATGAAGACTACAGTTTGGATGGGGGGAGAATGGCAGGATACTGAAAGAAATTCAGGGAAACAAGTCTTAGAGACAAAGGATGGATACAATTTTGGATATGTTGCACTCTGATATGACACTAAGACTTCCAAGTGGAGTTATCCAATAGACTTTTAAATATGTGCTTCTGAAGGAAGGTGGTGATTGGAAACTCCTGGAATAGATGAGATTCCCAAAGAATGAAATATGAAGACAGGAGATAATGTCAAGGACAGAATTTGATTTTTATTGTTAGGGAATGGGAATAATAGAGAGAAACTCTCAGTAATAGATAATCAATAGTGGGGCTGTCCAGAAGTGGGGAATGTGGACATCCTTTCCTTTTTCCCAAGACTTACTTGTCCCCAAACTTAGGAGAAGAATTTAGTCTTTCATCATTAACTATGATGTTTTCTGTAGGATTTGTTATAGATGCTTTTTATAAGGTTAAAAATGTACCCTTCTGCTGCTAGTTTACTGAGAGATTTTACCATGAATGAATGTGTTAAATGGTTTTCTGTATTTATTAAGATGATTGCGTGGTTTTCTTTTTTAGACTTCCATATAATGAATTGCATTGATTGATTTATAATATTGAACCAACTCGGCATGATAATGATATATTTTCTTTTTTTAAAAAAAAGTCACTAAATTCTATTTGCTAGTACATAGTTTTGTAATGTCTTTGATTTTGATATCAAGATAATGCTAGCATCAAGCAATGAGTTGGGTAGTGCTCCCTGTTCTTTATCTTCTGGAAGACTTTGCGAAGGGTTGATATTACCTCTTCCTTAAAATTTGGTAAAATTCCAAGTGAAAGCAACTTGGCTTAGAATTTCTTTGTAGGAAGGTTTTTACCCATAAGTAGACCATGAGGTTGTTCAGAGTATCTGTTTTCCTTAATAAATTTTGCTGGCTTATGTCTTTCAGACTTTGCCTGTTTCTCATCTAAATTAACCAAGTTTCTTATGTCTAGGTGTGCATAATACTAATTTTTTAATGTCTGTAGGATCTAATGTAATATTTCCCTTTTATTTCATTTACATTGCTGGTTTCTGCTTATCTCATCTGCACTTTGCTTTATATTTCTCTTCTCCTGCTTTCTTTTAGATTAGTATTTTTTTATGATTCCAAAAAGTGAATATTATTTGGGATAGAAAAAAAAGCAAGATGTGAGCTGTCGTGTATCATAACTGAAATTCTCTTAAAGCGAGATGCACAATCATAAACTGAGGGTGGGGAAATGTTGGCATCTTAAAGAGAGAAAGTTAGAATATTTGTCTCAGGAGTCCTCCTGAGGAAACAGTAAGAGATTAACATGTGCATTTCTAAGGATTAGGAAGGGCCTAGCTCAAGAAGACATGTAACTAACAATACTATCTTGATAGCTAAGCTGTGCTAGGCTCAGATCTGAAGACACGTATCAAAATAGCCCTTAAGAACTGGAAAATATGGAGAAAATATAATGGGCTTGGTGCTGAGGATATTTGGTGCTTAGGTGCAGTAATGGTGCTTAGGATATTTCACATTTCAATTATAATAAAATCCATTCATGTTTCCCTCAATAAGTTTGAAGATACCAGCATCTTTCAGACAATCATGTTTTTCCAGGAGTCTAGAGCTTTCACTTAACTGTCAGTTGTCTTTTCACAATACTGAACACGGCAGTTTACGTAGGGTAGACATGCGCACGCAAGAGATCTTCAGGGAGACCTGAGTGAAGTTTCTTCCATTTTCCCACAGCTAAGTTATCTGAAAAGCCAGAAAAAGGTGGAATAGCTGAAAGGAATTGTTATTGGTGAGTGCAAATAGAAGGAATGGAGAGTTGGCGAGGCAGCTGGATATTCTGTGGGATTAATGGGTTTGGAAACATGTTTGCAAGACTAGGATAATTATTCTACTCTTCGAACTGATTGCATTTTGTGTTGTATTCTTTTTTTTGCAAAAACTGTGATTGCTTGAATCATGTAGTGAAATGTGAACTCAGTATAAGAGGCACAGTTTATCCGAATCCCTCGCTGTCTATAGACATTGGTATTTCCCCTATATACTGAAAATCTGTGTGATCAAAAGTCAGAAAATCACAATATGACAGGAATATTTCATTTAAATTTTTTTCACAGTTACAGCCAGTTCTCAGAGCAAATATTTTGACAGCCCCCAACTTTAGCAGTAGAAAAAGTAACGTGTTATGTTAAAACAAACAGACAAAAAAACCTTAATGTAGATATTTTCTGTAGATTTCTCCAGCAGTGGCCACTACCGTGTATAACAGTGGAGAAGGATACAGACTTGAGTCAGACAGTCTAGCTTTGAATACTGGCTTTTCACTTTACCAACGGCGTGATCCTGAGCAAGATGCTTAACCTTCTTATGCTTTAGTGTCTATGTGAAAGAGGAAAACAGTTTTATCTCATAGACCTGATGTGAAGGTGGAAATGAGTTAATGCATGTGCATGTGATAATACGTGATTCGACTGGGATTAGACATCTGTGGGATGTGCTCAGTGAGTTGTAGTTGTCGTGAGGGTGTCATTTGACATATTAAGAAAGAATATAGCTTTTAAAATAAATAGCTTTTGCTTTATTATTTATTATTTATTTTCAAAGTTCTTATTACAAAGATCTGGCAAAGACACCTGTGGTCACCGATAATGGGTTTGAGCGAATATCGGGATGTCAAATTTACAAATACTTGATAGCTACTTCCAAAAGGTACTAGGAATAAAAATGCCAGATGCCATCCAGTCGAGTGTGCCATTTACCATTTAAGGTTTTTTCTGGTGTACTTTATTTATTTATTTATTTAGCTAAAGCATGGCAATCATTTCTTCAAATTGTAATTTTAATGTTAGTAAAATAATTGTGTTTCAGCATGCATTTTCAAAATCAGCCATTTGTCACTTCTTAAAAATAAAATATCATCATGTACAGAAAGGCCAGTCGGATTAAGGCCAATTTGGTGTCTTCTATAATTGATGAGAATTAGCACCATGAGTTTTATAATATAGTAATATTTTAGTAAGGGCCAAGTGGTAGGATAGTAGGCAAATGGCAAAATATGGTGAGTAAATGGTATATGGCCTAGGGAAATATTTTAGATAAAAACCAAACTGCATTGCAAAAGGGGAAAGGAAATTAGCATTAAATGGGTAGTAAACCATGGTAGGCAATTTCCCCCTCATTTCTTTATCTTTCAAAATCCATACAATAGATATGTATTATCCCCCATTTTACTAATGTTTGAACAAAAGCTCACAGAGTTTGACTTCAGCAATTCTCTGAGGCTATTTAGGGGTGGAGCCAGGGATCAGGTCCTTGCCTTTTGATTTCAAAGCCCATGACCTCTCCATTGCGTTTGTCTGCCTCCCAATCATAACTGATCCATAAAAACAAAATTTCCCGTTTTTCAATATCTTGTGATTCAATGAGTTTCATTTCTTTCTATGTTTTTCCACTGCATTTTCTTTTAATAAGCATTTGGTATGAAAGCACATACTGAAATGACCTGTATGCTCAGACTGGGCCTCTTTGCTTTTAGGAGTGGTGAAGGGAAGCCCCACCTTGGGTAATAGTGGAAAAGGGCTTCCCTTGTGTTGGTTCTTTGTCACAAACTAGTCAGTTCCCTTTGGAGCAAGCCATTTCACAGTGTGGAAGTTCTTCCTTTCATTTGTATGATGAAGGAAAAGTTCTAGATGATCTTAGACGTCTGTTTATTCCATCCCTTTCAGTGCTCTATGATACTATAAATCCATATCACGTTTTCCTGAAGGGCCAGAAGTGCAAATATGGTTCAATTTCATAGGGAACTGATTTCCTAGTTGGGATATTGCAGCTCCATGAAAATTCCCAGGAGTTTAGAAATGACTATAGATACAGGATTTTGTAATAAGCAAGCCCCAAATCAGTTTTTTAAGGTCCTATAAATATTCCTCCTCGGAATTCTTTTCACTCTGAATCTGGGATGGCCTAATTTTTTTTCCATATTTTCCACAGGATTATTTTACAAATGCAAATAGAGAGTTGAAAAAAGATGCTCAACAAGATTACCACCTGGAATATGCCATGGAAAATAGTACCCACACGATAATTGAATTTACGAGAGAGCTGCATACATGTGACATAAATGACAGGAGTATAACGGTACGGAGCCTATGAGAGAATGCGTGCATGGAGATATTGTATGTTTGCAGTTGTGAAAAACTCTGCAGAATAAAAGGAACAGATATTTAAAAATAACCTTTGAAAACAAAGTCACACAGTCTGTTTTAGAGTATCTTTGAAATCTTTTTAGAAGCCACAGAAAATCTAAGACTATACATTTCAAGAAAAGGCCATTTTTGAGTGAATCTCACATTTCGAAGGGCTATTTAAAGGGAGTATGATTTTATCTGTAAGAGTTGTAGCTTTTTCTCTATCAAGTTGGAGAATCCACAAGAGATAAAGGTTGGAAAAAAATGTATGACACAAGAGGGGATGATGATACTGAATATCAGGGTATAATTCACCTGATTTGTGACAGGTTCATTTTTGTAAATTTCTAAAATCGAGATGAATAGCAGACTGATTAAAATTGCCTACCGACATGTTCTACAAGATTTCTTATTGTCAGACTTCTTGCAAACACTAATATCTTTGTGCATATGCAAATTAAATATTTAGACACTATATAATTCATGTGGTACTTGGGAAGTTTCCACGAATTTCTTGGATCGATTTCATTTTGTATAGATCAATCAAATTATCTTTTTTATTTGATAAAGCTTTAAGAATGGGAATGTAAAAATCTGAAGCAGTTTTGATTAACATTCAGCATAAAGAGTCAAAGAGGAAGAAAAAAAACACATGCAAAGACATGGATCACTTTTTATGTAATACACAGTGCAATTATACTTTAATTGGAAAAATAATTATAGTCATTTGACATATTAAGAGAGAATATAGCTTTTAAAATAAATACCTTTTGCTTTATTATTTATTTTCAAAGTTCTTATTACAAAGATCTGGCAAAGACACCTTTATCTGTGGGAGGACTGAACAATTTCTTTACACCTCAGCAAGGCCCCCCACCCCCCGCCCTAGCATCCCTTGGGCAATCTCTCTTGTTTGCTAAATGGAAACCAATTTCATCTGACAGTACTTTCCCTCGTTGGGACACCCTAGTTCCTTGGAAATTCCCAGGATTCATAAATGACTAAAGATAGATTCTAGGATAATAAACCCCAAACCAGAAATTCCTCCTACCTTTGCACTTTTCTGTCAGTTCATACACATGACCGGGCTAGTGCCTGAGAAAAATCTGTTATGAACGTAAAGGTGCTGATCTGGAAAGTCATTTTAATTTTCATCCTGCTTATTTATTTTCCCTAAAATGTTACACAGCATTAAAACAGGTTTTAATTTTCTAGAATCTTGCATCCGAACAAGAGTATTTGCTTGGTAACTATGAGTTGCTAGTTTGCGTGAGGACGATTGACTATTGTCACATGCATGAAAGGACAACCACGGAGTCTGTCGGTCTCCCTCTGCTCTCTCTTGGAAGACATAATCTTGGGTGCTGAGAGAGGCCGTTTCTTCCAAAAAGAAACCTGTCTATTTGGAAACTTAATGATTGAATCAAATTGATACAATTAATCCCAGAGACCATACTGAGGACTCCAAATGTCATTATTCTCTTTTCTTCACGTCTCTATGCGGCTTTCAATAGAGTTCTCTACATTCAGCTCAGTGGTAAGGACAGGGCTCTCATGAGACGTAATGATGCCTCTGTGTAATTCCTAGGAGAGCACTGTGAGAGTGATCTGGGCGTACCACCACGAAGACGTGGAAGAAGCTGGCCCCAAGTACCATGACTCCAATCGTGGCACCAAGAGTCTACGGCTGTTGAATCCTGAGAAAACCAACCTGTTATCTACAGCCATACCATACTTTGACCTGGTGAATCAGGACGTAAGTTTTTTCAGGTTTTATGCCTGGAAGGGTGGGCTTATTGAAATCATGTAAGAGTGTTTTACTTACACTGCCGTGTTTAATAGTGTGACTTTGTGTTCTCCCTCTCCTTTTTATTAAGACAGGTCCCCATCCCAAACAAAGGTACAACCTATTGGTGCCAAATGTTTAAGATTCCTGTGTTCCAAGAAAAGCATCATGTGATAAAGGTATGTGACTCACTCACAGGCTAAATGTAATGTGTATGAATGGAGGAGAAATTGTTAAAATGAAAATGAAAAAATTGAAATGATTTTTTCAAGTATGTGAAAATTATTTCAAGAACAAAGAACTGGGTTATCTGACTCACGCCCTGTCTTAGGAGCCACTGAGTTTAGGGAGAAATCTTGGATTGTAGCCAGGATTTTGTTTTTTGCCTCCTAACTTTACATTTTAAGGTAAAAGTTTGGGGATGCATTTGAACACTACTAGTTATTTCTTTTTTCTTTTTTTAAAAAGATTTTACTTACTTATTTGAGAGAGAGAGAGAGCACACCACAAGTGCACACGGGGGGGGGGGCAGGGAAGAGCAGAGGGGGAGGGGAAGGATGGGGGGAAGAGTCTCAAGCAGAACTCCATGCTCAGTGGGGAGCCTGACAGGGTGGGGCGGGCAGTGGCAGCGGCTTGGTTTTTCGACCCAGAGATCATGACCTGAGTCAAAATCAAGAGTCAGGTGTTTAATGGACTGAGCCACCCAGGCACCCCAACCCTGCTTATTTCTTAGGCATCGCTGTACAGTTGGAATTGCTGGAGTTTCCATTTAAATAATATATTTGCTTATCAATAAATTATATACAGGAAGGTTACAGTCCCCACCAATATTGTTTGAAAATACATGCTTCTATGAAAATAATGGATATTGTCAAAAAATATTTTTTATAGTGATTTTTTGAAAACAGGAAGACTCGTGGATTTCCACAGCATTTATAAATTCAGAATTGGTTAAGTAAGAAGCCCAGTTTGCCTGTGGCCTATAATTCCCTCCCAATGCTGCTAGGAATAGTCTCCCAAAACTTTTGCATCTAGTTAGTGAATGAACAAGTATTTTTAAGGAATTACACGTCCTTGGCTCTGGGCTAGAAAGTGTTCGGTAGTTCCACAGAGGCTGAATATACAACCCATGCATTCAAAGAACCTAGGAAAAGTGTCCTAGACAAAGGAAAGAAGAAGAGAGAATTCAGTCGTGCATACAGACACTCTAAACATTCAGAAGGCCGACGTCATCAGCTTTTCATTAGCCCCTAGACTATGTAACAAAGCAGTGTGGATGTGAGAAAGGAGCAAACTTGTAGATTCTAGAATCCAGCAAGGAGTATATGGGCTCGACTCCCAGGTTGTTTCTTGAACTCACTACGTGCTCTCAGGTAAGTAGCTCTGGGGTAATGCCCTGACTTCTTCGTCTGTAAAGGGTGGTCCATCGTAACACTGTCCCCACTAATGTCAAAACATTTTGGCAGAGATGGAAAAAACTGAGTACGTTCTATAAAGTGACTTAAATTTGTTAATTTCTAATATATTTATCCAGAGGCACAGAGCTACCTTTTGTTTGTACATATGATTCATAGCTACTTACAGAGACAAGAGGGGCAGGTTGAGGGAATGTTTATTGAATTACTAAGTAGTCTTAAATATTTGTGGAGTATTTTTGCAATCAGAATACTTACCAACAATGAGACTTCGAATAAGACACTTATCTCTGTGCAATGTTATTTTCTGTTTCTTCCATGTGCCTTAATACTGCGCCCAAGGCCTTCCCTTATGCCAGTGAAAAGCCTTTCTCAGGAAAGAGAATGGTATATTTCATATACACTATGTGTCCTATAGTACCGTGTGTCATTTACAGTACATTTAAATGGGAACTCAGCTTAAGGGACAAATGTAAAAAACTACAAAGTCAGATATGAAAGCAAATGTTTCACAGAATGGGTCCCTGATTCATTCATTCTTCAGCAAATGTTTATCAATAGGCCATGAAGTTCTTAACTACTTACATCAATGCATTTTTTAAAAAAAAGATTTTATTTATTTATTTGAGAGAGAGAGAGCACAAGCAGGAGGGAGGGGGAGAAACAGGCTCTCTGCTAAGCAGGGAGCCCAATGTGGGGCTTGATCCCAGGATGGTGGGATCATGACCTGAGCTGAAGGCAGGCACTTAACCAGCTGAGCCAACCAGGTGCCCCCATCAATGCATTTTTATTCTTAGTTGTTATTAATGCTAATGATTAAGTTGGATGAAAATGATTTGCTCTTAAGGGAGTCAGTATATGTTCTAACTATGTAGGACATTTACTTGGTATCCCATCAAAGAATTTTCCATCTCATGCTTATCATAGTAATACTCAGATATGTGGGCATGTATTAAGTATTTGGAGTTCTATAAAATGATGAAAGTTCTTTACTCCTAGCAAAAGGAGTAAAGATTTTTGGGAGATTTGAGGGAGAGAGAAGTGGTTATAGAAAATCCGGGTGCTGCAGGGGCAGAGGGTTGGTGGCTGGAATTTAAAATTCTATTATTACTTAAGAATACTACTTATAGAATAGGGGTGCGTGGGTGGCTCAGCAGGTTAAAGCCTCTGCCTTGGGCTTGAGTCTGATCCCAGGGTCCTGGGATCGAGCCCCGCTTTGGGTTCTCTGCTTATCGGGGAGTCTGCTTTCTCCTCTCTCTCTCTGCCTGCCTCTGACTACTTGTGATCTCCCTCTGTCAAATAAATAAAATCTTTAAAAAAAAAAAAAAAAAGAATACCATTTATAGATTCCTGAGCTTGTTATTAAACCCTAAAACGTTTTAAAGGGCATTAAGTATTCTGAAACATTTTATTCAGAAATGAACCTAAGTAAGATATACAAAAAGAGAAGGGGTACCTAGCTGGCTTGGTTGGAATAGAATGTGACTTTTGATCTCTAGGTTGTGAGTTCGAGCCCCCTGTTGGGTGAAGAGATTACTTAAAATCTTAAAAAGGAAAGAACCCAAAAAGAGAAGAGAAAGCTTTAGTTAGAAAATAAATTCAAAATATTTAGGCTGTAAAAATAGGGACACCTGAGTGACTAAGTAGGTTAAACAACTGATTTTGGCTCGGGTCAAGGTTTCAGGTTCCTGGGATGAGTCCTGCCTCAGGGTCCCTGCTCAGCAGGGAGTTGGCTTGAAGCTTCTTTCTCTCCCGCTGCCCCTCCCTCAGCTTGCTCTCTCTCTCTCATTCAAATAAATAAATAAATCTTTAAAAATAAAGCTTGTAAAAATAATTCAGGTTCTATATGTTTTGAGACAGTCTTAAAAAAAGTTTCAATTTGAGGCTTATGCCAGTTTATAATTAAATTTTAATACATTTCTACAGTAGAATTCATAGCTCTAAAACTTGCCTTAAGAAATCACCTAACCTCCATTCTCTTTCCCTTAGCATCTAGTAATTTAAGGAAAATATATCTTCTTTTCACAGAATCAAAGACTCTTTATGTTTTGAAAAGCCATGGGCTAGGTTCCTATCCTTGTTCCTTATTTTATGTCCCACAAATCACTGGATCAAAAAGCCTCAATTCTTCTCTGACATAAAAACCAAAAAGTACTTTCTCAGAAAAAAGAACATTGCTTTTAGGTTGTGTTACATTATGTGTCATTTGCAGTGAGTTGTAAGAACATATTGATAATAGTAATACTGCGAGGAATCAATTTTGTTGTCTAGACTCAAGCAAAGAAAAGTGTGTAATTGCAGTTCGATTGTTAATAGTACTGCCCAGTATACATTTCGTAGTTGTAATAACTATAAAACTAAGCAGATAAATAAAATATATCATTAGTTGTTTATGAATATATTTAATGCAAATGACTAAAATAAAAATTACTAACTACATTTTAATTTAAATTTTAATGATGTAATAACAATTTTTACTACCAAAAATATGAAATAAGGTAAATATTTTCTAAAATTATAAACTAACAAAGATAAATAATTTTTAAAAGCATGAGCTAACAAAGGTCAATAATTTTATCTGCAGCAGAAATGGGATTGTGATAAAAATTATTGGTGGCTTTAATTCACTTGCAATTCCAATTTATTGATTTATATTTTGATTTTTGTGAAGAATATTTAAAATTGTGATTTGAAAATATTTATATTGTCAGATGACAGCATATCACACTAGAAGATAGATACGGAGATTATGCAAAGAAAACTCTTAGCAATCCGGGCGCCCCTAATAAATAATTGTTGATGGCCAATCATGTTAAAGAGGAAAAAAAAGAGAACAGCGAGGCTGACTCATTATCCTGTAGCCATCTGGCCTTGAAAGCACACCTTTCTAAAAGGACGGCAGTAAGCCCGGGGTCTCATAGGTGGGTTCTGTGCTCTGACAGGCTGGATCTGGACGCTTTATTCCCATTATTAGTCGTTTATCCATGGGAAAGTTATATGTTACCAATAGTTCCATTTTTATCATTTAAATTCTAATGGTTACTTCCTTATGGAATTATTTGGACTGAAGGTTATGTAGCAGTTAAAAAATTTTTATTACCACTTAGCACAGGATCTAACACATAGAAAACTCTTAACAAACCCAACTATTATTATTAGGCCTTTTTTTTTTCATTTCTTCCAGTGTTGCTGTCTGAATGACTTTTCACTGAAAACTGCTCTTTAGGGAGGAGACCCAGAAAAGGAAAGACATCATGCTAAAAGGTTGACCATTGCTGAGTGTTAAGAGAGGATTACCTTGACTTCTTGTGTGTCCACTGGCAAATTATTTACTTCCTTGTGCCTCGATTTTCTCATCTGGAAAATGGGCATAATAGTCCTCAACTAATAGGGCTATTATGACTGTTAAGTGAATCAAAGGAATTTAACATATGTATTTAGAACAATGCCTGGCATATAGTGTTTGTTAAATAAGTAAATAAAATTATGTAGATCACTAGCAATACACAATCACTAATCTGTCAATCATCGTTTTTGGTTTCTGGGTTGCTGAGGGATCCCAAACCAGTCAACCCTTTCTAAACAGTCAGAATTCCAAATAAAACCCAGATTGTCCCTCATTTCATTTAGGGAGGCCACCTTGAAAGCTTTCTGTTGTAGAGAAATGTGAAGTTGAGATAAACAAAACACTATCGTCATGCTTTTCATTGATGGATGCAGGAAGAGAGATGCCCTGCTGTATACTGAACAGAACATCTTTCTTGACATGACATTAGATGCTGCTATTCTTTTCCATTGGTGCCATTCATAAATCTGAATGATTTAATTTGGGGGAATGCTTCCTAGGACAAGAAAATCTAAGAATAATTGACACTGAATGACCATGAAATGTTCTTAAAGCCAGAGTACTGTATAGCCATGAAATAGTCATTTCAAAAATTGACTTTCCTATCTTAGACACATGGCATGAACATTTGGGTTTATGTACCATGTTAAATACACACTGCTGGTCAGTTTCCCTATTATGTTTATTTCTCTCCTCCTCCTCCTCCTTCTTCCTTTTCTCCTCTCCTCTTCCCCATCCTCCTTCCCCTCCTCCTATCCTTCTTCTTCCTCTTCCTCCCTCCTCTTCATCTCCTCCACCTTCTTCTAAATTAAAGGACACTCTCACGTAGGAAACGTCAGCATTAACATATTTGGAAATGTCAAGTGTGATAGAGGATTTCTATTTCTGAAAATGTGTAAGACTTCCAGGTTAAATTTAGTAAATTGTAAGAATTCTTAGTGTCAAACCACATGACTCAATGGCTATTAGAATGATCTCTTTTTTGTCAGTTTATCTTCTTCCTTTTTCCCCCTGAAATGATATTTCAAAATATATTTTCATTGATGTGATTTTTCCTTCCCTGATGGAAATAGCATTTTGGTTTGTCTTCAGGATGCATTTCCGCAGACTCTATGCTTTAGTTTTTATTCTTTTTTCATGTGTTCACCTTCAGTCTGACTTCATTAGGTGGGAGACTAGCAAGTGTTTGCTGTTGACTGGTTGTATTTTCACCCATTTACATCCAACTTTCTTAAACTTTTTTGGCTTACCAATGTTTCTTTGTCTTTTTACCAATTTAACCATATCGTCTAAAGGCAAATCTTTGGATATTTAGCTAGATCTATTTAGTATGTTGAAAGAAATTAACTTTCAAAGTATGCCTTCTGTGAAAATACTTTCCATTCCTTTTAAATGCTTGGCAACACTATGTTTGGTTATTAAATTCTTAATACCAATGATTATCCCGGCACCTCTGCCTTTTGCCACCCATTGACAAAATGGAAAACTCTTTATCTTCTAGAAAAATTACATTGTAAAATCATAAGAATCCTCTTCTTTAGGAATTTGTCATCCAAAATTTATAAATACCAAGATAATTTTACATATATGTATATTTCAGTGTATCTGAAATTTTATATATCTCTTATCCACTAGAGATGAAAATACTTGGCCATATACTGTGGCTGAAATGATAACTTTGTACAGAAAAAAAGTGGGTTAACTCTGCTCCTAACAATAATGAGATGACTCAAATTAGCACATTCGAAAGATTGCTGTCTTAGATTGTTCAGTGTTGCAAAGTTCCTTTCCAGATCTTCTTGAGTTACATCTACTTGACAGAAACATTGGAGATTGTCTAGCTACTTGGGTGTTCTTAATAGCCACTTGAGAATACAAGGGAATTGAATTCACTTTGAAAGCATGTCTTTTCATGGAAGTGATTTATTGCTAACTCTGTCACTAATTAGCTTTCCGACCTTAGAGAAAGTACTTAACCTCTCCCTGGTCCTCAAATTCTTTGTCTGTAAGATAAAGGAATTGGACCTGATGATTTCAAATGGCTCATTTTACTTCTAAATATCTATGACTTGCTAAACCTAAAAGTGAACTGTGTGCTGGGGTTTGGATGCCCTATGGTCTGAATTGCAGATACTCTTGCTTCTCATCATCCCTAGGCTTGCTGGGGTAAGAATGCTTAGGACCCTACTGCTTCCCTTGAAGTTTAAAGGCCCCTTTCTTTAGTGCCTTGGGCCTGGACTCTCCTAGCACGGATTTTGAAACCCAGATTCCCTTCTGTAAATGCAGATAATAGTACTTGTCTCAAATGATAACTACCATTATCAAATTAAATAATATTCATGAAGTTCTTTTATCTTTGGCATATATTAGATAGCTCATAAATACTAGCTCTGTTTCCAATTGACACTGGATTTCAGATACCTCTAAATCTTGGAAATAACCTAAGTAAAATAAATCTAAGTAAGTAAATGAATAAATAAATCTAAATCTTGGACATAACGTCAGTTTTAAATAAGGGTAGAAATTAAGAGTGCCATTTTGAGCAAAGCTTACAGGTTGGTACAGTGCATAGTAGAGGCTCTGGAGATAGGGAGGAGTTGTATTCTAACTATGCTTTTCATTAGCTTGATGACCTTGGGCAAACTTAAATTTCAGCGTTTACATCTTCACTTAGAAAATAGGAAAAATAATTTCCAGTGAAGATGAAATGAATACAAGTGAAAACACCTGTTGCATAAAAGGCTCATAATTGCTTGTTTTCTTCTCTTGATGGGGATTATAGAGACTGACGACTCAAACTTCATCTAGTACTTTCTCATACTTATCAGGGCTGCACTGAAATCACGGTAGGAAGTCAATTTCTATTTTATTTTGAAGAAAAGACTCCCTGGGAATTAGATTTCAGAGCTTAGCTCCCATTATTCTAACTCAAATGAAATTTAAGCTAATTTCCTCCTGTTCTTGTCTAAGTAAGGATAAAATCCAGCTGGCGAGATCCTCTGGGAAATATTCTTTCACATTCTTAGGTCAACCATTAGCCTTCCATCCGGCAGCCTTAGATAGTACCATTTTCAACAGATAGAAAAAGGTCTTTCTTTTTCTTTGTTGCTCTTCTACCACCCAACTCTACTCCTAATCTAGTACATTTCTAAAGAGTAGTTTAAAAGATTGTTCAACAAAATTGAAAAGTATTAGCACATTTATTGATAATTATTGGTTATTAAAATTGACAAATAAATTAATGAACAGCACTTTTATCAAAAGCACTGAATCTGTACTGAGATATTTATGCTGGATTCTAGGTGTTGATGGCAAAATAGGTGTAAGAAGAAGTATGGTGATATGTAGATAGGAGTGACTTTTACTTAATATGTAGATAGGAGTGACTTTTACTTAAATGTAGATAGGAGTGACTTTTACTTAATATGTAGATAGGAGTGACTTTTACTTAAATGTAGATAGGAGTGACTTTTACTTAAATGCAGGTAATACACTTACCTATTTTTTACTATTTTAAATACATTTTCTTATTAGATTTTCACAGCCTCCCACAAGGCAAGTTGAATTAGCACCACTTTGCAGATGAACACATTGAGGCATAGCTGCTTAAGTAACTTGCTTAACACTATTATGCAAATTCTGTGAGGCAGAGTCAAGACCAAGCACAGATCTTCCGAGCAAAATTAGTGGACCTTTCTCTCTACAATTCTACTAACCCAAGCCTTCTAGCTGATATATGCTGTAACGAAAAATAATTTGAGTGAGAGGTGTTCAATAGCTTGTATCTAGTCACAGGTCCTTTGAGTCAGTTTCTCAGAGCCAAGGCTACTTTTGAATCCTATAAGATCAGTGCAGAGACCCAAGGCTACATGAGCAAATTCCATCAGAACCTTCCAGAGATACCAGTTCAAAGGTCCTGGGAACTGACGTAGTCTTGGGTGGGTGGAATTTGAGCATACAGAACTCTGCTGTTTTCATGCTTGAGGTTTGGAAAAACTCATTAACAGGAAATGACACATATAAAGTAGCATTTGTGATTTAGGAAGTCATTTCAATAAGAGTTAAAATGATTAGGTGAAAGATTATGCGTATGGCTATAAAAAGGACAGAATATTAAATCTCAGAGAAGATGTTAGGGAGAAAAGAATTGGAAAAAATTTCATTGAAAAGAGAGTAGCCTGCTGATCTTATCGGATACATCTTGTAGCACAAGGATCATGGGGAACATGACCATAACCTTCTGTTTTAAGCTGAGTTACAGTCCTCTTTGAAGAGAAGTGAAAATAATGTGATGATCTATTTTATTCCCCTTCACTCTAATAAGGGACTTGTGGGAAGAAACAATAACGTTTTAATTTGGAAGTTCAAATTATAGCAAAACACCCAGAGAAAAGTTTCCTAAAACCAAGAAGAGCTATGTTGTTGGAGAAAGGACTAGAAGTACTGGCATCTCTGCATGGCCTAAGGGCCAGGCTGAGAGCCAGGTTCTAATCCCGCACTAACCATTGGTCAGTGGAAAGTTAATATGGCAGCATTACTGTGTGTATCAAGAGATTAATTCATGTTGGGGTGCCTGGGTGGCTCAGTGGTTTAAGCCTCTGCCTTCAGCTCGGGTCATGATCTCAGGGTCCTGGGATCGAGCCCCGCATCGGGCTCTCTGCTCAGCAGGGAGCCTGCTTCCTCCTTTCCCTCTGCCTGCCTCTCTGCCTACTTGTGATCTCTCTCTCTGTCAAATAAATAAATAAAATCTTTAAAAAAAGAGAGCAATTAATTCATGTTAATAACACAATTCAAAAACTATCAACTTGTGTAACCGAGAGGTTGTTCTAAGCCATCTTTAGCCCTTAAAATTCTAGGACCTTAGTTAAGTGTCAGAGTTAACAAAACTAGAAACTTACAAAATAAATTTATAAACTTGATACAGTATAACATTTATAAATAATAATAATAATAATAATAATAATAATAGGTTGTCCTAAAAAGGTTGTCCTAAAAAGTCATAAAAGAAACAAAGAGAATTTTTGTTTATGTTGCCACAGGATCTAATATGCCAGTTTTAGTTTGATGTCTGTTTTCAGTGTAAAAAATTACACACTTCTCAAAGCAGGATGACATCCATTGTTTCCTTTTTGATCCAACAATGAATTTTTTTCCAGTTTTTATGAATGGGACCTCTAGGAATGGGCAGGAAAACACCACATATGTGGTGGACTCTCACTTTAAATAAATGAGTTATCTACTATTTGAGTTTATAAAACTCAAAAATCAGAGGTCAATTTTAGATAATCCTAATCAAGTTATAAAAGACTGCAGAGCTGTATTCTTTAAAATATCAAGCCTCTTTTAGTGTGTTTAAAATGAGTGTGTTTTACACATAAAAGTTTGATAATGTATTATTTTATAAAGAAAAATATTACTCTCACATTGCAAAAACATTATGGTTGAATCTTGCTTCATTGAGTCACTGTATTTTTCTTGATTCATAAGCTAGGATGAATCATCTGAATAGAATCTTTAGGAATGGAGCCCAGGCCCTTATGCTGGTAGGTGGTTGTTGCTGTATTTGGGTTCTATTTTATAGCATCTTGTAAAATGTCCTTCGTGTTAAGTAGCATCAATACACATTTTCATGGGAATACACTGTTTTATTCAACAAATATCCTAAAAACTGAGCATGTAGCACACATCTCCTTTCGAAATACACTGCTAGTTGTCTGCACATGAAAAATACTTAAGCAGTTTATGGTTTTGAGGTAGGTAATTCCTTGATACGTTGCATATTTCTTCGTGGATGCAGAGACGAGAAAACACCAGCTGTTTCCTGGAACCACAGCTGACTTCCATTATAAAATTTCAACATGAACTAATTCAGATATAAAGGATGCTTTCTTCTATGAAGGGAAAAGATTTATGGCCTAGTGAAATATATACATCGAAGTTAACTCTATACGTTAATGTTTAGAAGGTAATGGCCCCACTTTAGGAACTGTATTCGGAAGGTGACCTTGCTGACTCTAAGTGCATTCCATTACCAATAAAGAGAGATCTTTTTACCCCTGAAATCTCACTGAGTGGTTGTATGTGGAACTTTAAATATTAAGTAAAGGCAAGACCAAGTAAATAACCATTAGCGATCACGTAAATACTACCCATAGTCTTTAGGCTTTTAGCTTGGCCTGAGGAAGTCCTGTGAGATAGGAGAGGCCCTTGGTGGTGTGTTACAGGAATCAGTGTACATGATACACTGTATATCTTTTTTTTTTTTTTTAAAGATCTTATTTATTTGACAGAAACACAGCGAGAGAGGGAACACAAGCAGAGGGAATGGTAGTGGGAGAAGCAGGCTTCCTGCCAAGCAGGGAGCCCGATGCGGGGCTCGATCCCAGGACCCTGGGATCATGACCTGAGCTGAAGGCAGCCGCTTAACGACTGAGCCACCCAGGCGCCCCATCTTCTTTTTTTTTTTTTTAAGATTTTATTTATTTATTTGACACAGAGATCACAAGTAGGCAGCGAGGCAGGCAGAGAGAGAGAGGGGAAGCAGGCAGGGAGCCCGATGCGGGGCTCGATCCCAGGACCCCGAGATCATGACCTGAGCCGAAGGCAGAGGCTTTAACCCACTGAGCCACCCAGGCGCCCCATACACTGTGTATCTTGAAAAGAGGGATATAGCCCTTTGCACTACCCTCCCAAAGGTGAAGAATCATTGAGTGTCTAATGAGCACCTGCTTTGGACAGCACGCAGTACTGTGTCTTTTAGCAGATGCAAGGCAATATAAGACATAGTCTTTCACCCCAGTCCAGATGAGGAGAAGAGATACACACCTGAATAACAGGGAAACCCTAAAACTGGCAAGAGAATGTTGCTGTCAAAGTATATAGTATAGGGGAAAGAAAGGAGTGAAAGTCTGGGCACCATCTCCTGCTGTATGGAAACAATAATTTGGGGAAAGTACAACCAAATGGATCTTAGGAAGGTCGGGCCATGTGGTAAGGATGGCTAGGACACAAGCTCTCTGTTCATGTCCTCAAGCACCAAAATAAAATCTGGTGATGAGGCAACACTTATTGAGAGCATTGTACATTTCATGGATCATTCATCATCAGAAAAAAACCTGGGAAGTAGGTAGTACTATTGTCTTCATTTTATAGAGGAGGAAGCTGGAGCCCAGAGAAGTTACGTAACTTGCCTGTTGTTCATAAGTTTCCTGTATGTATACTTCCCTCCCCGCCCCGCTCCCCCAGGAATATGGCGTATTTTTAAAATAAACATGTATGAGCATTTTTGCTAGTTTAGCCTCAAAACATGAATTCTAGGTTTGCAGAGAGCAGCAGTCGTTGACTAAAGACTCTTGCTTCTGTGTTTTAGTTCCCAAGTATTACACAATTGTCTGTGTGGAAGCTCCATCTGGTCCCACATGTGGCAAGGAATACTTGATGCTACACCTGACATCTGCTCGTGCTAGAGCCAACTCACAGCTGCCGGCTAAAGTTTAAATCCGTCGTATAGTTATGTCGGATTAGAATGCAGAAACTCCGCGGTTACTTGTTGTCAGGGTAACTGCATTTTCGGATCAGAGAATGCCTTAATCATACCAAAGCCCTTAGTGTGAAATGCTGAAAGGGGCTGCAGACTGTGGCCTTTAGTACCTAAATGGGGTCACTGATTTTTATCTTGAATGATACCATTGTGTAGCTTTATCCCCAGACATGAACTTAACCGTTTTACTTAATGTTAGAACTCCGGCAAGTTGTGTCATAGTCTCCAAATAGAAGCCAAGGCTACCTCTTAATTGCGTGATATATGCATATAACCATTTAGTTCTTTAAAGAAAAGCTGCAGGCAGTTCCTTCAGAAGAGAGTGGTGGCCTTTCAATTCGTGTGGAAATGAGGGACTCTTCCTTAGAGCTGTAGCCACTGGAGAGTAATCTGACCATTGAGTTTGTTGGAAGTCCATTCCCTTGTCAGTGTCAAGTACGTGTTCTTCGTAGTTGAAATGTTTATAATGTATGTGAGCTGCTTCATAGAAGTTTGTGTCATTCAGTTTTTCATTTTATTGGGCCATGAGCCTAATAAAGGTCTCCAGAGATAATTTAATGATAACCCAAGATGTGAAAAAATATTGCTTAAAAGCACCCCAAAAGACATTTTCTGGAATAATTTATTTCTTCTTCAGCTTGAGTTAATAGTCACATGAAATTCACATGTGATATGATATGCCCTGAAAACAGATAGCAGCCATTAAATTGTATCCCTTACCATTTGAAAACATTTTATTTTATTTTGCAGAAAATGAAGTCTAGTGAAAAAAGCTGCTTTTCACAACTGGTTAGTTAACTGAAACCAGGATTCAAGTGTAGGTCATCTTTATTGTAATTATTAAAATTTTCCGCTTTCTAAAATCATCTTTATAAATGAAATTGGGTATTTTTGCTATAATAGCTATTTTAACTTTGTGACTTCAAGGCAAAATTACTCCTTCTGGATGGAAACTGAAGAGTGTTTCATCACTATCAGTAGCATGGCCTATTATTGAATATGCCATGGGGCTTTTCTCTTAACTTTTGTGATCTTGGTAACACTATATATCCATATGTATAATGGAAATAACAATTCCTATCTTCTCAAAATTACCCTGAAAGTGCTTTAAAAATATTGAAAATTAGGGGCTTCTGGGTGGCTTAGTCAGTTAAGTGACTGACCTGTCATTTCAGCTCAGGTCTTGATCTCAGGGTCATGAGATTGAGCCCCACATCGAACTCCACGCTCAGCGGGGAGCCTGCTTGAGATTCTCTCCTTCTCCCTCTGTACCTGCAGCTTATGCATGTGCCGTCTCTCTAAAATAAATAGAAATTTTAGAAAAGAAATTATTTATTGCTTACCCATTTTGTAACAGACACTGTGCTTTATTTCTTTCTTATGCCATTTTGCTGATTAGGAAATTGAGGCCCGGAAAAAATAGATGTCCTGCCTAATGTCACAGAGTAGTATTATAAGACGTCATTTAGGACCATTCCCGGGGGGCTCAGTCAGTTAAGCATCTGCTTTTGGCTCAGGTCATGATCCCATCATGGGATCGAGCCCCACATGGGGTTCTCTGCTCAGTGGGGAATCTGTTTCTCCCTCTGTCCTCTGCCACACCCCTGCTTGTCTCTCTCACTCTCTCTGTCAAATAAATAAAATCTTAAAGAAAAAAAAAGACACCATTCACTTAGTCTAGTTAAATGCACAATGCATTTAATTTATACGAGTCTAAATTTGGAGATCCCCGTCTCCCTGGTCACTTAGAGCTGGTTTCAAATCCTGGCTCACTGACCACGTATATGATCTTGAGTAATTTAAACAGAACTTTGAATCTCAATTTCTTCACTGCTGAAATGGAGATCCTACCTGTTTGCAAGATTGCTGGGAAAATTATCCAAAGATTTTTAGAAAGCACCTGAAGCATGGTGGATGTGAAATACTGTCCTTCTACTGTCACTTTTTGTTTACTTGGACCCTCTATACATTCTGTTTGCTTTGGGCAACATTTTATTTTGTAACTGCAGAAAACGAAGTCAAGAAAATTCTGCTTTTCTCATCCAGTTAATTGATTGAAACTGGAATTCAAATTTAGGTCATAAATCCCAAATTGCTACGTTTCTTTTTCAACATGTAAAACAGAAAACAATTTCAAAGTAAAAAAATATACCAAAGATTTGTATCCTTTTCTGCTGTCATCTTTTAATAATCTATAATGAAATAATTTTTAGAGCTTTGGGAAAGCTTTAAATTACTTAGATTTAATTATCCAGTAATTTAGAGCAGTTGTGGAACTCATTCTGATTTCATTGACTTTTTTGAGGGATTAAAAAGGGAAAGACTTGAGATACGTTTGTTTATATCCAACTGGATTTCATATGGTATGTTAGTTTTTTAATAACTTGGCTCTCTCTATTTCTACTATCTTTGCTTTTTATTTCTCTACTCACTTTAAAGATAAATCTTAGTTCTTTTAAGAATGAGCCTGCCAGATACATTTTATTTGTTATGTAAGGCAAGCTCTTATTGCAAGAATTTGTAAGATTTACAACTGAATTAAATTTGCAAGGTTAGAGAACTAAGTTTTTTTTAAATGATAAACAGGAAATATCAGTACTGAGTAATATTTTCCACTCATATAGCAAAAAAATTTCCAACAAATTGTTGGTTCATAGTATTTCAAAGTATTTTTATTCCAAGTTGCTAAAAGATATTTTATGGAATGATCTATTTGTTCTTCATCTTGAATTAATAATCTTACAAAATTCATGTGTGATATGAGGTGCTCTTTTAATGATCCTGAAAAGAGATCACAAATATTAAATTTTTATCCCTCATTGTCTGAAAGTTTAGGAAGTTTGTACTGTACACTGCTTTTTAAGAAAATGCTTGGGGGGTACCTGGGTGGTTCAGCCAGTTAAGCATCTGCCTTTGGCTCAGGTCCGGATCCCAGGGTCCTGGGATGGAGCCACACATCAAGTTCCCTGCTCAGTGGGGAGCCTGTTTCTCCCTCTGCTTGCTTCTCCCTCTGCTTGTGTGCTCTCTCTCTCTGACAAATAAAGTCTTTTTATAAAAAAAAAAAAAAAGAATGCTTGGGTTTTTTCTCCTTTTTAAATCAATTTTGTATGAAGTCTGTGTCTACCTGCACTGACTTGACATAGATTTGAAAACTGTATTTAATTAAGTGACTTGTTGTTCCTTTTTTTAAAAAATTTAAATGCTGGGAATTAATCAAAAAGTGTTATCTAATGTGTATTTGTTTCATTTTTAATGTAATATATACTTGTTACAATAAGAAAAAAAATGAGGTGTGTAATAGATGTGATGTCCTCCTTTTTCCAGATTCCAGTTTGGAAGTAACCATTTATTTCTGTGATTCTGTAACTTTATGTTCAAGAAAACATAAAATTATAAAGGATTTTATTGAGTTAATTACCGTTCCTTTTTTAAAGAAAGGAGGATCACTGTCCATGTTGCTTTGAAATTTGCTTTTTCAAGTTACCACCCATATTGCAAGTCAAAATATAATAACACATTTATTTTAATATTAACCACAATTTTTGCCACCATTTACAGTTGATTCACATTTAAGGTGAACTTAATTTTTTTGCTGCTGTAAACAAAGTTTTTTTTTTTTTTTAATTTTTATTTATTTATTTGACAGAGAGAGAGAGAGATCACAAGTAGG
>CM053608.1:26185984-26249212 GCA_028646535.1 Procyon lotor
TTTTTCAAGTTACCACCCATATTGCAAGTCAAAATATAATAACACATTTATTTTAATATTAACCACAATTTTTGCCACCATTTACAGTTGATTCACATTTAAGGTGAACTTAATTTTTTTGCTGCTGTAAACAAAGTTTTTTTTTTTTTTTAATTTTTATTTATTTATTTGACAGAGAGAGAGAGAGATCACAAGTAGGAGAGAGGCAGGCAGAGAGAGAGGGGGAAGCAGGCTCCCTGATGAGCAGAGAGCCGGATGTGGGGCTTGATCCCAGGACCCTGAGATCATGACCTGAGCTGAAGGCAGAGGCTTAACCCACTGAGCCACCCAGGCGCCCCTGTAAACAAAGTTTTAATAGTCTTTTATGTATCTCCTTAGTGGTTTCATTTCTGTTGGATAGATTCCTAAATGCATTGATTTAAGGTTGTAGGCATTCCAAATTTTAATGTATTTGTCAGATTACTTTCTAAAATACACACACTGGCAATGTGTGCATATTTCCTCATTCCCTCTCAAGACTGAGTATTGCAGTCTTTTCAAAAAATGTATTGGCTACTGATGGATGAAAACTGATATCTATGATTGCTTCAACTTGTTTTGCTCAGACTACCAATGAGATTGATGCTTTTTATATTTTCTCTTTGGTGAATTTGCTGTTCAAGCAAATCATTAAAAAAAAAATCCTTTTATTGAATTACATGCATAAAAATTCACAAACAGTAGTATACAACTCATTGGATTTTCATAAGGTGAACTAACTCATGGATCAGAATTAAGATCAAGAAAGGAACCCTAGTGGTCTACCAAAAATGGCCCAAGACCCCTTCCAGGTACTACCTCTCTCTGGACATAACCACTCTTCTGATTTCGATCATTTTCTCCTGTTTTGAACTTTATGAGCTGTAGATTCTTTTGTGCCTGGCTTCTTTTGCTCAACGTGATATGTGAGTCAGCCATGCTTTTTTGGGTAGAAAATAATGGGTTCATGTTCGTTTTTTATACAGTTTCGTTATCTGAATATACCAGAATTTTTCATTCATTGTGTATCAGTTAGCTAGTTCTGGGCACCAAACCACCCCAAAATTCAAAAGACTTTAAGTAAACACACACTCATTGTAGTTTATAGATGAATCAGGGGGTTCTTCTGTTTATTGCTTTGCTTACACCTAAGTCTGTAAGCAGCTTGGTTTGTGTGGCCAGGCTTTCTCCTATGGTGTGGAGTCAGTTCTTTGGAGGCTGGTCTAGGAGGCCTCAGATGGGAAGTGGGCTCTCCTTAATAGTACGGATCATATTCTCCAAAAGTCTAGATTGAGCTTGTTCCAATGGTGGGGGCAGGATTCTAAGTGAGAAAACAGAAACTCTAAGACCATTTGAGGCCTGGCCTTGGAGCTGGCACACCATTACTCTTCCCCAAGAAACAGTTCTAACCTAGCTACGAGATCGTTTTTCATAATAGTTCATTCTTTTTATTGCTGGATAGCATTCCTTTGTATGGATATTGGTTTTATCTATAGTCACCTGATGGGTATTTGTGTAGTTTTCTTTTGGGGACCATGACAAATAAAGCTGCTATGAACATCTGTGAACAACTCTTTGCATGAACATACGTTTTCTTTTCTCTTGGATGTATACCTAAAAGTGGAAGGTCTGGGTCATATGATATGCAATATGTTTGGTATTTTTAAGAGCCATCAAATTGTTTCCCTAAGTTTTGCACTATTTTATATTCACAGCAACAAGGTCTGTTTTATGTACTCACCACTTCCTCACCATCAGTTGGAATTGTCACTCTTAAAATTTTAGCTTTTCTAGTAGTTGTATCTCATTGTGATTTAAATTTGCATTTCTCTAATAACCAACGATGCTGAACATCTTTTTGATGTGCTAATTTGCCATTCATATATTTTCTTTGGTGAGCTGCCTCTTCAAATCTTTGTCCATTTTTAAAGTTGGATGTTTGGTTTCTTATTATTGAGGCTTGAGTATGCTTTAATATCCTGGATACAATTTGTTTACTACATATTTGATTTGCAAATATTTTGTCTTAATCTGTGGTTTGTCTTTTCTCACTTAACAGTGTTTCTGAAGAACAGACATTCTTAATTTTGGTAACGCCTAGTCTTTTTTTTTTATGATTACATTTTTAGTGTCATAACTAAGAAATTTTTCCTAACTCTAGGTCACGCATATTTTATTTGATTTCTCTAAGCAATGTTTTTAGTGTTTAGTGCAGAGGTTTTATACAGTTTTGTGAAATTTATTCCTAAGTATCTAATATTTTTGATGCAATTTTAGATGGCATTTACCATCAGATTTCATTTTAGAATTTTTACCAATGTGTACAAATGATTTTTATATATGAATCTTGTGTCCCTTAAAATTGCTAAACTCACCTATTAGTTCTAGCTGAATTGTTAGAATTCAGTTGGATTTTCTATATGGGTCATCATGCCATTTCAGAATAAAGACAGTTTCACTTCTTCCTTTCTGAGTTGATGTCTTTTCTTCTTTCTTTTTAAAAATTTCATCTGGAGATGCCTGGGTGGCTCATTCAGTTAAAGTGTCTGCCTTCTGCTCAGCTCATGATCCTGGGGTCCTGGGATTGAGCCCATGTTGGGTTCCCCTCTCAGGCAGAGGAGTCTGTTTCTCTGTCTGCTCCCACTCTGCCCCCTTGTGCTTTCTTGCTCTCTCTCACTCTCAAATAAATAAAATCTTTAAAAATAATAAATAAATAAAAATTTTATGTGTATTGCACTGTATAAAACTTCTACCGTAATGATGAATAGAAATGGCGAGAGTGGATTCTTTTCTTGTTCCTTCCCTTAGGGTGGAAGTATTCAGTCTTTCACCATTAAGTACACTGTTAATTATAGGCTTTTCTGTCACTCCCCTCTTACTATGACTCCAGTTGTTAGCATATCAGGCCACTTCTAGTTGTCCCACATCTCACTTAAAATTCATTTTCTTGGGGCACCTGGGTGGCTCAGTCGTTAAGTGTCTGCCTTCGGCCCAGGTCAGATCCCGGAGTCCTGGGATCGAGCCCCGCATCGGGCTCCCTGCTCTGCGGGAGGCCTGCTTCTCCCGCTACCATTCCCTCTGCTTGTGTTCCCTCTCTGGCTGTGTTTCTCGCTGTCAAATAAATAAAATCTTTAAAAAAAAAAAAAAAAAAATTCATTTTCTTAGTCTGTTTTTATTTTGGATAGTTTTATTACTCTATCTTCAAATTTGCCTATCTTTTCTTCTTTATTATCTACTCTGCTCTTAATACTATACACTGTATTTCTCTTCTTAATCATTGTGGTTTTAAGCTCTAAAAGTTATATTTGAATATTTTAAAAAATCTTCTCTAGCATGTCTCTACTTAACATATTCTTTGACCTATCTTCTAGAACGTATGAAATATACTTATAATAGATGTTTTAATGTCCCTTTCTACTATTACTATCATTTGCATGAGTTCTGGTTAGTTTGTTTTGAATTTTGTTATATGGGTCTTATTTTTCTGATTCTTTGTATGACTAGTAATGTTTGCTTGGATGTGAGACATTTTTAATTTACTGGATGATGGATATGTCCGTATTTCTAGAAACATTTTTGAGCTTTGTTCTGGGATGTAGTTAAGTTACTTGAAATCAGGACTTTTGGGTCTTATATTTATTTAAGCTTTGTTAAATACTCATTTTATCCACTACAAGGTAAACCCTTTGGAGTACTTTACCTAATGGTGTGAATGACAAGATTTTCCACTCTGTTGGGGAAAGGCTCTATTTCCTGCATTGTGATATTTCTGTCATTGTTTCACTAATACTTTAGAGTAATTTTCACCTGGTGTTGGGTAGGATTTCTTTAGGGTCATTTTTATCTGTTTAAGAGAATCAGTGCTCAGGAATGTACTTGCAGTGAACCTTATGTAGATGTCCTGAGTTATCTCTCTATGCACCTCTTCCCTTTCTCATGTTATATTCTGTGAACTATAACCTACCTACTTGGCCTCCTTGGACTCCCAATTTGATCTCCTTAACTCAAGGAGAATGCCAGGTTCTACCTGAGTTTCAATTTTATATGCAACAGCCTAGAAACTCTCCAGACAGTCATCTGAGAAAATCGTAGGATTGATTTCATTTATTCCCAGAGGTCACTCTCCTTCTCTGCCTGATGTCCACTGCCTTGAGACAGTGCTCAACATCATTCCTTGTTAAGAAATTGCAAGTTAAAACCATACTGGGATACCACCTACATGAATCGCCATATAAAAATTAAAGAGTTGGCAAGATGGGAATAATATACTGCAGATGGGAATAGAAAGTGGTGTAACCACTTTGAAAAATCATTTGACAGTTTCTTAAATCATTCAACATACATTATCATATATTCTGGCTATTCTCTATTAGCTAATGGCTAAGAGTAATGAAAGCATATGGCCATACAAAGAATCATAAAAGAGTGTTCATAGCAGCTTTCCTTATAACAGCCAAGAAATAGAAACAATCTAAATGTGTATTAATAGGTGACCAGATAAATAAATTGTGGTATATAAATACAATTGAACACTACTCTGCAATTAAAGGGAATGAACTATTGCTACATAAAACCAATATAGATTTATCTGAAAATAATTACACTGAGTGAAAGAAGCCAGAAAAAAATGAGTACATATAATAAGATTCTATTTATTATAAAATTCTAAAAAAATACAAGTCATCTATAGTGACATGAAGCCATTGAGCAGTTTCCTGGAATGAAAATGAAACAAGGAAGGAAGACAATGAGGGATTGCCAAAGAGTGTGTGGAAACTTTTGGGGATAATGTCTATATGCATTATCTCAATTTGATGCTGATTTTATGAATATGTCCATGTGTCAAAACTTAACAAATTTTATACTTTAAATGTATGCACCTTAGTGTATGTCAAATTATACCTTAATAAAAGCAAAAAAAAAATGTTGTCTTAAAGAAGTTTGAGGTCAGAATATTTTCACATTCAGTAATTTTTCCTTAAGTTTTTTGTTTTTTGTTTTTAATATGCTATTAAACTCATCCATAGAGTTTTAAATTTCAATTATTTGTCTATTTCTAGAAATTCTATTTTGTTCTTTTTCAAATATGCTGATTCAGTCTTTTTCTTGCTTATCTTTCCAAGCCCATCTTTTATTTTTTTAAAACATTTAAATATACTAAATAACATTTTTAAAATGAAATATACATAGTTGTTTTCTATTTTATGCTTAATAATTCCAATGACTCAAGTCTTTGGGAATCTAAATATGTTGTGGCTAGTTTGTTTCCCCAAGTGTTTTTAGGCTTTGCCACGTTAATGTAATTCATGGAAATCACAAGGTACTGGATGAGAGGATGCTCCCTCCAGGAAGTATCATATTTGTATTTGCTTTTGCCAGTACCAGGGGATGGGAATCCATAAGGGATCCTTTATTTTCTTGGTTGGAATTTCCCTAACCATACAGGACTATAAATTTGAATCCTACTGTCCCATGAGGGTGGACCTCTGTTTACACATCTCCAGGGAAGAATATTGTTATTATTTTCCTCTACCCATGTCTTAGTCACCTCAGGCTACCGTAACAAAATACCATAGACAGGTAAACAACAAATTTATTTCTCAGTCGTGGAGGCCAAGATCAAGGAACTGGCAGGTAGGTTTCATTCTGAGGCCTCTTCTCTTGGCTTGTACACAGCTGCCATTTCACTGTGTGCCCATATGACCTCTTCTTTGTGTAAGCATGGGGTGAGGAGAAGGAGGGCAGCACACTTTCTGGTGTCTCTTATGAGGGCTTTAATCCCATCATAAGGTCCGCACCCTCACGACTTCATCCAATCCTGATTACCTCCCAAAGACTCCATCTCCAAGTACCATCTTATTACAAGTTAAGGCTTCAACATATAAATTTGAAGTGGGGGCAGGGGGAGCATACAAAAAAAAAAATTGGTCCATAATAATTCTGGACCGTAGCAGAGACAGATAAGTGTTTTCATTGGCTGCCTTTGTTAGTAGTTAGATTTTTTTCTAGTCCACCATTTTACTGGATCAGTATGAGCTTAGAGAGTTTAGGTTCTATTTTTAAGTGAAGGATGCAGGGGGAAGAGGTATATGTCAAGTTCAGTCCCGTATCATTAGATTATTCTGTCTTGTGACCATTATTCTTGGAGACTCTAGGATCATAGTATGACATATGTTCTTACAGGGGTCTTAGTTTCTGTTTTTATCACTCTGATTTCGACTTTATATTCTTTTTCTTTTACCTCTGGGAAATCTTCCTTTATTTCTTACTGGGCTTATCAATACATTTCAAGATGCATTTGTTTTAAGTTTTGGGAATCCAGATGTCTTCCAACTGAGAGGTGTTCTGAACATTTAGTTCTCTTACTAGAAACTCAGGTTCCATTGGATACAATTCAGTTTTGGCAGATTCAGGATGAGAAGGCTGGAATGACATGACCAAAGGCACAGAGAAGAGGTATTCCTGGTAATGATTGGGAATCTTGTGACAGAACCACAGAGAGCATGAATTGTAAGCCAAGATAGGAGTTTGTCTTGAGGCAAAGAGGGACTGTTGGGTTTCAGTTGGACAAATGGCATGATTTGTCATAGAGATTTTAGAGTACAGAGGATTAGAGCTAGGAGTTTAGCCTAGACATGTTGGGACAAAGTATATGAGAAGAAAAGCAGCCTCAATTGGGAAAGTGGCTTTGGAAATAAGGAGAGACTGTTCATGAGGGTTGCTGTGGAGATAGAAATTGAAACCCTCCCAACTTGCTTGATGTTAGGGGTTAGGACTTTTAAACAAATCTGAAAGAAGTGATGGCTCATGGGGGAGAGAAGATGATGAGTTCTCTTTTGGAACTATTATTATAACTCGATTTATCAGATCCTTTTTAGGTTTCTTCTTTCAACTGCTAAGAAAAGAGGTTGGCCACATTTCTGAAACTTGCAAAATTCTCTTTGAATATCTATGCTGGTTGTAAATTATATTTAAATTGAGTGTGGATTTTATCTGATTGAGAAAAATGTGGAATAAATCACCATGCTTTTATGTTTTCTTCATAGATCCATTTTAATGTGATTTCTATAACTTCAAAGCTGAGAATATTTAAACTCTGATAAAAAATATTAATTGCAAAAGTTATTTTAGGTTTTATTTAACGGAGTTGGCTAGCATTTTTAAGAAAAAAAAAAAAAGCATATCAGACCTGTTAAGACTAACAACCTGAGTTTGTACTTGGAACTGCCCCCCGTCCCTTGACGGTCAGTTTGGCAATTCAGGTCACCATGAGTATCTAATGGGAACAGAGATATGTGCTGGATCAAGTGGGGCAAAAATGACTAGCAAAGTAGAAACGACAAGATGTTAACTAATTCTGGATGGTTTTTATACAAATAATGTTATATTATTTTCTCTATATATAAACTTTCTAAAGTAAGGGAGCACACAAATAACCTCAAAGATGAATAAAACAGTGGCTTTGCTTTCCATAACCCTACATCTTGAGGAGACTTATTTATTTAAATAGCTGGAAGGCAGCAGGAGACTTCAGAGCTTTGAAAAGGTGAATTCAGTAGGAACCTGTTTACTAAGCTAAGCAAAGGCTTTGTGGGGTAGGGGTTATCCAACTAGAGTGGAGATGCAACCACAGAAGACCAGTGTTTAAGTCAAGTCCTAGCCTAAGCATACTTCAATTTGTTGTCTTCTCTTCATGGAATTGCCCTAAAAATGAGAACTTCTTTTTATGGAGGCCTCATGTTTAAACACAGAAAACTAGAAACTGGATTACAAAAGCCATTTACTGGTGTTCATTTCTTTGCTTAACTTTCTTGAAGTACAAAAGACTCTGTTTTGTAATTGTAGTGATGGTTAATCACATTGTGTGAGGTCAAGCATAGATAGCCTTTTCATTTTTTCTTTTATCATCCTTTTTCATAACCAGAGAACAAAACTTGATTTTAAAGATCAAATGGCTCTTTTGGGCGCCTGGGTAGCTCAGTCGGTTAAGCGCCTCTTGATTTTGGCTCAGGTCGTGATCTCAGGGTTGTGGGATGGAGCCCCCGTCCTTGGGCTCCATGCTCAGTGGGGAGTCTGCTTCAGGATTCTGCCTCTCTCCCTCTCCCTCTGCACCCCCAACCCCCCTCCCTGGTCAAACGTGCTCTCTCTAAAATAAATAAATAAATCTTAAGCAAACCAACAAATAATCAAATGGCTCTTTGAAACATACTATAACGTGAAAGTACAAAATTATTTTGAGACTAACTCAATTCCTTTTCTAACCCTAACTCCCGTTTCACACCCCCACCACAGCCTGTTCAGGTCAGAGAGAGGCAAACACAGTTACAGAGAGAATGAGACTGAATGGGCAGCCCTGGGTGCTGCCCAATCCTGCTGCACAGCAGCTATACCCGTCTGTTCAGTTTACTTGACTGTACCTCAGTTTCCTCATTTGTAAAATGAAGACAGTAACACGTGAAGATGAAGTGAAATGAAATGTGGTGATATATGTCATGGGCCTGGTACAGATGAATATGTGTCAGTGGTAGCTGTTATTGATGCCACAGAACCTACGTGTTTTTCTACGGGACTCATCTTTTTGCCCGACCAGAGAACGGAAGCCCCCTCCCCGCTGTGCCATGCTCATCCTTCGATTTTCAGCCCTGGGCACAGTTCCTAAGAGTGGTGCATGGAGAGTATTTGTTGGATTCATGCCTTGAATCTAGGCTCATGTCAATGATGGTGAGTTGTAAACAATGTTCAGAAAATCTGTCTTACCCCCCAGACAAAGGAACTTGGACTGTGCACTGTGGATCATGTATCCAATTTAAGGGCTGAACTGAGCAGCTCTGCTGTGTTACTTGTAGACACCTCATGGAGAGGGCCAAAATCCAACAAATAAGGATTTGAAGACCTGAACTTATTATCAGTTCTAATGCAGCGGTATTTTATATCTTAGAGAAAACACTTAACATCAGTGTCTCCTTTCATTATCAGATAAAACAGAATATACTTTACATTTGATTTTAACTTAAATTTAAAGAGCAGTGAATTCTAGACCTCTGGATAAAAGCCAACCTAGAACTCTGCATGAGGCAGTGTTGTTAATTTGTTTTGCTTACAGTTAGATCTAATCTTTAAACTGTGCCTGAAGGAATAAAAAATGTCATTCAATGACTATTTCCCTACTCTTAGAAGAGAAAAAAAGATGGCTCATTTATTAAATTTATTCAGGAAATATAATCCTTAAATTATGATAAATAAATGCTAAAATAACATTATTTAAAACTGCCAAAATTATTATGATAAATTGTATATAAACGCAAGTACTAGACCTTTCAGGATGTGAAAATAAGTTTTTAAAAGTTAACTTTTAAATATACACCATTAGATTGTTTATTTTTATATGTAAGCTGTATTGGAGTAAATGAAAAACTAAGTTGTTTTTCTTCAAATTTGGGGTTGTGGCATTTTATCATGAGGATCATCTGTTAGTAATTGAATTCTGTCCTTTCGTGGATGGAATTATCAGGCCTTTAAACTGTAAAATAAAATAAAAAATGCACAACAACAACAACAACAACAAAAAGCAGACTAGCAACTGTTACTTCAAAGGAGACCAAAAAGGAAAAACAACCCAGAGAGATGGAAAACGTTTGGTGCAGAACGGAGGAGGTCTCTGCCTTTGCTGGGACCCTCCCAGCAGGAGCTCTGCCTGCTTAGGGGTGAGTCACATATACTGACATCTGCCATGGGGCTGTGAAGTCTTGACAATGGGTTTGAGGTAGAAAACTTCTTTGGTTTTTCTAAGATCCTAAAAACTCAGGAGATATAATTGGGTTTTGAGAGGATCAATATATCGTTCTCTAAATAACAAATTTTAATTTAAAACATTATGAAAATAAATAAAATAAATAAGTAAATAAATAAAACATGAGAGGAAATAGATTTTTTTGCATTGTGTAGGGAAATAAACAGTTTTGAAGGTTTTTAGAGACTTTGTAGTATATGATTAAGTATAATAGCGTGGCATACATATAATACATATGCAATATCATAGATAGATTATGCATCGGAAATATGAAAACTAACATTTGATGAATGCTTTGTCTATATCATGCATTGTGAGGGGTTTTCCAAGGTCTCAGGTAATTTTCATGATTACTTTATGGGTTAGGAGATAGAGACTCACATATTAATTAACTTCTCAGGGACATTTAGCTAGTAAATGACCAAACCAGAATTTAAAAGACATGTTATAAAATTATTTGTTCACTGTAAAAATGCAAATACAGAAGGAAATGAAGTGAAAAGCAAAAATCTCTAACCTCTGCCATTCAGTCTACTTCCTGTAAACCAAATTAATATTTTCTTATATTTTTCTGAAACTCTCTATACATATGTAATCATATCCCTTTATGTCTCCTTCTGTGTATATTTTCATCCCTCTCTCTTTATATATATGTAGTTTTTCTTGCTTTTATTTTTAGACCTCAATGGAATTACCTTATATATTTTGACACTTGCTTTTTACATTTAATAGTATGTCCTGGAGGGGCGCCTGGGTGGCTCAGTCGTTAAGTGTCTGCTTTGGCTCAGGTCATGATCCCAGAGTCCTGGGATCAAGCCCCGCATCGGGATTGAGCCCCGCATCAGGCTCCCTGCTCGGCAGGAAGCCTGCTTCTCCCGCTACCATTCCCTCTGCTTGTGTTCCCTCTCTCGCTGTGTTTCTCGCTGTCAAATAAATAAAAAATCTTTAAAAAAAAAAATAGTATGTCCTGGAAATGTTCCACTACAGTATGTATAGAACTATCTTATTCTTTTATGACTATGTGGTAGTCCATTGTCTAAATTTAATATAATTGAATAAAGAACAACATTAAATTATTTTCAACTTTGTGCCATTTATGAACTCTCTGTATTAGTCTACTTGGGTGGCCGTAACAAAATTCCATAGACTAGGTGCCTTAAACCGCAGAAGTTTGTGTCTTATAGTTCTGGAGGCTAAGATCAAGGTGCCAGCAAGGTAGGTTTTACTGTGATGTCTCATCTCTTGACTCAGTAGTCATGGCTGCCTTCTCACTATCTTAAAGTATCTAGCCCTTTACTTGACATCAATGTTACAATGATTTTTGTGGTTTTAGTAGGTTAATGTTTACTTTGCTCCGCTGAGTGCTGCTTCTAATTCTTTCCTCTATTAACCTTTAATTCACTTCTCCAGGATGAGATGTGTCACATACAATAAAGTTGTAATGTCTATGTATTTTATCACATAAGTCTGTCTCCCTTGTTCTAGGATGTCAAACTATGTTCCTATGAGAAGTTCCCCTTTCCTGCATTCTTATACTCCAAAATGTGTTGATCCACATGTGTCTCTCTGCTCTACATCGGATTGGCAAAAATCCATAGATACTCAAACCTTTGATATACATATTCCTGCATTGAAAGGCAAGTGTTGACTAATAAAACTAGGGGGGAAGTTCTCTGAGCCATATTGTGTAGTATGGAACAGTAGAATCATACCTACTTTATATGAATTTTCAATCCCACGAATTGCCATGGTTTGAAATGCAGATTAACCTGAAAAACAATTCAATTTACCATTTAAAAGCAGCTCTTACTTATAAAGATGTAAGCAATAGCATATTAAAAAATGGCTAGCAAGATTTAGTCTTGACATTTTACTTTAATTACAACAAATAATAAAGACCTTGAAGGAATCTTCTCCACATAATGAATTATCTACAAGTGGCATATCAGTGAGTCACTACTGCAATGAAGGAGAAAAACTCTCATGTATGTAATAATTGCATCCAATTAAAAAAAGATGCATGTGCTAAGTTGTATAGGACTGAATGTAGTTTTCAATCGCTTGATACAAATTATGATATCCTAGACACATTTTCTCCTTTTTACTGTGAACTAAAGAAAGGTGATTTGTATTTTCATTTTGTAAATAAGAAAACTGAGGTTCAGTGAAGTTAAGTAGTCTGTCTCAGGACACACAGCCAGTAAGTACCAGATGTTGAATTCCAAACCAAGTCTTTGTATTATGCTAACACATAGCCCTACCTCCTGAAAAAAGCTTAGAGAAACAAGGCAAATATGTGCCAAAATAATCAGAGGAGGCATCCAGGCGAAACAAAACCTGGCATTTCTTTTATTTTCTTTTTAATTTTATTTGTATATCAGAGAGAGAGAGAGCACCAGCACAAGAAGAGGGAGGGGGGAATAGCAGACTCCCTGCTGAACAGGGAGCCCAGTGTGGGACTTGATCCGAGGACCCTGGGATCTTGACCTGAGCTGAAAGCAGGTGCTTAACCAAGTGAGTCACCCAGGTGCCCCCAAACCTAGACTTTCAACAGTGGCTAGGAGGACATATTGGGTGGAATAAATACTGAATGAAACCATGGAGGGAAGAAGGACAGGTGTGGAGTAGGAAGGGATTCCTGTGGCTGGGCATTCATGCATATGGGACCGTGTAGTTCACGTGCAGGAAACCACGTAATATCCTGAACGTCAGAAATAGAAGTGTGGACTTCATTGGCTATAGGCTGGAGCCATTGACTATAGGCGTGGAGCCATTGACTATTATCAGTTAGATTAACAAGATGAAAAGTGACTTGGGAAGATTAGTTGGGAGAGGGAGCGTTGTCCAAAAAGCAACCTCCTAAGCATTCAAGAAGACAAGCGGGTAGTATTTCAGGTGGGATGTATGGAAGTGTGGACTAGGGTCGATGCTGTGCCTATTCAAGAACTTGAAAGAAAAACATTTTGAAGAAGAGAAAGATAAATTAGGATGAGTCATACTGCTTTGGTGGTGTTCTAAATATTCAGTGTTCTCATGGAAAAAATGTGGTTTTCAAACACAGTATATAACTCAACTACTAATTATTCTGGGAAGTTCTTTTTGTGTTTTTCAGAAGTCTGAATTAACAAAGCTTCTGACTTCATTCAGATTTGGGTAGTGTAAAGAGGGGAAAGACAAAAGGTGGATGAAGAAAACAATTGTCCTTGCTCATAACTGTCAGCATTGAACTCATTTTTATTTCAACTAAATGTTGTTTGGGTTTATTTCAAGCAAATCCTGTAGTCCAGAGATTTATGATGTTTCAAGAGCTACGGCTTCATTTTGAGCTTTGCCCTTAACATTGTGTGGCTCTTATCCTTAGGCTCTTTTCCCTTATGGTAGAAAAATGGCAGCCCAAACTCCTGAAATAAACTTTTTCTTTCATATTTTGGGAGGATAGCTCTTAAGTCAGCCATCATGTTAAAGTCCCTATGATTCAACCAATTTAAGTTCATTTCAAGGGTGGGATCACATAGATGGGTTTAGGCTACTCATGGGAAGTGGGAATCATTCTTAGCCAAATGGAGTGGCTAAAAAATTCAAGACCCTGGTAGAAAAGTCTTCTGGGGGAATTGATGTTGGCAGGCAACCGAAAGTTAAAATTCTCTGCCCTTAACTTCTCTGGAATATAACTTCTATTCTCTTTCTAGAATATAAACCGTATGATAGATTCATGTTTGATGCATTTTTGTTTACTTCTTGGCATCTGAGAAAGGGTCAAATAGGTGGGGTACTTTTCATCTTCAGTTAATTAATTGAGTAAATGAATGAAGGTAGGAAGGAAGGACATCTCTGAGAGAAAAAATTTTCAAAGCAAAATGGTAAGGAAAATTTATATTCAAAACTGCATAAGTACATATTAGAAATGTCAACATAGCTAAGTTTCTTTTGGAGAAAGGAGGGAGATCACATTTCAGAAAAAGATCTCTATAAAAAAATACAATCTTATATATACAAATCTGAAAATCAGATCCTAAAATTGACATGGTACACATAAATATATATTTCATGTGATTACATGTTTTGCGATAAAACATGTGACCGTGGCAATATTTTTTTTTTTCCTGAATATTTGTAACATAAAAGTCTTCAAATTAGATTTCAAAATACTGGAGTTTGTGAAGTGATTACTTGTATAGATTTGTTTGTTATCTATTTGGGCCCAATGTTAAAAATGTATTGAGAGCCGAGAATCCAACGTACAATAAAAATACTCATATCATTCTCTGAGCACCTGCAAAGTGTCTCTTGCTTCAGAAGTGCTGCTATTTCTGCATAGACTAGAGCATTAGAGTCTGATCGAAAGAAAGCTCGTGTGCTGTGACTTCCTCACAGTCATGTCACACAGCTGTTTGGTGGCACAGCCAAGAAGGGATCTCAGTCTCCTGATCTCTAGGTCTTTCACTACTCCTTGCTGGCTGTATGGATATTAATTTAACATTTCTTAGAGGACCTAGGTGACCTCTAGTTTATTGACTATCTCAGTTAACTGAATGTTAATATTTGTTAAGAAAGGGCTAAAAGCTATCTTACAGTTCATGAAAAATCTATTAAAAATTCAAAGAACAGGGGCACCTGGGTGGCTCAGAGGGTTGTGCCTCTGCCTTCGTCTCAGGTCATGATCCAGGGTCCTGGGATTGAGCCCTGCCTCGGGCTCTCTGCTCAGCGGGGAGCCTCCTTCCCCCTCTCTCTCTGCCTGCCTCTCTGCCTACTTGAGATCTCTCTCTGTGTCAAATAAATAATAAATAAAGTCTTAAAAATTCAAAGAACAATAGATAAAAGAATGCCGATACAAACTTTCTCAAAGGCAATTTTCTACTTTGTGTTTATATTCTTGAGGTGTTTCACAAACATTTAATTGCTGTTTCACATTCAGAAATCAATGACTGTAAATCATAATATTTTAAGTCTCTCAAGGGCACTTGCATATTCACCAAGTAAAGCTTGAATAGGGCTCACTTCGGCAGCACAGACACTGTAATCGGCATGGTACAGAGCAGATGAGCGTGACCCGCGCGGAAGGATGACATGCAAATTCGTGAGATGTTCCGAACGTTTTTCAACAATTCACTTTGGGCATAGAGGATTAATAGGAATGTAATTTGCGAATCTATGGCCCCATTCTGGTATTTTGTCATGACATTTTAAAAAATTCAGAAATAATAACGTTGTGGTCAATCACAACTCACACAGTTCCGTACTGAATGCTTCATACATTCTGCCTCCAATGTCAAAAATTGACAAAACTCCCAGTGTTAATACAATCCCAACAAAGCTGCCAATATCAAATTTTGCCCTGTGTATTTTCTTGACAATTAATAGTTGCTGTGACTAGACCAAAACAAAATCAAACAAAAACATGCTTTAATGCTTTTAAATAACATTATAATAAACTAAAACTGAATTTCTGTGTAAGAATGCTGAATGGAGGAAGACGGTCTCCCGGTAGAATTTGCTCCCCAGTCTGCTTTGTGTCTAGTGACTGTCAGGCTCTCTCTTTCTCCAGGGGATCCCTCCCCCCTCGCCCTGGGGCTTCATCCCCAGTATCTGCAGGTGTTCGTGGTGCTGGAGTTGGGTCCTCCTCCTCAACCTCAGAGGCAGCACGAGTTGGGGAATTCTTTTTTTTCCTTATCAGTCCTCTTCAGAGTTCATGCCTTAACAATAAGTCTGGGCAGCCCAGCTGGAAACTTGCCCAGATCCAATCTGAAAAAACGGTTCTCACTGAGATTTCTCCTTTTGAATAAATTGGGAATCGAAACTACTTCAGTGTTATTGCATCAAGAGCCCTTGAGACATTACATTTGATTTCCAAATATACATTGTGGTATGGAGTTCTGTGGGGCAGAAACATACAAAAACACACACAAAAAAACCATAAATCCACTGTTCTGATAACTGTAATCACTAGCTTTCAAGTTGAACTGCACTTTGAATAAGTTAAGAAAGTGGTAAGGTTCTGAATTTATGGTTTCATGGGCATTATATTTTGAACAAATGCAAAAAAAATGAGCAATGACAGTGATACTGCATATGTGATTGGATTCTAATACCGTTTGAAAATATCTTAATGGCACAAATGAATGAAAACCAAAGTTAGTCATTTGGTTTAGAAATCTTATAGACCGATGCTGCCTAATTTTATTCTCTAACGAGGGCCCAGGGTTAAAGGCATGACACATATTCAGGTCACATTGAAGGACAATTCCCTGGTAGAACACTTCACTTATTCACAGTCATTGGCCTGATTAAGATGGAAACTTATTTTCTACAGGAACAAGAATGCTAGGCTCTGTACCACTACTTTACTTAATATGATGTCATTGTCTATATTTATATTTTTGCAGAATGGCACAATGACATACATGTAGCATTTTAGCAACTATTTTCAGCATAGAAAATGTGGGTCAATTCTAATACATACTGGTTACTGATGAAGCAACAGATGTCACTTAACTGTTGAGGGTTGTGGTCATGGTTATCGTCTATGGCTTTGGGTTAGGTTTTGTGAAACTGAGGTGATGAAAGTCCTTTTGATTGAGAACCCCAGTGTTGCCATTTTAGATGTTGCTATGGGTGTCAAGACGGTGAGTGTCCCAGTCTTTGAGACTGATGAAAATGGTGTTGTTGACTGCTTTACCGTGGTGGTGGCATACTCATTTGTATGGCTAGGAGTCGCAGAGGTGATAGGTCCTGAAAGAATATCCAAAAACATTAAAACCAGAGCTGTAACTTAGGGAATTAATATCCCTCTTCACTGGGAATTTCTAAACCAAATGACTAACTTTGGTTTTCATTCATTTGTGCCATTAAGATATTTCAAACAATATCCTCTTCACTGGGAATTTCCTGGTCACAGTCTTTTAAAAAAAATCCTTAAAAATAAGCCAGCCTTAGTACTAACTACCTATGTGGAATATCAGAATCCGCAAGCAAGGGAGAGAGACATTTGTGTGTTTTATAGGGGGTGATCATATTTCCCACCTTCCTTTCAAGGACCTTGATTGAAAGAACTTTGTGGTTAATGTGCCCAGAACTGATTGAAAATTATAAATAAGATGAAAGGATAAAATGAAAACAAACAAAATAGTTTTATGTGCCAAAAAGTTCATAAGAGAAAAAAAGGATAATTTCAGATACCACAGGTATAAATGCACACAAAGAATTGATGAATTGATGATATATATTTACTCGTTGTTTGATTCTTAATCAAAACTCGGTTGCAAATAAAAGAAACCCAACTTGAACTAGTTTTGGAAATAGGAAGGAATCGACTCATGAAATAAGAGGAAGGATTGAACAAGTATCCAGAGAAAGACAGAGATGCAGCTGGGCTCAGGAACAACTTAAGTATTCAAACCCTGCTGAGACCATCTTGTGTTAGAACTTTCCTGTGCACCAACTTTACTGGATCTCCCTACACACTGACCTCTTTCACAGTGTCCAGCCTCCAGATGGTGATAAGTTCTTTTTCATAGTTTCAAAGTACCAGGAAAAGATTGACAGGTTGGGCACCCATTCCTGAACTGGTCAATTATGGCTGAAAGGGCACAGCCACACATGAAGATGGTAGTTTCCATAGGAAATCAGGGTTACAGTAGAAAATTATTTCCCAGAAGTCTCCTCTCCCTCTGTTCTTCCCTTCATTCCTTCTCTTCATCTCCGTTCCACTTAACTATCACTTCCTGAGCTTTAACTGCCAAGTCCATTCAAGCTGCGGCCCTTTGACACCACGTCAGCAAGTCAGGTCGTGCTTTGAACTCTGACCCTTTTCAGAGTGGATTACCTGTGAGACAATGATACCATTTTCTTGCTCAATTTGGTTGTTTCTTATAAGTTGAATATTTATTATGCTAAAAGAGATCTCCCCATTAGGGATGAGGACAAGGAGGGCAAGACGGGTGGATACTATCTACTATCCTACCACAGTCCCATGAGCGTATCAGCATGATTTTATAATTATCTGTCTACTGAAATGTTTTCATAGGCAGCATCGCATTATGAACTAGATGCCCTTTGGATAACCTCTATCAGAGATGGTTTACTGGCTTTTCTGCGGACATCAGCCTGTGCCTGGGGTGGGTATGTAAAGCACGATGCCAGGAACAAGAATGGGCAGGAAGAAAAGTGATGGAGATTTACCAAATTTCCAGCTCATTACACATTCCACCCATCACCTCTCTCCTTTTGTTTTAATTTTTAATTTGTTGAATTGCAAGTTGTTTTTGGAGAGCTATGTTCTACTCATGTTTCAACAAGCAACATCTTAAATGAGTAGACTTGGAAGAATAAGCATAGGAAAGTTGCTCGTAAGAGCTCTAATAACCTCCTGTTTTTCTCACACTGAGCTCAGTATCCTTGGACAAGTCAAGAAGGGAACTCCCCCTCCTCCCCCCACCCTGCCCCGCTCCTTTTTTACCCTCCAAAATTAAAAGCTAAAGTAAGACACACATATACTTAGCTATAGATAATAAAACTTATTTAACTCTCTCAAGGGCACTTGCATATTCGTCAAGTAAAATAGCCTTAAGACTAAATAACTACATGGAATTGTTTAACATCAATCATGTAAGGGGAAACAATGTACATTTGTAATAAGTTTGTGTCTCAAACAAATGCAGGGACAGTCATGACCTACGTGTTAGTGTACAAAGCTGTGAATTGTTAGTTTATGATAAAAAAAAATTCAGAGTGGAGGATGTATTAGTTTCCTAGGGATGCTATGGTAAGTGACTACAAGCCGGGTAGCTTGAAAAAGCAGAAATTCATTCTCTCACAGATCTAGAGGCCAGAAGTAGAAAATCAATGCATTGGCAGGGCCATTCATGCTCCATCCAAAGGCTCTAGGGTAGAATTGTTCCTTGGTTGTTTCAGCTTCTAATGGTCTCTGGGTTTCCCTGACTTGTAGCAGCTTGAGTCCAATCTCTGTGTCCATCTCATATGGTCCTCCTCTCTGTGCGTATGCCTGAGTCTGAATCTCCTCCTTTCTCTTCTTTTTTTTTTTTTTAAAGGTTTTATTCATTTATTTGACAGGAGAGAGATCACAAGTAGGCAGAGAGGCAGGCAGAGAGAGAGGGGGAAGCAGGCTCCCCGCTGAGCAGAGAGCCCGATGCGGAGCTCCATCCCAGGACCCTGAGATCATGACCTGAGCCGAAGGCAGAGGCTTTAACCCACTGAGCCACCCAGGCGCCCCTTCTCCTTTCTCTTCTCTAATGACACTAGTCATTGGATTTAGGACCCATCCTGAACCAGTGTAACTTCACCTTAACTAATAACATTTTCAGAGAACCTCTTTCCAAATAAGGGCACATTCCGAAGTGCCAGGTGGACGTGGATTTCAGAGGGACACTATTCAACTCAGTACAAAGGAATAAAGCAAAAAGCATGTTTCTTTATTATTATTGTTGAGGTAATTGGTATTTGAAGTTTGCAAAAGCATGTGGATTCTTAAGTTTGCCAATATTCAGTGGGTTTTCGGAGAAGTCTTTTTGGAGCAGAATCTGCTTCCCAGTCGGTGTTGGTGAAAGACCATCAGGCAGCACAATTTTGTCAAGGACACCAAACATTTAATGACAGAAAGATAACATAATTTTCCACCATGAGTTTCTTACCTCCTATTCTGATATAGTGCCTAGATTCTAAGGAATTCCAATACACTTAGAAGCTCTTTGTCTTATCCCCATCTCATTCTATTCTGTAGAACAAGGTCATACCAAGTAAGATTCTTCGGATTATGTCATCATTTTATATAATTAAAGTTTTTTCCAATCATATTGTGTCCAACTCTGCCCTCATGCAACTGCAGAGGAATAGAAATTCTTTCCTCTCTTACCAAAAATAATCAAGTCATTCACCAAGAGTGGATTAGGAGGCATACATAGATTTTAAAAGTTTTGCAGTGGGATCAGAGGGCTTTTCATTTTCTGAAACTTGTCCCCTGCCCTGAACACGTTATTCTCATCCATAGCCAAGGACCAGAACACAGAACAAAATAAAGATTGATGTGCATGGAAGTACAAATGGGAATCATGACTTTTGGGCTCTTATAGGAATGGTTGTGAAAGTATCTTCAGTATCCCAAGTGGAGAGTCAAAAGGGGAAGATTACAGGATTGATCCACAATTGTGTCTCAGTCAATTGTAAGGGGCTGGTGCACAAGTAGTTTTGAGGAGTCTCCTGGGACGCGGTGGTAGGTTGAGAGACTGGAGAGGTGTGAAAGAGCCAACAGAGCAGGAAAGAGGGACAGAAAGAGAGTTTCAGAGGGAGGTCAGGCCTGGGTGGTTTTAAGTGCAGGGCGGGAGAGTGGGATTGGGTTGCTGAAGTGGGATACAGGGTAGGTCACTGGCATTGAGACAGTCAAGAAATTAGGAGGCAGTAAATTTGATGAGTGAGTCTTGCTGATGGAAAGGCTTCATTTCCATTCAATATAAATAGTTATTAAGCAGTCTGTATGTGGCAGGGATGAGGCTAGACATATTGACCTGGGTAAAGAGGGTGAGAGAAGATGATGGGGTCATGGGAACAGTATAATAATTGGGCTTCTCAATTCCCAGGCTCAGTTTTACAGTCCATGTTAATTTCCACCTTGGTCTTGGCTATACTTAGCAGCTCTCTCTTTTTCTTTTCTTTTTTCCTCTCCCAAGAGTACCCTGAAGTTTCAGTTACTTGAACTGGAGACAATTTTGCTCTTAAAAATCCTTCAGGTTGAAGGCTTCCTCCTCATCCTCATTCCACCTGTGATTTCTTTTCTGGACTGTTCTTTTGCTCTGCGTGGGGGCAAACAGATAATCCCCAGGTGCCAGGCCATCCTTGCCTGGCCTCTAATGCATGTGAAGGTGCGTGCAGGGGGTCGCCATCTGTTCTGGTCTCTAAGTGCCACCTGCGTAGGAGGACCCAGGAATCAAGAACATCGTTGACTCTGTCATCAGGTGTTGGTGTCAGTGCCGCCCACTTCCATGGGCATTTTCTATTCCTTATTTATTTCTTCGGCAGTCATATAGCCAGCCTAAAACAAAAATGAAATTAAATGTTTGTTCCAGTCTCAGAAATACCCATTTATCCACATTCATAAGACTATGTTGCCCTGACCTTCTTTGACAATTTTTATAAGCTTAATATGTTTTTTTAAATAGAGGAGGCTTTTGGCATTCCCATTGAGATTGTGGTGATAATGTGACATCTCTGATATAACCAAAATAAGTCTCCCTATTTAAGTGCTGTCCCTTAGAAGCAGTGATTCCCTACAGCCTTATTTGCCTCAGAAATATTTTTAATGTAAAAATTAAATGATTATTTCAAACAATGCAATGATGCGGAAGGGGGAAGTCTTTCTTGCACAGACAATTCCCGAAGCCACCAGAAAGAGTAGGGTTTAATGCTTGCATTCCACCTACAGGAAGGCTGTGTCATGGAGCAGCTCTCTCTCCATCCGCATAGGGCACTCCCCCGTCTGGGGCCTCGGCGTTGTTTGGGCTAAGGAAGAATGGCACAGTAGGCTTGCGCAGCTGGTTGAGGAAGCAGCGGATAATCAGCAGTCTTTCCTGGGATTGGTAGCAGGGCAGTGGCATCGCTGTGCCCTGGAAGCGTGGCAGGAAGCTTTGTGGGCAATTCTGCTCCGCGTGGGGCACCGAGAGAGAGCCAGCCCCACTCCAAGCAAGATGCTCTCATTCCTGGAGCTTGTCCCCTGCAGTGAACAGATTTACGCCTACCCACGGGAATATCCTCGGGGTCTCAATGAATTATCCCACATGGTCATCTTAAAATTCCTCCTCCAGAAATTCTTCTGTTCTTCGGGGGTTTGATAACCTGCATTTGTTCTCGGATATTAGTGGCGCCTTCGTTCAGTAGTTATCCTCACTTCTCTTTCTTTGTTTGCACTTTCATCTCTCACATCCTTTCTGTTTTGCCAAGAGCTTTGCTGCTTCTAAGCCTTCATATTTTCTCCTATGAACAGTGCTCAGGTTTGCATGCAGAAACTTCCCTTGTTATTTTCTGAATGTATTTTTTTCTTGGGAGAAACTTGCAGGCTGTCCCCTCAGTTTGTAATCTGGAGGTCAAATTATAATTTAATTCTCTTTGGAGACCTCAGATTTTGAAGAGAGACCTTGTTATTTGCTCTCCGTAGGAAAGAACATACCAAAAAGCCACCATCTGTCTTGTCTCCCTAAAGGCCAAGTGGCACGGACCAAGCTACTCATGCTGTCTGACAAAGTGCGGTATTTCAATCCTGAAAACTCAGGAGAATCCACAGCTGGTCCCTGCTACTTCCTTTCATTTTATTTATGGCAACTCTTGTAATTGTGGGCTTAATCTATGGGCTTAAAGGAAATCATCTTTATGCTAACATCAATGACGCCTATGAACAACGAGACCAAGCACCCCTCCCGTACCTTACACAGGCATTTATGATCACACAGGTGTTTATGCTGAGGATATAAATAAATGGTTTAAGAGTAATGGAAAAATGGTTAGAGCATTTTCTGTGTCCCTCTGGGAAAGAACAAAGAGAAGGTCACCGCTTTGGTGCCCTATCCCCAGGAGAGCTCACTTAGAGGAAATCAAGCATTGGAATAAATATTCTACAAGAATCAAATGTTATTATTACATGTTAGTAGAGGCTGATTATTAATCTTCATGAAAAATAGTTGAGTAATTAATATAAGGCTAAACTTTGATCAGATTGTTTAAAGATCATGTAAAACCACCAACCCTCTCTTTGTCTAACACCTCATATACTTTATACTTTATGTTTCTATTCTAACTTTGTCTATCACCTTTTAAACCACTTGTACCCCAAAGTGAGCACAAATGGAAATTTATAAAGGTCAAACTACTGAATGCAGAGAAGAAACTGAAAGGAAAAGATATATATCTATAATTGGTATGTTGTAAGTCAGACTCATTGAACTGTAAACAAAAAACATATGAGAAACAATGGAAAGTCTTGAGGTGTAAATAAAGGTCCCCTGAGATCCTCAGGAGGAGATGCTTGCACTTTGTGTGTCTGCGTCTCCTCACTCGCTGACGCCACCCTTTCCTTCGTGAGACCCACCCGGCTGGAGCTGGACTCAGGCAGCCAAGGGACGCTTGGACTGGGGTGTCAAGGAGGGCAGGAGACTCCTCAACCCCCCACACGTAAGGGTCCCAGTCTTCACCCTCCCTCTCCCTGGGAGCAGCTTCTAGAGCCTGACGCATCTCCAGCAATGATGTGTTACAGCTAGGAGAGTACGGACTTTGGGGTCAGACCATCCTTGTCTCAAATCCCCATCTACTGTTTCCTGGCTATGATACTTTGGGCTTGTTGCCTAATTCTCTGAGTCTCAGTTTTCTCATCTGTAAAATGGAGTCAAAAACAATAACCTGATAGATTATTGTCAATATTAAATGAAATAACGAATCCAGTGGCTGGCAGATAGTAGAGTAGGTGCTAAATAAAATACGGATGTTACTATTATTATTCCTAGAATGCATTGGTAGCTTAGAAGCTTGCTGTTGGTTTTGGCACTTACTATATTTAAAAAAATAAAATGAAGCACTTGCTTCTAAAAGGTTCTTTCAAGAAGTTGACGTGATGCTCCTTAAAAGAGGCACCACCCAGCCTTAATAAATATATTCCTCATGCACTCTTAACTCTCTTTCTTGCTGTGCCTCGATGAAGTCTGTTTGTCTCTGCAGCTGCCTCAGCGACACCAACTCTCCTTTGCCCTCCTGTCTCCTTTCTGGGCCTGACTTTGTAAGCTCAGCACAACCTACAACCTACAGGTTCTGTCTGAACCCGTGAGGCACTTAATGAAAATGTCTCATGTGCCTCTTTTCGTCGACGTGCTAGCAGTGCCCCGTCTCCCTGGGAGCGCTGAGGTGCCCACCTAAGTCTCACGAGAAAGCTCAAACTAGATGTGGGAGCTAAAATCTAATAGCAATCCCAGGCTACCCTTCCGTGTCATGTATTATGCAACCATGCTTGAACAATAACTGTCATTTGCAAGCAAAACAGAAAATAGTTTCTGCCTTCGGGGTGCGCGGTCCTTTAGAGACGAGACAAGTGCTAACAAAGCCATGTGCAATGTCCTTTCTGTGAATGTGATGTTAAAAATGTGAGTGTGGGTTAGCCACGGCGTGACTCACAATGCAGCACAGAGGCCAGCTGGGTTGAAAAAGTGGAACCCCCGGCTGCCTATTCAGATTGTGGCTGCTTCGATTTACTGATAGGAAGGAAGGAAGAATGGAAGGGAGGGAGGAAGGAAGGGAGGGAGGGAGGGAGAAAAACTATGTAGAAAATAAAAATGGAAAGCCTTAGGAAAGAGAATAGCTAAAAACATTTTATAAATGCATATCTAAATATATATATATATATCTAAATATATCTAAATATATCTAAATAAATATCTAAAGATGCATATCTAAAGCAGGGAACAAGCAAGGGTTTCAAAATGCATTTTGCCTGCCTTTGAGTAGTTAGGGATAAGGGCAGAGGAGTTGAGCTCTAAGGCAGGTAAAGCCTTGGAGATTTAGGGACACAGTGGGGCTTCTTTAGCAGATGTATGGAGGATTCAAAGAACTCTGGAGCCCTGTACTTAGTGCACTAAGTAACGTAGCTACAGTTAAGTTACTGCAGGTAACTTCCTGCAGGTAAGGCACTTTGGGACCTGCGGATGTGCTTAGCTCCTTCCGAGTTCCTGGGTGGAGGTGGGCAGGTGGTATGAAGAAAACTCACAGAAGGGACCACGGAAGGAACATGCTGTCATGCATTGTGCTGTCAGCATTAGAACCAACTTGACCACTCATTCTCTGTTCACTGGTTTCTACTTCCCCTCTCCTGATCTGAGTGGTGTCACAGGAGCACATCACTACAATGTTGCTTTCTCTCCCAAATTCTAATAGTAAGAATTTGATTTTAATCACTAAAATAAAACTGTCCATTATTGAGCCCTACTTTGTGTCTAGCACTATGCTTAGCACCAGATAGAAATATAGATGATAGGGGCGCCTGGGTTAAACCCTTTGACTTCAGCTCACGTCATGATCTCAGGGTCCTGGGATCAAGCCCCACATCGGGCTCTCCACTCAGCAGGGAGCCTGCTTCCTCCTCTCTCTCTCTGCCTACTTGTGCTCTGTCTCTATGCCAAATAAATAAATAAAATCTTAAAAAAAAAAAGAAATATAGATGATAGATTGATAGGTAGATAGATAACGGTAAGATGATATAGATAGATAGAGAGAATAGATGAATGACACATCATCTACCACCTTCAATAAGAATGGATAAAGATAATATTTTTGAGGTGGAAGAGAGGGAGACTGAGGGAGTTTATGTCTATCTACAATCTTGATTTTTTTAATGTGGAAAAAAAAAGAGAAGAAAAGAAAAAAGAGGGAAGGGGACCAAGGGCAAAGTAGCCTGACAGAAAACAGGTTTTGAAACAGCTGCCACGCAGAATGATAAGGAAAACAAAAGTGAGTTCAAAACCCAAACAGATCAGTAAATCCTATGATTCCTGGAGGAAAGTGTTATCTTATATATATATATGAGTCAGGGGAGGGTGAGAGGGAGAGAACCTCCAGCGGACTTCCCACTGAGCTCGGAGCCCAGTATGAGGTGAGGCTCCATCTCACGACCCTAAGATCATGACCTGAGCTGAAACCCAGAGCCAAATGCTTAGCCCACTGAGCCACCCAGGTGCCCCTTGGGTTGTCTCACCTTCGCCATTGCCGTCATCACCATCATTATCATTGTTATCTTCTCCAGAACAAATTATTTTTGAACCACATCATAACCTTGACATAGTTGAGAGCACGATTCCTTTGAAAAACTGATCATCGTTTCCGCTGGTTTCCTGCTTAGCGCTGGGGATGTTGGCAGGCTTGATTCATGGCACCCTCCCTCTCGTCTGTGCTTTGTTCAGGTGGAGCCGCTGATACAGAGAGGCCACGAGAGTCTGGTCCACCACATCCTGCTCTATCAGTGCAGCAGCGGCTTTAACGACAGCGTCCTGGACTATGGCCATGAGTGCTACCACCCTAACATGCCGGATGCCTTCCTCACCTGCGAAACCGTTATTTTTGCCTGGGCCATTGGTGGAGAGGTGGGACCAATGATTACTGAGATGTGACACTATTCGTGGATCGTGTGTTTTTTTCCCCTTCAGTTCTGATACTTATAAGTAAAGCTCTATACATGCTTTCTGATAGGAAGTTGGCTTATTTTTCCTCCCATTGGAAGCAATTCTCTCCTTAAGCCATTTTGTTATATCCACTCTAAATCATAGAGTTCCAGAATGTTGAAATATCTTTGAGAGTGGTGGGTTTTTGAGTGGAAATAGAACATTTAGGGACTTTCATAGGACACGTCTTATGGAATTTTCCTTATTTAGGGTTTTTCCTATCCACCTCATGTTGGATTATCCCTTGGCACTCCGTTAGATCCTCATTATGTGCTCCTGGAAGTCCATTATGACAATCCGACTTATAAGGAGGGTGAGTTTATCCTTCATATATTTTACCTATGCTTTTAAAAAGTTTTGTAACTCCTATCTTAACAGGCTTAAAATATTCTACCACCCAATATTAGAAAGAATTAGCCTATATGTTTGTCATCCATATTAGGATACTTTTTAGAGCAAAAGAGGATACTATTAAAAATTACACTGGGACAGCAGTGATCAACCAGCCCTGAACCAGGCAAAATGGGCACACGTGGTCATTGGTCTTAAAAAAAAACAGTGCATCCTACTTTCCAAGAAGAAAGATAATAGATTTTTCTCTTTGTGATATAAATTAGTTCCCAAAACATGGTGCTTATGAAATATTTTCCATTGCACATATGAAAAGCTCCCATTCATCACACTAGAAAACACTAATATTTTGTTGTGTGGTAGGAAAACCGTAAATGTGCTCAAGAAATATTTATGCAGCGATACTTTGTAATATGATATTAAAATGAAGAGGGATTGTACTTACATTTGATTTCTGAATCTAGTTTTCTAAACCTACTTATGGAATGTTCCGAAACCAAAAAGTTGAAAGATTCAGTATGAAGTTCTCAACAGAAGTAACTCAAAGTTATTATTCAGCAAATACTGAGCCCTAAATATGTCTCTGGTCTTTGCTTAAAGATGCAATATGAGTGAAAAACACACCAAAATGGGTGGAAATTATAGTGTAGTGAGAAAGAGAAACAGTCAAAGTAATCTCACTAATTAATATAAAATTATGAATATGCCAGTGGTTCCAAAGTGTCAACTTGGTAATCACAGGTAGGTGAGTCAGCCCTGCAGAAAGCAGTCAATTAGTTTTTGAAGTCAGTGGAACGAATTTCTGAAGGGTTTGGGACTCATTCTCTCCTTCCTTATGATAACTGTCTCGGAAGGAACGTATTTTACTCATCTTTCATCCCCACATGCCTATTGTTGTGCTTTCTAGTCACATAATAGATTCTTAATATTTTTGTTGATTGAATGACTGTTCGTTGAGTGATTGAAAGAATAGTGGCAAACTATAAAGAAAATTAATCATTAAACAGTTTATTCTGTCAGCAGATGGTTTCTAGATCGAAGGGCTTTTACTACTACGGAAATGTTACTGAACTTTACCTGAAAACAATACAAAATAAAGTTTTGTTGAGTTAGTCTATATTCTAATGAATGATTAGAACTTTCCTTTATCTGTCTTTATGTTAGGTCACTGTGGAATATTATCAGCTAGACAACACAAACATTTCCCTCATGGTGTACTGTGCAAGTCAAAAATGGTTGCAGACAATACGACGACTTATGTTTTAATTCCTGACTTTTTTAAAAAAAAGATTTTATTTATTTATTTGACAGAGAGAGACAGAGAGACAGAGTACAAGCAGATGGAACAGTAGACAGAGGAAGAAGCAGACTCCCGACTGAGCTGGGAGCCTGATGTGGGACTCGATCCCAGGACTGGGATCATGACCTGAGCCAAAGGCAGATGCTTAATGACTCAGCCACCGAGGCACCCCTTAATTGTCATTTGTGAAACTGAATGATGTCTTCCATTAATCTTTACTTGTAATTCTTTCCCTTGTGAGGTTATAAGGAAAATTCATAAATCCATTTTAACTGAATGTAGAGAACTTTTTTTTTTAAGAACTCAAACTCACTTTTAATTATATGCTCTTATTCCAGGCTTAATAGATAATTCTGGACTGAGGTTATTTCATACAACAGATATAAGGAAGTACGATGCTGGGGTGATCGAGGCTGGCCTCTGGGTCAGCCTCTTCCACACCATCCCTCCAGGGATGCCTGAATTCCGGTCCGAGGGACACTGTACTCTGGAATGCCTGGAAGAGGTATGCAGAGCGTTGAGTCTGTGAGCGGCTATTCATAGATTCATCAGTGTTCTCGGAAAACTGTGTCTGGAAAATCCCGTGCTTATTATTAATCTTTTTCTTGTTGTCATGCTCTAAAGCCATTATTTAATCACTGTGGCAAGACCTTTGACAGTAATTTAAAAATTACTTTTTTAAATCTTGAAGGCTATAGGAGTAGAATTTGAGGCAAGAATACCTTCGAGGATGTTTTCCTTCCTGACCTACTCCCTTTGTTTTTTTTCATGTTTGACACTTTATTTTAACTTTTATAATTTCTACCTTGGTTCGTGTGGTTTCTTTTTCATTTCTCAACTTTACCTTTTATCCAGATTTTTTTCCCATTATTTATTTTCAATTTTTTTTCCTCTTTGCTTTATAGTTTCCTTCCTACTTAAACCAAAGAGCAAGAGTACCTAATGTAAAGATGCATATTGGGTCAGGAAAACCATGTAAAAGTATTTAATAATGGCTGCTTCCATTTACAGTTCTTTTTTCTTAAATAAACATATTTTAACCTGGATCATATTCTTTACAAATTATTAGCTATTGTATTGTAGAGAGATGGCAAACTGATGAAGTAGATTATGCCCTTTGAGTTATTTAGACAATGATTCAGATTGCCATGACATCATGTACTAGCCACGGGACCAAGGGCAATTCATGTAATTCTACTCTTCCACCTGGTTTTCTTATCTCAGGGGGTGGGAATCATTTTTCCTTTTAAGAGTTTCTACTTACAGGTTACTAACATGCTAGCATCTTTTTGTCAAGAGCTTTGATTGCCTCTTTACCTCCTAAAAGAAGGAAAAAGAAAGATAACATTTAGGAGTGGTCTGCTAGGTCCTCAGTAAGCATTAGTTCCTTTCCTTTATGCCCACAAATGTCACTTCACAAAGATAACACTGCTAGGAGTAAGTCCTAAAAAATCCGAATTCGAAATGTCCGGCTGCCCAAGCATTCACTTAAATTGCTTTAGATTTTCTTCTCAGTTGTCCCTCCAAGTCTCTTTTATAGTGAACTGTCTGAACATGCGCTCGTTTGGGCTAATTGTGTCTTTCCCTGTGTGCCCCGCCTGTAGGCTCTGGAAGCTGAGAAGCCAAGTGGAATCCATGTGTTTGCTGTTCTTCTCCATGCTCACCTGGCTGGCAGGGGCATCAGGCTCCGTCATTTTCGCAAAGGGGAAGAAATGAGATTATTGGCTTATGATGATGATTTTGACTTCAATTTCCAGGAGTTTCAGTATCTAAGGGAAGAACAAACAATCTTACCAGTATGAATGTTTTGTTCTTTTTCACTGTATCTTTGAAAAGTCAAGGCATCTGTCTACTGCGATTTTAGCAAGGTTTCTACCAGTAAAGTGAATTGCTCATCATATTCACATTCTTGAAGCCACCCACTGTGGGTGTTGCACAACCCAGATGGAATGTATTTGATCTGATTTCCAAAATCAAAACTCACTTTGCTTACCATTCCCAGGGGCAACTCAAGTTGTTGATTTAAAAAGAAAAGAAAAACTTGGGTTCTGGGTACCAAACATTACTCTTTTCTAACTTGATTTTCCAGAAAACTTTTGGGTTGCGATTCTGGTAATGCAAAAATAGGAGTTTGGTTTTTGTTTTTGTTTTTTTTTTTTAAATACCATAGGAGAGTTTTGGGAAGTTTGATTTTGGTAAAAATAAAGCTAAAGATAATTCTTTCCTTTGACAAAGGTTTCAGACAGATCTAATTATCCAGCTTACAACAATAACTGGGGATATGGAAGGACAGTGTGTTGAGATACTGGTCCATGGGCCTTTTGAGTTGTGGGCCAGGGAGATCAAATCTAGAGGCCAGCACTCAGCACAAGCTGCCTCTGGTCCATGAATAGCCTGTCCATTTACCTGAGTGGTGAGCCATAAAAAAAAAAATATATTTCTGTGTATGCAGATTGTTCAGAAGGTTAGAAAACATTGAAACAATAACTGTTACTTTGCTTCACAGTTCTGTTGTGAGGAAATAAAGATGTGACTAAAGACCTTTAAAGAAAAGAATATAAATGAAGAGGGAATCACAATAACTAGTATCTATGACTAACAATTTATGAAGTGTTTAGTTTGCACTAAGAACTAAATGCATGTTATGGCATTTAATCTTTTCACAGCTGTGCAAAATAACAGCTATTTTTATAGTTATTATTTAAATACATATGTTGTGCCCAGATAATTCTTTTCCTTACCTAAGGTCATACAGGTGGAACATGGTCGAGTCTGGCCTGAGAGAATCTTGTTTGTTTGCTTGTTTATTATACTAGCAGTCTTAGAATTAAGTAGATCAAGATTCCCCTGGATCAAATTTCTTAATGAATCTACTCACATAGCAAATAAAACTATTGGCTTACAAATATATTAGATAAATAAAACAGCCTAAAATCCTAATCTGAAAGCTTTTATTTTTATGTTTTAGGGAGATAATCTGATTACTGAGTGTCGTTACAACACAAAAGATAGAGCCCGGATGACTTGGGTAAGAAAATTTTTATTGTTATTAAAACTCATTTGTGGAGGAGGAGGAATAATTTTGATTTCAGAGGAGAAAAAGCAAAAAGCATTCCTGTTTGGAGGCAAAATTCCTGAATGTCTTAAGCATGAACATCGTAAGAGTGAAATCAGAGTTATTTTAGCATTTTATCATATTAACTAATCAGTCTATGGCAATATTTGCACTGTAGTTTATTGACCCTTTCATGAAAAGCTATCCTACTCTTTTAGTTTTTCCTCACCAAATCATATTAAAGACCTATGGTCACAAATGACCATCTGCTTGAGTCCCGACTTAGATGAATCAAGACTTCGAAAGGAAGAATTAATTGTATGACCTTAGGACTTCTGACCCAAAAAGAAATTTGTTCCCAACAGATTTACTGAGGAGTCCTGACAAACACTCACGAGACAGACTATTCATGCTTTGCAGTCTCTCCCAGGCAATACCTCCCACCAACTCATTTTATGAAGTTAGCATAATCTTAATATTAAAACTTGATAATGACAGTATTAAAGAGGTCAACAACATGCACTTGATGGAAATATCTTTGAAGGAGTATTGGCAAACCAAATTCTGCATTATTTGAAAATGTAATGTTAGGACCAGTTTGGGTTTAGCTAAGGAATGTAAATTGGTTTAAAATAGAAAATTTTTAAGAGACTGACGAAAAAAGACATGTGATCATGTCAACAGGGGTAGAAAAAGCCTTCATAAGATTTACGTTAGTCATAAAAAAAGAACATTTTACAAACCAGGAATAGGAGAGAATTGCCTTAACTAGATAAAGCTTAGTTATGAAAAATCTGTAGCAAATATCAAACTACTTGAATATTAGAAGCATTGCTTTAATATCAGGAGGAAGACAAAGGTATTTATTATCATCATTTCCATTAACATTGTACTGGGAAAGGAAAAAAATGAGACCTATGGATCAGAAGAGAAGAAGCAAAGAAGCAAAACACATTATTCACAGATACCATAATTTTCTACATCAAAAACCCCCTCAAAACTGATATCTAACCGTATTTTAGTATATTAGAAACTATCTTAAGAAAATGCACTTTAATCTTAAGTTCTTTTTTAAAGATAAAACTCTAAGTTCTATGGAAATAAAATATTATTTTATTTTTTTAAAAGATTTATTTATTTATTTGACACAGAGAGAGAGATCACAAGTAGGCAGAGAGGCAGGGAGAGAGAGAGGGGGAAGCAGGCTCCCCACTGAGCAGAGAGCCTGATGTGGGACTCCATCCCAGGACCCTGAGATCATGACCTGAGCCAAAGGCAGAGGCTTTAACCCACTGAGCCACCCAGGTGCCCCAAAAGATAAGTTTTAAATTGAAAAAAATGCAATACATAGATTAATAAAACATTAGTATCTAGCGTATAAAGAAAATTTCATAAATCAGTAATGTAAGACAAATAGATCATAGAAAAAGAACAATAGACACAAACTATTTCACAGAAATAAAAGCCCAAATAGGTAATAAACACAGGAAAGGATGCTCAATCTCATTTGAAATCAGGATCATACACATATAAACCAGAATGAGTTATTTTATACTCATCAGTTTGGCAATATTTAAAATTGTAATTCCAATGTTCTAAAACTGGAGTCCCCGCACACAGCTAATTGTAAATTTATAAAAACCACTTTGGGGAAAAGCATGACATCATCTGCAGATTCACAGATGTTCTACCCAGTTCCATTCCTGTGTGGATTTCATCTTAAGGTTCTTTTTGCAGGAAGTGTTCCTGGAGAGAAATATATAAAATATTTGTAGTAACATGTGACAACAGAGGAACACAAAGCAGGAAACAGCTCAACTATTTATCAAAAAGACAACAAGTAAATGCAATATAATATGTCAATAGAATATATTTATAGTATATGTTGGTGAAAATTAATGAATGAAAGCCACACATGTTAACAGGAATGTATCAGAAGAACAAAAAGGGCAAGTTAAGCAGACCCTAGGGGGTATCTTAAGTTGTAGAACACACAAAATGAAAATGGATGTAGGGATGCCTACATATATCAATAAACAGAATGTAAAGGGTTTGAAAGGCAATAGAATGATTAATCAAATAGTGAGATAATCCTCATCTTCAGTTAGAATAGGGAAGAGGAGAATTAAAAATTGCATGAAATATTTTACTACAGACATCACACGTTGTTATTTTAGTGGATATTTTGGTGGTCTGCCTGGATACTGTCCCTCTTCAGGGCCAGCACAGCTAAACGCCAGCCACTGAAAATATCAGATAATAACTCACAACCGTGTCATTCACTGGGCATTACCTTGGGGTATCAGGAAATGCCCTACCTGAAGTTACGCTCCCCACAGTGGGGCAGCCAGCTGCAGTGACTGGTTCATGGGAGGATACAAATGCTGGGCTCCCTTCCTTCAATATAGCACCACTCCAAATACCCATCCCAGCTGAAGGATAAATTAAATATGATTTTTACTGAGGCATCACTTGTAACCTCACTTGTAGATTAGCTTCTCCCTTTGCCCAATCCTGCAAAACTCATTGTGTTTTGCAATTTGTAACATCATTGCGTTTTAGCCACTGCATTAATTTAGAACTATGAACAATACTGCTAAGTTTTTCACCTTCATTTTTTGAAGAGCAGATGATTAGATATAATATATTATATTATATTATATATATTATATTATATAATTCTGGATATAGAATTCATGGTTAATTTACTTTTCCCTGAAGCCCACGAATACATAATCCCAATATCTTTTTGTTACTTCCATCACTTATGATGAAATGTCGGCTGTCATTTGTATCATAGGTCCCCTGCATGTGATGTGTCATTTTTTTCTTGCTGCTTTCAAGATTTTCTCTTTGTCTTTGGCTTTCAGCTATATGACTATGATGTGTCTAGGTATGGCTCTCTTCAAATTTATCTTTGGTATTTGTTGAGCTTCTTGGGTCTGTAAATGTTTTTCACTAAATTTGGGAAGATTTCAGCCATTATTTTTTCAAATATTTTTTCCTACCCTTTTCTCTTATCCTTCTCCTTCTGGAACTCTAATTACATATCTGTTGGAACATTTAATATTGTATTTTAAAGTATTTCTGGAATATTTTCACTTTTTTTTTAGTTGTTTTTGTTTTTGTTTTCTTTCTCTGTTCTTCGGATTGGAAAATTTCTATTATTCTATCTTCAAGGTCACTGATTCTTCTGCCATCTCAAGTCTGTGGTTAAACTCATCCTGAGAATTTTTTATCAAGGATGGTAATGTTTAACCCTAGAATTTCTATTTTCTTCTTTTTTATGTTTTCCTTTCTCTGGTGTCATTCTCTTTTTTATGTTTTCCTTTCTCTGGTGTCATTCTCTATTTGTTCACTCATTTTTGACATATTTACCTTCAATTACCTGATCATCTTTAACTTTTTAAGTGTATTTTTATCTGTTTTTAAGTTTTTGCTAAATGTAACATCTGTAGCTTCTCACCATCAGTTTCTGCTGACAACTTTGTTATTTTCAGAGTGCATATCATAGTTTCCTATTTCTTTGTATGTTTAATAACTTTTGGTTGAAAATTCGACCATGTAGGTAACATGTAACAGTTCTAGATTCTGTTCTCCTGAGGAACTTTAATCTTTGTACTTTCAGTAGCTAATTTACGATCTTGATTTGAAATGTGAAATCTATCTTTTCTGTGGTATGTGTCTTCTTATGTTTATACATGACAAGAAGATTATAGAAAATTCAGTGCAGTCCAGGAAAGGTTCCATCAGCTTGACTGAATGGTATCATGATGTTGGGATCACATCATCCCAAACATGATGTGAATATTTTATGTCAAATGCACAGAACTTAAAAAGAGATCATTAGGTTGTTTAAGAAAGGCAACTTTTAAAGAGATGAACTTCATTCTATTAATTTTTCAGTGTGTCTTTACCTCTTTAAAAACCAAATTGTCAGTCAGATTATTATTGCTCAGCTTTCAGATTTATTACATTTCAATATTGGATGGAATAGTATGACATTGGTGCTTTGTGTGCTCAACTCTTAAAAAATAAGAGTTGGTGGAACATATATTTTTCTAAATAAAATATCTCCATTTTCAGGGAGGATTAAGCACCCGGAATGAAATGTGTCTCTCGTACCTTCTTTATTACCCAAGAATTAATCTTACTCGGTGTGCAAGTATTCCAGACATTATGGAACAACTTCAGTTCATTGGTGTTAAGGAGATCTATAGGCCAGTCACGTAAGTAGTAAATGGATTTCATAGTGGGGTAGTATACTTCAGAGAAGGATGGATTCATTTTCATATTGGATTTATCACCACATTATGGAATTCTTTTAAATCTTATTCTGTTTACTCATTTTGAGCTGGGGTGACGAGGTGAGCTTCTTGGTTGGTATGTCCAGGGTCCCCAGGACTCCCACCAGCTTCAGTGATTTTTCTAAGAGGACCTAAAGGATTCAGCCCATCGTTGTATTCATGGCTAATATTTATTACAGAGAAAGAATACAAAGCAAAATTAACAAAAGGAAAAGGCACATGGGCCAAGTCTAGAGAAAAGCCAGTGCAAGTATCCAAGAGGCTTTTTCCACAGAATCACATGGAATGTACTTAACGCTACTAGCATCGAAGGAGGACAACATGCATGAAGTGCTGTCAACGAGAGATACTCATTAGAGACTCAGTTCTCAGAGTTTTTATTGAGGGCTAGTCACATAGGTATCCTCTGCCTAGTAAGTACTAAAATCTAGACTCCTAGAAGGAAAGCAGATGTTCAACATAAACTGCATTGTTTGTACAAATAGTCAAGACACAATGAGTCACTCTTCATTTAGAGGAAGTTTTATATCAGTATAGGAAATTGTTTACAACTCTGGCTTGCTGACGACAGCCGAAGGCCAGCCTTCCAAACAGGCATTTCTAAGGATGGAATTCTCAGGCCTGCTATGTTCACTTGCTCTGCACAACTGCACATCATAGAAGCTACTTAAGATAAAACAACAGGGGCGCCTGGGTGGCTCAGTGGGTTAAAGCCTCTGCCATCGGCTCAGGTCATGATCTCGGGGTCCTGGGATCGAGCCCCACATTGGATCTCTGCTCAGCGAGGAGCCTGCTTCCCCCCCTCTCTCTGCCTGCCTCTCTGCCTACTTGTGATCTCTCTCTCTGTGTCAAATAAATAAATAAAATCTTAAAAAAAAAAAAAAAAAAAAGAACGGCTTCCCAGAACCAGACTGGTTTTGAGACGTCATTGCCCACATAAAACCACTTAACTACATGGTTAAATTTATTTATTCTTCAGAAATACGAGTAAAAATGAGCCTCTGTTGTGAAGTCATGTTTAGGCTTTAAATCGGACTTTCAAGTGAGTTCCTCAGACTGACATCGATGTTATTGAAAGCCAGACCAACAGGGTACTGGCTGAAGACCAGAAGGAGAAATGGCTTTGGTGATTTTTTGTTTTTTGTTTTGTTTTACTGAAGAGAACATTGCGAATTTGGTTTCAGGAGACCGTATTCAAGGGGAATACCCTATAACGTATAACCCCTACTGCCCTATTCCATGCCTTTCATGTAATGATGAGTCAGGTGTACTGTCTTATTTTAAACATTCTGCAACAATCCTAGGATTAGAGGAAGAGCTGGTAGAAAAGCAAAGATAACTACATCCTGTCTCAGATCCATCTGCTCCAGGGGTGGTGATTTCCCTCTGCCTCCTACAGATCTGGCCAGGCTTAAGGAAAAACAAAAAGACTCCTAAATCAGCTAATGGACTAGATCACGTGTTTAGATAAATTCTGTATTCTCAGCCGCACCACACATCGACCCTTTCTACGGACCTCCAGTGAGGCTTATGTGATGGAAAGTTTGATGTAATTTGTTCAGTTTCTAAAAAAGAATCAAGGGACCTGTGTGTGATTTTTCTTTGTAAGAAAAATTCCTTCATGTTTATAATATGTAAAAATCCTCCACGCTAGTTATAAGGGCTTTAAGGATGGCAGACAAAAAGAAGGCACAAGCAATCACCTCAAATTCTGTTAGAAATAAACAATGCTAACATTAATCGAATGTTATTATGGAAGTCTTTCTGTGGAGGTGTTGCTATAAAGATGAATGGATTGCTGTTATAAAGATTACAATTGTACTGTTTCAGATAACACATTAAATCTTAATTTTGTTTAATTTATATAAAAACATGGGGCTCTGGGTAACTCGGTCAGTTAAGCATCTGCCTTTGGCTGAGGTCATGATCCCAAGGTCCTGGGATCAAGTCCTGCATTAGGTTCCCTGCTCGGTGGGGAGTCTGATTCTCCCCCTCCCTCTGCCTCTCCCCCTGCTTGTGCTCTCTTTGTTTCTCTGTCAAACAAATAAGTACATAAATCTTTTAAAAATTTACGTAAAAACATGAAACGAAAACTGAACAGTTACTGAACTTCAGGTAATTGTGGTTGCTGCTATTGTTTTTAACCACAAGAGTTATAATATTTTTATAACCACAAAAATTTTTAACCACAAAAATTATAATATTTTATAAAAGGGTCTCAAATGTTGACATAGAGATTGTAGAAGACATTAAAATGTTGCACACACTCGTTTTACTACATGTTTCAACCTCAGATCATAAAAGATGAAGACATTCATACTTTCAAATTTCCCTTTTCCATACTTCCAAATATTTGTCAGATTATAATTTTTGTATTTTCAGGGTTTTAAATTTTCCCCTTTATTTCTCAAACCAAATTCCCACAACATTTAGTGCAAGTTTTAGACTGTAATAGATTCAATGGTAATCCTTAATCTTGTAGGATTTCTACATTTCTGGTTCTTTCATTTGATTCATCAGAATGTTATTTCCAAGTTGGTTCATCAAGAAGGGTTTCCAAGTGTTTTATGCCCTGCATTTTTCATTTTTGTTTTTATATTTGTGAATTTCTGCATTTATATCTTGACAGCATTTAGCTGGATATAATATTTTGGAGCCATACTATTTCTTTTCCCCTTGGAAGCTCTCTTTGGATGAATGGTAATATTCTTCATCTACCTGTAGAATTCACAAGTTAAACTGAACATATTTTAGTGTTGAACATCTGCATTAAATTTTCTTGAAACACAGTGTGTTCTTTCATTACATATATTCACATATTTTTTTTCCATTTCAGGGAAAAATTTTTCTTATATCTACAAAGTATTTTCTAATCTATTTGGAATTTTTCACAAGTGCTTTCTCTTATAAGTTTTTGGAAGTGTTCTTCTGCTTCTTGCTTTTTTCTAATTTATTTGGTACTAAATTTGTTTTATCCTAAATTTATTTCCATTGCTCAGCTATCTCCCTTTTCATCTCATTCTGTTGCTTTAAATTCCTGTACGTGAGCTCTTGTTTAATTAAATGAATGTTCTTATTAAATAAACTTAGGACATGAAACACTTGTGGGAATTCTCTCTGGTATAATTAGTTTATATTTTCTTTTAGAGTCAGCCTTTTCTGTCTCTTTTCATGAAATGTGATATAATTTCTTCTTTCCCTATGTTTGCAGGCTTGTTATGTCATTTCTTGCTTATGCTGAGCTAATTCTGTCTAAAACGTCTCTTTGCTCTGATAAAATGTGGGTGAATTCTTGTCTACCTTCTAAGCAATCTGACAGTAGCCCTCTGTCAGCAGTACACCGCAGTTTGAGGTTTGGCTGACATATTTTATGTACACACTTTGCTATATTTTGAGGATAAAGGGCTGTGGAGATAGAGGTATAGAGGTGGGACAGTATACTCTCTATTACAGTGGATGGGTTATTCCTTTCTCAGATGTTCTTAGGAAAATCTACTGAGAAAATATTCTTTCTTTCTTTTAAGATTTTTTATTTGAGAGAGAGAGAGAGAGTGGGCAGGAGGAGTGGCAGTGGGAGAGGGAGAGAGAGTCTTAAGCAGACTCTACTGAACACAGAGCCTGATGCGGGGCTGGATTTCACGACCCTGACATCATGACTTGAGCTGAAACCAAGAGCTGGACTCGAAACTGATGGTGCCACCAGGTGCCCCTTTAAAGATTTTATTTTTAAGTAATCTCTACACCCAACATGGAGCTCAAACTCAAACCAGAGATGAAGAATCACATGCTCTACCGACCGAGCCAGCCAGACATCCCCCTGAGGAAGTTTTCTAATTGATTGGGACTAAATCCCCTTCCACAGGGGAATGTCTGAGGCTTTATGTCATATGGTCAAATCTCTTGTGGCCCAGAAACTTCTCTTCTGTCAGGGAGACAACTTTACTGGAGGCTTCCGAACGTTCCTCTTGTCTTGGAGGGTCGAAAGGATTAGGAGTTATACCTTGTTAGGTCAGATTTCCTGGCTTCTTCAACAATCAGATTATGAAGTGGATGACATGGTGTGGTCCTTTTTTTCCATTGGCCTGTTGGTATGTTTTTATTTCTGTTTTACTATTTTTTTTTTAAGTCAAATCTTTGAGGTAGAACTTAGCTATGACAAAATGCACCCATTCTCCAATGTGTATACCTACTTACCCCCGTCATGGACAAGATGCAGAACATTTTCATCACACCAACAAGTTCCCTTCTGCTATCTAGAGACAATCCCACCTCCCATACAAAGCCCTGGGAAACTGCCAGTCTGCTTTCTATCACTACACGAATTCAATCTTTTCTAGGTTTTATAAAAATGGGATCCTACAGTAGGTACTCTTTTGTGCCTGGCTTCTTTAATTCAGAATGTTTTTGAGATTCATCGATGCTGGTGTATCAGCCATCCACTCCTTTTTATCGTTAAGTAGTATTCCCTTGTGTGGATACACCAAAATTCATCTATTGATTCACCAGTTGAAAGACATTCGGATTGTGTCCAGTCTGGCTGTTATGAAGAAAGCTGCTATGAACACAATTGTATTAGTCTCTGTAAAGATATGTTTTCCATTTTCTAGGCTATAATGGAGTGCTGGAATCACTGGATTTGTTTACCTCAAATGACTCTCAGAGTACTTTCCAAAATGATGTTTCTTTTTACATTCTTACCGGTAATGTGTAAGAGCTCCTAAATTTTACTTATCTTAAGCGTATATAGTGGTATCTTATTGTGGTTTTATTTTCCATTTCTCTTATGACTAACGTCAATTATCTTTTCACATGCTTATTGGTCGTTTATATATGTTACTTTTTTAGTTCAAATTTTTGTCCATTGTTTCATTAATGGGGTTACTTGTTTTCTTATTATTGAGTTATAAGAGTTCTTTATATTTTTAAAGAGTTCTTTATACTTCAGATATAAGCTGTTTGTCAGATATATTTTTACAACTAATTTCTCCTAGTCTATGAAGATTTTCATTTTCATTTTTTAAAAAAGATTTTATTTATTTATTTAACCAACAGAGATCACAAATAGGCAGAGAGAGAGAGGCGTGAGGTGGGGGGAGGAAGCAGGCTTCCTGCTGAGCAGAGAGCCCAATGGGGCTCAATCCCAGGACCCTGAGATCATGACCTGAGCCGAAGGCAGAGGCTTAACCCACTGAGCCACCCAGGTGCCCCTTCATTTCATTTTTAACAGTATTTTTTTGAAGCCCATTTTATCATTTTTTATTAATTTTTTACTTTGAACACCCTATATAGGAAGTCTTTGCCTACCTAAGGTTATGAAGATTTTTTTCCTGTTCCCCCACCCCCCCGCAAAAAGTTTACGGTACCTTTTTTCCCATTGAATTACCCTGAAATTTTTGTTGAAAATCATTGGATATATACTGACTATTTCTGGACTCTGAATTCTGTTTCACTGAATTGTTTCATTTACAGCCTTACTCTAATATCACACTCTGTTATCATAGTTTTATAGTAAGTCTTGAAATAAACAAAACTTTGTTATTTCTTTTCCCAAAATTATTTCAGGTAGTCTAAAAGTTCATTTCATTTTTCTATATATTTTTAAATGAACTTGCCAATTAGATTAAATTTACAAAGGGAAATTGCTCACCAATATTAAATCATAATGTTAATGTAATTTATTTTTATCAACTACAGTGATACGTAAATAATACCCTCTTATTTATATATGCATCTGGGTAGACATTTAGCCGCTGCTCAGATGTACAGAAGCGAAATTGTTTTAGTTTCTAAACCATTTCCAGTATTTCTAACCAACTCCCCGTCCCCGTGACAGCAGAACTTGCTACTTCAAGTCATCTGTTTCTGGTTTAAAGCTTAGTGTTTTAAGGAAAAATACTCAGGATAAGTATTTACTTCTTTAGGATTTTTCCTCTTTCCATCTCTCCATTCCCCTTTCTCCAGGGGTAGTCCGAAAGTGTGGTGTAGGATAGGCTGGAAGGGGTGGGAGGTTTGTTGGTGTGACGTCATTCCGGATAGAGGCCTGGACAAAGTCAGCAGGCATACAGATAGGACAGTATGAGTCCAGCTGCCGTCTTAGGGAGGCTCAGGACCATGGGCCCAGGTCACTAGCCCCGGTCAGGCTGTCTCCGAACTTGTGAACTTTTTCTACATCCTTTTCCATGCACTTATAGTAAATTAACAAGTGTGTTTACACTACTTCTGTTACTTTATGCTGTGAATCTCGGGAAAAGTACTAGTTTACTGGTCTGTTCTGGCAGCAAAACTTTTTAAAGATTTCCTCTATACACTATTCACTCTCTCCAGCAAAGCTGTGGAAAACGCAGCGGGTTTAGCCCCCCCTCCCCCCTTAGCGCTTTAGTACGGATTCCAGCGCCACCTTGTGGTGTTTCAGGGGGTTACAGGCTGATGATTTCCTTTGGGCATTTCTCATTGGTTATGACATTGGTTTTCTTTTTTTAAGATGGACAATTTATCTCTTTGAAAAGCAAATTTTATTTTCAATATTTGATTTTAAGACTTTTAGTAAAACCTACCTGTAGCTTTCCATGGATTTAAAAGGTCATGGGAGGGGTGCCTGGGAGGTTCAGTCGACTGAGACATGGACTCTTGGTTTCCACTCAGGTCATGATCTTGGGGTGGTGGGATTGAGCCCTGCATTTGGCTCCTCGCTCAGTTAAGAGTCTGCTTGTCCCTCTCCCTCTGCTCCTCTGCATGCGACCCCTGCTTGCTCATGTGCTCTCTCTCTCAAATAAATAAATATTTTTTAAAAAGAAATTTCGAGGATCAAATATTAAAAGTGTAAATTCTTCAGCTGGAGGTTAATCAGTCAGTGATTACTGCAACATCTTCTTGGGATGTTATGGGAACCAAATACCTAGTAGTTACCCGTGATAGTCTCTGGGAAGACTCATGGATTAGTTCATGTAAATCTTTGTGGTCGGCCAGCACTTACTTCACATTTTTTCTTTTTCCAGGAATCAATAATATAAAACTTACATTTAATGAAAAACATTACTGGAGGAGTAGATTTTCAAGCAGATTGTGTCATTCTTCTGTGATTTCTTCTTTCTTTCTTGGCCATTAATGTGGTTTTTTTAGAGCAGCTAGTGGAAGCAAGAGTCTGTCTTTGACAGAGTGTTTTTTTCTCAGTAAAATTTGAAAAAATACCGCTTCAGTTTCAGATTTTTAAAAATTTATTATCACTTAGGCAAGTCAAAACAGAGCAGCCAGCAGGGGTCAGGCTTTTCAACTCTATGGAACTGAAATTTCCGTGTCTTACAGTGACATTTCTTTATTACACCGTTAGTATTTAATTCTGTGGAACAGAATGCATACCAACCATATTGTTAAGGAGAGCCAAAACAAATAAGCAAGGGATTGTGAGGCCAGGGAAAGTTTTCTGGGTCAAAATTATTTGTCTAGGGTAGTACCCATCTGCTACAAAAATGAAGAATTTCATTTTTTTCAAAAGACTCCTTACTTGGTCTCTTTATCTTCTGGCAATTGCTGATGAGTCGATCAGTCCTTTGCATTAGGTTTTCTATGTGTGTAAAATGGACAAACATGAGGTCTGTTTCAGAATGTTGAAAAGTAAGGGAGACATGTAATGCTTTTGTTCTGAATACGACTGATTGTGGTTATTTTAAATTCAGGACCTGGCCCTTCATTATCAAAAGCCCCAAGCAGTATAAAAACCTTTCTTTCATGGATGCAATGAATAAGTTTAAATGGGCGAAAAAGGAAGGTCTTTCCTTCAACAAGCTTGTCCTTAGCTTGCCGGTGAATGTGAGATGTTCCAAGACAGACAATGCGGAGTGGTCGGTAAGCCCTACTTTGTTTTCATATTTGGAGAAACAAGATGTCCCATTTTTACCTATAATCTCCAAAAGGTGAAATCTAAGGAACAGATAAATGTCCATAAATCCAGTGTTTCAGTTGTCTTTTGATACAGCTGATAATTTATTAGTTCAACTGCTTGGGTTGACTGAAAACTCCTGATTCCACCCTCTACGAAGAGGGAGGTTGTTCAGTTACGGTCAGAATGAAGCAGGAATAGGAAGGGATGAGAGCTTCAAAAAGCAACAGAGCTGAGTTTGTATCTCTCCTTCCCAAAGGCGCCTGTGGCTCTCTCCTCCACCCCCCTCCGAATCCCTAAGGCTCCGACTCCCCTGATGGTTGACTCCTGGGCCAGCCACCCCCTCCCTCCCATTGCTTTCACCCTGCCCAAGTGGGGGAGCTGAGCAAGACCTTCTCTTCAATCACTGGCGTTGTCTACTCTTTGGTTTTTCAGATTCAAGGGATGACAGCGTTACCTCCCCATGTGGAAAGACCATATAAACCAGAGCCTTTGGTGTGTGGAGCCTCTTCTTCCTCTTCTGTGCACAGAAATCGCTCTTTTGAGCTGCTGGTGGGCTTCTTGGCATTTGGCAGCTTGCTGCTCAACACACGCTTGTGGTAATCATTCTGTACCTGGGGACCATGTTTCCTGTGATGCGAGCGTGTCCGGTTAAAGACACTGTGGGCATGAAGAGAGAGCATGAGGCGTGTGGAGAGCTTCCGGTCACACACTCCCTCCCCACATTCATCCTTCCCTGTCTACCTGAGAGAGGTCGCCTCGGTTCTCTTCTTTTGCTCAGATATGTCTGGTCACATGGATCCCTGGCCAATAAAGCAAAACTGTACTGACTTAACACAGCCTTTTTAACAATTTGAACAAAGTCAGGTGGAAGCGAAAAAAGTTCTTTCTTTCCACATTTCATTTTATTTAAAGACTCATTATCGTTATTTCACTTTTTCATTGGTGATTTGGCTTCCAGATTCCTTTCTTAAAATGCTTTCATCTTAAAAATGTAAAAGAAAGTACGTTCTGTTCCACGTTTCTTCCTCCTTGTTGTTCTCTGGGTGTGACTCCCCAGTGTGACAATGGCCGTCCTTTCTGTCCTTTAGTGTTAATCCAGCTCTGCCCGTTCTGGGAAAAGCTGATGGGCCCCTGACCTCAGTGCGTTTCAGTGATGCCCATTCTAGCTTCTCGGTTTATCTGGGTCTGCGAGAACTCAAACTACCCCAAACCCATCTCAGAGTAATTTCTTTTTCCTTCCCTGTTCACCACCACTGGCCAGGTGTGTTTTTTTCTTGAGCTCCGTCACTGTCTAAAAAGAAAGAAGCTAAGGGAAACACAGAAATGGTGCATGATGGTTGTAGGCTGAGGAGATGTAGCTGGCTGCCAACCCCGTGCTGTGCTGTGAGGCGTCCTTCGTGAGGTTCCGGGTCAAAGGCCCGGTAGTTTGAGCCAGCCTAGGAGGGTGCGGGGTCCCTGTAAGACCTCACTGACCACACTGGGTGTCACACCCGCACTGGGTGTCACACACGAGGCATCCTGGCTCAATTTGAGTCATAGTTGCTATGGTGGATTTACTTTTATATTAGTTAATAAACTAACTGTCCTTAGTAAAGTCGTCACCAATGGAAAATTGTGTCACTTTTTAGGTTCCCTTTGTGTAGTTCAGCCAAATCTCGTTGTTTCCTTTCCTCATTTCTTAAGCTAAGTCTGTTTGGGTCATATTAATAAACTAAGTAAAATTAAATGTTTGTGTGGTATCTTGTTCACTCCTTGAGGGAGGTAAGAGATTCCGTACTGATGTGCCCAGTCAGATGGATTGAGAATGTTGCATTTTTGTACTCCATTTGTAAGCCCTTTCTTTCCTGCAAACAATGTCTTCAACACAAACTATATCGTCTTTTAAATAAATACTGTATTTTGGAGTGTTTCCTTCTTGGTTGTCAGAATTTATCCACTTACTGAAATGTTTGTAATATTTATGAGGCCTATTTCATGGGTAACTTTACTTGTTTTTATTTCATAACTGCTATATCGAATTCTATGATTTTCCATCCAAATATTTGCGTAAGAAACGCGATAATTCCAAACACTTCCTATTTGAGATTTCATGTTTATTTTTACTTCAGACTGTCTGAATATGAGATGTCAAAGTTAAATGATTTCCTTTGAAAATTATGGAATAATATATTTGTTTTCATTGTTCTTCGTGAGGAAGGTGAATATACAGGCTAGAAAGGGATACAGGGATTTTAGAAGTTTGCATTGGTGGTTTCAGGGAATGTCCTTTTTCGGTTGATGTTACTAAGAATAAAGCTGACCTCCTTCTCTTAGGAATTCTTGTGAATGTATAATTGTGAAGCATTGACTGTTTGAAATTAGGATAGGTTATCTATTGAAAATTTGATAGGATTCTGATTATATTCTCAATTAGTTTGCTCCTCCTGAAGAGCCCAGGCTTTTGACTCTGCCCTCAGTCACATTGAATGACCTGTTTCTTAGCCTAGCAGGATTGCCTGAGACCCAAGGGAGGACAAGAGTCTCCATGTCTGATGGTCCCTGCTTCGATCCTTAATGCAGGAAGGGTGGGAAACACATAGGTAATGACACCAATGTGTATCAAAGCTGGGTGAGGTTGAGGGTATCTTGGATAATCACTTTCTCCAAAGGAGTCTCAGGCAGGATCAAGAGAGTCCTAGTGGTGATAAGAGATCTGCAGTCCATGGATGGAAACCTGTTTAGAGCATTGAACTTCATCTTAATGGCTATGGAGGCCAATGATGAGTGGCAAACAGCAGGACATAGGGAAGCAAGTAATTGCATTGTACATAATTGTACTATACAATTTGTTCACCCAAACTTATTGTTGGATACATAAGCCATCTCCTGTTTTCTAGTATGAAAAACACTGTTGTGATTATAAGTATTTCCTTACAATAAATTACTCTAAGTGAAATCACAGAATTAATAATTATCTTTTTTGAGAATTTTGAGTTAATAATTATAAGTTGAAATTTGGTGAATATTGCCAGATGTTTACAACTTTTTGTTTAAATTATTTTCAGATGGTTCCAAATTCTATCTGTCTACCTGTCTGTCTAGCCATCTAACTATCTGTCTATCTATCCATCCATCTAACTATATGTATCTATCTATCATCCATCATCTGTCTACAGAGGGAGAATGATGTTTTAAATATGGAAAACGATAACAATTGAGGACTCTGGGTGAAGCGTTTTTTAAAAATCTATTCTTTTTAAGTTTGAAATTGTTTCAGCATAAAAAGCTGCAAATGTGAATGAACTAATGAAGGATCCACCCACAATCTAGATTTCGTTTCTGGATTCCTTTCTCCCTTAGACAGTAGCCCACCCTTTTCAAGACGCATAAAGAGAACTTGGGTTATAGTTATTCTTCAGTTGCCTCTGGGAGATTATTTCTCAGCTTGTCACTTCTGACTGGAGATGGGCATATGCCCAATTTGGAGGTCCAGAACAAATAAAGGGCTTGAAGAGTCCAGGGAGTGAAGAAGGATCCCCAGAAAAAGATAACAAGAGGTCTTAGAGTTTGGAATCACTCAAAGATATATTATTTGTGTTCTTCCCTCGATAATAAACCTAATGTGTAATAATGCCTATTCACTGACGGGAATCTAAAAAATATGGTTAACTTTGAAAAAGTAAGTAACAAAATCCATTAATCCTATTACCTAGAGAAGACCACTCTTCGATATGCTTCTAGAATATGCCTCTGAAAGGATATTTGTGTGAAGCCATATATTGCTGTTAGCTTGTACTAGGTTCTGCAACAAATTCCAAATATGAATGGTTCAACACACAAAGGTTTACTTCGTGTTTATGTAATAGTTTAATGTGTGTGATTCATTTGGTAACCGACTCCCCTTAGGGTGATTCAGGTTCCCAAGATCCTGTGATTCCATCATCCCTACATCACTCACCTTGCTAATGGAGAGAGACCTGGTCTAGAAGGGACATATAACATTTCTGGATTCACTCTGTCAATTAAAATCAGTCACGTGGCCTCCCTGGAATGCAAAAGGGACTCGATGTGCCATGCTTAATGGGGTAGCTGCCTCCCTGTGGCAACACTGGAAAAGCTGTCTCTGCAGCAATAGATACATTTTAGCAAACTTGACTTTTCATCTAGTTCAGGGATTCCAAGATTTTTGAGTTAGAAACAATTAGACCAATACAGGAGTGCCAACTATACATTTTGTCAAATAGAGCACTAATCAGAACAACTACTATTTATTTCACAAGTTTTATTGAAATCCTCCTTGGAGGCAGGCTCTGCACAAGGGTGTTGACCTTTGAATTGTGAGAAAAAACAGATATTATCTGCCATGATGGAGATTTAGACTTGTGATGAAGCTCATAGCTGAATCAACTAAAATCTATCACCAACATTTCACTTTAAAATGAGGAAGAAGGCAGAGGGTTTAACCCACTGAGCCACCCAGGTGCCCCAGTGGGTTAAAGCCTCTGCCTTCAGCTCAGGTCATGAGCTTAGGGTCCTGGGATCGAGCCCCACATTGGGCTCTCTGCTCGGCGGTCAGCCTGCTTTCCCCCTCTCTCTGCCTGCCTCTCTGCCTACTTGTGATCTCTCTCTGTCAACTAAATAAGTAAAATCCCTAAAAATAAATAAATAAATAAATAAATAAATAAAATGTGAAAGAAGGGATCCCCGGATGGCTCCGTTGGGTTAAAGTGTCTGCCTTCAGCTCAGGTCATGATCCCAGGGTCCTTCGATCGAGTCCCACGTTGGGCTCCCTGCTCATTGAGGAGTCTGCTTCTTCCCCTGTCTGCCGCTCCCCCTGTCTGTACTCTCTCTCTCTCTGTGACAAATAAATAAATAAAATCTTAAAAAAACAAAAAAAGTAAAACATGGAAGGACTCAGAATAAATGTCAGTCCTTCAAATGGAATAAATTGAGCTTTGTAAGAAGCTTATTCATTCACTTCTTCCATAAACTTAAACCATGAATCCAGTTTGTATCTTAGTTTGATCATCTTAGCCCCACCAAATCTTGATTGACAGTTGTATCCAGATCCAGCACAGTCAAACTGATACGTCAACGAGCAGAAAACAGATAATTGAATAGACTGATGGCAGCGTCCTACGCTCCCCTGGCCAGAGCTGTGTTCCATGGAAAATAAGAAAAGTCATGGAAAATTATTCCAAAGTTAAACAGACTTACTACAGAACTTCTCAGAGTTTTTAAAATATAACTATGCATCTGAAAGTCCAAAAGAAGTTATGTTCTATGAAACATTTCCCAATGTACCGTGCAGTGGTGGAACAACATTCCCCAAGAAACAAGCTCTGGGGCACACTACTTTCCTGGCAGAGGATGGCCAGGTTTCTGTAACAAGTTTTATGGAAGATTCTAAACTGTTCATGGGCAACTGTAAAACAGCCTGACAGACATAGGCCTTCCACTTACGTTCACTAGTCTCTTCCTTACTTCCTGTTCTATTTTGTCAACAAATACACACTATTTTTTTTAATTAATCTAGAGGGAGTTTAATATACAGAGAGAATTCTAAAAAGGAATTTAAAAGGAAATATTGAAAAACAATATACCAAAATGAATTACATGGCATGAATTAGGTATTTGAGAAGTGTTGACCAATAAGGCTATATGTCTTTGGAAAGTTATGACCTCTGGACAGAGACTAATAGTGTGGAATTGATGTAATACAAAAAAAAATTTTGGCAAGTGTGGGGAATAATCTACAAATATAGGATGCCAGCCTGAACTGAACCAATTTCCTCTTTAATATTTTTAAGTAGCTCCATTAAATATTCACAAGCGAAATAATGCCATACATTTATCTAATGCTTTGGAATTTACAAAGTGTTTTCACAATATTTAATGCTTAAAATTGCTGTGAATGAGTGAATATTTATATTCAGAAAAGCTAAGGAGACAGCATTTTATGCCCCAATAATTGTGGGAGACCTGTTTAAACACTTTACGAACTACATGTGTATGAACTAGATCCAAATTACTTGGATTTACTAATTGTCTGTTTCCCCACAGGTAAAGTTGGGGTAATAATTTCTTGCCTTATAGCATGGCTTGTGGACTACAAGTGGCGATGAAGAGATAGCACCTACCACACCACGCTGTCAATACTGCTTTTTTCCCTCTCTTTGCAAGATCTCACACTGGGATGCACACTCTCTGACAATAAATGCAGGATTTTCTCTCCTACCTTTCAGGCATAATCAACTAAAATTCGACTTTAACCGAACTACTTCTGCTAAGCGAATGACATGTAATCAACTGAATATTAGATCTGGGTGAATCTAACAGTCACTCCCTCAAAAAGTCTCTCTAATAAGTGACTACTTGTTATGTCTTCCATTTCTGAAGAGGAAAAACATCTTATTTTGCTTTTTTTTTCTCTTCTTGGACATAATGATTTCTCACTGAAATGAATGCTAGTTCAGAGTTAGAACGAGCCAGTCTGCCTCTCTTGTCTTTTATATGATGAGTTTTGTATGTGACTAGCTTTAAATTCTGCTAAATTTATTATTATTATTATTATTGTTAAATAATTATTATATATTAAAGGGGTGCTTTAAATTCTGCCCTATTTTTTATTGCTTCATGAAGCTTTTATCTTTCATATTTGACTATGGTAACTTCACCTCACCTTGAGAAATTATTCCAAAAGTTGTCTTCTCTTATTAGTGTATGTCTGGAAAAACAGGATTTTCCAAATAATCCTACTAAATATGATGATATTCTGTTAAGCAAAAATAAGATAGATATGAGACATGAAAGAGAGTGGGGTGGGAGAGGGATCTGTATTGCGAGGGAAGTAGTTCTCCCTATTAGCCACTAGAGGACGTGCTGCACAACTGGCTGTAAATCTTGCGGGCCACTCAGGACCTGTCCTAGCCTTTCATACTACTAACTTTATTTCCTTTCCTATTACGTTTATTGGTGCTAATTCTAAATTCAGTTACCTGAAGTATAAATTTTCTTTCTCAGGGTCTAGCTCCGAGGTCAATCTTAGCTCTCTTCGCCTTTTATAGAGAAGACTCTAAGCCTCCGTTTAAAATTTCCAATTTGGGGGCGCCTGGGTGGCCAAGTCGGTTAAGCATCTGACTCTTGGTTTCGGCTCAGGTCGCCATCTCAGGGTCATGAGACAGAGCGCTGCATTGGGCTTGGTGTTGAGTGTGGAAACTGCTTGAGATTCTCTCTCTCCCTCTCCCTCTGCCCCTCCCCCTGCTTGTCCATACTCTCTTTCACTCTCTCAAATAAAATAAAATCTTTAAAAAAAAGCTGACCCAAGTACAATGAAAAAGCTGTAATAAAATATCAAACTTTTAAAAATCCTCTTAAGATAGTTATTTAAAAATCCCTGGTCTTATGGACCATCTAATGTGATGGTCCATCATCACCCTTTGTAACTCCTACTGAATTTAGCACGGTGAATTGCCTATAGCCATTTCACTGTAAATATTAGTTGAATAATTCTGAAATATGTAGTTTTAGAGTACCTTCAATTATGTTTAAAAAAATTTTTTTAAGGGACACCTGGGTGGCTCATTGGGTTAAAGCCTCTGCCTTCGGCTCAGATCATGATCTCAGGGTCCTGGGATCGAGCCCCTGCTTCCCCCTCTCTCTCTGCCTGCCTCTCTCCCTACTTGTGATCTCTCTCTCTCTATCAAATAAATAAATAAAATCCTTAAAAAAAAATAAAAATAAGATAAAATAAAATTTTTAAGTAGGTTGCCAAATCCCAGGAAGCTAAATATATTTATTATTTAAAGTTCTAAAAAAACCCCCTGAATTCAGAGTGTTTTGTACCAAATGTGATACAAAGCATGTGATGTCAGACTAAATAAATCAAGCATTTTCATGTAAAGTTCTTTCACGGGAGAGCTTATTTTTGGTAGAAAAATACAGCAAACAGAATTATATAAGGCTGTGTCTTGTAGGCGGGGCTTACTTCATAAATAGGTAAAATGGGGAACTATCCGTGTGATCCAGTTTCATGAATTCAAAGGCTTATGGGATGGATGGAAAAACTCCTCGCTGGCTGCTGCCTAAAATCCCCAAAATAGAACATCAGTATTTGGTAATGGGGAAGATAATACAGTAAGTCTATTTATTCCTTCTGAAGAGAGAAGGAATTCGGTGGGGTGTGGTGATGGTAAAAGGATTCGAGCTGAGCTGGGTAGTATATTCAGGTGAAAGAATGAATAAGGGTTCCCATAAGAGGTAACAGGCACTAGAAAGAAATCTAAAACAACCTTCTCTCCCATTTTCTTAGTGGGCACCAGGTCTGTGCAGAAGCCACACCCACAATTTGTCAAAATAATTTGCCTTCAATGCATTGTCTCCTGTCACAAACAGGAGACACCACAAAAAACAAACTCACATTGTTTGTGACTTGTGAACCAACTCACATAAACAACTCACATTTGTTATTTTTTTTGTCGCCACAAAAAACAGCATCAGTATAAAACAGGAAGGAAAACAAGAGGCTTCACAAGAGGAAAAGTCTGTGCAAAGTTGACCACGGGCCCCGTATATGCAGAAGGTGCATTTTCTTTCTGTCGGCTGTAAGGAGACATGGGATGACTTATAAAGAACGAAGTTCTGGGTGGAAGGCCAAGGGAAAAGAGGGGATCCTTCTCCCCTCCTGGCGGCAGGTGTGACCCTACCCAAGAAGGGAGGGGCGACCCATCCTTGAAGCCCTCATTCGTTTTTAAGGGACGCGCCTGTCCCTTCCTGAGCAGAGGTCCAGGCTGAGGCAGAAATAGTCCCATGACTGGAGAATCCCACAATCTGGTCTCGCAGAAAACACAGTAGCCTGGACTTTGAGCCAATACTGAGGCCCCACGGATTCTCCATTCTTCTCCAATGTTCTCTCCCCACCCCTCCTTCTAAACTTCTCCCTTCCACCTGCAGATTCGCCCTTTCTTCTTTCCCTCATCCTCTCAGCTAGATGGCACATGTGTATTGAGCCCCTGGTCAGGCCATAAACAGGACAAACCTTGAACTTTCTAGAACTGACCGCCTGGGGGGAGAGAAACCCATGAAGAGCAATCAGACAAGTGCTGCGAGGCATACAGAGTGGCTAAAATAAAAACCCGAAAAAAATGCCAGTGAGGAGAGCAAGCAAAATATATCAATTTTTCACACATCGCTGGTAGGGATGTAAAATGGTAGAGCCATTCTGATAAAAGGTTGGCAGTTTCTTTTACAATGAAACGCTCATTAACATGTAACTCAGCCTTCCGGCTCCTGGGTATTTATACGAGAGACGGGAAGCCCTGTGTTCACACAAAAACTTCCATGAATGTTCATAGCAGCTTTATTTATATAACTAAAAACTGGAAACACCCCAAATGTTCTTAAGTGGATGAATGCAGAAACAGACCGTGGTGCTTGCAGCAGCTGAAAAACCACTCCTGAAAGGAACCGCTTCTGAAAACGAATGAGCTCTCCGTACGAGAACTTGCATGGTTTCCAGCGTCCTGGCGCGGATGGAACACGGCCGTCTAGAACTAGGTCCCCCAATGTTCAATTCCACTCATGGAGTGTTATCCAAATGACAGGATCATAGTGGTGGAAGAGAGACCAGAGGTTGCTAGGAATCAGGGTTGGGGGGAGGATTTGACTATGGAGGGGTCAGATGAGAAGGTTTCTCTGCAGGGATGAGCTAGTTCTATTTCCTGATGGGGTCAGTTACACCAATATATACGTGTGATAAGTTTTCCTAGTCTAGATAGCCTTCTCCTCTAAAAAAAGGTACCTGAAGATCCTGATGAAATGCCAACGTTGTCTGTAGTTTAGTCAATTGCATTGTACCAATATCAGTTCGCGGCTTCGGACAATGCTCCACGGTTCGCTCAGATGTTCTCACGCGGGAAAGCTGGACGACTGGTCCACAGACCAGTATTATAGCTTACTTTCCGATTCTCATGAGTCTTAAGCTATACAAAAATTAAAAAGCATTAATGAAAAATGTTTAAATAACAGCCATAGCTCACTACCTATCGGTTGGAAAACACACATGGAGATCTGCCCTCAGTGGGAGGGTGCAGGCTGCTGAGGTCCGCCCTCCCATCAAACACGAGACTGCCTTCAGTAGACGCGCTGAAATGTCAGGGCACCCGAACAAAAGGAAGTATCATCTCTCCTCTGGTTACCGCATCTACGAAACATCACTTGGATGATGTTGAAGGGACAAATGCTTAACAGGGTGCTTGACAGAAGATAGCAAAACAGTTGTAGAGTCCGGTTTGTGGGTTTTTTTAAGCCTTTTTTCTTTTTTCTTTTTTTTTTTAGAGCAGTTAAAGGTTTACAACATAATAGAGAGGAAGGTATAGAAATTTCTCACATATGCCATGGCCTGTCCCCTAGATATTGTTTTTCCCATAAGTAAATTTAGTCAGGAGACTGACACTATTCGTAGCCAAGTAATTTTCACGTATTTAGTTGGTATTAGTGTTAGCCTGGTATTTATTTTTCCATTTTTTGACTTTTAATGGATTTGTGTCTGTATATTTAAAGTGAGTTTCTTTTGGGCAGTGTGTAGTTGGGCTTTGCTATTTTATCCCATCTGGTCATTTCTTTGTCTCAGTTATTTTTCTTAAGAGCGGGGAGGAACAGGGAGAGAAACCTAAGCAGGTTCCACCCCCAGCATGGAGGGGGAATATGGAAAGGGGTGGGGGGTCGGCTCCATCCCTCAGCTGTGAGATCATGATCTGACCCAAAGCAAGAGTCGGGCGCTTAACTGACTGAGCCACCCAGGCGCCATCTAATCATTTCTGTGTTTTAATTGACGTCTTTAGACCATTTACATTCAATATGATCATTGATATGGTTGGGTTCAAATCTATTCTCTTACTATCTCCATTGTTCCATCTCATTTTTTGTTCACTTTTCTCTCTTTTTCTGCCTTCTTTTGGATTATTATTTGTCACTCCATTTTGTGTCCTTACTGGCTGCCTACGACTCTTAGTTATGTCATTTTAGTGGTTGTGGAGGGTTTGGAGTTTACAGCTTTAACTTTTCCGGTCCTGCCTTCTAGCGACTTCTCAGTACTTTGCACGTAGCGTAAGAACTTCTCAACAGTGTACTCTCATTTCTCCTCTTCAGAACTTCTTGCTATTGTTGTTGTATACTTTAGTTCTAAATGTATTATAAACACCATGATACATCACATTATTTTTCCTTCAAATAGTGTACAACCCTTAAAGGAATGTCAGTAATAAGCAGAAGCATTTCAGCCATGACCCATGATCGCCCTTTCTTTGCACAGATCAAGCTTTCCATCTGGTATCCTTTGCCTTCTGTTTGTCAGCCTCCCTTGAACATTTCCTGTACCACGAGGCTGCTGTAAGAAAGCCGCTCAGCCTTTGTATTCTGCAAAAGCCTTTGTTTCACCTTCTTTGTGAAAGACATTTTTGCTGGGAATTCTAGGTTGTTCGTTTTCTTTTCAGGGATTTAGATTTGTGGCCCTTTTGCATTATTTCTGATGAAAATGTACAGTCATCGTTTTTATTCTTTTGTGCGTAGTAGGTGGGTGTTTTTTCTCTGACTGCTTTCTGTTATCACTGTAGTTTTGAACAATCTGACGATGATATGCTTTGGTGTAATTTTCTTCATGTTTCTTGTGCTTGGGGTTTGTTGAGATTCTTAGATCCGGGATTTATAGTTTTATCCCATTTGGAGAAATGTTGATTATTATTTCTTCAAATACGTTTTCTGTCTCCCCTCCTCCTCCTTTAGGGACTCCAGTGATATGTATATTAGGTTTCTTGAAGTTGTCTAACAGTGATTTTGGTGCTTTTTACTTTTTAAATTTTATTTATTTATTTATTATTTATTTAGGTGCAGTCTTTTTTTTTTTTTTTTTCTCTCCCTGTGCTTCATTTGGGATAAATTTTATGGCTGTCTTTCCCGTGATGTCTTTCCAGGGTTGTACTCTGCTATTGCCAACCAGTATGTTCTTCATCAAAGATACTGTAGCTTTCATCTCCAGAAATTCGAAGTGAGTTTTTTATGTCTCCCATTTCTCTATTTAACATGCTCAATCTTTCTTCTAGTTTCTTGAATATATGGAAAACAGTTATAGCTATCATAATACCCTTGGCTACTGATCCCACCACCTTCGTATCTCTAGATCAGCTCCAACTGATTGACTCCCGCCCTGTCCCCCCCACTACGGACTGTATTTTCCTGCTTCTTTACAGGACTTTATTTATTTATTTTTTTTGCAGTAATTTTTTTTTTTATTAAATGGTAGACACTTTGAAGTTTACTGTAATGGTTGCTGGACATTTTCATTTATTTATTTATTTATTTATTTATTTATTTATTTATTTTGCTGGATATTTTTCTATCACTATACATAGTCTTGAATTCTGTTCTGGAACACTTAAGTTACCTGGAAACAGTTTAGTCCCCAGATCCTTTAAGCTTTGTTGGTGGAAACATTTAGTCCAGGGTTAATTTTTTCCTCACTACTGAAGCAAGATTTGTCTTAGCATTTTAACCAATGCCCCAATTAATTACGAGTTTTTAACTCTGGCTGGTGGAAACAGACACTAGCATTACTTGCAGGTTTGGGTGACCTCCAGGCACTATTCCCTCCAATCAGCTCAGGTGGTTTTTTTTCCCTGCCTTCAGCATGAGCTGACTCATAGTCAACTGAATACTTAATGGGGACCACTGCAGATTCCTGGGGTTTTCTCTCTGTACCTCTTTCCTCTCTCATATCCTTCCTGTGAATGCTAGCATCCTTGGCTTTCTTGTAAGCCCAGTTCTGTCTCCTCAACTCAGGGACACTACTGGGTTCCTTTGATATGGATAGACAGCAGCCTAGATAAAAATGCTTGTGAAATTGATAAATTTATAAGTCAATAAATCTCATGATGGGTTGATATCTGAAAGGACTTGGTTTCTGCCTGAATTTTCATTTTTCCTACAAAGGAGAAGAAAAGCTTATCTGCCTGGTCAGTGGGGTTCCTTGGGTGTGGGACAGAAATGAGAAGTTTCCATCCATTTCATGGGGCTGGTTGAAGGGAACCCTAAGACCAGGAAAGAATGCAGAGCTAAGAGGACCAGAAACAGGAAGCCAGACAGCCAAACAGAAGGGCCAGCTGTAGGTGTCTATTCCTTTGGGGTCTTTCTTGACTCTTTGCATCCCTCACGTCTAGATTATTAGCTCATTGTCTATTTCCCAATAGCATCCTGCACTCTCTTTTTCGGGGGATTTATTACCATATTTTTTTGTGTGCTGCATATTTTTCTATGTCCTCTGGCTTATAAATTCTGCAAAGACAAGAATTATAACTGTTTCTTGTTTCTTGCTTGCTCCTAACTTACTACTGCATACAGAGAAAGTGCTCAATAAACATTTGTTGAATAAATGTATTCTTTTTCAAATTATTAGATGAAAATTCGGGTTGCTTTTTTAAAAAAGATTTTATTTATTTATTCGACAGATGGAGATCACAAGTAGGGAGAGAGGCAGGCAGAGAGAGGGGTGGGGAAGCAGGCTCCCTGCTGAGCAGAGACCCCCCCCATAATGCGGGGCTCAATCCCAGGACTGTGAGCTCATGATCTGAGTGGAAGGCAGAGGCTTTAACCCATTGAACCACCCAGGCGCCCCTCAGGTTGCTTTTAAGACTAAATCTCATCTAACTTCTCTGTTGCATTTAATGCAATGATAACTACTTCCTTCTTTCTTCATATTTTCTCTCCTTGTTTTTTCCCAGACTTTCATCTTTTTCCTAAACCCTACCCACTCCTGGATTTAAGGTGGCAAATTCAATATCTGTGGTGGTTAAGCAGGTAATATAAATAAGCATCAAGCTTGTTAATTATAAGAAAATTTGGAATGAAGAGGTCTTTGGTCACATTAAAGAACACAAGCCTCAACTAAAAAGTTTTAATTTTTTAGATTAAATTAAATTTTAAAAACTCTGAGTCAATCTTACAAAATGTATTTCTGTGATTCAGCAATTTCCAGGCTTAAACATTGGTGCTCATCAGAATTCCGTCCTTCTTGGGTTTCACTAGTGTTTGTTTCATGATAATTCCTGGCCTCAAGCATGTTGGACTAGATACAGCAACATGGAGATAAAGATATATATAAAATATGTAAAATTATATTATATGTAAAATTATAACAATAATATAGAGTTAGCATATTATGTAATATATATTATTATATGTTATATATGATATGTATTATATAAGAATATATGTGGTTGGGGCACCTGGGTGGCTCAGTGGGTTAAAGCCTCTGCCTTCAGCTCAGGTCATGATCCCAGGGTCCTGGGATCGAGCCCCACATCGGGCTCTCTCTGCTCAGCATGGATCCTGCTTCCCCCTCTCTCTCTGCCCCTCTGCCTACTTGTGATCTCTCTCTCTCTGTCAAATAAATAAATAAAATCTTTAAAAAGAAAAAAGAATATATGTGGTATATATATATTTATTTCAAATTTGTTATATCCATAACAGAACTCATCTTGCCCCATCAAGTCTATGTTCTTATCTATTTCCTTTCTGTGAACTGGCCCCACAGACTTCTCATCCACCTATACTGGAATTTGAGCTCATCATAGATGTCACCCACTTCTACAGTCCTCATAGTCATCTGTCCCTATGTCTCATAGATCTTTGAATACTTTCTCTGTCCTCAAGTGTTATGAGTTCAATTCAAATTCTTATTATCTTTCATTTAATCTTGCATCATAGTTACGTTGTCAGTGATTCCAAAACCTGGATGTGTATCAGAATCATATTGGACATTTCATAAACTTAAAGCTTCCCATTCCCAGTCTCCACATCATAGCCACTGAAGCATAATTTCAGGGGATGGGCTTGGAGGCCTCACAATTAGTTAATTAAAACAGTGTACTAGCTTCTCAAAAATACTCATCAAGGGGCACCTGGGTGGCTCAGTCAGTTGTGTTCAACTCTTGATTTTGGCTCAGGTCATGATCTCAGGATTATGAGATCGAGCCCCACATTGGACACCGTACTGGGTGTGGAACCTGCTCGAGATTCTTTCTCTTCCTCTGTCCCTCCCCCTTTCTCTCCCTCTCTCTCTAAAAAACAAAAACAAACAAACCTTCACCAAATTCATATCATTACATCTCATCAGTCTATATTTCCAATAAACCTATTCACACTCAGGTTGTCCTGTTCCTTTCTCTTCCTAGAGAGGACAATACATCACCCTCATGGTACAAAGAGAAACCACAGTTCAAGATGCTGCAAGATAGCCCAGAAATGCTTCAAGCTTCAGAACTTTAACAGTGGACCACGCAAGTCAAAAGGCAAAATAAGGGCCAGTTTTATGACTTGGAAAACCATCCAGAAATTCAGAGCTGACAACCTAATTGCAACACCAAGAAATGAAATCATTTTCCTCAAAAAATAATTTGTCTTCCTCACGATTCTCCTGGGAGAATTATTGCTGATTGTTTAAAAGACAATCAAAAGCTGACAGACTTTTAAGATAGTACTGGAAATGAAAGACCCGTGAAACACAGCCTTGCCTATATTAAATGAACATCTACTCGGGGACTGAAGAAAGTCCCTCAGACACAGTAAATAGCTCTCCATTTCATTGTTCTGACACTTGTTTGTCTTTAACAGAAACACATTCTCAAAAAATAACACATTTTCACAAGTAGATGAAAAAAAACTAAAAAGCTAAGGTAACAATTATAAAGTTTCTTAATAAAACTTCTATTTAGAAGAAATACTCTTTTTTTAACATGACAGTGCTGATTGTCAACCCAAAGTTTTAAGAAAGCGTCGCTGGGTCCCTGCAGGCCGCATAGCTATGGGCGGGAAAGAGTGCCATCTTGTGGCACAAATGAAAAATGATTTGAAGTGCAGGCAAGCCAGTCCTCAGTTCGTATTTGTTTTCTTGCCTTTGGAACTATTGGGTTCATAATAGCATCCGTTTTATCACCATCCAAATACAATAGACACATGCAGACGTTCTTTTTGCCACAGCTGGAACCTTCGGGCATAAGCCAGGACAGGGCGCTGTTTTGATTTTAGCTTCTTTTGGAGCCAATGGGGAGCACAGTGCCCTCTTGTGGTAGATTTGTCACCTTTGCGAAGAGAGTGGTAAATTCTATGGAAGGAATCCAAAAAAGAATTCAGGAAGGACTTGAGTATTGTTGAAAAGTTAGGTGGGCATTTGGGGATCTGCATAGAAATCTTGAAAGGAATCCTAATAGATTTAATATTTTCCATTATTATTACATAAGAAGGATGAGAAAGTTCATCCTAATACAACCTCTTAAAGACATTTGTGAGAAAGTACAGTACTCGTTTTGAACCCAAACAGTGCTTCCCAGTCTCCTGTCTTGCACATGTTAGTATAATCTATAGAAAATAATGACACAGCCAAGTGCTTCTAGCCACTTCAGATTGAAAGAAACAATAAAACTCTCCCAGATGTATTGCCAGTGTCCATTTGTGAGCAGTGCTGTTAAATTTAGATCTATCTCAAGAACCTGAATGTTTAGCAGGTGTCTGGAATCAGAAAAATTCACTGAATTGTTTTTAATGACTAGAAAACTTCTCATGATTCTTCTCATGAAATAGATGAATCAGGTAATGAAAGCTGTGTAAATTGACTTTTACATTTTGAAATAAAATTTTTAACATTTTTATGGTATTTAATATTTCTGTTTGAAGAGAAATTATTATATTAAAAGTATACTCAGTGCTTGTTAATATCAGGGGCTGCACCATCTAGTAGGTGAATAGAGAGAAAAGATAAAGTTCTTACTTTCAAGCAGTGTGGTGGGTAATAGTCAAACAACTACCCAAGGACTTTTTTTTTTAAGATTTTATTTATTTATTTGACAGAGAGGGAGAGAGAGAATAAGCAGGCAGGGGGAGTGGCAAGAAGAAGGAGGGAGAAGCAGACTCCCTGCTGAGCCTTGGGATCAGGATCCTGAGCCCCTACCCATGTTTTATTTTATTTTAGATGAGTCGAGTTTTTCATAAAGTAGGTTTGCTTAAAAATAACATATAGATTAACTTGGTGTTTCCCAAAAGGAAGTATACTTTTCTGGCTAATTTTTTTTTATTTTTCTATTTTCTCAGCTTTCTAAAATAAAGAGAATATAAATGAACTTTTAATGTGAAATGTTTGCGTATGTGGTCATTCTATGAGGTCGGTGCGTGTCAGCGTTTTTCAGCTGAGGGAACAGAGTCAATAGGAGATAAATGACAAAAGGATGATAGATAAATAGGTGAGAAGAAATGTATTATGGGAACTGGCCGTCACTGTTAGGGATTCAGAGACATCTGTCTAAAAGCTCGAGAAGCAGGACAGCTGGTGTAATTCAGTCTGAGTCGGACAGTCTGAGAAATGGGGGCTGAAGGTGGAAATCCCTAACTGAATCTGGACACCTAAGAACCTGAGTGTCCAGGTTCAAGGGCAGGAGAACTTGAATCTTTCAGCTCAAGCAAAGACAGAACAAAGTCCTTCCTTACCTCTTTAGTGCACTTGAGCTCTCAACGGAAGCTCTCAAGGGGATGAAGCCCACTGCTTGAGTGAGGATGCTTTGCTTTATTCAGTTCACCGATTCAAATGCTAATCTCTTCCCAGAAAGAGGGAATTTATTCCTGAAATAATGTCTTACCAGCTCTCTGGTCATCACTTAGCCAGGTCATGTTGACAAGTTCAAGTAACCGTCACGAGGCCCATTCTTGCCTTCTGAATAGTTATGGAAGGTCGAACTTTGAGATCACAAGACTTTCAGAGTAAGAGGTTTCCTTTTTCATGTAATTATCTTAACACAGAATCTTCGAACAAAGCAAGTGACATTGACTTACGCCCTACGGGGCTGTGGTTAACCATTGGCAGCTTGCTGGAAGCGATTCAGGACGCGAAACAGAGTGAACTAATTCTGGGAAGATAGGCTTCCGAGGAATAAAATACCTATAGGAATTTGCCTCCTCAACCTGGGGACTTAGTGACTGAATTCAAGGCACAGGAAGAATAAAGCATGCCAAGAGTTATGTTTTCTTTTTTTCCACAGAGAGATGGTGCCTGTCCACTTGAGAACACAAAGCTAGAAAAGGTGTTTCGCTTAGGTCTTGATTTGAAGGGTTCTAGAAAGAAGCTAGGTTGAAACCTTCTCCTACACTAGTCTTAATTAATACATGACATTCCACTATTTCTCTCACACAGTGAACCACAATCTTCTACACGTTTGGTATACTCCAGGTACTTAGAAAAAGATAGACTGAATGGAGAGAATTAATAGCATACTTTTCAGGATTTACAGTCTAGTAAAAAAAAAAAGTCTCGGGGCACCTGGGTGGCTCCGTCAGTTAAGCGTCTGCTTTTGACTCAGGTCTGAGTAGGTCATGATCCCGGGGTCCTGGGATGGAGCCCTGTGTTGGACTACCTGCTCAGGGGAGAGTCTGCTTCTCCTTCTCCTTCTTACCTTGCCCTCTCTCTCTCTCTGTCTGTGCGTGCACGCTCTCTCTCAAATAAATAAAATCTTTAAAAAAAAGAAGTCTCAATGTAAGAAACCATGGGGACCAGGATAAAATTGGCTACAATCAATACTATAGGGGTACAAGCTAGGGAAGGAAAAGCTTTATAGTGAACACTTTCTCTGGGCCACCGTCACACACATTTTCTTTTTCTTTCTTTTTTTTTTTTTTTTTTTAAGATTTTATTTATTTATCTGACAGAGAGAGATCACAAGTAGGCAGAGATGCAGACAGAGAGGAGGAAGCAGGCTCCATGCCGAGCAGAGAACCCGATGTGGGACTCAATCCCAGGACCCTGAGACCATGACCTGAGCCGAAGGCAGAGGCTTTAACCCACTGAGCCACCCAGGTGCCCATGCATTTTCTCATTTAACCTTCAAAAATCCATGAAGGATTTCCAAACATAAACGTGTATTGTGCTGAAGATCATATACTAGTTAGGCAGAGAATCTGAGATAATATTAGCCAAGATAATAACAATACAATTATAACCAAGAGGTATAATTTCTTGAGGCTCAAGTATGTGTCATTTATTATACTGGAAAACAATCCTGCAAAGCAGTCCCAATCCTTCTTATTTTGTAGATGAGAAAACTGAAGTTTAGGGGGATGAAATAATTCCTTCTCATCTCCCAAAAAGAATAATAAGTGCCCAGTGAGGATTGAGACTCAATTCCATCTGAGTCTTCGGCTTATACTCTTGGCCCTCTGTTGGGATGCTCTTGAGTCTGGACTCTGAAGGCCGTGCTTTGTCACTACTATGCCGTCTTCAAATGTTTGCTCCCACAGTATGAACCACACATGTCAAGGAGAGCTCAGGAAGAAGTTCTTTGGGTTAAGATACAACCTCCCCGGCAGCTTCTTGTTAAACACCGCACCAGTCTAAAGGGTTCAATTCTTTAGATCGTGTGGTCCACTGGTCACCAAGAAGGAGACCTGGGGTCAAATAAGTTTGGGAAACACTTGGTTCAGTCACTTGTTTTTGGCTTTGTTTTTTAAGTGCAAGAATTCTCAGTATCATTAAACAGTTGTAGCAACAGTGATTGTACAAGTCCTGGCTAACGTGTGATAGGCTAGGTCTTTTGCTAACTGTTTAATCTATGGCACCGTGATTTAGTGCTCACACAATAATAGGAGGAAGAAACTATTATTGGTCCCATTTTATGGTTGAGAAAAATGCAAACGGAGCCATTAATTTGCCTAGGTTCCTACTTGGAAGAACTGTCTCAGGAAGTCACAAACCTCCAGGTGACCCTGGGTAAGTTTCAGTTCACCCCATTTCCCCAGGTATATTTGATTTGAAAGCTTCCTGGTACAGCAGATCCTGAGATGCGTTCCTTCCCGAGGTTTGGTGGTGTCACTGTAATGATAAAAGCGAAAACCGAGAAGTTCCATGTGCCTGCCAGCCCAGTCCTAAAGGCTTCGAGTAGAGTATTTAATTAGTCCCTGAGCATTAGTACCACCTTCTTTTTGGGATGAAGAAAGCGAGCCTGAGCGCAGGTCAGAGACTTGCATGAGGTCAGGGAGCAAGCGAGTACCCGCGCTCCCCAGACCGTGCTCAGAGCCCCAGCTTCCAGGGCTCTTCAGGCCTCTTTCAGCCCCCCAAGCCCCACCCCCCCGCCCCTGCAGCCACTGTTCTGTGTTTCGGCCCCTCATTCTGCTTTTGGGGGGCAGAACCTGGATCTGAAGGGTTTCAGAGAGACAGCAGAGCCACGGAGAGAAAGGGCCCCAGGGCGCGGGTACACTGGTCCGCTAGAAGGCAGGGCTGCAGGTTTGGGGGGGACGCAGGAGAGAGGTGAAGCCCGGACGGTGA
>CM053608.1:26249712-26405570 GCA_028646535.1 Procyon lotor
TTTTTTTTTTTTTAAAGATTTTATTTATTTGACAGAGAGAAACACAGCGAGAGAGGGAACACAGGCAGAGGGAATGGTAGCGGGAGAAGCAGGCTTCCTGCAGAGCAAGGAGCCCGATGCGGGGCTCGATCCCAGGACCCTGGGATCTTGACCTGAGCCGAAGGCAGACGCTTAACGACTGAGCCACCCAGGCGCCCCTAAAAAGATTTTTTTATTCATTGAGAGAAGGAGAGAGAGCCCAAGTTGGGGGAGGGGCAGAGGAAGACTCTCAAGCAGACTATGCTGAGCAGGATGCCTGAGGTGGGGCTCCATCTCGCGACCCTGAGATCATGACCTGAGCTGAAACCAATGGTCAGGAGCTTAACCAATTGAGCCGCCCAGGCGCCCCCAAAAGAAAAAAGTTCTTAAACTACATATAGCAAATAAATGCCTGTATCTCACAGCCTCCCCACCTCCATCATGCTGTTTTTCACTTTTCAAATTATTTTTGTATCTTTTTTTACATGCATGTGTTTGTCTTATTTACTCCTGAGCACAGAAATACTACAGTTTAATTATTTATTCCAGCATTTAAGTTACATTACACTTAGGTTACATTATATTGTGTCTGTTTTTGAAAATTGCAAGTAGCATTCTTACAATTCACCATTGAAACAATGTGTTGGACAATCAGTGGTTCTCTTGTCAGCATGTGGTTTCCCTGCCTAAAATCCACAGCACCTAACAGGCCACCATTCTGTCCCCTTATTTGTCACCATGAGGTACCCACAGAGAGGCATCATACTTGTCAAGGGAGGACCTGATATTAGGCTAAAGTTTGTTTTGTTTTGTATACTTGCATTGTAACAATCTTTAAGAACTATAAATTTATAGGGCTTTTTGCAAGACTTTCCTTGGGATTCTATTTCAGATTGATTTTATATCTAGTCATGTTATGGTGAGAGATTCCAGATCTCTTGAACTGTGTTCTGCTTAAATCATGAATTTCCTCTAAACATTATTCGTGGAAAAAAACAATTATCAGTATCCAACTAAAAATCTGGAAAAAGGGCATGGTTATTTGCTCCTGTCTTCACAGTCTTTTTACTCCAGTTTGTCTAAAATCATTTGGAACCAATATTCTCTTCCTACGGTTTCAATACAAATGAAATTTCCTAAAAGGATAAAAGGAAAATTTTAGTTCTCAAATTTGATTCAATCAAATTAAGGCAACAGACAGAAACAGATTAAAAAAATAAGTTTTAAAAATATATGCATAAACTATTTCACTGTAAAACTTGAGCAGCTTTAAAAGTACTGAGAATTGGCAACAATTTTAAAAATTAATAAAGAGTGCTTATAAATAATAATAAAGTGGTATGATGATTTTATAAATTAATAGACTGCTTATATTAGTGATATTTAAAAATATGGAGAGGGGCATATAAATGTAGACGTCTTAAACCCACTTACAAAATTATTGAAAGAAAAAGTAATGTTCCCTCTCAACATCTTCACAACTTCTTTCTCCTAATTTATCTCTTAAAAAAAGCCTCCTAATTAGTTCTGCAAAAACATTAACCTCCCTGTCGTGTCCTATATTCTAGTCTCTATCATATTATTCCATTTTATCTTCTCCATAAATTAGCAACAGCTGAAGAGATCACATTTATTCTATTGCAGCCTTTTTTTTTTTTTTGTCTGTGCTCTCCAATCCTCAAATATAATATGAACTCCTTAAGGAGGTTCTTTTTTTCTTACATCTATATTTCTGATGCCTAATGTGCCGCAAGCATCAACAATTATTTGTGCATAGAAGAACTTGTTTTTGAAATATGTTAAGTAATTTGCCATGAATAGAAAAAGTTCAAAAATAGTCATAGATACAAACACTAAGATACAATTCTTTAATCACTTTGTTTTGGTGTAGCAAAAAAGCAGTAGATAGAATGTATATAACTGAGTCATTAATTCATCCATCCATGCACCCTTCCATCCATCTATCCATCCTTCCATCCATCCACCCACCCACCCATCCATCCATATATCCATCCATCCACCCAAGAAACATGTATTGAAAAAGTCCTCTGCAGACCCTGTTTTCTCTCTTTGGTTTAATTGTATGACCTTAGATGAGTCAATCTGTCAAAAATTTTTTGTTTTCTACAAAATAATGACAATGATCCCCACATCCTTTGCCCAGAAAGTCTAAGTGAAATATTTCATTTGACTATGCTTCAGAAATTATAAGGCACTCTCCAACAGTAACATATTATCATCATGACTAACATATCACCATTAGGAATGAGCACATTTATATAAATAAGGGCCAGAAAAGTAAGAGTATTCATTCACTTGTATTCTTAGCTCCCCACAATTCTCATATGTGCTCAGGCAAATGATGGCAAGAGAGAAATTTCTATGAGTTTTTGCATGGGGCTTGAAAGAACAAATCACAAACTATGTGATGAACAATAATGTATTTATTCATCTCTTTAAAAAATCAAGTTATTTTACAGGCATTTATTACACCAAAACTATATGCAAAGCACAGTGGTAGGCACCCCATGTGAAATAAACTGTTTAAAAAAGGCCATTTAAGCATAAGTCTGTGTTATTCCAAATCTTCAACAAATCCATTGGTCAAGTGATGTCAAATATTTTAATATTCCCAATCATTTAAACAAGGTCTGGATTATTGTCTTGTTTCCACTTCCAGTTCAGGGTATTGGTATCACGTAATGCTGATTATAGGTAACATTTCTAAAACACTTAATTTGTACAAGAAATGAGTAGTACTCTACTTGCATCATAAAATGTAATACTTGTGGCAAATCTAAAGGACAAATATTCTCATGTTACACATTGGCAACAATGTCTCTGAGGCCACATTCTTAGCCGCTATTTCATATTCCTTCAGCTTTGCTGTCTGAATGCCTAGACACCCCACCTTATATAAAGATTGGTAACTCTGCAATGCAATGTGTCAGTGGTAATTGCTCTCCGGATTGAGCCCTGGTCCCAACTTGCATTTGTAGAGCCCGAAACATACAGGAACTGGAATCCTGTAGTCATAGGCAACTTTCCATGTTGTCTTTCCTATATATCGCATTTTGGCAGCATAAAAAAATCAATCAATCAATCAATTATACGTGGAAAATATTATAATGTCTCTGAAAAGCTGGGAAATATTTCAAAGCTTGTCAAGCCAAAGCCTGCAGGAAACTTTTCCTTGACATCACACAAGTACAGATGTCCCAACACGTCTGCCTTTGTTGTGCTGAGGACGGGTGGGGCAGAACAGGTCCCACCTCATGCTGGGGAGGCGTGCTGGCTTCAGACGACACGGGACAGCGGTCTTCCTTGCCACTTACTCCTCAAGCGCAAAGGCAACCATCATTTAAAACAGAGTTAAGAAGGGTGCCTGGATGGCGCCCCTGAATTGACATTTTTCTTTCATTTTAAAATGTGAACTGTAGCCATCTTTGTGGCTGTTTTCTAAATAATTTCCAAGTTCGGGTGCCTGGGTGTCTCAGTGGGTTAAAGCCTCTGTCTTCAGCTTAGGTCATGATCTCAGGGTCGTGGGATCAAGCCCCACATCGGGCTCTCTGCTCAGCAGGGAGCCTGCTTCCCTCCCCCCCAACCTGTCTCTCTGCCTACTTGTGATATCTCTCCTCTCTGTCAAATAAATAAATAAAATGTTTAAAAAAATAAATAAAACACAGTTAAGAGTGTCCCAATTCTACTGAGAGAATCGCTAGAGGGAGAAAATTATCCTTAGCTTAATACGATAAAAGTCAGATATGATGTTTTCCTGTTTACATAAACAGAACTTTCACTGAATTCCATGACTGAGAGAGATTAGAACCGATAACAGTTACACGGAAGCTTGGCTTTTCTGGGAATGAGATCTGCCGGGAGTGTTAGTACCATCAGACACCTCATTCTAAGTCTGCTCCGGAGGTTCCTTGTGCAAACTGGAGGGTCTGCAGTTGTCCTCAAGCCCAAGCGTGAAATAGTCTCAGAACTCACCTAATTCATGTTTAGTCTAACAATTTGAAATCTGCTAATACTAAACCCAAAAGTAGCCCTTGTTTTCTTTATACACGCAGTCCTCTAGAAATGTGGACAAGACGGTTTGCTGTACCTACTGTTAGGATCAAATCTTCCTCTTCTTCTACGTAGAACTCTGTACTACATTCAGCCTAGAACAATGCGCCCAGGTAAATCTGGATTTGGAAGGCGAGCAGTCCTGCCCTGTTCAGTTTTATTGGTAGTATTTTTTTTTTTTTTAAAGATTTTATTTATTTATTTGACAGAGAGAGATCACAAGTAAGCAGAGAGGCAGGCAGAGAAAGAGGGGGAAGCAGGCTCCCTGCTGAGCAGAGAGCCCGATGTGGGGCTTGATCCCAGGACGCTGAGATCATGACCTGAGCCGAAGGCAGAGGCTTTAACCCACTGAGCCACCCAGGCGCCCCTCATTGGTAGTATTTTAACATGGCCTGAATCTCTTGCTCTGTTGTAGGAAGGTCCAAAGAGCCGGAGATCAGAGATACTTGGTTCTTGTCCCACACTGCTACCAAAAACCCAAGTGTGACCATACACTCCTTGTTTCCTCAGCTAATGGATCAGAGTCTGCAAGTTTCTTTCTAAATCTAGAAGTTTCTCTCTGCTATTTCTTTGAAGACGACATTTCTTTTTATCCTTGGACACCTCCAGGCCTTCAGCTATTTGTTCATTTCCCTTCTATTTGAACAATCCAAATGCTGTAATGAGTCTTCTTCAAGTTCAACTGTTCTTTTCTTTGGAGACTTTATTCTTCAACTAGGAAACACCATACATAGGAAGTTATGGAATCTTTGAGAATAAAGGAAGGTCTAGGAGGTATCAATCGTTTGTAGTTTTTATTGGAAGAGAGTGGAATAATAAGCAGGCCTCTTATTGATACACACCATTTGAGGAGGCTTTAACTTAGGAAAACAGAGGGGCAGCCAATTTCCTCGTGCTTCCTGGTGATGTGTAGGAATGGAGTTCTAAAGCCCAAGGGGAGAGCAGCAAGCCCAGAATATGAGTCCTCACATCCTTCCTGACATTAACATTTTATCTGACTGTTACTTCACATAACTACTGCTTCATTGACTCAAGGGTAATTCTGCGCTTTTTTTTTTTTAACAGAAATACAGTTTACATTATACTGGTTGATTGTTACAGTGGCACAAAAGTACAAATACACAAAACCAAATGGTGATAAAGCACCCTCAACAACAACCCTGCTGCTAAAATACAAGATAGTGTACGTGACAATATTTAATGGTATGAAACAAATCTTTAGTTCTCTTAAGTGGTTAAAAGAAAAAAACTTGTTTAATTAGAAAAGGAAGAGCTACATAGAAGCTTCGAGAATACTTCTGAGCAAAAGAAACAAAAAACACTCTTAAAAGATTTTTAGATGTTGCCACAAGGTGGTGTGAAGAGTCCAACCTGGCTCTCTGTTGTCCTGTAGTAAGGAGAGGCTAAGGGAGGTCAGAAGGGGACCGTCCCCTCAAGGAGGTAAAGGAGGGAAAAGGAACTGCGGGGTAGGAGTGGGGGGTTTGTACAAGGAGATACTTGGGACACATACTCTGAATACTTTATTCAGAGACCACTTCCTTCCTGTCCTCAAGACAACAACGCTTGTCCTCATACCTCCTCCTGCCTAACTGAGGTGAATTCCTCTTTCTCCTTTTAAACTGACCTCAGAGGTGAATTTTGTCTTTGGAAGTAATGACACAATACATATTCCCTACAGGGTACAACTTCCCTTCTTTAGCCATAACACATATTTGAGTCCATGAATGTTTTCATAGAACAGGAACTGCTCAAGTGTTGCAATCCATAACCGATGATCCAACCAGACTGGTTATCATTGGTAAGTGTGTTACATTAAATCCACATTCCTCCCTTCTGACCCCGAGAGAATTGGAAGAGAATGAAACAGAGTGGTTATATCAAAGAGATATTCCACAGGCTTCAGCTTGATATAGTTGGAGGAGCGCTCTTCTAAGTGTGTCAACATTTTCCGTCTGGGCTGTCAACACGGTTGCCAGAGCTGAGCAACACTGAAGGAAGTCAACCTGGAAAATCCCCTGCGGGGTATTGATTTTCCTCTTCCCAGAGAAAGGTCTGGGCATGAGAGGAAAGTCCTGCTGTTATTACTGAGAATCACATTCGTTGGGGTGGTTGGTTTTTCTACCGATTTGTAGAGCTGAAAAAGCAGTTTGAGAACTTTGTTTACCTGGTAAACATTACTCACTCTTGGAACTAGTTTTCCTCTGTAAAAGTATCATTAATTAAAGATGTTCCTCAGAAGCCATATATATATATATTTTTTTCTTTTGAATGAAAAAGCTGCCTAATGCATAAATATGTCTGCTTTCAATTCAAATTTAGTTTTTAAAAATATGTCATTTATTTATTTATTTATTTATTTATTTATTTATTTATTTAGGGGGAGAGCAAGAGGGGCAGGGGGCGAGAGGGGGAGAGAGGAAGGAGAGGGATAAGCAGACTCCGCGGTGAGCATAGAGCCCAACGTGAGGCTTAATCCTACAACCCTGAGATCATGACCTGAGCCAAAACCAAGAGTCGGCCACTTAACCAACTGAGCTATGCAGGTGCCCCTCGAAATTAGTTTTTGACTGAGCGCTGTTGCTTTACGTCATGGTGATCAATACTATAGTTCTGGCCCTCCACAGAGATTTTTTTTCCATTACTGCAGTCGGAAGTACAGTAAGATAAGCACAAAAAGAAAAGTCAGTCAAAGTTCCCCTGATCTTTTGAAGTGAGGGTCAATTGCATTTAGAAAAGATCTTTGCAGGAAGTGGAATTGTTGGTAGACCGTGGATATTGACCACATGTAGGGTTCCATTTAACACTTGGGATCCACAGTTCCAGGCTTGCAATAGCAATGTTAACAAAATAACATTCCTTGAGTGCTTAGCATGTGCTAGGCATGGAGCTATAAACTACAGATTTCATCTTCACAATAGCCCCATGAGTTAGATACTACTATTACTTCTATTTTATAGATAAGACAACACTGACACAGAAAGGTTAAGCAACTTGTTCAACGTCACACAGCTGCTAAGTGTGGGAGAAAGGACTTACAACAGTGGGGCTGGGTTACAACGCTCAGTCACCACTAGGGGATACAAGCTCTGGAATGCTGCGGGTGAAAATAATTGAACAAATGTAAAATAGATGAACTCATTACTTCAGCACCTGATCTCTCAAGGAACTCATCTGTTTGGCAACCTTACATATTTCAAATAGAACTGCAAACCGAGAATTAAAAAACAACAAAAAACAAAGTAGCAGTGAGCAGCTGAAAAGTACACACTAGATCAAGGCACCAAGGCCCAGACACAGTGTTTTTGGGGAGAGGGGGCACATGTGGCCCTCACGCCGACTGCGTTTACGTCACCGCACGTACGTCAGAGTTGTGACTGCGTCACACAACGTATCTGTTGTTACTACCCACATAATGGTGGCCAAGTTCCAGGCCATTCAGATCTGCAATCATCGATATCTATATTCACAGAAGGAAGTGAGCACACAGGAAAAGACGAGAAAAGGCCAAAAGGAAAAAAATCCCTTACATCTTATCAGTTTATAGAAGGTCCTTTAGGACAAGAGCCCAAATCCTTATCAGTTCCGATAAACCCCAGAGCCATCCCAGCCTGGCATCGGAGCTCATTAAGAAATGTTCACGCTGGGGGCGCCTGGGTGGCTCAGTGGGTTAAAGCCTCTGCCTTCGGCCCAGGTCATGATCTCAGGGTCCTGGGATCGAGCCCCACATCGGGCTCTCTGCTCAGCAGGGATCCTGCTTCCCCCTCTCTCTCTGCCTGCCTCTCTGCCTACTTGTGATCTCTCTCTCTGCCAAATAAATAATAAACAAAAAACATCTTAAAAAAAAAAAAGATTTGGGGCGCCTGGGTGGCTCAGTGGGTTAGGCCTCTGCCTTCAGCTCAGGTCATGATCTCAGGGTCCTGGGATCAAGTCCCACATCCGGCTCTCTGCTCAGCGGGGAGCCTGCCTTCCCCTCTCTCTCTGCCTGCCTCTCTGCCTGCTTCTGATATCTCTCAGTCAAATAAATAAATAAAATCTTAAAAAAAAAAAAAGTTCATGCTGGTGATACTGAGTGATGATGAAAATCTCAAATGACATTTGATGATTAGTTCAAGAAGAAAAGTATCTGAAATACCTTTTGGAAAGATTTCTGTGGAAGTTACTTTTGAAATGGACACATTATACTTTAGGGAACAAATTATACTTATACTATACTTCAGAAGCAACACTCATCTATCCATAGCAGCGTTCCCTAGGGCTCGGTCTGATGGAGGTGGACGAACTGCCTCTTTCACTCTTGTAAGATAGCACGACCTCCTGAGCAGCAGGCCTTGTGAGCGGGAGCCCGCTGTGCACTCCGAGCCTTCCGGCAGGGTGGGAAGCATCCAGGAGAGATGGGAGTGAGTGCCAAGGTGGTGTTGCTGTCTACAGAACTTCAAAATAGCCTCCTTTCTTCCTTCTTGCCTTCCTCCCTTCCTCCCTCCCTCCGTCTTTCTTTCTTTCTTTCTTTCTTTCTTTCTTTCTTTCTTTCTTTCTTTCTTTCTTTCTTTCTTTCTTTCTTTCTTTCTTTTCTTTCTTTCTTCCTTCCTTCCTTCCTTCCTTCCTTCCTTCCTTCCTTCCTTCCTTCCTTCCTTCCTTCCTTCCTTCCTTCCTTCCTTTCTTTCTTTTTCTTTTTCTTTCTTTCTTTCTTTCTTTCTTTCTTTCTTTCTTTCTTTCTTTCTTTCTTTCTTTCTTTCTTTTCTTTACTTTTTTTAAAGATTTTATTTATCTACTTGACAGAGAGAGAGATCACAAGTAGGCAGAGAGGCAGGCAGAGAGAAAGAGAAGCAGGCTTCAAGCTGAGCAGAGAGCCTGTTGTGGGGCTGGATCCCGGGACCCTGAGATCATGACCGGAGCCGAAGGCAGACACTTAATTGATGAACCACTTGGGTGTTCCTCTTTTTTTCTTTCTTTCTCTCTCTCTCTCTTCCTCCTTCTTTTCCTTCCTTTCTTTTTTCCCTTCTCCCTCCCTCCCTCCCTCCCTCCCTTCCTTCCTTCCTTCCTTCCTTCCTTCCTTCCTTCCTTCCTTCCTTTCTCTCTCCTTCCTTCTTTCCTTCCTTCTCTCCCTCCCTCCTCCCTCCCTCCCTCCTTCCTTCCTTCCTTCCTTCCTTCCATAACATGTGTTTTAAAATGAGTATGATTCACATATTAGCATGCAAAGATTCATAAATTACATTTTGGTAAAGGGCTCAGGTCCAGATCTGTCTTACTAACACCTGATCAAGTTTCAATTAAAATGCTGACTGTTTTAATAATGGACTAGAGGTCCCTGGCTGAGAAGCAAAAAATACTCAAGCCACTTTTCCTTCATTAATTTAAACATGACCCTCCTACTATAGAAATAATGATTTAAGAGTGTATCTACTGCTGCTTAGGAAGCAAAAAAATGTGAAAAACGTTCCCTTAGAATTCTGCTTTATTTCACATACTCACTCTGAACCCTCAGGTTTCAGAAGGTGAGGATTTCTTTACAAATAACATCAACTGCATCAAAATGTCAGTCAAAATCTGTTTCTTCTGCAGTTTTTTTCCATCATAATTATCCAGCTTGAAAAAAAACCGCCAGTTAAATGATGTCACCCTGGGAGTCTATGTGGTAAAACAAGGATTAGAAGGAAACTTCTTTATATATTTGTTTTTAGATGGCAACCAGAAAACATTGTCATTAGGCCAAATATTAAGCCTAGAATAATACACAGAAGGCCTTTCTTCTCTAGAGAAAGGAAACGTCAATGGCACTGAGGAGCTGCTGGAGATCCTATCATGTATCTATCCCCATACTATGCACAGGGAATACACTACAGAGGAAAACAAAACCAAACAAAAAAGCACAGATTCTGAAGGACCAGAGTCTAATAGAGAGACAGACATATATAGAGCTGCCTAACAAACAACACAGGGAATGATGCAAGGTTCCCAGTGCCCGGCAGGCAGGCAGGTGCAGGGAGGAAGCAAGTGGTTCTCTGGGCAGGGAGAGGGGAGGGAGGGAAAGAAGGGGGCAATGGGAGGGGAGGGTGGTCTAAAAGTGAAGATTTCCAATTCTGGAATCAGCCAACAGACCTGGCTTGCAAACCCAGACTCCCACTTAAGAGTGAGTGAGCCTTGGGCAAATTGCTTATCTTCTCTGTGCTTTTTATGTAAAATGGAATAATAACAGAACCTTCCTCCTTGGGTTGCTTTGAGGATTAAATGAGGTCAGACATGGAAAATGTGAGCTCGGCGTCAGCATACGATTGCCCTTCATAAATGTTAGTCAAAAACAAAGAGAAAGGGAGGGCTCTTCCTGCAGAGGAAGACACGAGATTGGTTGGGGGATCACTAGGTGGACGAGAGTGCAGACGTTTCTGACAGAAGAAGTGTGAGGAAGAAAAGCACCTGAGGCCACATAATTCGTATTATGAAGGTACACAGCAATCGGGGTGTCCTGCGCAGGGGGTGCCGGGCGCGGAGAAATACGACGGACACGACTGGCGCTAAGAGTGAGGTGACAGTACAAGTTGGGCGCGTTGCCACCCCCCTCACAACTCAATGTCAAGTAAAAGAGAATAACTTATGTTTGATTATGTGCCTGAATGTCGCACTGTCTGGGAATTAAATGGATGCTTCCGTGAAATATGAATTGACTTTATTTAGATAGAGCAGCTGTAAGTCTCAGCTTACCCCTCAGCCCGGGTCTCATCTGGCCAGGCACCGGCGCTGGACATGAACGATCCTCCCTTTTCCGCTTTCTTCACTTGGCCTCCAGGAGGCTGTATGTTCTTGACTTTCTTCATACCGCACCGATAGTTAGCTGTGTCTGATTCCCTGTATCTTCAACAAGCAGGTGGCAAAGCATTACTGGCAGCTGTCTCTTTAAGAAGATCCTACCCTATGATGGCCCCGGAATTTGGAGACCTCCTCCTCTTCCCTGCCCAGCTCTCTAACAACTGCCCTCACACAGCTTCCCCTTCTGGTGGCTACTGTCCCACCCCTTCTACAGTCCAGGAATTGTCTGGCTCTCTGGCCTCTTGTCCCCTGTGCTCTGGAACACCGTCTCTCCTCTTTCCACTTTTCCTGCAGTCCCCATGATGCCAAACCAAGCCATGTAAAATGGAATTTAACAAAAGCAAAAGGATTCGAGGATGACAATGCCCCACGGAGTGCGGGCGCAGAACCACTGCCCACAGTGTAAGCTTCTCCTGAGCAGAGCAACGTTTGTGTCTAGGAAACTAGCAGTGGGTTGTGGCCACAACCTAATGACGGGCGGCAACTTTGCCTGATCTTTCTCTCCCTTAGTGAAGTCGCTTCTCAGGATATCAGAAGATTTCTAAAGTTTTGTTTATTAAGTCAGCCGGTCTGTGGTATTCTGAGACGGGGGTGGGCTTCCATTTTCCACGCCTCTCCCCGGGCTCTGCTTCTGCATCTCTCCTCTCTCTGACTTTGACCCTCTTGCTGCCGCTTATAAGGACTCTTGTGATTACACTGGGTCCACTAGGATAAGCTTCTTATCTCAAGATACTTAGCTGAATTGCATCCTCAAAGTCCTCTTTTGCCATATAAGGTAAGGTATTCACAAGTTCTGGGGATTGGGACCTGGCTATCCTTGGTGGGGGAGCAGGAGGGGAAGTGGGGCATTTTTCTGCCTACCAAAGTGTCTTAGTGGTGAACCACTCAAGTCGAATACTTCGAAGTCGGGCCATACTATCTGAAAGAAAGCATCCACACGCTTTCCACAGCTAACCTTTCATTGACCAGCAACTATCTGCCAAACTCCCTGATTTGTTGGGTATGTGAAACAATAGTGACAATAAAACAATGATAGTAATAAAGTCACAGCTACCTATATGTGAAGTACTTTTATGTGCCAAGCAGTTGAGATAAATCATTTCTAAATTTCACAAAAATCTTGAAAGCTTTTATCTTCATTTTATAGTTGCAGAAACCAAGGCTCAAAAATGGGTGAAACAACAAACACTGGAATTTGAACACGGGTCTTCTCACTCAAAAATGTATGTATTTTTTTAAGATTTTATTTATTTATTTGAAAGCAAGAGAGAAAGAGAGAGACTGAGCACAAGCAGGGGGAGCAGCAGAGGGAGAAGCAGACTCCCCATTGAGCAGGTAGCCTGATGCAGGACTTGATCCCAGGACCCTGGGATCATGACTTGAGTTGAAGACAGAAGCTTAACCAACTGAGCCACCCCGGTGTCCCCAAAGAACTTGAATACATCACCCCACTTTTACCCTCAGAATAGCTGAGGGCTTTTCCTATGTTGGTGGCAATAAAGAACTACTTCTATGCGTTCACTGTCTATGCAGAGTTGGGTTCAATAGGTCTGAATCCTGCCCTCACAGGAGATTTAGTCTAGTTTAGCCTGGATGTGAATTTTATTATATCACTGTAATTCCCTTGTCTTCTTCCCTTTCTTTAATTTACTAGAGGACCAAAATACAAATATTTCTTTTCACTTTTTGGGAAGATTTAAATATTAAAATCTGTTTTTTTCCTAAGGGAAAGGAGAATAAGGTTTCTAATTGCTAATAAGCTAGGTTCTGAATATACTGTGGCATAAAGTCTATTGTTTCAATAAGTCTTGAGGCCAAAGGGAGTGGTTCGGGTAAGAATGAGATAAGAAGGAATTTCCTTTTGAACTAAAAAGAGCTGTTCCTCCACAGAGAAGGTGGGAATAGTTCAACAAGGTAAGTCTGTGCTAAAACAAACTGAGGTTTTTGGAAGGGAGGGGGGTGGGGGATGGGTGCTCCTGGTGGTGGGTATTAAGAAGGGCCCGTATTGCATGGAGCACTGGGTGCGGTGCATAAACAATGAATCTTGGAACACTGAAAAAATAAAATAAAATTTAAAATAAATAAATAAGAAAGACATTACATCAAAAAAAACACAAAACAAAACAAAACAAAAACCTACATTGACAATCTCTATCTTCTTAATTGGGCTTTTAATTGTTTTTTAGTTGTTTAGTCCAACTATATTTAATGCAATTATATATGTGGTTGAATTTGTGGTTTGTTTTTCACTTATTTTATTTATTTTCTCCTTTATAGCTTTGTTTTGATTATTCAAATGCTTATTTTCAGTATTCTTTTTATATACTTCATTACTTTTTAGCTGTATCACTTTGGGTTTTTTGTTTGTTTATAAATTAGTACTATAGAAATTGTACAACCACCCTTAAATTATCACAATCTGCCATGGATTAAAATATCACTCTTTGTAGAATGAATAAAAATCTTAAAACATTATTTAAAAAGTCCCATTGAGATGGGCTTTCCTCCTGACCCAATGGATAAAAACTCTATAGGGGAATTAGCTTGATTTATTGATAGTAAAGAAATGCATTATTTCTTGACCCTGGAATTTATAACTGATGACATATTTAAAGAAAATTAACTGATATTTATCAAGGGTCTGGTAGGTGCTCAAAATGGTCCTAGAGCTGGCACATCATTAAGCACATAGTTTAATACCTTTAGTTGATGTTTGAAATTCTAGATGGAAGTTGGGAGTGGTGATGCACACCAAACTATGATTTCTCTTCTATTAGAATTTTATTTCTTGCTTACGTTAAAAAAAATTGTGCATGAGGTCTGAAAAAAAAAAAAAAACTGAGAAATAATTTTCCAATCAAGCAAATTCATTGAAATGTTCCTTGTTCCTTGTTGGCTAATGTGTGTCCTTGAAAGAGATTGTAGCTTCTGGAGAAGAGAGCCAAAAGAGGATTGTCTGTTAAAGTGGGGATTTGGGTATTATTAGCTATTATGGGTTGAATGATATCTCCTCAAATTTCATATGTTGAAGTCCTAACTCCCACTACCTCAAAATGCAACCTTATTTGAAGATGGAGTTTCTATAGATGTAATCAAGTTAAAATAAGGTGATTAGGGTGGATCCTTCTCCAATATGACTGGTATCCTTGTAAGAGGCAATTTGGAGGTCCACAAGCACACACAGGGAGAACCCTATATGGACATCAAGGCAGAGAGCCAGGTGATGTGCCAATGAATGCCAAAGCTTTCCAACAACTGGAAGAGAGGCGAGGCATGGGACAGAATCTTCTTCTCAGCCCTCAAAAAGAAGCCGCCTAGCTGACACCTTGATGTTGAACTTCCAGCCTCCAGAATAGTGAGAAAATAAATTTCTATTGTGTAAGCAAAGTTTGTGATACTTTGCTATAGCTGATCTCAGAAACTAACACAGTAATTGAACCCTTTAGGAAAGATTTAACAAAGAAAGATTTAACAAAATCTTGATAAAACTCCATAACTCTGCTCCAGATCATTCTAATCAGGTCTCTACAAACCCTCCTCCGTTCCTGTCAAATTTTATTATTACTGTCTCACTCTGTGGCAAAACTCTAGACCTTGAATTTTTCAGTTGTAAGTCAATGGTGGTATACAAAGCTACTGATTGTTCTCTGTGTAATACCAAAATCACTTTATAATGTTGTAATGGTTTTAGTGACATAAGCCTTGGGGCCGAGGCAAGCTACAGCAACTGTAAAATGTTAATGTGTGTAAATAGATTGTATCTCTTAAAAGGCTAAGAGCAAGACAAATGCTAACTGGGCTGTTAAAATTCAGAGAAACTAAAATTTTATACTTAATCTGTATATCAATACAGTGATGTCACTATATATATATATATATATATATATATATATATTTTTTTTTTTTTTTTACAAAGTAACTTATTGTTCCATCAACTAGCCAAAGGTGTTAATGACCTTAGAAAGGAAAATATGGATTAGAGTGACTTATTTTTTTGGTGTGTGGGGATTATGTTCATCCAAGAATAAAAATTAATGGCACATAACAAGGTTTTTTAAATCTTGCTTGTAGAACCTGCTTGAAACATCCCACTTCAATTCTGAAGATAATTTGACTTATTGAGTAGAATCCAAGCTATAGGGTATGAAGGAAAAAAGAGCTTCTAAAATGCAAAAGTTCAACTTACAATAAATTGACTTCTCATTTCTGATTTGTATAACATAATCAAACTGAAGATAAGGTATGGGGAAAATATAAAGAAGAATATGATGCTCCCCAGTTTCAAGAAACTTATGGTTTATTGGAAGAGATGAGCAATTGTAACCAAAGAATTAAAACTCAGAGAAATCAGTGCTATGGTGGGCCTGGGAATAGATATATGAGAGTCTCCCGAACCATACTCTGGTCTCTTTCTTAGCTTGGAGGATACTGTGTGAATGATAACAGTCTCTGTACAACTGTTCTTATCTTTGGTCTGGGAAAGTTTCAGAAAGATCTATTGTTTCCATAATATGTGTCAAAGATTGAATGATGTGTGTCTTGCTAATTCTGCTCTCACGCTGCTTTCTCTTAATATCATTGATTCTTCTTAGAAAGCCAGAAGAACAGGGATCATATTAAGATAAGCAAGTTGGACATTGGTTCAAACTTGGTACCAGAGAGGACTAGTTAAGAAGGCTTATCACTGAAATATTGGGATAAGAACTCAAAACTCTGTATGAACTTAAGGTTAATCATTATCATACATGATTTGATGTATCTATCTTGTGATACTGAAGATTCATTTTACTTTCCCATTTTGGCTTGTACAAATGTGAAACCAAATCCTGTCATCTCATTTTTCCTGTTGTTCCTTCATCTAGTTGCTCATTCCACAGAACTGGAAGTCATTCTAGTTTCTCCTTTTCCTTCGGGAGTTGACTGTTGTAAGACAGTTCTCTATGCGTTTTTTTGCATTTCTGCAAGACAAGCAAGGCATTGAGTGCTCGTTGTTCTCTATGATCTTAACAAAGATGTTTGTAGAATTAAGAGCCTTGAAAGATAGAAGCAGTGTCTCTCTTTGGAGTAAAATGCAAATGCTTATTGTCTTGCAAGGCTCAGATAGTGTCTCCCTCCAGAAGGAAGAACAGGGATGCTTAATGCTCCTGATAAAAGTTTTGGGTTCCCTAAACTTAGAGTTCTTTCCTTATAATGCATTCTACTGTGTGTGCAGATGTCATCTGGCTCTTCTTTGTGTTGCCCTATAGACATGGAGGCTCAGGGAACTGGGACAAAAATGCAAATACTCTGGCTACTGCTATTGTTACAAGTAATAGACTCTCCCTTGTCTCTGACCCTAGATTCTTGTATCTGTTATCAGTGCCCATGAAACTATGGCAGGTTAAAATGTTATCTTGCAAATAGGGTAAAATTTCCCACCTTTTACAATTCTTGACATTTCCCTCACTCACATACCTACTCTTCCCCTGAACTGGGCACTGAACTAGTTTGGGGTATTTCCCCTCAGACCTCTAGAGTTCTTTTCCTCTGAAGCCTAATTTCTATAGCTAATTAATAACCCCCGTAAGACTAGTCTTGTCCTTCTCTTCTTCTTAATCAGTCTTCAGTGTTACTGTCAGAATGATCTTTCTAAAATAATAATTATAGATAATTCTCCTGATAAAATCTTGCATTGTTTTTCCTGGAAAGGTAATGATGTCAGGATAATTGCAAATAATTAGGTGGAATGGCATCAAAATTTTTCATGAACCACTCCCCTACCTAATTATTCCACTTAATTTCTCATGTCCCCAAAGTGCATACTGTGTTCCAATCTTAGCAAACTATGGATTCTTCACATTCCTAATATTCTTCCACAGTCATGCCTTTGTACAGGCTAGAACAAGCCACCACATTCCCTATCCCATCCTGGCCTGGCGAATCTTGTCCATCAGTCAGGAGTCAACTAAAGGTCTCTTCTACAAAGAAATTTGTTCTGACATCCCACTTCCCAATATGACATAGATATATACCTCCTGCTTCTATAACACCTTAAACACATCTCCAAAATTATATTTATAGCATTATATCATAATTGTTGGCTTATTCATCTTCAAAACTGTATTTAATTATATTTAATGTTTGCTTATTATCTGCTAAAAAAGAAAGCTCTCTCTTGTATTCCCTGAGTATCACACAGTTTCCAGAAAATGCAGATATTCATTAATCCTTTCTTAGATACATAGCTGAGTATACATATGATGAATGAAGCAGAATGTAGACTTGTTCTAGAAAGAGGCACATACCCAAGTTTCTAACATGAAGGTTATTGATGTAGCTGTCTTTGGTATATGCAGAATGTAGGTCAACCTTTCACTACCTGTCATTTATGATAATTACTGACACATTATCTATAAAAGAATTATAAATATCATCAATGAATTGGCCATTCAATAATTTCTTGGCCTCTGTTGACACAGCTGGCCTTGGTCTATGTTGTTAACTTTATGCCAGTTTGAAAAAAAGTCATTTTAGTGATTGCAACAACTCTGCATGAATGAATCTAAGTCTAATAGTAAAAACAGGATCTCCTTGAGTTGCGCTGCGGGAAATCTGAGGACTGCATCTGGGAAATGTATGGTAACAACACCCAGATTCTGCTCCTGTTTTCCCATCAGAAAGAAGGAGTCCTCTGTGACTAGTTCCTTTTGGATCTAAACACAACCCTTTGCTTCCTCCTCCAAACTGACCCTACACTCCCAACAAAGCAAATCAAAGGAAGAAGGAGATATCTCTTTTGGAGCGAAACTGCCAAGTAAGGAAAATCAAGAACAAGCAACCAGGGAAAGTTGGGACTGGAGCCCAGCAGAGCAGCCCATGCCCTTCCTTCACCTCTCCTTCCTGTGTATATTTTCATAGTCTCTCAGTTTCAGCTCACTGGCAGCCCTAGGAAGGAATGCCAAGTGGGAAGATATGACTGAGGGAAGAAGTCTGAAAAGTGAAATGCCCCGGGCTCCCTGTTCTAACCAAGGAGGAAACTCCCCTCCCTCCCACAGGCCAGATGGCCTCAGATAGCAGCCCACAGGCATGCATTGCCTAGTCCCCTCCAAGGCCCGGCCCCGGGAAGAACCTGTGATTAGCTGGTGTCACATCATCAAAGTGCAGAGGAAAGAGGCTGGCCAGAGTCACTCAGAGGAAGGAGATCCAACCAAGATTCCTACCTGAGACAAAAACCCTGTTCTCTGGAAGAGGGGTGGACATGGGGACAGATACTTCCTCTATGAGACAGCTTTGAAGTCATCCCTTAGTAAACATGCCTCCTCTCCAAGCTGTGCACACACACCAGGCTGCCACCCACAATTCTACCTCTACCACCCAGAAGCAACCCCCGGGGGGAATGGCTTTCCTCACACTGAGGATGAAGAGGAGGACAGTGGGGACGCCCATGACCTCTTGGTGTTGGGCACTGAGGACTGTGGTGCTAGTTTCCTGCTGCCACAGGGAGCTGGTATTAGAAGGGTCTGCACCGAGTTTGAACAGGCATATTTCTAAAAATTTTTTTCCTAAATGTAATATTTATGACAGGAAATCAGGTTAGACATTCCCGAAGCTAGCAAGAGCTTATGAACACACTGTCCTATCCTCCCTGGACATGTCAATGCAGTTAATCTTTTGAAGGAAGACCTAAATACCTCACTCCTTTACATTTAACCTGAGCCATTGGAGGAATGCAAACACTGATTTGGAGCCAGGCCTCTGGTAAAGGATTACCATATGTGGGCCACAAGGAAATTCCTCCCTGCTGCCAGAATTCATACTGCAGGGAGCTATGAATAGAAAGTTTGTGCATGGTTATGAATATGGATAAAATACATCACTCATGGCCAGGGAATGGCAAGCAAAATTGAAAACACATATTTTGGAGCACATAATATTTTCAAAAATATATTTAAAAGAAAATAAACACAGATTGTGTGTGTTCATTTACTGCTTGAAGTACCTTTGGGGGAAAGAGACATCAACAAGTTTTCTTTCCAAACCATTTGCTTTTCCTTGTGCTTTTGAGCACAGAGCTGGACCCTCTGGGAAGGAATGGGGTCTTGCAGAGTGCAAGGTAAGTAGTTTTCCTGGCAGACATGTTATCCTTTTCCTGGAGAAGACAAGTAGCTGAGACTTTGAGCGTGTCCAGAAGGGACTATGTGGCTTGGGGAGATGTGTTCAGTTCATTCCTGTTAGTACAGTTTACTCTTCTACAGTCTCGGAAGGATTTTACTGGCTTTTGCATTTTATGCTTTCATCTTTTTCCTTGTTAGATTATTCACGGACATCAAGACTGCATCTATGTTGTTAAGCATCCAGGTGAAACTGAAAATTTGCCATTTCATGTCAAACATAGAGTCTGGCCTCTAGCAAAATTAAGAAAGAGAAGAACATGGTTTTCATATTTGACCCCCCTTTTCACAACCACCCTCCTTTAGGGCCAGTTGACCTCTTGGATTGGATGGCTTGTTTACTTTTCCCCTTCTCTCTTTTATTCTGCTTCCCTCCAACTAAATTTACCTGCTCTCTTTCCCATCACCTTGAGATCCTGAGATCCACTGTGGGATAGCTAATTCGTCTGAGAATTCGGTGTGTTATTCAGTGGTCAATTCCAGGTGACATATTTTCATTTAATGTGGATCCTCACATTTTCATTTTCTCTCCTCCTTGCTTCCTCATCCTCAGAAACTCCCTCACTCAAAATAGTGAGCTCCAGCAACACAGACCACAGGACACACTGTTATCACTGACTGCATTTTACACCGTCCTGTGCCCCAAGGACAGTAATCTATTGTCTGCCTGGGATCCTATGACATCACCTGGTACCAAAGACTCTTGCCCAGACAGAGAGGTGTTGTGTCAATTCTATTATTTCTTAGAAAAAAATAAGAAGATCACCAACTGTTATTGTTTGATTTTGCAAGGTCATCATGTAGGACTCGGATTAATGGCTGTGGTTAGGGAGGGTGAGGGTTTCCAGTCCTCACATTCAGTTCACATGAGACCCAGCTATACCTTGTTTTCTGTTTTTGATTTTTGTGATCCTCTATCTGAATGCTGAAGCTTTCTTTGCAACCCTGATGACACTGGTGAGAACAATAAGGATCTCCTGGAGACAATCCTTTCCTCCTAGGAAGGAGCTACCTTCAGATAGCTTCCAGAGTACAGAGATCTTTTAACTTACTTTGCATAGTATTTGGCCTAGTGATTATTCCTGAGTGTTGAATAAAAATTATTTTAAGGTGGTCACTCCACTTAATGTATGTGATGATGATGTTGGTAAACTTTAAACTAAAGATATGTCATCTGCAGTTATAGGATATCACTAATGATACTCTATGATGTTTATTTTCTGTCTCCTCTCCTAGAAGGTAAGATCCATGCAGACAGACTTGTTTGTTACTGCTACATCCTGAATGCCTAGAACAGTGTACTTTTCTTTTTAAAATTTTTTTACCAGCTTTATTGAGGTATAATTGATATAACAAAGAACTAAAAATGTTTAATATGGACAGGTAGATGAGTTTGGACATGTCAAAACCCCCACGAAGCCATCACCACAATCAAGATAATAGACATAGCCAACACCTCTTGAAGTTGCCTCATGTTCCTTTGTTTTTGTGTGTTTTTGTTTCCTTTTGTTTTTATGGTAAGAACCCTTGATATGAAATCTACTCTGTAAACAAATTTTGCAGTGCACAATCCCTTATTATTAACTACAGTACTGTATTCTACAGTAGATCTCCAGAACGTATTCATCTGGCATAACTAAAACTTTATACCCATTGGATACCTCTCCATTACCCCCCCAGCCTTGATGTCTTTAATATAGACACTTAATAAATATTTGTTGAATGGATGAATACTTAAAGATTTAAAAAACCTTGAAGAGGAAGCAATTTCCTCTTCCATAGCAAATTTTCGTGTTCATTCTTCTACGGACAAAGTGCCTTTCTCTACGCTGTGCCAGACCTACTTTTTCTTGACTGCTGTTACCCCAGACTTTAATGAATGGTTGACCTACTTGGTGCAATTTTATTTTTTTTGATAGTGTGGTATTTTTGGAAGGTACATACCTGATAATATTTCTTATCCCTGACACTGATGTGGTGACTAAAAAAATATACCCCAAATATATGCTCTTGTTGCTAAGTAATTTGCCAATGTTTTAATAGGCAGCAAAGGAGGATGTTTTCATAGTATTTAGAAATAGAGACAGCAAAATAAACCGTCCATTTTCCTCTCTCAGATCTGCCTTGTTCTTTTATAAATAAATATTGTACATACATACACACACATATATACACACAAATACACATACAGGGTATATAAATAGATAATTAGAAATAAACTGTGGTATATATCTCGATTTAAGAAGGTTAACATTTCCAGAAAACTCTTAGGAAAATTAATTACAGGAGAAATATGTTCCAAATTGCTTCAAGGTTACTTGGAAAGTTATCTCTTTATGAAAAATGGCTTAAATACTGAATTCAGGTCAATTTTCTACAAGTTTTGTTTTTATAGGAGAGAAAAACCGATCAAGTAGTGATTTATAAGATTTTCATTCTGTTTTTACTGTTGTTTTTACTTCAGGGAACTTTTCTTGAGAACCACGCGTATTTCCAAAACTTAGATTTTATTTACGTGCAACAATCCCGGAAAAGAAGTAATGAGTGGATACATTTAGGATTGTGTATGGACTATCACTGTCTTCCTGACTGTTTGGAAGAGCATTTAGAAGTAGGAGAAGCAGTATTGTTTGTATTTAGAAGTAGGATTTAGAAGTAGGAGCATTTAGAAGTAGGAGAAACAGTATTGTTTCCCATATCTGGGAAAAGAAGAGTCATAAGTGAAAATTATTTGAATTATTTTATTTGCCTGTACAACTGACACACAGACATTTTGTGTCTTCTATGATATAAATATAAAAATTTTGCAACATAGATTTTTGTCATCTTTGCAACTACAAATATCTGTAGTCATGTTATAACCAGCTCACCGGTCCTTTTTGGCATCAAAGTTGATACTTTATCAACTGACAAATTCTTATTAAATGCTATGTTGATTCTATACAGGTAAAAAAATAACATTTTCTCAAAAACAAAGGAAGCGAAAACATTCAGTTTGGAATGTACATTCATACCAAAAAATACAAGGTTCATGACTCTGCCAATGAACTGTTCCCATTCTATGAACTGCAATTTTTAGCATATTGAAGAATGGCTGCCTAACTGATTAGCCATGATCACTTATGCCTTTTTATTAAAAAGTTCATAATGTTATTGTTCATGTTGTTTTTCTTTTATTCTCTGATCTTCCTTTTCAGTTAAATACTGTCCTACATTTGCAAATGGGTTAGATAATCAAACTATTGTTAAGAAAGTATAAGTATAAAGTTGTAAAGGGATTCATCCTTTCATAGATTATCAAGAAATAGTAAAATAATCTGTTTTTAAATTTAAATACAAGAAAACAAAAGCTTCCTGCATAATCTCTAGACTAGAAATTCATAGCGGCAGGAACAATGGCTGTCTTGTTGACCATGGGCTACCAGGGACCCAGCATGCTGCCTGGCAGACAACAACTACACAATAGATACTTATTGATAGACTAGCACATAAGGAATATGTCCTGATAGAAAAGTCAGTTCAGAGATGTATCTTTCGCTAAGGGGAATGTCAAGCACACACTGTGCTAACTAGTCGTGCCCTTCAAGGAAATGACCAAAAACACATACGTAATTCAGAGAAGTAAACACCTTCAATAATTTTAGTAGAGCTTTCTATGTCCAGCACCATGTGAAGAATGTTACAAATTAGAAATCAGTAGTTTGAATAAACCTAGAGGCTGAATAGCTATTTCCAGCTTTTCGAATGTGCAAAACACATTTTTCCTCTTCAGCTTTTAGGAGAGACTTGAAGAATCAGCATCATTTCAGGAATTGTTTTCATGGCCTTACTCTCAAGGAATAGACAAAGGAAAGCCATGAAATATAATAACAACAAAAGCCAAATACACAAATGGACAGTTCAGATACACAAAACCCAAGGATTAATACAGACGAGTCCAAAATGGAACAGTTTTTGGGTCACCGACCTCTAATCATACCTGGTATGGGCCTCCTTTTTTTGTTGTTGTTATTTTCTTGGAATATTGCTATGTAATAAAAATCAGGTGTAGGGTAGAAAGTGAAAGATAAAACTGATGAGATAGGCAGGGTCTGGAGGGTAAGTAGTGTGTTACGACATACAGCGAAGGTGAAACTTTTAGAACAAGGGTGATTCCTTGGATGGGTATGATAAGGTGTGTTTTGAGGGTTTCGAGAAGAGTTGCAGGGAGAAGACTCAACATGATCCCTCTGTCCCTGTTCTAAAATAGGACATTACTCATGTCTTCAGAAGAACTCAGAGAGTCCTTCCAGAGAACTAGCTCCTCTTTCTTCCTCAACCTGACCTGTACTTATGACTGTGATCCTCGAATCTAGGCAGAGGCTTGTAAAGGTCCCAATCAATGTTGTTTGTGGAAGTGATGCCGTGTGACTACTTGAGGTTAGGTCATAAAAAGGATGTGGCTTATGGCCGACACCACCAGGGAGCATCAGACATATGTGTGAGAGAGACCCCCAAATTATTCCACTCATAGCGTCCGGTCTTCCAGTTGAAGCCCCCAACATCGCAGAGTAAAAACAGGCTGTATCTGCTTTCTCTGTGCCAACTCGTGACCTACAGAAACTGAGAGATAATAAATAATTATTGTTGGCATAAGTCATGTGTTTCAGGGTAATTTTTCACACACAGTAGATCACTAATGCTGCAGTTTACTATATGCCATGGGCTGGGTCCATAGGTCATATAGACCCTCATAGATGCTCACAAACTTTTAAATCTTAACCCATTTGTGAGATAAATTAGAGATTTCTTCTGAACCCTGAAACGATCATTTGCTTATAAAAACATACATGCTTTGATGGTGAATTCTGTAACAAAAAGGTTTTTCATGTGTTCAAGTCAATCCTTACATTTCAGGAAAAGTGTGTGTGCAAGTTATGTGAATATACATTATAAATAGACTTATTTGCTATTATGTATATGTGTATGAATGTGTGTATATACTATGAATATATATATAACATATATATTATATAATATGTATATAATTATATATACATATATATATATATAATTAACCTTGGTTCCACTACATTATGTATCTTTTCATTTCATAAAAAGTGATGAATGCAATCTGTCTTTGGGTAAACTACTAATAGGATTTATTGGGCAGAATAGGGAGTGTGCTAACTTGTAACTATGTGTGAGTGGCATAATTTTATAAATATTTTCATACAATGGAGCAGCCAGCACATTCCCTTACACATGATGCTTTTCTGCTGAACAAACTTGAGGCAAGACCTTCTGTGAATTTGGTCTTAGAGCTCCTGTTGTCACATCATCAATAAATGGTAAAACATTATTTTTTTTTTTTACATGCTAACTACTGATGAAAGACTTAATATGGGAAAACTGGAAAGTACACTCGGGATATAGGGACTACACCGCTATGAAATGCTACAATTGAAGAAGTCATATATTTTTACTTCACTGTTTCATCAGTGTTTCTAGCCCTACATTTCTTTCCACCAGATATTATATGTAGACTTATAAAATAGAACTGCTAAGTGAAACACTGTCATGTAGGGACAAGAAGATCCAATTAATGACTAGTAGATGTGTGGATGGTAAAACCCACATTATTTCCTTGCTGGCCATTTCATTCATTGAAGTGGTCAGAAATAGCTGTTTAATGCTGATTCCTGCTCAGGGGGTTCTTCATGTTGAGGCCCACGCTAAATGGAGTGTTAAAAAAAAAAAAAAAAGACTTCCCTTTGTAATCATAGTCAAGCTCAAATCCCATCTCTTCTGTAAGGTCTTCCCCAACTACCCTTGATCTCTCTCTCACCCTGATTCCCTGCTGCTAGATGCTGTGTAATCTGGCACTCTATTACCTATCATTCTCTTTCCTGATTCACAAATGCATTGCAATACCTTCACTTCTGCTAGCTTTCTGTGAGCAAGAATTGTTTCCTGCTTCTTTTGTGTTCTTCAAGACACCAAGTTTAGGGCTAGAACATATCGGCCATGAGATAAATATTTGCTTTTGGTTTACTCATTTGAAAACTGGACCAGACTAAAATGTACTTTGAATCAGATGATTATAATGATGATGCTTATATTGCTGATACCTAATAACATATTTTCCTTCCACACAATTAGAAGTATTTTCTCATTGGTCTTACAATGTGTAAGCATCAGAATGCATTTCTCACTGTAATTATTAACAGGTTACTGGGGCCCATTGTCCTTTAAAATAAATGTTTTCAAAACAGTTGGGGAATAATAGGCAAATTTATGAAAATATGCAAGAAATTTCCCAGGGTAAGCATTTTATTGAGTGGTTATGAATCACTGGATAACAAGCAAGGCATGTTTCATACAGAGAGAGGGGCTGGATTAATGAATCCCTAAGATATTTTCCACCTCTTTAATATTCTGACACCTTCTATTGAGCAGCAAGGGCAAATCTCAGATCATGCTAATGAAAACGTTCAGATTAAATATATTTGCATGTATTTGGTTGTATAGGTCGGTCTATCAAAACCACGATCAACAGCAAGGTGGCATTTTACTGAACCAGTGCACAAGAGTACAGGCTGAAAAAGGCTCCAATGTATCTTCATATTTCACTGATGAAAATCCGTCTGAAAAATGGTGTTTATAAAAACATTCCTTTGTTGATTGTCTGCACCTCCTGCAAGGTTCAAGTGAGGGGTCTAAGAATTTGGGGAGGGCAAAGGCAGTGATGGGTGAATGCATCCTTTCTCACCATTTTAGAGGTCATCCTCAATAAGGCCACTCTTCTGTGGGAGGTGGAAAGGAATCTGACGGTGCCTGTTTGTTTTGGCAGCCCGTGTCCTGAAGATGCACACATCCAGAGAGCGACAGAGAGCCATTTTTCCAGGCCAAGCCTAACTTGTGTTTCCATCACACTGTGGGAAACTGCAAATGCAACCCACACGGGCTTGTCCCCACCTGTGTACAAACAACCCTCTGCTTCCAGAGATACCGTCCCTAAGTCACCTTTCATTCATTGATGATTCATTTTACCAATTAAGGGAAGAAAAGGCCAAAGAGGTGTCTTTCATATCTTAATGATCAAGGTTTATCAAGGCGATAAAGACTTTCTTCATCATTATTATCATCAACATCCATGACAGGAGAGGCAGCAATGCCAACAGAACGCCCAGACATATTAGGTCCCCGAGGACTCCTTCTAATCCTCAGAATATCAATTTATTGCTGTCCTTGATGTTCATAAACTTATTATTCTGAGAGCCGACATTCAAAGGGTCCTCAAAATTAGCTCTCTAACCATTACTGAGTGTAATTAGACTTCGTTAACATAATCTCACAGCTTAGAATTCTTCACAAATCACCTGTTCAAATCCCCAGGTTCTCAGAATATAAGGTATCAGCATAGGTTGAATCCAGAAGGGATATGAAGCAAAATTAAGCACCATTATATGAAAGGGTTTAAAAGTCTCATACACAGACTGTCTAGCTGCCTACAAACCACAAGCATCACAGCTCATGAAACAACTATTCTGGAATAGTGTGTTAATCCTTATTAATTGCTTCCACATCTTTTTCTTCAGAGCACACTCAGATTTTTCCTTTGTCTTACTCTTCCTTCTTGATTTTGAACGCACTTTACGTATGTATTCACTGTTTTACTTAAAACATCAATGGAAATTTCTGGCATTTTGTCGAGAAAAATTCTCCGTCAAACTCTGTTCAGACTTCTGTTAGTCAAATTAGTAAGCGGGCAATTGTGTTTGAGCAGGGACTTTCTAGCCATTCACAGCCAGCTAGACCAGTCACACAAAAACCTGTTTTTCTGAATCAGGTATAGGCATAAAAATCATAATAGTTAGCCTTTTATCAACTGTTAACACCTTGTCAAGCACTATACTATTTTACATGCATTAACTCATTTAAACTGTATTACAAACCTGCAGAATAGGACCTGGGATTATCCTCGTTTCTAAATGGGACATAACAGTTGAGTGACTTGCCCTGTCATGAAGGGAATGCAGACCGGAGATGACATATATTGACATATAAGCGTAGCTACAATAGTGAATTAATTGTGCATCTTTGTGATGGCACATTGAATGGTTTTACTTTTTTAAAAAAAATCCATGAGACACAACTATTGATTATGGCAGTATGGTGGACAGGGATTTCTGAGCAACTTTCTGCTGAAAACAACTAAAATGCCGACTAAGACAAATACATCAATAACCTGGCAGTATAGGAAAAGATAATTAGAGGGCATTTAGAGGGCAATTAGAGGGCATAGAAATAAAAATCAGAAGGATGACCTGAATTCTGCTTTTATCTTAAGAGTTGTCAGTAAAACCTGGTGTGTTTGAACTTATGAAATGAAAAGACATATAATTACTTAAACCAGGGCTATATAAAATATATATATATACACACATATATATTTATATATACACACATGTTTTATATTTATATAATGTATATCTAGATATATAATATAAATGTATCTCTATTTGTAGTATAAACACATATATACATATATACTAGCATATAAATTTATTTATAGTATACACACACTTTTTCTCAAATGTAACTATTGACTTGAACCCATGAAAGACTTTTTTGTGACAGAATTCACTGTTAAAGCCACTCATAAGTGAATGATGTTTCCAGGGTTCAGAAGTAATCTCTAATTTATCTTGCAAATGATCTGAACAGGATCTAAAAATCTTTGTGCTTCTTTGAGGATCTTTGTGACCTACAGGCCATAAAGTCGATGTAAGATATGCAGATATACATCAACTGGGAGCAACATGAGCAATTGTTTTCTAGGCCTAGATAATAATTATCTTTCAATATAATTATCCCTGTGGTACATAATAGAGTTTTGATTTTTCTAGAGATCCCTTTTACAACATTTTGCATCTTTGAAAAGGTTTTTGGTGCAGGATGTTGTTTTCCTGGGTAGGTCAAAATATTCCCTCTCCACAAGGAGCTTGTAGACTTGTTTCTACTTGATCAGTGACTTGAGTAATTAAAAACCTAGTGCATGAGACCAGGGCTGTTACCAACATCCAATTTAGGAAAAATATCTCTCATACATGAGGATTTTTCCTTCAGGGAAGAGTTTAGTCACCTGGCTCTTGTACCTCATTATTAATTCACCATTAACTATCTTAAAAATGATTTACAATCACTGCAGAACTGGCATCAATAATTTTGGCTTACTACTGACAAATACGAATGTATCATAGGATGCTTCCTCAAAACACAGACCCCTGGTTTCTAAGGTTGAAAAGAATTTTGCAGCATCTTTAACTGAGGTTTGGATGATCTGAACTTCTTTAACTAGATGCAGACTCTGTGTCGCTCATACCACAGATACTAACTCAGTTTTTGTTAAGCAAACAAAGAAACAAGTATTACCTTAAGAGAGTTATACTTTTTTTGAAAAAAAAAATCTATGCTTTAAAGCAACATTGAAATGACTTTTAGGGGTGCCTGGGTGGCTCAGTGGGTTAAGCCTCTGCCTTTGACTTAAGTCATGATCTCAGGGTCCTGGGATGGAGCCCCATCCGGCTTTCTGCTCAACAGGGAGCCTGCTTCCCCCTCTGCTTGCCTCTCTGCCTACTTGTGATCTCTTTCTCTCTGTCAAATAAATAAATAAAATCTTTAAAAAAAAAAAAAAAGAAATGACTTGTAAAAACTTTTCAATGACTCAAAATTTTTTACTCTAAAAAAATAGTCATTTAGAATATAAGTAGCTGAAGAATTTTAGGAAATTGAGTGCCAGGAATACAGCAATGAGAAAAGACAGACTGAAGTCTGGGCTTCGTGGAGTTTCCATTCTGAGAGGGAAAAGCAAGAGCACATATCATACATGAGCATATTTATACTATGAAATGTGGCCCTGACATTTAGCTGTGACTACCCTTATTTCTTTTCCAAGGATAAAGAGGCACAGAGCAGGCATAATTTAAAAATTATTTATAATTCTTTTTAGACATTCCAGAGCAGTCAAAACAAAACAAAACAAAACAAAAACTTAAGGTAAAAAGTTTTTTTCCCTTCAGTCAAAAGTAACAAATGAGTGAAAAATTGTAATAACTGCCTACCTATGAGAGATCCACATCTCATCCTTTGGCCCCACAGCCAGGCCTGCCCTTTGCTCTTGTTCACTCATCTATCAAGATCTATATTAGTCTTTGTTTAGATTAGCTGTTTCAATTTATTTAAACCCAGGATTATGTTAAATTTTTAAGCAATGTTTTAATTATTTTTGTTAAATTATCTACTCATTTTGACCACTTTGTGAACCAACTAATTATTTGCTCATCAATTAGTCTGACTTGTGAAGAACACATTAATCTAGTGGTCTATGAAGTTGGATCCTTGTTTAACAGAACTCTGAGACATCATAATAAGATTGTTTCTCAACAAATTTGAGTTGTTGGTTGCTGCCCATCTGTTAACAGGAGTGAAAGACTGTGGTTGATGCGTAGGCTACTAACAGTCCCAAACCAGTTCCACAGGTCAGGGGTCAAATAAAATTGAAAACCTCAGTGTAGGGGAATTGCATCTATGACTCTGTCTTCCATATCTGGAATGGCTTTGTTGCTACAATCACTCTAGTTGCTGAAAAGAAAAGGCTCCAAGTTATGATCCCACCCACCTCTTTGTCCTCAGGGTTAGTCATAGGCCCCTACTACAGCCTGGTGTTCCCTATTATTAGTTCTAGAATAAGTCATCTGGTACATTTATTCCTCCAGGCATTAGAAAAAACCACATTTTATGCAAAGGCCAATCCCCAGCAAAGCCTTTCCATTGGAGGACATATACAATTTAAAAGAGTTTTGAGGAGACCATAAATATTCTAGAGCTATGGAGAGACTCTGAAGACCATGTAAGGTTTTCCAAATATTTGTGATTTGGAAAGTCTGGGATCAACCAAATATTCCTAAGTCAAGAACATGCCCCAAGACTCAACTTTCTGTCTAGGTGTGAATTTAGTGGCTAAGAGCATAGGTGGTCCTGGGTTCATTTCTATAGCCACTAACTAGCTCTGCAGTCTTTGGCAAGATATCTGCCCATCTATGCCCTTAATCTATAAAACATTTGTATGGTTATCATGGAGATTTATAGGTCAGCAAATAAGTGAAAGCAAGCACTTAGGTCAGTATTCAGTAAGAGTTTGCTATTATTAGCTGCTTTAGGTGTAATTTTATTCTGTGCCTGGCTTTCAACTCTAGAATGAATGTCATCTAAAGCCATTTATTTCAAATTAATATTCACAACGCATAACTGGGTAGTAAAAAGTACATGAAATTCACAGTAATGAAGTAACATATTAAAGACCAACATAAGCATGAGTATACTGTAAACATGATGCCTATAGTTGACAATATTGTATTGTTTGCTTAAAAATGTGTTAAAAGGGTAAATCTCATTTTAAATATTCATACTACAGTAAAAGGAAAAATTAATAAAAATAAGATTTAAAAATAATAAGTTCAGTTTCTCAGTAAAAAATAAGCATGAGTATTCTTTCATGAAAATTTGTTTCAAATTATATATTTGGATGGAATATGTGTGTGTGTGTGTGAATGTGTGTATACCGGTATAAGGTGTATTTCTTAATATGAATCATATCCAAAAAGCTAGAGAAGCATTGATGTAAAGTCCATTGTGTTAAATTAATTTGTTTGGTCTGATAGAAATGAACCTCTGTTCTTGGTAGAAAGGGAAAAGTTCATTATGCAAAATACCAAATGACTCAGCAGTTCTCATCTTGATATTGTTGAATTAAATTCACTGATAATGTGGGGATTAAAAAAGCAGAAGAGGCTATATGTAGGAATCATATTAAGTGATTTAGCTTTACATGGGCCAATGGCTTCATGAGATTGGCTCAGGGTCTATGAGTTCATTGTGTAAAACCAGCTATTTTATGCCCAATATACCCCTTCCAAGACGAAAGCATGAAGCCATAAATCATATTACATCGCAGATTTGGTGCCGTTGTGCTAGGCTGCACTGTTGACATGTGGGAAGATACACAGCTGGTGAATAAAACACACTTTAAAAAACAAACAGAACAAACAAATTTTCCTCCTCTTCTGCATCTTGGTCCACACGACCAAGATGTATATAGTATAATAGTATGGCTTTTAAAAATTAGCTTCAACTGATTTGTGTTCACTGTATCAAACAGATGAAGGGGATTCCTAAAGAAGTGGCTAAAACTGATTGCATAAACATTCTTGGTAACTAATGAAAACAGTCCAAGAGTATAGGGACCTGATTCTTTCACCTTTCCCAGCTCCAGGGAATTAAGGTCTCACATAACATGGGTTTCGTTCAGTGTTTTCCACTCCAACAGAAGTTTTCTTTGTGAGACTCCTTCAAGTAGCATACCGATGGGGCTAAAGGAATGACTTTTAAAGAATCTGTTCTGTTTTTTTCCCAGATTTTTCAAATATATTAACTTTGGTTTCAGCTCATCTTTCCCACAGAAAAAAGTGGGGAAAAAAGTGCTTGTTTTCATCTGGCCTGGGCTATGATGTTTTCCTTCGGTACAGAGAGAAGTTGAGAGGCCATGTGTCTGGGTCACAAAGACAGATCTCAGCTGTGTTTTCCAACGTGCAGGTAGGTGGTCTCAGCCTTCTTGGCAGAACACAGTAGTCATATAATAAAATGACTCCAGGGACAAAGTGCCTTTGTCAACCTGCCATCAAAGACGGGGATTCCTCCTCTCTTAATATAACAAAGTTGTTCTCTTCAGTGTTGCAAACCTTCAGAAAACCCCCAAACTCTGTAGGGTAAAGAATTCCAAGCGAGCCCCTCCCTGAAAACAACAACAAATAAGCAAGATTCCTTAAGATGTGTATGGGTCACATCAGTGAAACACTAACTGTACCCGAGTTACAAAAATATCACGTGAACAACACAAGAACTACACAAGTGATACATAGCTTTGGTGGACAGGCCATTGAGAGAATCACATGCCAGCCACATAAAATCTATTATAAAACACTAGAACCACACAAGCTAAGTTATATTATGCAATTGATAATGAGTAAAATTCTGCCCATCACTCCGTTCATGGGAATAGAGCCGTGACAATCTTGTGATCAATTAAATTAGATAGGCCATAATCTCTTGCAGAAATCTTTTTTATGATTTATAGATTTAGGGATCTTGGACTACATAAATTATGGCCTATAAACTGTTCGTGGTTTGTTGAAGGTCTTTAGAAGCCTTCACTAGTTCCACATTGAATAACCAACAGATTAACATATTTTTATGATAATATGTTTCTTTTATCTTGTTTCCTTTAGCTCCATTTCCCTGCATTATTTTTATATGTAGCAATAAACGAACAAACAAACAAACAAACCAGGGACTGAATTCTGTTTCTTCAGCATTGCACGCATAAATGCTCATTAGAGGACATGATGGAACTGAGCTGGAATTTGGGATGCAACTATAAAAAGAAATATTCCCTCTCCCAAGTCTAGGAGGGAAGGCAGATTGAAAGGTGAAAGGGCTTAACTTGCTTCTGTAGCCTCATTAAAAGAAGCATGCAACCAGAGTAGAAGTTTCTGGGTTAAATAACCCCAAGAGCATAAAACATTATTTGCCATTTTAGTGTGGGGTCACTATTCAAACACAGCATCTTTACTGGAGACTACTACTATTATCTTTGTCTTCACAGTCATATTTTTACTTTTACAATATATTGTGATTTTAATTATTTTATGGCCCAACTTTGTCATATCAATTGTTTAAATTTACATACCACCTAAATGTCTTAAATACTACTACTATTTATACTTGCGATAGTTTCTTAAATAGCAAGTTAGTTCTACATTTCATGTGAGGAATAGAATAAAATTAATGAAGAATAGGTTATGAGTTCAGTCCCTGTCTATCTAATTTAACACACTTCTCTTCCAAGGCCAGGGAAAGCAGCTTTGTCCCTGCTATCCCTCTCACAAATATAAGTCCTTGACCCCACAGTAATTGAAAGGGAATCAAAATAGAGTTCCATCACCAGTGCTGAGCACACTACTGAAATCCCAGGACTTGGAGACTGTGGTTCTAAATAAGAACATTTTCATTTCTTTTCATTGATTATCAACAATCTAAGGAGTCAAAGATGCTGACCTAAAACCACAGAGGCAAGATATACCTATATAATTTTTAACTAGAGAAATAGCTTTAGATAGCAGGCAAAAAGGCAACGGATCTCTGAGAATCTTAGTATTTGGAGGCCAGATGGAGTTTGCTCCACCTCCACATAAACTGTGATCGCTACTTTTACTATTTAGTATTTTGTTCAGTGTGATTTTCAGGGGTTCCAGTGATAAGCTTGTCTTAATGGGGATTCCATGATCTGAGAGATCTCATCAATAGGAAGTTTATTCTAGTGTGGTTCTTATGTTTTTAACCAGACATTTTTGAGGTCTTGATGAAGTCCAACTATTTCTGTGTGGACCACATGAATTTTATGGGAGTCATTCCATTTATTTTTATTTAGGGAGGAACCTGTCAGGAATTTCTTTTACCACTGAGCAGACACTTTTTGTGATTATTATTTGTTCTTTGTAGAATACTGATGGAGTTTTTGATGTGTTAGAAGTTCAACAGAGCTGAGAATTTAAAGATCATAAAGGAGAATTTGGAGAGAATTTAAAAGTTTATGGTAGAGAAAATAGTTTCTAGCTTGGCAATTGACAAAATGAAAAATGATAATTATAAGTTTGAGTCCCATGATTCAGTGCTATTTATATAGATATTTCAATTATTTTAACTATATTGGTTGGTAAACTTGGTAAAAAAATCAATAAATTCACCAAAATAATTATTCATACCAGTAGTTTAATCCCTCGCAGATGAAATATTGATTTGTTTGACAATTTTTCGCTTTTCTATTATTTGACCTTTTGGAGATAAGAATTAATCAAGAGTGGTGAGGAAAAGTCAAATCTAAATGGAAAACATCCTAATTGTATTTTGATGAGGTTAGTGAACATAGTAAAACAGAAAGATAGTAGGGCAGGAAATAACATTGACAACTTTGTAGAGAGGTAATGGAATAGAATAGAGGCCGCTGTATTACTCATATCATTTAATTGTAAAAGAATAAATAAAAAGGAGGAAAAAGAGAATTACAAAATTTCTTTCATCCTTATTTTTCTGATTTCACATTAACCTTAGCTTTCATATCCATCTCTTCACAGACCTGCAAATGTCCTACTTATTTTGCTTTATCTTTTTGGCTTTTTGTTCTCTCTGCCAAAAATGCCTTCCTTTCCCTCTCTGTTGATCAATATATAACCCACTCTTCAAGTCCTTGTCCTTCATAATACCTCCCCTGACTACTCTTATTCACCCTGATCTCAACCTTTACTGCTATGAACCAGAATTCTCCAAAATAGACGAACTGAAGCATTTGTTTGTCTTACAGCTTTAGTAGATTGCAAGTGTTTAGTGAAACAAAGCCTTGGTTATCTCACAATAAACTAGCTTACCACTTTGAAGAGGTATTAAAAAAAAACAACAACTAATGTGATTAAAAAGTAAGGGGAGACAAAATAAAAAAGAAAAGACAAAGAGCAGAAAGATGGTGGCAGTGAATAGATAAACTAAATCTGTGGATCAAGTGAAAATATAGCTTAAAAGAGGCAGTGACCCAGCATGTCCAGCAAACAAAAAAATTATGGGACATGCAAAGAAACAGGAAGATGTAATCCAAAATCAAAAGCAGAATCAGTTAGTAAAAGAAGACTCACAGTTATCAAGGTGAAACATTTCATCAGAAAAATGGAAACCGTAAGGGGAAATAAATGGAAATTACAGAATGAAAAATACAGTATGAAAAATGAATTCATGGGGTGCCTGGGTGGCTCAATGGGTTAAAGCCTCTGCCTTCGGCTCAGGTCATGATCTCAGAGTCCTGGGATTGAGCCTCACATCGGGCTCACTGCTCAGCAGGGAGCCTGCTTCCCCCTCTCTCTCTCTGCCTGCCTCTCTGCCTACTTGTGATCTCTCCCTCTCTGTCAAATAAATAAATAAAATCTTAAAAAAAAGAAATGAATTCATTTGATGGGCTTAATAGTAGACTGGACACTGCTGAAAGAGGATCAATGAACTTAAATTTAAAGATTGACCAATAACACTTATGCACACTGAAGCACTAAGGAAAAATAATGCAAAGAGAAAAAGAAAAGAAAAAAGGTCATAAACTAACAGGTGTCTGAGATCTGTGATACTTAACAGATTCAACTTTAGTGAACCCCAAGCAAGACAAATATAAAAGAAACCAAAACTAAGTACATCATAGTCAATCTGCAAAATGCTAAGGATAAAGTGATCTTGTTAGATTACATTCCAGGAAATATCAATTAAGAATAAGAAAGGCTAAGTTCTTACTAGAAACAACGGAGGCCAGAATACAGGAAGATGACTTTAAAGGACTGAAAGTAAAAAAATATATATATATATATATATTGTACCATGTTAAAGCTGACCAAAGAAAAAAATCAATGCTGAGAGAATTCATTTTCAGGAATTCTGAACTATAAGAAACACTAGGAGTTCTTCTGTGGAAGGGAAAGTGATACTTGTGAAAACTCTGATTGGTGGGTATAAATAAGGAGCGTCATAAAGGAAACCATTCACAAATCATCAGAAGAATGATAAACAGAACCCAATCTATCTTCAATGCAGCTTTGAGACATCTTGAAACCTCAGGAACATGCACACACAGAAAGAAAGGAAAAAAAAAAAGAAAGAAAAGAAAAAAGAAAGGCTACCAAAATAGAGGTCAAGTAAGGGTATGTAGAGATGAAGGAAAGGAATGACCCAGCATTCAGTCAATGCTGCTGGAGCAACTTTCCCCTAACAAGTAGCATATAAGATGGTTTTCAAATAAAAACCTCCTAACTTACAGCCATGGGAATGCTGAATGGACTGCTCTGTGGAGTTTCCATGTCCTCCATTTGAAATTAAGTCTTAAGAGATGGAAATGCATGGGGAATCCCATAAACGAGCCACATTGACCATTTCTAACATGGCTGCCCATAAACTAATCTTAGCCTAGCATGTAGAATGATCCTTTAGTTTGTGACCCAAATTCCACCTATGTTCCTCTATAAACTAACCTCAGTATAGTATCAAGAGGGATTCTTTGAAAACTTGAATCAGATAATAATGATCCCATTTAAAACCCGTTGTGACTTCTCATCTCAGTTAAACACAAAGCTAAAACCTTACCAAAGCTTATAAGGTCCTCTCTTTTGTGACCCTCATAAACTCTCTGAAGTTCTCTCCGCCCTTCCTACCATCCTAGTAACACTGGTATGCTTGCTGTTCCTCAAACACACTAGGCATTTTCTTGCTTTAGGGCCTTTCCTCCTTTGTTCCAGCTGTTCTCTCTAACTGACATTCTTTTGCCCCATACCAGCAATGCTGGGGACTTCTCAAAGTCATCTTTTCTTAAATTCACCTTTTTAAATAAGGCCTTCCTTGACCAATTTTTTGTACTCCTCTTGCATCCTCTCTATTCCTCTTTCCTACTTTTTTACTACATAGCATTTAAAACTACCTGATAGAACTATCCATTTCACTCATTTATTTCCTTTCTCTGTCTCCCTTTATTAGAATTATGCTCCCTGTTTACTTCCCTCCTGAATCCTCAGTGCTTTGAATAGTACTTGGCACAGAGTAGGTAATTCATGAATATTTACTGAATACATCAATAAAATAAGAAATAGTATAATTGTTGCACAGGAGAGAGAAACATTTATGAATAGATTGTGAGCGATTCACTAGAAAATTCTGCCAGGTGAAGATTTTGTAAAGGCTGAGAACATTTTGTAAGAAAATGTTTCTTCCCAAAACTCTAAAAAAAGCTTGTTTAGTCTCCAGTTTTCCGAGCCTCAAATTTCCCAACTATAAATTGAGAATCATAAAATACATATGTCTTGGGGATGCTGTGAAGTCTAAATAAAATTAAAGTTCATGAAGCACCAAGTAGAGTTGCTCCAAGTCTTCACATGGAGAAGCTTGTCTTCAGTATGTATTGTTCCCCATAGCAGTTTTACTTACTGTCATCCAGGGAAACCCTAAAAGTATCTCAAGAACCACACCTGGGACAGTATTACTCTTCTTCTAAGGAGGAAAAAAAAAATGTCTACCTCATCCACCTATCAACCAAACAAAAATAGTCTTTAGTAAGAAGACAGTCTGAGGCTTCCTTTATGCTTCTCCAAGTTGTTTTTTTTCCCCCTCCTCAATTTGAAAAGTTAGCTAATCTCGTTCAAATTCTAAGAAAGTAATTTGTACAATTAATTATGTGTACATAACTTATGAAGAGATGTTTGCAATATTTCTTCATCATTATCTCCGCATATATACCTATCCTGAGTTATGCATAAAGATGCTCACCCAAAAATCATTTGCTGGATTTCTTAGAAAGACAAAATGGCAACATGGTTACCCAAAATTTTGTGATGTTTCTGATTAATTTAGGAAGTGGAAAAGAATCACAGAAAGAAAATGTAAATATTAGGTCAACCACCCTAATAAGTAAGTAATATGATGATGTCGACAAAGCACAGGTGAAAGGGAGAAGCAGGCTTCCCGCAGAGCAGAGAGCCCGATGTGGGGCTCGATCCCAGGGCCCTGGGATCTGACCTGGGCCAAAGGCAGATGCTTAACGACTGAGCCACCCAGGCACCCCAGTTTTTTAATAACCTTTCCCAGACTAAATGAATTAATCTCTGATTTGTAAAATTTATGTTCTATTTCCACTTATGGAAATATTTTTCATCTTTCAGGGTCCTCTGAGCCCTGATATTTTCAATCCCATGTTCTGGGTTTGTTCCTGGGAAGAACATTTCACCAGAGTTATCATTTCCATGGAATATCAGAGGTTTAACCTCTTAATTTTGGAGCAAATTTTAGCAGCTGTGTTTCATTAAAAGCCCTAACCCAAGACAGTATTCAACTACAGAAATACATAAATGTCTCTCATTTCTTTACTTCTAAGGAAGAAACATCAAGCTTCATGCGATAAACTTTTTTCCTAAATATATGCTTTTGATCAGCTTCTTTGACCTCAATAAAACATCTTAATAGGTGTCTTGATAATGAGGTATGAGGGAAAACAGTGTTGTCCCCAAGCACGTGAAGTGTCTGGCTTGTCCATGGACTTACCCTTACTCCTCTGTTACAGGACCTGCTGGCTGCCATTTTGTTTGCTTGATACTTGAGCTCAGAAAGTCAACAGAAATGTTAAATTGTAAGGACATAATGAAAACACAACCATGGGAAAGAACTACTTTTAATCTTTGGCATGAGAAACCAATTAAAACTCTATTCTTTTTTTTTTTTTTTAAGATTTTATTTATTTATTTGACAGAGAGAGAGATCACAAATAGGCAGAGAGGCAGGCAGAGAGAAGGGGAAGTAGGCTTCCTGCTGAGCAGAGACCCCCCCCCCCATGCGGGGGCTCAATCCCAGGACCTGAGATCATGACCTGAGCAGAAGGCAGAGGCTTTAACCCACTGAGTCACCCCTAAAACTCTATTCTTAAGTTAATTTTATGTCTTATGCAAGTAACCTATTGGCATTTTAAGAATATTTCCTTATTATGGCTAAGGATTCACTGGGTGGGAAGACATGATCAGTAGATCAAAGTCAGGAGCAGGGTGATATGCTAAGTAAAACTGTACCAGAATTTTCTTTGGTATAACTATATTAAAATAATTATACATTTGATTCCCTTAAAGAGCTCTTTTTCTTTTATTTTTCTTGTCTCTTCCAACTTCAGCCTTTTTCATCCATATTTCTCATACTATCCAAAAGACTACTTCCTTGTTTCCACTTTCATCACTGAAAGAAAAAATGAGCAACTGTCTCTTAAATCAGTTTTCTTAAATTATTTTATAATAGGTCACTTTTCTCCTTGAAGGAAGCAAAAATATTATACTTGATCAAGAGAGATATGGATTGGAAAAATATCTGACCATTCTTGGCTGCTGTTGTTTAGGAATTCTTCTTATTTTTTTTTCTGTGTCACTTAAAGGGCAAATTAAATCTTTGGGGGGAAGTAGTATATCCACATTAATTGTATTTAGTTATTTGGGGTAGAGGATTTTTTTAAAATTTTATTTATTTATTTGTCTGTCAGAGAGAGTGTGAGCACAAGCAAGGGAAGCTGCACTCAAGAGGGAGAAGCAGGCTCCCTGCTGAGCAAGGAGCCCTATGCAGGACCCTGGGATCACGACCTGAGCTGAAGGCAGGTGCTTAACTGATTGAGACAGCCAGGCATCCCATTGGGAAGAATTTATAAGGCATTTGGCATCCTCTTCAAAAAAATTTTACTTTCTATGTGGGTCTGGGATTTGAGTATCTGGATCTCACTGAGAAATCAGGTAACGTCAAATGAACTCATAAGAACGTTAGCAAGTAATTCCTGCTCTGCCACCAGTATGTGGATTTGAGCAATTTAGTTAAACTTTCTATGCCTTGACTTTAAAATAAGACCTTTTGACTACGTGTCTAAGGTCATGCTGGGTTCTAGTTTCTACAATTCTGAATGCAGAGAGAGAGGTCAGTTTAGAGAAGATAAAGGGCTTCGATTTGTTATGTAGTGCTTTTGGAATATATTCTTCTCTAATATGTGACAGGTAACCTCTCAACCATGTCTTAATTTTTCCCCTTGGGATAAATTAGAATAATAATATTGACTTCAGGGGTGACTGGGTAGCTCAGCTGGTTAAGTATCCGACTCAATTTCAGCTTAGGTCATGATCTCAGGGTCATGAGATGGAGCCCTGCTTTGGGCTCTGTGCTGGGTGGGGAGCCTGCTTAAGATTCTCCTTCTTCCTCTGTCCCTCCCCTAACCCATCATGTATGCATACGTGTGTGCATGTGCTCTCTCTCTCTCAAAAAAAAAAAAAGCATTGACTTCAGAAGGGTTTCCTTTCCTGCACATACCCTTAGAGAATGTTTAAATAATATGCAGTTGACAATCAAGACCTTAAAGGCAAATAGAAAGATAAATTTTGATATAAAATATATATATTACATTTTGCTATATAGCAGAAAAAAATGTATTAAGTCCCGTTGGCCCAGTGTTCTCACATTGCGCTTCTCTTTGATAGGAAATTCTTGGAAAGGGATATGTTGTAGGAAAATTCAGCTCTCACTGAGATGTCAGTGCATTGGAATTTCATCTCCTAAAGAGTCTCACAGAGAAGGCAATGTGTGGGGGCTGCTGCGTGTGGCAAAGGCTGAAATACCATTTCCCCCAGAGAACCTTCTGAGACGCACCATGATAGAAGAGCACTGAGGTAGGTCTCACAAGAAATTGTAAACAACTGCCAAGAGTTAAGAAGACTGACCAAAGCTCATGACTGAGATGAGCGTGTGGTAATACCTTTGGCCCTTTTCTTGGTAATTCTTTAATCAAGGTCAGATGCTTGTGGAAGAATATTCCACTCTTCAGATGGCTCCAGGAACCCGCCAAGGGACATAATAGTGAGGGTCATCCTGTTGTGTGTCTGGCTTTTGCTTTCTCTGACTTCTTATTCGTTTCATAAAAATTCCTGCCCGTTACATCGTTTGGGTCATTTGGCTCAATTCACTGCCTTACGTGACATCTGCATCTTGTAACCTTTTCCAAGTTGTATATTTTCAGTTTAAACGTGTTCGTGACAGTTTTACTGTCACAAAATGAACTTGTTTGTGCTGGCATTCCCCAAATCACAGATGTCTTATTTATAGAATACAAGAGGGCATTTTTCTCCATTTAGAACACACAGCTCATGAACCTTCACAGTCTTAAAATTCTACTCAGCCATGAAAGCTATGAGAATAGCGCTGACCCAAGATTAAAGACACTTCAATTGGTCAAAATCCAGAACAATGGAGTTCAGTGAATATTTAGAAAAGATTCTACTGCTCAAACTTATTTCTTAATCCTCCACACCTTTTAATGACTTGAATGGCTTCATGGATTATGCAACACATGTTTCTCTCACAGTTGCTGAGATATAGTTTAAGTGATTGCTTTCCGTGGAAGCTGGTTACCAAATAGTATAAAAGGCAAGGAGTTTATTTCCAGCGGAGTAAGAGATCAGTGTCTACTTGCATCAGAAATGCATTCATTGAGGGGCTCCTGGGTGGCTCAGTGGGTTAAAGCCTCTGCCTTCGGCTCAGGTCATGATCTCGGGGTCCTGGGATTGAGCCCTGCATCGGGCTCTCTGCTCAGCAGGGAGCCTACTTCCCCTTCTCTCTCTCCCTGCCTCTCTGCCTACTTGTGATCTCTCTTTCTCTGTCAAATAAATAAATAAAATCTTTAAAAAAAAAATGCATTCATTGACTCAGTGGGGCGTGTTTGTTTATTGTCTACTATAATACCAAGCGCTGTTGGTTCCAAGGGTACAAATGATAATCAATTCAGACATGATCCTTGCTCTCACTGATCTCAGACAAGAATAACTAGACAATTACAACACAATATATAAACTGCAAGGATGAGGCAGTACCTAAAAGGGATGCCCAGCTGAGACTATGAGGTTGGAAAAGCCTTCCCTAAAGGTACAAAATCTGTATTGAGACCTGGAAAGTGATCTGATGGGAACCAAGCGTTCTGGATACCTATAGTTGCATCACAATCGACTCCTAAACTTAGGCTTTATGCAATGATTTCATTATGTTTCAGTTTTATGGGTAAGGAATTTGGGCAAGGCTTAGATTCCTGGGCTCTCTGCGATACTCGGTTAGTGTGTTATGTTCCAACCCCTATCACAACTGAAGCACTTCTTTTCATAGTGGCTCGAGGCTCACGGAGAGTGAGACCCTAAGACATGGAATCAGTAAGACTTTCCCTGACCAAGTCTCATCTACCCTACAGCATTACTTCTCCAGCATCATGTTGTTTCCTAATGAGTCATATTTCCTGTCCAGATTCAAGGGGAAGAGATAACCAAGGTGATGAGTAAAGGAGGTGAGGTTCTCTGGGGAGCTAGCTACCCTAGCAGGTTATGTTTAACCATAACCTGCTAGGGTAACCATAACCAAAAAAAAAATCTCTGCTTAGTGTCAAAACGTGTGAAAGAGGTTCAGCTCGCAGCCAAAACGTGGATCATTTATGAAGCAGGTGTGTATTCGTAACAGGTTTCTTCTCTAAGATTCCAAGCTACAAGGAGGTGATTATAAACTTAATTCCCTAAACTAGAAGTTTTGGAAAAAGATGCAAGTTCTAAATGAGAGCTTTCAGTTATATTGTGCCATTTCAAAAGAAAGTATTTATAAGCTCTTGGAAATTCATGTAAATAAAAACCATATTGTGATAATTTTCTTCTGTTAAAATATCTTAATATAAAGGTTCCTGGATTTCCTGGAAAATTTTATTATTTAAAAGTGTAGGAGTTGTAAAAAGGAAATAGTGATGTAAATAAATATGTTCTCTTTCAAAAAAAAATGGAAATAGTGATGTAAATAAATATGTTCTCTTTAAAAAATATTTTTTTTATAATGAATGATGGGAAAAGTTGGCATCTTTGTTAAAAATATTCTGCAAAAGATCCATTATTTTCAAACTAATTACTTTTATAGGAAATGTTATCAAAGTACATACTTTTTCTGTAATTTATGGTTGAGACTAATGGTAAATATGAGAGTAATAAAATTAAATGAGGAACAAGTTGGTTATAGCCATTTACCCCCATTTACAATGGGGAAAATCAAAACCTCTCATTGATAATATATTCCTATATTTTTATATACTTCATATATATAATTCAAAAACACACATATACTTATAGGATCCATTAAAACCAAATACGATTATCCAAAAATCAATTAATTGTTCTGGTCCACAAAAAAAAAATCTATCAAAATACCCACACAATTTATGAAATATTAATAACTAAGTAAATGTAATTAAATGCAAGCATAAATCTTACCATTATTATTTAGTTTTGTTCTGGAAGATATAGTCAATACGATAAAAGCATGTATAGCAGGCAGCCTTTAAGAGGAGAAACTGAGTCTCAGGCAAGAAGAACCTGGCTTTTTTGAGGAATTGGAGAGCTTAGCTGCTCTATACTCTGTGGCAGTGAAATACATGATATTTGCCTCCTTTTGTTTTTATCCAATACAAATCACACTTGTCATTTGGGAGTTACTATTTGTAAGATTTTTTGGAATATACCTAGCCATTTTTCTTCTAAGAAACTGCACAGCTTCCAATTTCCCAGAGGGAGGAAGGAACCATGAAAGCCACTGGCCATGATCTGTTGCCATCTAACCCTTGCCCGAATGACTCAGAAATCTTTGAACTACTCCAACCCAGTATATCAAACCAAGTGTGAACTATGGAACAAATATTTTCTGTTATGACATGAAAGGACTGGAGAGCTTGTATGTGACACCCTTGTCAACATAATGACTTACTACTAACTGGTCTCTAATATCATCCCATACTACGCTACCTTTTTTGTAATATATAATACGAAGTCCTTTTCTTAATTTGAGGCAGGCCTCTAATCTTATCCATTTATTCTGCTGATTAATCTCCTTTCTATTCCTCCTGGTAATCAGGGCCAAGAAAAACCTGGCCCAAGATCTGAGAAAACTGAGAGGGAGATATTCCAAACAACATGATTTTTAAAAATAAGGCAAACCTAACCTGAAATAATTCATGTGAGATCACCTATTGTTTATTGCTAATCAAAGTGAAGGCAAGTGTTACCTTCATGTCTAATACTTTGCATTTTTAATTTAGATATAAAATATACATTTTTTAGATTTAGGACCTCAAGACAAGCAATTTCTAGGTTACAAAATAAAACTATAACCTCTTGATTGTGTCATAAGTGGCTTAATCAAAGACAAAGACAAATTTTTTTCTCTTCTTCTTCTGGGTAGACCTCTATTTGAGTTGTCTGAACATTAAATCCACACTTTATATAGGAAATAACTTCTCACCTGATAGACCAAGCATTTTCCTTTTCTCTTCTTTTTTTTAAGTTTAAACAGAATACAAGGTTTTAAGATCTAGCGGGCATCTTTACTCACCTGTGTTTCAGATACTCAGCATAGTATCTCCTGTGAACTGTGCACCAATTTCTTTTTCTCTATGTTAGAAAACTTGCTTACAATTCCTTTGTAAAGAGTGCATCTATCTAGCATAAGGCCTTTGGTTGAGTCTAAAGTGCTTGTGGAGACAAAGACCACTGTAAGTTTTCCTGGTGGCGGAGAGACAATACATCTTCAGAATCCACCTGCCTAATGTGCAAGTTGAAGTTTGAATGGATGTGACTAAAATTCTCTGTCTTCCTTCCAGTCTTAAGCAATATATACTATACTCTTATATGCCAGGGTTGAATGGGTATTTTTTTTTAGAAATTAAGAATGGATCTGGTTTCATGTCTAGGTCGCCATATTGCAGACAAGAGATGTATGGCATGAATGTAGAAGTCCAGAGATGGAATGGCTTTGAGAGTGTGAGCCCTCTGGACATTGGTAGAAATCTTGAAGGAGGGCTTTGGATTTCTATGGGAATAAATGAATGTACAAGCCAATCTTACTAAGGACTTAATGGGGTGGGAGTGTCACTGGACACCTTTGTTAAATGAGGTAGAGATAATAATATGATAATAATATTAATAATATGATAATATGATAATAATATGAGACTATTTATAAATTGACATCCTACAGACAAGTAGTATTATTTTTATAATACAGTTTCAATATGTGATTAATATTCTTACCTCTAATGGGTTTATGAAAGAGAAATAGAAAGAGAAAAAAGTCATTATGAAGAATGGCACATTTCTACAAAGAAAATACTAGTTATGACAGACCCATTAGAAATTAGTCTCTTTAGTTGGTAAACAATATTTTAAATTTAATAGACACAGTACTCTTTCTGTTAGTCAAGAACAACCCTAAACAGTGTCATTAATCTTCAGTATATGTTAATATTGTTGTACATGTAGGTGTCAAAATGAAATGTCTAATATGAAAATAAAGTCAAGCCACTTAATGTATCTTACTCTATGACAACATGAGTTGTACCTGAAATTACATTTAATAGGAAGAAATCTTTTTTTTTTTTTTTTTTTTGGAGCAGAGAAACAGCCCCACAGGATTTTGGAACAATATATTTAAGCCATTTATATCAATGTGTCTATTTTGAGATTATGCATCTTTTTCTTTTAAAGATTTTATTTATTTATTCGAGAGACAGAGAGACAAAGAGCATGAGCAGGGGAGGAGCAGAGGGGGAGGGAGAGGGACAAGCAGACTCAAACTCTGCTGAGCACAGAGCCCAATGTGGGCTTGAACCCAGAACCCTAAAATCACCACCTGAGCTGAAATCAAGAATAGGATGCTCAACTGACTGAGCCACCCAGGTGCTCCAAGATTATGTATCTTCTAGATGATTATTATCAAATTTGACAGACATGATTAGAAATAACAACAGTATCTTGGTTAGAGCCATTTTTCACTATAGTTAAGAAAATAAAATGCCCATATTTTGATTTTAGAATAATAATATTAATAGCATACACTGACCACTAGATGGAGACAAGCCCTCCTAACTTCACCTATGATAGTTTTCTTAATGTGAGCAGAAACTGGAAACAAAAGATTAGGTTCATGCAGTACTGGATGCTCAGAATCATCACAGGAAGAGGCATTCTAGGCTTCATTTACCTCCAACGCTACAGGTCTTAGGAGCTGTTTAGTCAGAGGAATGTTTACACAAAAATTTTCTACTATCATTAGAAGTAATTTCCAAACTATGATGACCATTATAAAAGCACGTCCCTTTTCGTTTTCTGAATAATTTATTCAGATCTTCAGAATTCACTGTTTTTACTTGTTTAGGTTCAGGTTTTGTCAAATTGTTTTTTGTTTTGTTTTTATTATGTTATGTTAGTCACCATACAGTACATCATTAGTTTTTGATGCAGTGTTCCATGATTCATTATTTGTGTATAAGACCCAGTGCTCCATGCAATACATGCCCTCTTAAATACCCCTCACTAGGCTAATCCATCCCACCACCGCCCCTGCCAAAAGCCTGAGTTTGTTTCTTGGAGTCCATAGTCTCTCGTGGTTCATCTTCCCCTCTAATTCTCTCCCCCTTCCTTTTCCCTTTCCTTCTCCTAATGTCCTCCGTGCTATTACTTATGTTCCACAAATAAGTGAAACCATATAGTAATTGACTTTCTCTACTTGACTTATTTCACTCAGTGTAATGTCCTCCAGTTCTGTCCATGTTGATGTAAAAATTGGGTATTCATCCTTTCTGATGGCTGAGTAAATATTCCACTGTATATATGGACCCCATCTTCTTTATCCATTTGTTCATTGAAGGGTATCTTGGCTCTTTCCACACTTTGGCTGTTGTGGACATTGCTGCTATGAACATTGGAGTTCATGTGACCCTTCTTTTCACTACATCTGTATCTTTGGGGTAAATGCCCACTAATGCATTTGATGGGTCATAGGGTAGTTCTATTTTTAATTTTTTGAAGAACCTCCACACTGTTTTCTAAAGTGGCTTTATCAACTTTCATCCCCACCAACAGTGTAAGAGGGTTCTCCTTTCTCCACAACCTTTCCAACATTTGTTGTTTCTTGCCTTGTCAGTTTTTGTCATTCTAACTGGTATAAAGGGATATCTCAGTGTGGTTTTGATTTGAATTTCTCTGGTGGCTAATGATGATGAACATTTTTTCATGTGTCTGTTAGCCATTGTTTTTGGTTAAACATCAGAAATAGTTGTTCAGTCATTATATTATTCAAAAGATATTTGGTGTTCAAAAAAAAGTTCTTATGTGATATTTCATCACATGACTGAGACAGATTTAATAAAATCAAGATTCTAGTCACTGCTTTACATTCTAGGATCATCCTTTCCCCTCCCCTAACAAGCACTCTACCCAGAGGTTCTCAAACTTGCTCACAGGGTTTTATAAAACTGTACACTTTCATACATTGTAAAGAAAATATCTATATTTTTTCATTATTATTATTTTTTTTCCATATATTTTTCATTATTTTTGAAGAATGAGATTTCCAGTGCATTGTAAAGTGGAATAAGATAAAATTCTTAGGTACTTTTGTGTTACTCTTTTTAATATTCCAGTGGGATCTAAGGTTATAGCCATATGACTGACCATCACCATCACACATTTTAAAGATTTTTTTTTTTTGGACAGGGAGAGAGAAAGAGCACAAGTACGCAGAGCAGAAGGCAGGGGGAGGGGGAGAAGCAGATTCCCCACTGAGCAGGGAACCTCATGCAGGGGCTCCAATCCAGGACCCTGGGATCATGACCTGGGCCAAAGACAGATGCTTAACCAACTGAGCCCCCAGGCATCCAACCATCACCTATTTTAAAAAGGCATGATCAGGCCTTTCCTCTGAATGTTCCTTTTTTCTCCCTAGATTCACATTTCCCCCCACCAAATATCCTAATATATTCTATGCTTGGAAGTCATTCAATACTCTACCACATTTTTCTGGCACAAAAATATGTGTCTCTACCATTATATTTTCTATGTGTTTGTTATTTGGTTTTTATCTGAATCCTACCTATTAGATTGCAAACTTCATCTGGTTAGAAATTTCTTTCCTGTTTTGTCACTGCTGACTTCCTAGTGCTTGAGACAGGGCCTCATACAGAGTAAGTGCTGACTAAAAAAGCTAAATAGAAAAATCAACACGATGAAAGATCAAGCCAAGGAATTCTTGCAGAACACACCACAAAAGATAAGGAAAATGAAATTTGTTTCATTTCTTAAGAAAAGTTAAATAACATAAAAGGTAGATCTGGAAGTTGTGACATAATCTTATAGAAGTTACAGAAGAGTGATAGGTCACAACATACAAAGAATTAATATGTTATTTTATACATTTCATACATTTTATACAGTTTTATGCATTCATATATATTATACAGTATTATATATTATACATATATAATATTAATATAGTATACATTATACAGTATACAGTTTTATACATTCATAAAATGAAACTGTGAGTTGAAAGTGTTACCAAATTCTGGGTGGCTCAGTAGGTAAAGCACCTAACTTTTGAACTCAGCTCAGCTCTTGATCTCAGGGTCATGAGTTCAAGCCCTGCATTGGGCACCATGCTGGGCATGGAGCCTACATAAAAAAAAGGGACACCAAATAGACAATAGACAGTGTTAAAAATTCAAACACCAATGAGAATTCCCTGAGCAGACAAAGCAGTTAGTCATACGAGCAAAGCTTAATTTAGTTTCTGTTACAAGTAAAGTTAAACAAGTAAAGTTAACTTGACCTGGGTCACTTCTTGGTTATACCTCTGAAAGTCATAAACAAAATTTAGTTACCTAAAATTGATATAAAGTCACCACTAAACAGTTCCCTTTCATTTAAGAAAATTCTGATAATGTAACCAACCACTATAAAAAATGAACACTGCCTTCTTACTCTGTAAGCTTAATAACAATATACTTCCGTGCTTCACTCCATGTTTTACTTTGTGTGCTCTTGGTTTGCAAACCGTCTTTTTGGTGTGTGCACAAAACATTTTTACTAATTTCTACTTAAGTGATTTGTTGATTTCACACCTGTTTTTTCATGAGCTTTTGACAATAGGTAGGTAGGTAGAGATAGCTAGCTAACTAGCTAGGTGGATAAACTACCAGTGACACCAAAATTCCTTGTGTGGACATCACATAGTGAAATTTTTAAGTGGCAGTGTAAATGTAATGAGTAAATGGCAGAAACAGAAGTCAAAGGTATGTCAAATTTCAAAATATTCTTTCTGCTCGCTATACCACATCGAAAGCTAGGTTTGTAGATTTCCGTGTTAGAAATCTAACAATCTGTGTTACATTCTTCCTTGAAAGCCTACTGTGAGAATATAGGCTGAAACAGGGGTCCACAAAGTTATGGAAAGTATGATAAAAACTTGCAAATAAAAGAGATTAAAGTAATTTCAAGTTCAAGAGCACTAAATGATAACATTTCTATTGATAGCAAAAAACATTTAAGTTCTCTGTATTATGTTTTTTGTAATGTTTTTAAAATGAGTTTTTAAAAGATTAAATATATGCTTTTTCTGGCATTTTTAATGCAACTATCTTTTTCACACTTCCATTTTCTACTTCTGAAGGCCTCTTTCACACAGATATAACAAAGAGTTATGTTTAAATATATTATTTTCTGAAGTGGGTTTTATCCTCACTTACATAAATTATGATTTAAAGGTTGTTTTAGCTGAACTAGACAGTCCAGTCCTTATTGTTAGGAGCCATATTTTGCTTTGTTTTGTTTTTTCATTTTTCAATTGCATGTGCCCAAAGTGCCTGATTATTTTTGACTGGTAATGGATTTTAGATCTAGGTTTTGTTTGTTTGGTTTTTTTTTCTCTCTGCTCTATTATCCCATTCAAGTGATTAATTACCAGTAGATACGTATGAAGTATTGGAGAAGCATAACAGGACATTATGATTAAGGCAAACATTTATCATTTCATGTGGATCATTCTCAAGTTCCTTCTCTTATATGTAAAGGTTTTTGTATATCAGTTTTTCATAAGCCAGGGACTAAATAGTAATTTTCTTAATCCTTTGAGTATTACTAGTAATGATTTATCAGAATGGCAAATATATGTAGTTTTTAAATTTTACTATTCTTGGTTGTCCCTCAAATGTGACTATCCTTAACCCCGGAAAAAGAAACAGAAAAAAAAGCATGTATCACCTGATGAAGCAAGATTAAAGCGTAAGGTGGTCCAGAGTGAGGAAAGTTAGATTCTTAAATGCGTTTATTAGAAAATAAGACGGCTTGAAAAATTGATGAGCTTTTTATTCAAGAAGCTAGGAAAAAACCTACAGAAAGAAGAGAGGATGTTATATATGGAAGAGCAGAAATATGTGAAATGACAACATAAATACATGAAATAATAGAAGGATCGGCAACTAAAATCTGGTTTTTAAAAATGACTAATAATATGGCAAATATTTTACATAATTGATATAGTAAAAAAAGACATAAGTAAATAACAAATTAAATAGTAATAGGACATAAATATAGATCTAATGCAACTGTAAAAGTCATTTGTGAAAGCTAGTAACAATTTTCATTGCATACATTTAAACTGCTCGATAAAATGCATATTTTATAAAAGAATTGCCAATAATTATGTTAAAAAGAAACAGAAAAAGTAAACAAAGAAAATAACTAACTCTTGGCACAATTAAAACAATTATTTCAGCATTCTAGGGAGTTCTAACCTTTCTCCCCAAATAAGGACTGGAAAATTCTCGAAGTGAGTTTTACGAAACGGTCAAAGGATGCATAACCTCTATGATGTGTCAACTGTAAAAGGAATGAGAATTGCCAAAATTGCCAACTGGTTCTGTTAGATTAATATATATTAATACTGAAGCCAAACAAAGATAGTATAAGAAAAGTCAACTATGTAGACTAAACTTCACTGTGAACTTGGAGATGAAAATTTAAATGAAGTACTAAGAAATTAAATATAACATTTATTAAGGACCTACCTTAATAGGTTGAAAAGAGGCATGTTTTGCCTCATAAATCAAAATTAATGATCAACTTAATATTGTTAAAATTTAAGAGACTATCTTTATGACCTTAGGATGAGGAAGGAGTTCACTATGGATAAATCAGAGTATATTGATTTTAAAAACATCTATTCAGCCAAAAAAAAAAAAAAAAAGCCATACGGATGAACAAGGTTTTGAAAAATCTGCATTTTGGAGTGGATATTTATAATGCAAATAGCCAACAAAGAGTAACTATGTAAAAGTAATGAATAACTCTTATACATATAGCAAAACCAAGCAATGGATTGGAATAGAAACTGAAATCTCATCAACCTGGGAAAGATGCTAGTAAAAAAAGAAATTCACACTTGCAAACCACACTTCAGATTAACAAAAATTATATCTATTGTTGGCAGTAGCTGGTGTTGCTAAAGTTTGGAGCCTGCTAGAAGTGTAAATTGTTACATCTATTTTGAAGTCTGACATCAAATCAAGTTGAAATCTAGAGAACCTGTGGCATTTGTGCTCAAAGAGACATGTCTGAAAATGTTCACCATGTCATGACTAATGGCAAAAAAATGAAAAGGATCGGACAGATAAATTGTGGAAAAATCTTGCAAATAGATATGGGACACTAGGGAAACGTTATGAACGACATATCAACTTGATTAAGTCTCAAAGATGATATTAACTGAAGAAAGGACATTACTGAAGGATGCATATGATACAATTTACGTAAAATTTTAAAACATGCCAAACAACTCTGGACATTGTGTTAAAATAGTTCAAGCATGCATGAGAATGAGAACCAAATTTAGGTTGATGATTACCTCTGGGAAGGCAGAGACTGACAAAGGAAATGCCATAAGATGTGAAAAAGGTGGTCAGGGACGTCAGTCATATTTGTAATGAGCTGTTTCTTAACAACAACAAAAATTAAAGTTGATGCAGGTCTGGTTAACTGTTAAATCTTGATGGAGCTTTGCAGCTAGGTCTTGGTTCCAGACACTTGCAATGTTACAATCTTACCTTCTGTATATTTGAAATATTTCATGATAACTAAAGTAAATGCATTAAAAATAAGAAACGGGAAACAATTCTTTTAAAAAAGGTGGGGTGGGTTTCGGCAGGGGCTTTATACAGGGTGGAATTGTATTAAAATGTTTCACTTCCTGCTCTAAAAACCTGGGGCCTTCATATTAAGGAAATCACATTCTTTTTTTTTTTTTTTTAAAGATTTTATTTATTTATTTATTTATTTATTTATTTATTTATTTGACACAGAGAGAGATCACAAGTAGGCAGAGAGGCGGGCAGAGAAAGAGAGGGAAGCAGGCTCCCTGCTGAGCAGAGATTCTGAAGATGCGCCCTGAGATCATGACCTGAGCTAAAGGCAGAGGCTTTAACCCACTGAGGCACCCAGGCGCCCCAGGAAATCACATTCTTATCTTAACTTCAATCTTCTGGATAAAAGTTTAGGTCTGTTTTCCCTGACTTTCAGAATTTTTCCAAATGGGATCTTTCAGCAGTAACGATTCAGGGGTCTTTTGGTAGCAGAGTCTTTAGATAATGTGATCATTAAAGGAAGGTGACATTGAGAAGTCAGAAAAAAATGATTTCATTAGATTCAAATCAAAGTTTGGATACATATTAAGGAACAAAACAACCATGTATACTTACGCTGTGCGATTGGGGAAAAGTTTGTACTGCTTTTTTTTTTTTTTTTTTTAGCTGTTTCTGGAGAAGACTTTAAAAAGAACTCTTTATAGTCTCTTTTGAGCATTTTGTTTTCTTCTTTTCTGGGCATGCTTAACAAATTAAAAAGCCTATTTCCTCTCCACAGCTGTGTGTCATTACCTTGGGGACTATTATGGGAACAAATTCTAAAGGAGTTCGTTCTGCTGTCTAGCAGTAAGAGCTTTTAATATAAACAAGCCTGGAACCTCCCCGATTGTTCCCCTACTTTGACTGTCCTGCCAGCTGACTGGGGTGCATTCTCTGATAGCAGACCCCTGACCTCTGAAGTCATGTTGCCCTGAAGATACAGGATGCAAGGATGGGTCTGAAGTAAATTCAGAGAGTGCTCATTGATGAGGTCCTGAAGAGGTCATGACTACAGCATCCGGGAGTTATGGGAAATTGGATTGTTCAAGGAGATTATAATTTAAACCTATAGGTATTTGTTAATTTTTACTCTTTTCATGAAAATGAGAAACTAAAACTAATTTTTTTTTGAAAAATCAATAGCTTCCAGTAGGGAAAATTAACATTATTTTAAAATTGTGACTTCTTAAAAAGCCAAAAGAGGCATGTTTTGCCAAAGATCCATCCACGAAATGAGAATTTTATAAAGATTATTTAAGGTTAACAGGGAGATTTTATAAAGATTATTTAAGCCATTGCTAGCTTTGTTTATAATGTACTAAAGTAACTAATTTGACTTCAAATATTTAAATTTACTTTGTTTGCTAGACATCCTCACCTTATCAGAAAATAATTTACTTAACAAGACTAATTTGGAGATTTGAGAAAGTAAGACTTTGGGAAATGAAACAAGGGTAGGGACAATATAATTTTCTAAGCTATTAACCATTTATCTGCTTCAGAGACAAACAGAATGATGTGGGTGCTCACTGAGAATGAACTTGGCTGTGCATAAACATAATAAATCCAAGGGGCTCCTTCTAATTGACTTGCAACAATAAAAGGATGTTCATAAATGGTGCTAGCATGTGGTCATCTCCAGCTGAGATCTCTGATCCCAAGAGTCTTAGACTTTTAGAGTTGGAGAAGTTTTTATATCAATGAAGAACTATGGCTCAGACAAGTTAATGGACTCGGGCAAAGCCACACATCACAATGGTCTAGGTATCTTTTTTTTTTTTTTAAGATTTTATTTTATTTTATTTTTGGGGGGCAGTTTTAGGTTCATAGCAAAATAGAGAGGATAGTACAGAGATTTTCCATATACTTCCTTCCCCATACAGGCACAGCTCCACTAATATAAAATCCCCCACTGGAATGGTAATTTGTTACAACTGATGAAGCTATATATCATAATCACCTAAAGTCCATAGTTAACTTTAGGGTTTTTTTTCTTGGTGTTATACCTCCTATGGGTTTGAATAAATATATAATGACATTTATCCATCATTATGATATCATACAAAGTATTTTCACTGTCTTAAAAATCCTCTGTGCTCTATACTCTGACTATCCATCCTCCTTCTCCCCGACAACCCGCAGCCAACCCTTGACGACCACTGATCTTTTTACTGTTTCCACAGTTTTGCTATTCCCCAAAGGTTATATAGTTGGAATTATACAGCATGTATCCTCTTTAGCTTGGCTTCTTTCACTTAGTAATATGCACTTTAAGTTTCCTCCATGTCTTTTCAAGGCTTGATAGCATGAAGAACTGAATAATATTCCACTGTTGAGATGTACCCCAATTTATCCGTTTACCTTCCGAAGTTTATCTTGGTTGCTCCCAAGTTTTGGCAATTATGAATAAAGCTTCTATGAAACACCTGTATACAAGTTTTTTTGTTTTTTGTTTTAGGTTTTCATGTTTTGTTTTGTTTTTTGACATAAGTTTTCAACACTTCAGGGAAATACTAAGGAGTGCAATTGCTGGATTATATGGTAAGAGTATGGTTATTTTGTTTTTATATTTTTATAAAAGTGTCTCCCAAAATGGCTGTACCTTTTTCATTCCCAGAGTAATGAATGAGAGTTCCCGTCGTTCTATCTCCTCTCCAGCATGCAGTGTTATTAGTGTTCTGGGCTTTGTAGTGATATCTCACTGCTGTTTTAATTAGCATTCCCCTGATAACCTAGGATGCAGAGCATCTTTTCCTATACTTATTTGTCATCTGTGTATCTTCCTTGATAAGATGTCTATTCAGGTTTTTGGCCCATTGTTAAGGAAGGTTTTTTCACTGTTGTGTTTCAGGATGTCTTTGTATACTTTGGATAAACAGTCCTTTATCAGATGTATCTTTCACACATATTTTCTCCTAGTCTGTGATTTATCTCTTATTCTCTTGACATTGTCTTATGCAGAAGTTTTTAATTTTAATGAAATTTAGTTTATCGATTACTTTTTTCATGGATCATGACTTTGCTGTTTTATCTAGAGAGTGATTGCCACATCCAAGGACATCTAGGTTTTCTCCTCTGTTATCTTCCCGGTGTCTATAGTTTTGCATTTTATATTTATGTCTTTGATTCATTTTGAGTTAGTTTTTGTGAAGGGTATAAGGCCTGTCTCTAGATTCTTTTTTGGGGAAGGGGTATGGATATCCAGTTGTTCCAGCACCATTTTTTGAAAAAATCATCTTTGCTCCATTGTATTGTCTTTGTTTCTTTGTTTGTTTTAAAGATTTTATTTACTTCTTTGACAGAGAGAGATCACAAGTAGGCAGAGAGGCAGGCAGAGAGAGAGGAGGAAGCAGGCTCCCCACTGAGCAGAGAGCCCGGTGCGGGGCTCAATCCCAGGACCCTGAGATCAGGACCTGAGCCGAAGGCAGAGGCATAATCTACTGAGCCACCCAGGGACCCCATATTATCTTTGTTTCTTTGTCAAAGATCAGTTGAATATATTTACCTGTGTGTATTTCTGGGATCTCTATTGTATTATGCTGATCTATTTGTCTGTTCTTTCTCCAATGCCACATTGTCTTGGTTACTGTAGCTGTACAGTAGATCTTGCAGTCAGATCGTGTCAGTTCCCCACCTTGTCCTCCTTCAACTCCTTCAATACTGTGTTGGCTGTTCTGGGTCTGGGTCTTTTGTTTTTCCATATAAACTTTAGAATCAATTTGTTGATATCCAGAAAATAATCTTCTGGGATTTTAGTTGGGACTGCACTGAATCTGTAATTAAGTTGGGGAGACCTAACATCCTGACAATATTGAGTCTTCCTATCTGTGAACATGAACTATCTCTCCATTTATTTTGTTCTTTGATTATTCGTAGCTTCAGTCTATTTCATTTCTTTGGTGTCCCAATCATGCTTGGTTAAGTGATCCTTTCAACCTGAGACCATAAATAGTGCCCTATAAAAGAAGTCTCCCCAAAACTCTTCTAGAGTCATTCTGAGAGCTACTTTATCCAAACTTCCAAAATTCTTAGCAAGTTAATGAAATAAACTTCTGCTTAGAATTCAATATGAAAGATATTATGTTCTGTGCTGGAGGTAAAACAAAATAAATTACTGTTCCTCAAGAAGCTAAGCTTGATGGTATAGATGAGAAACCTGTAGAAACCTCCCCAAACATTTTTAGGGGTATTTGTGCTCAGGAGATATTGGGGACTTGACTTGTCCCATCTCTTATTGTCTTGAAACAAAGTTATTACAGCTGAACTATAGTGGGATTATTTGTTATTTGAATAAACATTGTGTCCACATTACATTATCCCAAGTGATATTCCCTGATAAATAAGGAGGAAGGATTTTATAACTGGTGGCATCTTGGCTTTGGCTATGGTGTTTTCCTTAATATTCTGGCTGGCTTAATAAGCGTTGTCAGTTCCTATATTAAATGGTTTACCCTAAACAAAATAGACCTAAGTAGTGCTGGATATACATTATCATTGTCTGAGTTTTTTGGTGTGGTTGTTGTTTTATTTCTTTTTTCCTCTACTGTCTTAGGCAGAAATCTGTTCCAAATTAAGATAGACTTCCGACTAATCATTTGGAAAATGGTCTTCTGTTTGTCAAAGACTTATTCAGATTCTTTTATTGCAATATTATTAGCATTTCCATTTTTCCTCTATAATCCATATTTTAAGATTAAATTTACAACATAGGAGGTTATCCTTGAGCTATTAAAAAAAGTTCCCAAATCCAAGAATGTGATTATAACTTGGTCTAGTCATGAAAATTCATGCTTCCAACCCACACACAAGACAAAATTTTATTAGTGTACAGTTTGTACTGTATGCTCTTACATTTCAGTCTGTCATGCCCTAAAAATGCTTTTTTACTTGGATAAGTAATAAAATTCACCCAATGGCTAAGGCTGTTTTATGTCTGATTTCCACGATGTGGCTGTACAACTTTTGGGAATGTCTGATCAGTGCCAAACAAGAGCATAATTTTACCAATTGTACGTCTGTTTGCAGAATGTTCAGTGTTTGGGCTCTGTCTCCCACTCAGGATTTTATCCTTCCCTGTAGTTTGTCTAGTTTTTATTTTACAAGTCCAAGAAACAATTTTATTTTGGCCTAAAGCACACTTTTTATTTATGCACGTTATAGTGGTTTTCTCAGTGTTACTTTTGAGAAGACTTTTAATGAACCCATGAAAAGTTATATTAAATTAAAATATACACAACAAAACATTAGGCTTCTAGAGGTTCAAAATCATGCATTCAGAGGTGGTCTGGTTGGTTCTATCACTGAGTAGCTCCCGTACTTAAGAATTTGCCAACAGAGGGGCGCCTGGGTGGCTCAGTGGGTTAAAGCCTCTGTCTTCAGCTCAGGTCATGATCTCAGGGTCTGGGGATCGAACCCTGCATTGAGCTCTCTGCTCAGTGGGGAGCCTGCTTCCCTCTCTCTCTCTGCTTGTCTCTCTGCCTACCTCTGATCTCTCTCTCTCTCTCAAATATATAAAATCTTTTAATAATAAAAAAAGAATTTGCCAGCAGATACCAGTTCCTCTGTTCCTCATTACCATGTAATTCACTAAAATGAGAGTCCAAAACTTACAAACACAAAAGTAAACCCTTTTTAAGCCATGTCAGTACAAAAATTCAATTAAAAAGCCTAAAGGTCATCAAACAATTGCATTAACCAAGCTCATCACTAGAAGACAGTATCTTACCAAGTTGATTTTAAACTTCCTAGATATACAAATTCCTTTGAAAGAACTAAAGGACAATATCTTAGGATTTGTGAAGAATAGACAGGGCATTAGTCCTATATGCATCCGACTAAACACAATCCAGTCTTCTTGGGAACTGCTTTGAGAGGAGTCCCAACTATAGGCTGGCAGCTTGGAATCTTCTTTTCCGTGAATACTTTACTGTGCCAGTGGGTGGGCAGCACATGCCCGCTGCTGAGTCAAGTCTGACGCATACAAAGAAGGACCTCTTCTCCAGGGGCAGTCTCAGGCATCTCCCACAAGAATGGAGCTGTCCGGTGGGTGTCCAGCCTCTCAAGGTCATCCACCATCTCTACTAATGGTAGAAATAGATTTTGGAAAGCAGTTTCTTTGCTTTCAGGGCTCTTTTTTCCCCCTAGCAAAGAGACAGTCATGCTCGTCTAAAATACTTTTTTATTTTCAGTTTGCAAACTTGCTATTTTATTTCTAAAATTCTAGCATTTTCTTTCTTTTTTTTTTTTAAAGATTTTATTTATTTGACAGAGAGAAACACAGTGAGAGGGAACACAAGCAGAGGGAGTGGTAGCGGGAGAAGCAGGCTCCCTGCTGAGCAGAGAGCCCGATGCAGGGCTCGATCCCAGGACTCTGGGATCATGACCTGGGCTGAAGGCAGACGCTTAATGACTGAGCCACCCAGGCACCCCTAGCATTTTCACAATGTATTTAAATGGGGATTTTCTAGCTCCAGCAGCAGGCTTAATAAGAAGTAAAAATGATGGCAACTAAGGGAATGTATAATTGTGAATAAAAACTTAGTGGCTAATGATGCTGAAAAGTTTATTCATGTGTATTCACAAAGTTGATCCTGTTGCTTAATTAACAATATAGTATTCAAAATTCAAAGGCAGGAGGTCATAAACTGTGACATGACTTAAAAGGCGAAACCTGAGGAACATCCTTACACAAGAATGCAAAGAAGAAGAACCTAAAGAGAAAGAAAAAGACTGGCCAGAGAGGAGACATAATAGGAGAGTTAAGGGGTTGACAAGGGCCATTGAATGATAGAAGTAGGATCCCTTTTACAGTGACTTAAGATGTGATAAGCCAATGCGCGAGAGAGTTACTATGTACAAACATTTCTTCAAAAAACGATTTGGCTGTCAAAGGGAGGAAAGAAATAGAGTAACAACTAGGGGAGAAAGAGGAAATTGGAAAGATCTTAAAAATGGAAGAGGTTTGTATACTTTTAAAATATTGATAGAAAAAAATCCAGTAGAGAGTAAGGAACTTTAGATATAGGAGAGGAGGTAGGCAATGAATGGAATAAATTCCCTGGAAGAATTTGGGAATGTTGGGACCCAGACAGTGAATGAAAGAATTAGCTTCAGATGGAAGGACGAACACATCTTTGTTGTGTTTGTGTGGATAGATAGATAGATATGCATATACATCTATCTATATCCATCTATCTGACAAGAAGATGGTTTTTGAATGCAGGTACTTATGTAATTTTGATAGTGGGAAGTTCTCATCTTACCAGTAATTTTTATTTTATATCATGATATTTAAAGATCTATCCATAGCCACGCCTCTATATTATTGTCCTTCATAAACCTGGTTTTATAACTAATATTTTTATTTAATGTAGTTAATGCAATTAAATAAATTTCCTCCTTCTGGATAGTTTTTAGAACTTAGCATATTTACAATATTGTTTTGAAATATAAAGTAGCCAGGTATATAAACACTTTGCATCACATACAGAATTTTTTATTTCTACCTTATGTAGTTTCTATCTTTATAGTATATACTTATTTGGCATTAGGATTTCCCTCTAGTAGATGGAAAATAACTTTTAAAATTTTAGCTGTAGCTTTTAGATTTAGATGGCAGTCTGTATAAATAACTTAAAGCATGTATCTGAAGGAATAAAAAAATCAGAAATTCAGACAAAAATGTTTGCAAAAGGATGTTTATTGCATCATTCATAAAAAGTACATAGAAAAATTGGACACAATCTAAAATTCAATCATAATGGATGAATATATACCCATTTATATTATATATAATAATATATACCCATTTATATTATTCACAAAATTTAAATAATATTGATGTTTATATGACAGTGACTGATAAACATAAACAGCATGCAAAATTTATAAATGTAATTTCTTTATTATGTTAATATAACCATGCACTGAAAATGTGTAGAAGATTATTTGATAAGTTGTTATTTGTTTTGATTCTTTGTTTTTTCTGCTTACCTGTGTTTTCAAAAATAGGAATATAAAAATTTATAAGCATAACAAATTAATAAATTTTGAGAAACATGTTATTAGATTATTCTATTTTGAGGAACATATGTTTACATTGTTTCTAATCACTAAACTTTTAGATGATATGCCCATCTTGTAATAAATCTATTGTTGCATTTAAGTGTGACTTGATATTTACCTCGATATCCATTTCCAGTTTGTGTGATAAAAATGAAGTCAATTACACTTGAATAAAGAAAATGTTCTTTTTCTTCTAAATTTGCCATCATTTTTTTCCCCTGAAAATTAAAACATTTGCATATAATAAAGGGACTACAGGTTAAATGCAAAGGCAAAAAAAGAGTCAAGTCCATTCCATTTAAGATTTGTGGTAGTTAATATAAATCATCTCTCTCTGCCTTTCCTCTAGGTCTTTCCAGCTGGACCTCGTTCCTTGGTCTGTGCCTTAAGTCAGAGGACAGTATGTACTCTACCTGTACTGAAGCATTTTATTATTTGTTAGAATTTTTCCCAGTGCTAGGTCATTTTGGGCAAGGAGTCGTTGCCAGTTAGAAAAGAAGCAGAAGGGAAAGCAAAAATAATGTACTTTAAAAAGGACAGTACTTGCAAGTTGCATATAATTGCGTTATTTTAAACCAGCAAGAGTTGGGTTTAGTGGTGGCAGCCACATCTACCCTGGAGCTTGTCACCGAAGAGAACCAGGTATTACAGGAGCCGCAAGCAGACTGTACCATTAGGGTTAGGTGAAAGGATTGGGTAATCCTGCAATAGTCACTGTTACATAACACTCCAGTCGCTGCCCAGGGATGTGAGCGGTAACTGAATATTATAGCAGGAACTGTGGGCTTTGTCGCAGCCAAGGGTCACTTGTTGTTTCCATTATAAACCTTGTTTTGTAGTTAGTTGGTTTATAACCCAGACAGTTTAATTCACATCAGGCTGAAACCTAGCATTCAAATTAGAAGCCCAGAGGCACTTTTTTCCCCCCAAGAATAGAATTTTGAGCTAGAAAGAACCAGAGAGATCATTTAGTCGAACTTCTATTTTACAAATAAGACTGAAGCCCAAAGAGGGAGCAAAATGTGCATAATGTCATATGGTGACCACGAGGCAGAACCAAACCTATGACACAGGTTTTTCTGCCTTTCTGATTAAAACAAAATACAACAAAACAAAAATGAACTTTTACTACCCTAGGGTAATATAATTTCTTTGTAATGCAGCCACAGGGAACAGGTGCTGGCCATCTTATATACACCAGGGCTCCCCTTTGATATGTTGAAGAGACTTGCCCAGGGATGTGCAGCATGTTGAATGGCAGGGTAGGAAAGAATGCAGGCCTGTTTTGGGACTGTTTTGCACTTTTAGATTCTTTTTGTCCCAGTCTAATCAATTGATATCCCAGTGACTCATTCAATATCCCCAAAGAAATGACTGTTACATCACTGATAAGTGGGGCACGAGTTTAGTACATTCCCATGGTCATAAAAATGAATCAAAAATTGAACTGGGGGAAAAAAGGGGGGTGATGAAGCCAGGATCATCTTTCTATAAAACCACAGTTGGTTGAAAAGTGCGTTTAATCAGTCAAATGAATAATAATATCAAAAGAAAATTTTGGTGGTGGGTTGTTTTTCTTTCCTAAATTGCAACAATTATTTTGTCAATATTAACGAAGTCAGACTTTTTGGTGTAAATAGAGTAAATGGCATTTTTTTGAGCTGTGTATTACGTCCAGTTGGCTGGAGCTAGATCTATACAGCTGGACTTCATGTTTAGCCGGCTTTCCTGAAATCCAACCCAGAAAAACATCCTACATCATTATACCACGGCTGAGTATTTAAAAGTGACCTTCACTCCCAGATCTGGAAGCCCATTCTACCATGGCAGTGGAATAGGACTTTTTATAAGTTCATGCCATAAAATTAGCATTCAAGTGTCAAAACATAATTTTAAACCCAGCATGCAGTTAGTTCTTCCCACTTCTCTTTATCTTTACCTCTTTGTTTACATCCATGACTCCTGAACCTTTTATGAACAGGTCTTTTCTCTCTTATATTTGGTAAGTTTTTTTGAGTACAAGGACCGTGCATTATTTTTCATATTTACATTCCTTCTTCCATACACTGTAATGTGTGTGGAGCCATTTTACTTTTTACCTATATGATCAAAATTTATATTATCCATGGTATTATTTATGTGGAGATATACTTGTGCAAAGTACAAAATTATTGTATTAATAGTGGTCATTTCCTGTAGAAGAATATGACGAGAAATTGAATTAAGCCCAATTTAGGAGAGGAGAAAGAGGAAAATGCTATGGAAACTGAGACTTTGACTTCTGTTTATGAGAAGTCAGAAAGGAGCTGGAAGATAGAATTCTTAGAATATAATTCGATAAACTTAATCCAACCAAGAAAATTTATCTCTCGTTTCTTGTACATTTTTCAGTACTTTTGTGTTTTTCACATTTATTCCCCAAATTAAGATATTGCATCATGATTACATTTTGTTTATACTTTCTGTCTGTGGTCATTGTTCTTTACGTTTATGACACCAATAGACTGAAATTCCCATAAACTAGGAAAACCATATGGAGGAAGTAGGTGGTAATTGGCAAGAGGAAAGCATAATATGGAGAGAATTAGTCAAAGGCTGTTGTAATAATTTGGCTCAGTTAGGGGAATCACTTGTTTTGCAGTTCTTGTCCAATATATTATAACATTATTGGAGATGACTTCATAGGTCAAGTGTCACTAAGAAACCTCATATTTTTATTTAGCATGAAGCGATCCAAACTTGCCAGAAAGTCAATATTTATCAGGGTAACTTCATTTAATATTTTTATTTTCTCCATAACCTAATCCCAATTTCTGGAGTTGACAACGTTAGTCAGTGGTTTAGGTTTCCTCATTTTGTTGGAAATGGTGTATGCCACCAACCTGACTTTTTGTTACTAAGCAGTGAGACTAGGCTAAAGGTGCTTTCTCACTGAGTAGCACGTATCTGTGGTTTGAAAACATTGGTATTAGTGGACTTCCTGGAATTACTATTGGGTTTCAGGTATGTTTGGGGGCCTATTTTAGGAGTTTGGGATCATCAGGTTGAACATTTATATCTTGTAGGAAGCACATGTCTTTATGAAAAATCCATGTGCACTCAGATTGCATAATAATGAAAACCTAAATGTATTACAGAGAGCTTGACAGACAAATGAAATTGTCTGTGTGGTTTGGCTGTAAAGCCACTAAAAAGGAAAACTGAGTTGAGATGAAATGACAACTATGCAGAATCCTTTTCCAAGTCTGAACTTAAGTCAACTCTTGAAGAAGTTAGTAGAACTGACCCATGTTCTCTAATGACCATCACTGTTCTCTTGCGTATACCTACCCAAGCATGGCTTACCTACAATCACAGAAGTATCCGACCATGCACGAAATTCCATGCTACCCATGTTTCTGGCCTGAATGAAATTGCATCTTGTAACCTGTAGGAACCTATGTGATTTCCACAATGCTGAGAAGTAATTCCTTAATAAAAGGTATCTTCTGAAAGAGAAAGTGAGTTAGTCAAATTAGACAACTCAACTGCATGATGAGATACACACACGGACATCCTCACATCTTTATATATTAGGTGAATATGTTTGTCCCAATTTTCTACCAAATTTGTAGAATTCTTCCATTGTACATTATATTCCACTACCCATTACTAATGCTACTTTTTATGTGTGTAGTAGCTTAATACCTAAAATACTTTTACATCTATCCAATTTAATTTTCTTCTCTTTTTGCTTTTCATTCTGTGAGATTTTTCTTGATCCAACTAGGTTCTTCTACCAGGACTATTCTTTTATCCAATCTCTTTATGAATAATTTTGTTTCCACAATCATGGTTTTAAAATATTTTTATTTTTGGAAGCATAGTTTTAAGTTCCAATAAAGCTTTTGGTTCTCTGGCTTTTCTTCTTTTGTCACAACATATTTTTGTTTTAGTGATAAAATATTCTCTGGAATCTTGTGGAGAATGATTCTTTCAAATTCTCCTTTGATAAAATTTCTTTCTTTTGTCTAGAGTATTAGCTTCCTTCTTTGTTCTTTTGTTTTTCTCTCAATACCTGGTGATCTATAGTGTCAGGGTTTTTTTGTTTTTGTATTTATGTGTATGAATGAAAGACAGAAAGGAAAGAGAAAGTTAAGAAAATGGTATGTTGATTTATCCATTAACTAGTTTCATTATGCCTCTCAAAATTTGCATGACGTTGTTTTAATACTATGGTACTAAATTTAATGCTAAATACAAAATTTAATACTACAGTATGTGAGAGAGGAAAACTTTTGCCTCATATCTATGGGTACAGTCTAAATTAGGTCAGCTTGACCACCGAAACCTGTATACTTTGATTCATCAGTTTTATTTCTAGAAATTTACATTAAGGAAATAATCAAGGTTATATTTACAAAGAACTAGGTGTAAGAATATTCATCACACCCATAACAATGTAAGAATGCAATGTCAATGTCAAGACTGGTGGGCTGGGTAATAAGTTACAATGATTAAGATAATGGAGACTTTAGAAGTTCTATCTTGAAGCACTATTTAAGAAAAAAAGGAAATGCTCACAATATTTGTAAAAAGAGAAAATGTCTAATAGTCTAAATAATATAATACTATTTAAAAAATAAAATAAGGGAAATATTTGTGTGTGTGTGTGTGTGTGTGTGTGTACTAGAAGGAAATACAACAAAATATTAACCAGGGTTATCACTGATGGTGAGAATATTATAGTTGTTGTGTTTTATTATAATAATATTGTTCCTCTTATTTGTAACACATAACTTAAAAAATTTTTTATTATATAGTACTTAATACATATAGCATATATGTAACATATATATAAGTTCTGAAACATAATAAAATAAATAACAATTAATCAATTTCTAGATTTATAAACTAGAGTACTACCAACAGCTTTAGAACTACTTGTGTATAAGTGTATATTTCTTCATATCTTATCTTCCTGCCCCCGAAGGTAATCACTCTTCTGAATTTTGAATTTATTGTTCATTTTTTAAAAGCCTTCCAAAATATATTTCTTAGTTTTTCTTATTTTTGAGTCTTACAAAATTGAATCGTATTTATAATGTTTTATCACTTTTTCCACCACACATATTTAAAGCTTCATTATTTTCACTCCTGTATAATATTCCAGTTTATCACTATACCCCTATTTATTTATAATGGCTTTTGTTCATGATCTTTTAAGTTTCAAGTATTTTTTATTTACTTATTTTTAAGGATTTTATTTATTTATTTGACAGAGAGAGAGAGGGAGAGAGAGAGCACAAGTGGGAGGAGCAGCAGGCGGGTGGAGGGAGGCTCAGCACAGGGTTCAGTCCCAGGACCCTGGGATCATGAGCTGAGCCAAAGGCAGACACTTAACCAACTGAGCCACCCCTGCACCCCTCAAGTATTTTTATATAAATAATATTGTTACAAAATTATTATATTTGGCTCAAGATCCAGAGGTAAAAAGATTACTTTAGATGGTAACTTGTGGAATAGCTGGGGATACAGTTATCTGTACAATAGGAAGTTCTTCTTTGAAGGCAGCAAAGCTTTAATTTATTTAGATCTTTTTTAATGTCTCTCAATAATATTTGAAGGTTTTCTCCATGAAGGTCTTACACATTTTTTTTGTTTAATATTCTTTATTTATTTATTTATTTATAAATTTTATTTACTTTTTTTCAGTGTTACAAGATTTATTGTTTTGCACCACACCCAGTGCTCCATGCAATGCGTGCCCTCCTCGATACCCACCACCAGGCTCGCCCAACCCCTACCCTCCTCCCCTCCAAAACCGTCAGTTTGTTGCTCATAGTACACAGTCTCTCATGGTTCATCTCCCCCTCTGGTTTCCCCCCATTCACCCCTCCCTTCCTTCTCATAATGCCCTCTATGTTTTTCTTTACGCTCAGCACGTAAGTGAGACCATAAGGTAATTGGTTCTCTCTGCTTGACTTATTTCACTCCGCATAATCTCTTCCAGTCCCATCCATGTTGATACAAAAGTTGGATATTCGTCCTTTCTAATGGAGGCATAATATTCTATTGTATATATGTACCATATCTTCTTTATCTATTCATCTGTTGAAGGGCATCTGTGAATTATAAAGATTTTAGTTTCTTTCCCCCAAATTTTAGAGCTTACCTTTCCTTTTATCTCACTTAACTATCTTAGACTTCCATCTTCAAAGAAATATTTTGTCTCAGAGGCTGATGTTTAATATAGGTTTTCTGTTGATCTCTTTTATCAGATTATAGAAATTCTTTTATTTCTGGTTTACTAAGAGTTATTAAGATCATAAATAATTGAATTCTAGCAATTGTTGTAGCTACTGAGATGATTATATGTCTTTTTATTTTATTTTTTTTTTAAGATTTTATTTATTTTAGAAAGAAGGAGAGAGAATGGGAGTGTAAACAGGGGGAGGGGCCGAGAGAGAGGGAGAGAGAGAATCTCAAGCCATCTCCCTGCTGAGTATGGAGCCCAAGGTGGGGTTCAATTTCATGACCCTGAGACCATGACCTGAGCTGAGTCATGAGTCAGGCTCCCAGCCTACCACACTACCTAGGTGCCCCTGTATCTTATTCTTTTAACATACTAAATTACATTTATAGATTTTGTTAAGCTATTTAGCAATGTTGAATTTCTTGATCATAATATGATCATGGATTAAGATCCCCAAAGTATTCTTTTGCTAAAATATTTTTAAAAATACTTGCATATAGGTGCACCTGGGTGGCTCAGTCAGTTGAGGGTGGGACTCTTGATTTCGACTCAGGTCATGGTCTCAGAGTTATGGGACCAAGCCCCTCTTCGGGGTTCTGCTCTCAGGGCAGAGTCTGCTCAAGATTCTCTCTCTTCCTCTCCCATTGCCCTTTCCCCCACTCATACACATGCACACACACTCACTCTCTCTAAAAATAAATAAAATCTTACAAAATACTTGCATGTATGTCCATGACCTCTAATTTCCCTTTCTCATATCTCTGGATATTCCTTTCTCTAACCTCTGAAATCTGTGTTACTTGGGAAAAAGAACTTTGCAAATGTGATTAACATTAAAGATCTTGAGAAGGAAAGGGTAGCTTTGGTTGCTCAGATGTATCCAATCTAGTCTTTTTAGTTCTTAAAGGCAGAGAACATTCCGCAGCTGTCTCTGAAGCAGAGACAGTGTGAGAACTCAGGCCACCGTTGATGCCTTTGCAGATGGTAGAAGCCACAAGTTTGGAAACACAGATGAACTCTAAGCTCCAGAAAGAAACAGCTTTGCTCACACCTTGATCTTACTCTGGTGAGATCTGGGTTAGACTTTTGACCTCTAGGACTCTAGAATATAGTGTGTATTGTTTTAAGCAACAAAGCTTGTTGTAATTTGTTACAGCAACAATAGAAACGAATATATCTGGTTTTATTATTAAGATAGTATTTGACTTATATGATGAAATGGTGTTCTTTTCCTTCTATTTACATTTTCTGGAAGAATCTGTACAAGATGGAGTGATATTTTAAAAGGTTTAATAAAACTTTAAAAAATTATCTGGGCATACTACTGGCTTTGTAAAAGTTTTAAAAAATATATTGGTTCAATTTTAAATTGTTGTAAGATCCAATTGGAGGAGAGGAAAAGATTTTCCTTGACCCTCTTCGGGTTCCTGGCTAAGTCTGAAAATTTAACTGACCAAGACAGAGAAGCAGGAGAAAGCATACAAATTTATTTAATATAAATTTTACATGATATAGGAGCCTGCATAAAGAGATGAAGATAAAAAAAAAAAAAGAATTGAGTGCATTTATGTTAGATTTAATGAAGAGTAGGCAGTAGCAGAAATATGATAGGTTAAGGAATCTGAAGAAATTGTAGTAAACTGGGGAAAACAGTAAATCCTATGTTTGGATTCTTCCTGGCATTCCTTTGTCTTTGGAGATAAGGATGCTTCTTTCCTCTGGGTATAGGGAAGGCACATCCCACATGAGGGTTTTATGACCCATTGCGGGGAGTAGGTAGGGAAGATCAGAGAGACTGTCCCACTTCTGCCACTTTCTCAAGCTCCTTCAGCTTAAAATATTTAATATGACAATGTGCCATATTTTAGGGTGGAATGTTCTAAAGCCAATCATATTATTCATAATCTTATTATTAAGTTCATCTTAGTATAAGATTATTCTTTTGTTGTGCAACTTTTTCCCCAATAATTTAAAATTTTCCTCTATTTATAGGTTCACAGAATTCTGATATTATCTTTTTGACCTCTAATTATGTTCTCTTCTCCACTGCAAATATTATTTAGCCATATCTCCTTTTTATTTTTCTTGAACAATATAGTAGCTTGACTATTCTGTACATACATATTTTTGCAATTTCTTTACTTATATGCATCTTTGATCTTCCTTTTGAAGTAATTTCCTTTTATGCTGAAGAACATACACCTTAGATGTTAGCTTATTGAAATTCTGCTGATGGTGAGAAACTCTCAGTTCTTATTTATATAAATATGTCTTTATTTTGCCCTTGTCACTGAAGAGAGTTTGGCTGGTTATATAATTCGAGGTTGACAATATTGTCATTTCATTGTGTCCTGGCTTCTGTTATTGCTATTAAAGAGGTATTTACTCTTAATTCAATCTTTTGTTTTTGAGAAAATCTGTTTCTCTCAGGCTGCTTTTATGAACTTCTCTCTGTCTTTGGAGTTTTACAACTTTCATGGAAGGTATATAGTCATAGATTCATTTTTATTTATGCCATTTAGAATGCACTATACTTCCTCTGTCTATAAATTCTTGTCTTTCATCATTCCTGGAAAATTCATTGTCATTCCCTTTTCAAAAGTTAGCTCTGCTCCATGATCTCTATTCTTGTCTCAAACTCTGCTAAGATAAAGTTTAGGTCATTTTATTCTATTTTCCCCATCTCATTACCTCCCGTAAGTAATTTTCATTTACTTTTTGTCTTTGTGCTGCATTTTTCAGTATTTTTATGATGAAACTTTCAGTTTACTTATTGGCTTTTCATCTTTGTTATTCTGATCATCCCATAATTTTTAATTTGAAGGTTATATTTTTATTCTTTGAAGTTTTAATTTGTTGAAATCTCACTGCCAGCTTAAGAAATATTTTACCCTCAATTTTTAAAATATTTTATACATGTCTTACATCTCATAATTCTCATATCTGCAGTCCATGAGATCTATATCATTTGCTGATTCTATTGACTCTCATAAATGCCAGTTAGTTCCATTTTGCTGTGATCTTTGACCAGAGATAATATTTGACTGACATAAATAAAAATCCTGAGGACCTGAATTTTAAGTCAGATTGGATTAATACAATAATAAAATCTGTTTTTTCCCAATTAGTTGAGTAAAAATTTTAGATGAGAATACCTGTTACTGATACAGATTTTTCTAAAGGAGAAAAACTTGAGTAGTTATTGCTTATTAAAATTGAATATATTAAATAATAAAATTTATTTTAAGAAAGATTAGATAGTAGTAGAAAGCTTAATAAAAATTCTTAATGTGAGGGTCCCTGGGTGGCTCAGTTGGTTAAGCTTCTGCCTCTTGACTTCTGCTCAGGTCATGATCTCAGGGTCATGGGATCAAACCCTGCATTGGGCTCCCTGGTCAGTGGGGAGTCCGCTTGAGATTCTCTCTCTCTCTCCGCCCCTCCCATCTCCCTACATGCATGCATGTATGCTCTCTCTCTCTCTCAAATAAATAACTCTTCATTTAAGAAAATTCTGTGTTTTTGATGCTACTAAGTTCAAGCCACTAGTAAGGCAGTTATGAATAAATCAGTGAGGTCTTAGAGTGAGTTAACTATTATGTCTAGTGGGTAACCTCAATTTCATACAAGAAACATAACTAAAAACAAGTGAATACAGTGTTTTACAAGAAACATTAATAAATGTACTATCCTATTTTAAAAAATATGCTTGGAATTATAAGTTAAAAAATCCTTAGTATCTCTTAAATAAAGAAAAAACTGTCCTTTTCAGATGAACTTAAGATAAAAACTCAAATTTCATAATGATGAGATATAAGCTAAGTGTAGACTTTTAAATTTTATGGAAACAAGCCATAAATATTTCCTAGCCCTTTTTTCATTGTTCTGATAAATTATAATGATCATATGAGAGCTTTTTCTATTCAAAGCATCTATATCCATTGTCTAACCATTTTATTTAAGGTTCTTTATTAAATTTTGCTGTAGACTGAATGTTTGTGTCCCTCCAAGATTCATATGTGGAAACCTAATCCCCAGTGTGATAGTATTTGGAGGTAGGACTTTAGGAGGTACTTAGGTCATGATAATGAAGCCTACATGAATAAAATAGACTATGGAGAACTCCTTTATCTTTTCGAGGATATAGTGAGGATATAGTGAGGATATATGCGTGGATATAGTGAAAAGATGGCTATCTAGGAACCAGAAAGTAGGTCCTCACCAGTTCCGAATCAGTCAGTGCCTTGACCTTGACTTCCTAGTCTCCAGAACCATGAAAAATAAATTTCTCTCATTTATAAGCCATCAGTCTGCTTTTGTTATAGCAGCCTAAATGGACCAAGAGTTCTAATTAAATTCTCTAGTTTCTGTGTTCATTTACTTTTCTAGTAAAGATTAAATTAAAGAATATGAGGCTTACCATCTATTTTTTTTTCCATATTAGGGAGTGAGTCACTCTTGGACACACCTGTTCAAAATGTTAATATTAACAACCGCTTGGTTGAGAAAATGGGCAAAATATATTAAAATTAAATATATCTACTCCTACCTAATCATCCCATCTGGGAAATTATCCAATAGAAATAAACAATACATAGGAATATTATAGCAGCTGGCACTGCTTTTTAATAAAAGAATGGCTACAAATAGGGAAGTGGAGAGTGGGAAGTTGAATATGGTTAAGTACATCCAAACCATGGAATGTGTTGGGAAACAATTTTCCATGGGTCTCACAGTATTAAACATCTTAGGAACAGAAGCACTGACTTTTTTCTTCTGGATATCTTTTTAAGGATGTTTGTACGATGAGAAACTTTGAATGATGGAGATAGTGTTTCCCCCTGGAACAAATTGCATGCTTACTCTCTGCTATAATAAAGATAATATCTCCCTCTTGATTAAAGAGGAGACAGGCTTACTGCTCATTATAGATACTGACATTCTTTATGCTAAGGGTCCCTCTCCTGGAATGCAAACTACTGCATATGTAGGCTACATCTGGGCCCATCTATGTCACCTCCATAGGACTTGGGAGCAAAAGAAACTCTCAAAAATAGGTTGATGTTCATGTTGCTTATCATGCTTATCAAGGTGTCCCTCAGTCTCCTCCATTAAGGCCCCAACCCTCTGTTCCTACAAGAATATTACCCCTATGTGTTCCCCACCCCCATACAAATTCTAACTTTTTAACTTGCAAGTAAGAGAACATATCAGACCCTGCACAATTCTTTAACAGTTTTGGTGACAAGGATGGGATGCTGACTTCTGGAAGAGAAAGGACAGGGTTCTGCAGGCCAGGTCTGGGAATGTGGAAATGTGGCAAGATTCTCTAGGATCTGACAGCAAATGTTGGGTAAGGGGGATGTGGTGTAGTAAAGCCCCTACTGTCTTGCCCGTTAATAAATGTTTAGAGTAGTGAGAGATAGGATTGAATATGCCTGCCTGGTGGGTAAGTAAGGCACTGCCCAAATGGTGCCTTGGTTTATTGTTCACTCTCCTCTGGATCCTCCCAGAGAAGAATGAGCAACACGAGCTAATGTATAGGAGCTAATGTTACCTTGACAATGGGACAGCAGGACTATAGCCTCAGCTAAAAGGTAATAAGGCTACAACTGATGAACCAAAGAGGTTCCACAGGCAAAATGACTATTGTCAGCACTGAGGACCTTGCTATTCGACACAGAGCTTTAGGCATATCAAAACCATTATAAGTTCTTTTTATTGAGCTATAAGCTAGTATGTGCTTAATACCTGCTCAAATTGAATGCAATACTTTGTTTACTGGCATGGATCCCCTTTCTCCCTCCATACCCTCTGATTACTCTCTTTCTTTCTATACTCATCTCAACTGCTATACAAAGAGGTCTCCCTGCCCCCAAAGGAGACCAAAGATCACACACACCAGTCTCACTCCTTATGCCAGAGAACTCTGCTGGATACAACTGCCCAAGTCATTATCTTACCCAGTCCTGTGGGATGAGTGGGCACCCAGCTTCAGTGAATGGAGGTTGGGCAGGGTTCACAGTGGGAAAAACAAGCTAATAGGACTTTGGAGGTTGAGAAGTTTGGGCCAATTCAATGTACTGTTGTTGTTGCTTCTGTATCTGAATGTACTTCCTCATCCCAAAAGTGCTAAGGGGATTCTCCCAATCATGGAAGCCACATATAGATAAGGACTTATAGAACACACACTCCTAATGACGCCTTTGAGCTCAAGTTTCACTGACAAGTTTCAGGCCATTGGGATTTCTGGCAAAGCGAGGTAGTCTCTTTTTTGAGGGACAGGGGTTTCAGACTCGTCACCTCTCTGGTGTAGCTACCAGGTATGGCTTTTTGAAACTGGTTATAGCTTGCTACTAGGCTTTGGGCAAAGCTGAAAACCTGATGCATGGAAGCCTTGTGACTCTCTGGCTTGATAGTCCCATTTTTGGAGTGGGTCAATTGGAAATCAATAACTCACACAGTGAGAATAGCCTAATTAGCCAAATTTTTCAGGTGAAAATTATATATATTCAGGAGCAAAGTCAGCCTGGCCTGGCTACTTCTCAGCTTGAGATGAGGGGAAATTTCATTTTCCAGTATGCTTTCCAAAGTGACACTGATGGTTCAAAGGGGTCCTCAATTCACTGAGGTTCTCCTAAATGATGATTTGGTTCCTTAATATGAATCTATGTATATTATGTTTTGACCTCAGTAATTAAATTTCTAATGATTAAGAGTACAAGTATATTGATATGTTGCATATGTTATGTTTGCAAGGATGTTTCTTGCAACATTGTTTTTTATAGCAAATGACAAGGAACTATTAAAAAATCTCTAATTTAGGGACTAGACAGAGAAATTAATTGTTCCATACAAACCAAGTCAAATTATCCCAAAACATGACAAGTAAAAATAATGTTAGTAACTTTTTATTTTTATGGAAACTTCCTCAGTGTCATGTAAAGTATGAATAAGAACATGGTTCATAACCTTTTCCATTTATTGATCAGGAACATACAACCTAACAAATAACAGTGTGCTTGCTTAGTTAGACAGGCAACCTTAAGACAAAACCTTCCACTCTTCCCTCAAACCCCAAGTCCTCTTGTCCCACAACAACATCACCTCTATGGTCTGCCATACAAATTCTGGTTTCAAGATTTATTGTTACATAAAAAGGCAAGGCATTAAAAAATGAAAATTTATCATTTTCATGTAAAAATAGCACATATAGAGATGTTCATGCAAAAATAGCACATATAGAGATGTTTGTGTGGACAACCTGTGAAAGAAAACAGAAGGCACTGGTAATAAAGTTTCCTCTGGGAAGAGACCAGAGGAACCCTAAAAAGTCTTTGGTGAAAATAAAATTTATTTTCATTGCTACATATGAAGAATCACACTTAGGTTAAGAAGTATTCTCCCTGGGTGGTGAAAATCCAAAGGATGATTTATTTATCTGTTACTCATTTTGTATTATTTACACAATGAACTCAAATTTACTCCAAAGATAAAAAAACATTAGAAATACTCTGAATATTTTAAAGAAAGGATATATCCATAATTTGGCAGCTGGGAGGGCAACAAAAGTTGTTGTAATCTCTGTTGCTAAAAAGAAAAATACAATCCTGAATATAAACGTGGATGCTGACATTCAAACAGGGAAGAAGTAAAAATGTCACACGATTAGTAGGCAAATAGCTGGTAGAAAAAAATAAATCTAGATGCAAGATTACCTATAAGAAAATTATGCAGATTGTATAAACAAATGAAAATTCAAAGACCAATCCAATGATATCTTGCTTTTATTATTTATTTTTTTATGTCTTCTTAGGTCCAACGATATGACGAATTGAAGAAACAAACAGTATTGTAAGAAGAAATTCTCTGTTCCATTCATTAGGTTTCAATAGCTGAATTTCTCCCAGAATCCTATCTGGACTGGCCTCAGTCATTACCATACTATACAGACAGACAGATCTCTCTGGGGCTTTTGGCGGAGATTCTTTTATTCCCACAGCACTTTGAAGGATTTCAGATGGAGAACGCTGTACCATTGCCTTTGCACGTCTTCCAGACAGTGGAGAATGTGTTTGGGAGCAACAGATTGAAGTTCATCTTCTGGGGGCCTGTGAAAATATCTTCTGCTTTTGTAGGTTGGTGAACCAAAAGAAAAAAAATACCCTCCATCATTGGATTGGTATTATATACTACCAGTACTCTTTCATGGTAATGGTCCCACACAGACCAGTTTACAAAACTCCAAGAATGTGAGATAGATTCTTCATCTTTTAGGAAAAGAGCATCTCTTAAAACAATTATTTTATTTCATCTGTGGATTGTTGCTATTGGCAACAGAAAGAATGCACTGGAGTGTCATAATAATCCTCCATTAAATCCGTGGTGTTTAAATTTTAATGCTATAATTCAAGAGCTGACAAAAGCCCATTGAGTGCGTCTATGGAGAGGAAAACAGGCGGACCCATTTTCTCAGGGGTGATGCTATAGCAACATGGAATGAATTTGGGGTCAGGGAACAAGCAGTCTCTAAGCTTTGTTTGCATTTCCTGGCTAAAAGTAGAATTCAACATTATAAATTTTACCCAACTAAGTAGTTATTTTGAGCAGCAGGAAGATAGCTCCCTTTGCACCGCTGTTTACATTGAAAACAGAGAGAAGGTAACAAAACCAGAACTGGAAGAAAGACATACCGGCAAATATATTATGAAATGACTCTCAAAGTGACCACTTTAGAAACCCCAAAGCTTCCCTATGCTCGATGCCCAACCCTTCTCCCCTGGACAAATGATGCTTTCAAACATGGAAAAATATCACAATTCCCAAAATGCCTTTTAAAATAAGGAGACAAAAAAGTCTGATCAACAGTCCCTGAATGGTACCCTCTTCCAGTCAAGCAAGACATGGCAAAGTAGGGTGCTGTTGATTACGTCTAGCTCTTCATAATGGTACTTTTGTTTCAGTGGGAGGATTTTTTCCATCAGAATAAACAAATACACCTGAATCACAACTGCCCTACAACATAAGGCAAAGAACAAAAACCAAACAAATAATAAATACCCTACCCAATTCCCAGAGGTTTGTGCTGCCAATTTTTCTTTCTCTAAGCATCTGTGTTTTCACTTTTGGCTTTAGTGTTAAACATTAGTCTACTGAATCAATAATATAAATTAATATGTTTAAGGTGGCTATCCAATAAATGTGTATCCTTTTTTTGTTACAGACTCTATATGGTTCACGATATACAGAAATGAAGAATGTTAGGTTTTCAAGTGCTAAGTCGTAGACAAACACACCTGTAAACCATGTAGCTCAACAAAACTCAAAGCTGTTCCTTCCTCTCTATCCTCTTGTCAAGGAGATTTGACAGTGTGTCACCTCAACAATGAAAAATCCTTGCCCTTCCCAAACTCTCATGGCTGCTAGTACCCACCTCTTACAATTCATCCTATGGCAATATTAATCGTATTCTTAAAACAAAAACAAATTTCTCCCTTATTCAAAAATCTTTGATGCCTATAGAATCAAATTCACACTTCTACAGATTAACTCTGCTGTTCATTATAAGTGAGGCAAAATGTATGACTTGCTGTCCCACTAATATGGTTTGTTTATACTCTCCTCATAATATATTTAGTTAATGGACTGCCTAGAATTTTCCTAACATAACTCTGTTCACCCTTCAAGCTCCATTTAATTGTCACTCTTTCCAGGAAGCCTTTCAGGATCAATGTCTAGAAAAGATTTCTTCTTTTTTATCTCCATGCTCCCATATAACATGTAAAATTGTCTTTCAGAACTTATTTACTTTTTTCTAGCAAATTGTCTGGCTATTATTCTCTAAAAACAGGGACTGTATATTCAACCTGGAAGAAAAAAAAATTTAAAGAAAATATTCCCTAAGCTGCTTTGCTTACCTGGTTTTGCCTATTAGGTACGGCAAATATAGTATTATCTATGAGAGGAAGCTATGAAATAAAAGATATTAATAAGTAATATATTATGATCAAGTGTAAGTATCTTCAATGAAAAAATAGCTTAGTATAAAAAGAAAAATAAAGGATTAGTTTAGGTTATTCTGCATGAATAAACAACCCTAACATCTGAGAAGTAGATCATGTTACCCATTCAATGAAAATTGGCAAAAAGAATCTGCTCACCAGAGCCACTGAGGGATCCAGCCTGTTGGAAGCTCTTTATTGACACATGCTTACCTAATCACTAAGTCAGAAAAAGGGAACCTGGCAAACTACGACACACTGGTTTTGAAGATTTCTGCCCATAAATGATATATATCTCTTCTCCTCATACATAACACAGCCAACTTGACTTCCAGGGGAAAAGGCAGTGCAATCCTACATGTATTCAGAAATGGAGACATTTGAAATGTTTAAAGACTAGCACTTGTGAAGACTGCCCCATATTTTCCCAAGAGTTGAAGAAAAACAAAAGCAATAAATTTCAAAATTCACTTAAAACTTTAAGTAAAATACTTAAAAATAGGAAACTCTCTAAGATTGATCAAAGATCTTTCAGTAACCTTGGAAACTGTCTCCCTATGGTGAAATTTTTAGGTATCTTCTCCTTAAGATTAGATTAAAAATAAAAATGCTTATTATCCTTGCTTTTGATCAATACAAACTGCAAGTCCTGGTCAAGACAATAAGATATTAAAAAGAAAATGAGGTACAAACTTTGGAAGAAAAGAAAAAAAAATTCCATTTCCAATAGTACAATATGAATTTGTTGATACTGCTTATCTTCTGATTTTTTAAAATTTTTTATCAGAATAATTAATAATCATGAGCAAATTTAGCACAAAAAATACTTTAAAAATCAAAAGCAAAACATTAGTGACCTGTACAAAAGCATTTAATGAAATAACAATTGTGTAACTGGAGTCTTAGAAAGAAAGGAGAAGAGAGAGTATGCGGCAGAAAAATTATTTGGGGAAACATCAGTTGGAAAATTTCAAAATTTTATTTAAGAACCCACCCATAATTACAAGAATATAAGTAACCATTAAGCAGGGGGAAAAAACCCTACAGGCACATGATTTTAAGCCGCTGAAAGTCAGTCAAATAGCACATAAGAACTGGAAGAAAATATACCTTAAATATAGGGATCCACAGTAAGACAGCTGATCCCGTATCAGAAACAGTGAAAGTCAGAAGACACTGGAATGACATCTTTAAACTTATTAAAGAAAAAATACAAACCAGTTAATCTGGGAAAGTATTGATCTGCAGCAGATATGCACTACAAGAAATACTATAGGAAGTTTTTTGGCTGATGGTAAGTGGTGCAGGTGAAAATATGACTATACAAGAAAAAATGAAACATTAAATACTGTGATAAGCTTTATGAAAAAAATTAAATCTGATGAAAGGGGTTAACTTTTTTTTTTTTAGAAAAACACCAAACGAAACTGATAAAAATGAAAGAAAAAAATGGAGTAGTCCCATTAAATAAATAAAAGTCATAATTAAAAGGTAATCAAAAGACACAAATTTCCAGGTATAAAATAAGTAAGTGCTGAGGAAATAATATACAGTCTGGTGGCTATAGTTAATAATACTGTATTGTATATTTGTAAGTTGCTAAGTAGATCTTAAATGTTCTCATCACAAGAAAAAAATTTGTGATTAAACGTGGTGATGGATGTTACTGTATTCATTATAGTGGTCATTTTGCAAATATGTGTATATTAAATTACTATGTTGTACATCTAAACTTCCAATATAAGGTATGTCAATTGTATCTCGTTTAAAAAAACAAACCTTCCAAGAAAATGCTGGGCTAAGATGGTTTCACTGGTGAATTTTATTAAGCATCTAAAAAAATCATCCCAATTATATTTAACTTTTTCTGATTTTTTCCCCCCATAGAAATGTGCACATAAGGGAATAGTCTGAATTGATTTGCCGAGTAGAGATTTTTAGAACTCAGATCTGGCCAATAAGGAATTTGACTCTAATTTCTAGTAGGTTATACTATTACTGAGCTTATCCATTGTTCTTCAGTTAATATTTGACACTGATCCTTTACTTCAGCCAGTTCCCCCCCACCCGACTCCCACCACCAACAGAGGCTTATGCACAAGAAGAGAAATGACAGACATAGGATTCTGACACGGCTGTTGGACAAGACAATCAAAGTTACAGTCTTCTTGCAGGTGATTAAAATCAAGATTGACATAAAGTCAGTCTGTTTGAAAGAAGAAAAAAAAAGGAACCCTGATAAATTTGAGCCTAGATCAAGGTGAATTTTGCACTTCATCAACAAATGCTTCAGGCCAAATATTTGGTGGACTAAATTAATTGCAATTCCTTTCAATCTTTTTATCACAGGGTACTTGCTGCAGATAAAAACGAAGAAAGGAGAGCCTTTTGCATGCTTTTCTTTCTCATTTTAATAGTTGCTATTCTGGCTTCTAGCAGAAAACTTCCCCAAACATGAAAGAGAAGAGGTGAAAGCAAGGAAGGGAATGCTGTGTGTCTGTGAACAGACATTTGAAGGTAAGCTTTCAAGGAAGAAGGAAAGTTCTGGCAAGGTTAAGCAGCTTGCTTTCACTATATCTTGAAGGGCCAGGACTGTAGCGCATGTATTAATGTCGCAGGTCAGATTCCCCAGAACGTTGCCTGGGAGATGGAGCTTAGTCTACACAGAGTTTTGTTGATCCTGCTGTCAGGATCAACACTTGTGCAGGATGGTGAGGAAGCAGAGTTGGGCCAAGGGAGAGGCTGAGCTGAGTGCAGTAGGAACAACTGCACTTGGGCTTGCTTTACCTAAGCCCTAAACGTCATTCCACCAGGAGTGTGGTGATTGTTTTTCCTAGGGTAAACCTATCAGAGGAAAATGAACAGAGAAAACTCTAGCTCTCACAGCTACAGCTGTGGTAAGTTATTATCTCCTTATTCTACAATCTATCCTAGATTCTCTTCTCCTACAGTTAGTTCCTGTGCTGGTCTTGGATGGCTTGGTCTACCAAGACTGATGGGGTAACCAAAAATCGTTATCTTTTTGCCTTAACCCCAAGTCATTAAGCCCTTTGAGACTGTGGCTACTATATTTGTCCATTTACCATGAAAACTGGGCAAAGAAGTAATAAGAGAGAACTGGCTCCTTGGTGTGAGGAGTATGAAGTACACAGGCATAAAGTGTACTTTGCATTTCAATGGTGGGTGTTTTCCACCATAGGAACAAAGACCACTAAACACACAAGAGGTCAGAATTTCAGAAGAAGGAAGCAGAAATTCCCTGTGGGTCATTCTTACTTTCACCCTTTGATTCTCGGCACCATGTATTCTAACTAATGGCACAGCACCACATAGTAGTCACTGATGGGAGTATATACTGTGCCCCGGAAGATGTCTCCCTATCCTTGCATGGTTTCATTTTTGAGCCTTTTCTGTGACAAATATAAGCTATTCTATTGCTTTTGAATGCCTATTCTATTGCTTTTGGACACTGTGGGATGTGACAGGACCTGTGGATCTTTGGACTGTGGGCCCACTGTTGCACTTCCTTTGCCATAAAGTGAGTCTCTTAGTCCAGAATTTTTGAACAGTGGCATATTGACATTTTGGGTGAGATAATTCTTCCTTACAGGGAACTACCCTCTATGTTGTAGGATGTTTAGCAGCAACTCTGGCCTCTAGCCACTAGATGTCAGTAGCATCCTCCCAGTTATGCCAACCAACCGTCTCCAGACTTTGCCAAATGTCCCCTGGAGGGGAATTACTCCTGGTTAAAAACACTACCTTAGTCTGATGCAATGTTATTGGAGATTCATGTGGATGAATTAAACTTTCTGTAATTCCATGGATAATGATGCTGTCTGAGGTTCTTCAAACAGGAAAGGCAAATCCATACTTAGAATATGTATAGATTAAAAAAGCATTAATCCAAAATGAATTGAGGTCTCTTCTAGGATGGAATGAGTCCAATATATTCAACTTGCCAGTAGATGGTTGCTTGGCCTCTTGAAGGAATGGTGCTGTACTTGGGGGTTAGCATTGGTCTCTCTTGCTAACTGTTGGGTCATTTAGCTATGGCAGAAGTGATATCAGTCTTTGTAAATGGTACAGTGTATAGCTGTGTATAGGCCCATACACATCCTCCATCCTTGACACCATAGTTACTTTGTTTTTTTGGACCCGATGTTCAAACACTGGAGTCTCTGATAACAGAGAGATTGGCTAACACGGACTGGCTGACATTCTGTCCACTTTGCTTACTTGGTTGTTTAATGCCTGTTGCAGCGTAGATGTTCTCTTGTGGACACAAACACGCAACACAAAGATCTCTACCCTTTACACCCACTCCCATGAGTCCATCCACAAACCAGGACTGCAGACCTTCTTGTCCCTCATCTTCCCACCTTTTCCCTTCCAAGCTATTTGTCACCCATGAATTTACATAGATTTTAAGCGTGGACTATTTTCTTTCCACCAAAAGAGGAATATCAGTGGTACCACCTGGAGCTCTGCCTATTGAGAAGATTTTCCCCAATTAATGTCTTTCAAGGTCACCATGGAGAGGGGCTGTAGTGAAGTTCCAATCCATTTTTTGCTTGCACACTCATACTTAGCTGACAGTTCATAAATTTGCTCTTTTTCTTCTTTGTCAGCTGTTGTAAGGCATCCTATGCAAAACAGATAAACGCTGGTTAAGAGGTTTTTCTTCATACAACTGTGGTGAATAAAACCAAGGCTAAGCCTCCAGACTCTGCAGCTTGCTTGGGCCTTCTGAGACTTCCTCTGACTGATCCTCATATATCATTTTTATCTTAAGACCTGGTGGGTCTGATGAAGTGTAATTTGACCTTTGAGTATTTTCTTAATCTCTAGAATGAGAGGTTTAATGAAGTAACATCTCTATAACGTCTTTTCCAGTTCTAGAATTCTATGAGAGGAAGCATAATTTTACATTTTGAAGGATGATAAACACTGGCAGCTATTGTACCCTTGCTTTTTATGACCATGGGTCCCTCACATAGTTTTATCTCTGAATACCTCAAATGCCCCTTTTTATCACCATCCTGCCCAGTTAAATCATCGTTACTATGAGAAAACCAGTGTTTCCAAAGGCAATAAAAATCCTGTGCCCACAATAACAACATTGTTTCAAGTGTTCACCACTCAGTTACTTGCTCCAACTTGCTCATTCATCTATACACCCAATTTATAGTAAATGTTGCATTTAGAATTATAGACTATAGGTTATCTCTCCGAGAAACCTAAAAAATGAACTACCTGAGCCTCTTAGCCACACATAGCCTAATCTGTCAGAGGGAAAAATCAGGTTCTTTGGCCCATCTAGGACTTCTCTGGTCTTTAATATTTTGGGTGCACTTCGGTCCACAAAGAAAGAAGATTCAAGAATAGATTCACTAACAATCAGTGAGAGCTGTTGACTATGTCAGAGAGATACCATGAAATGGGGGCTGTGAGACATGAGGATTGTTGCTTAATTTATTTGCAATGGGAAAATTATTTTAAAGTTAATTAAATACACTTTGAGAAAACTAAGCAGATTGTATTAGTGAGGGTTCTTTAGAGAAACAGAACCAATAGGATGTGTGTGTGTGTGTGTGTGGGTAAGAGATTTACATATGTATAAATATTATTTTAAGAAATTGTCTCATGCAATTATGGATTGCATGTCAAGTTCAAAATTTGCAAGATGGGCCTGCAGGCTGGAAACCCAGAGAAAAGTCAATGTTACGGCTCAAGTCCAAAGACTGTCAGGCTGGAAAATCAGGGAAAAGCAGGTGTTGCTGTTCAGGTTCAGAGTGTTGCAGAATTCTCTCCTGCTTGGGGAGCTCAGTCTTTTATTCTTCAAGCCTTGAACTGATTAAATGAAACCTGTCTACACTATGGAGGGCAATTGGCTCTACTCAAAGTCCACCAATTTGAAGGTTAATCTCATCTAAAAACACCCTCATAGAAATATCCAGAATAACGTTCAACCACATATTTGGGCACCATGGCCCATCCAAGTCGACACATAAAATGAGCCATCGCATAGATTACAAAATAAATTTGTTTTGGAATTATTTTCAGAAACAAATTTTGTTCATGCTACATTAGAATTGGATGATACAGTGTGTATCATTTATTTCCATTTTTGGAAGATTGGCCAACATTTTGAAACCCTCAAGTGACAACAAATTAATGAAGGACTGCTTAAGTCCAGTGATAGTTACTGTACTTCCTGATTTAAAAAGATATAATTTCCATTGTTTGGTAAAAATGTAGTCTATAAATACTTTTTTTTTTGTATTTGACCTTGTGCAACAGTTTGCTTACCATGTCAGTATCCCACTCCCACCTTCTTTTTTTTTTTAAGGGGAGAAAACCAAAGTCATGAGAAATCTATGATACGGTAAAGAGTTTAATGTCAATCTTTGAAATACTTTTTCCTCTAAAGACTTAGTCAAATAAACAAGTTGCAACATGAATCATATTTATTTATTTATTTGACTAAATATAGTGAAAAACTTTCAATTTCATTGCTAATACAAGATGTGCTTTGTATAAATGGAAATTGTTCAGTTGTATGTGGAAAATGTCCAGTTCAATGCCCACACATTCATTACTCAAGTTCACTTCTTTTTGGTAACAGTACTTTTTCTCAGATATTTAGAAAATGATTAAAGTTTAAGTTTTATTTTACTTGTCTTTGATATCTGATTAATTAAAGAAAAATCTCACACGTGACAAGATACATTTATAGACACTCTTAAATGTACTTAAAATTTTGAAATCTTAAGCTGAGCAGTATCTAAGTTTTACTCACACATAATTGTCCTCATAATTGTGCTAATAAATATTAGTTATTGAAAAATTATTGTAAAAATTACTTTAGCAAGCTTGTTTTCCACAAAAATATGCCAATCTTTCCATAATTTTCACAGTGCTAGTTCTATTTCAGTGAGCATGATTTATTTATCTATCATAATTGTCATTTAATTTACACCAAAAATTATAGAAGTAATATGCTTTTTGAAACTATTCAAATAACAGAGGAACATATAAAGTAAAAAGGGAAAATAGCAATTCCCTTGCCCCTAAAATCAGGAACTCATATTGATCTGCTTCTTCAATGACTGTATAATATGCCAGAGTGTGACTATATTATAATCTGTCCAATCATACCATTATGTATTATTTCTAGTTATTCACAATCATAAATGATGTATAGCGAACATATTTATTTCCCTGTGCATAATTGTTTCTTTACACTGGATTTCTACAAGAGCCACAACTGAGCCAAAGACTATAGAAAAGTTTACATTTTATTATTTATTACAAAATTTCTCTCCAAAAAAATATGTGATAAAATTAATACTCCCACTAGCTGCATGTGTGCACCCATTTCCCTACCAATGTTGGAAATTATCCATCTTTTAATATGGTTATAATATACAAAATATTGTTTGCAACTGAAAATTCTTTTAATGTTATTTAACTTCACAATGCAATGGTCAGTAATTTTTTTTCCCATTTAATGATGTGAAGTGTTTATTTTTATTTTTTTCCCAAATATGTTTATTTTATTTTTTCAGTGTTATAAGATCAATTGTTCATGCACCACAGTAATTGTTTTTAAAAGCTAAAATTTTTAAGTATTCATTCTAATTACTGTTTCATACTCTTTTATTATTCTTATTATTTTATTTCTATATAGGATAAGTATGTACTCATCCTAGTTTATCAGTCATTGCGTATAGGAGTCTACTTCCTGGTAATCAGGATCTATATCTCTACCTTTATAGCTGCCTTTTTGTAATTTGACTCAAGCATTAAATTTAACATCTGACTCCATACAATAATCAACCAGTGAATCTGGAATCTCCCAATGCCAAGACAACAGTACATTTATCATTGGTAATCTCAGATTCCACTTACCACACTACAGATGGCTTCTGCAAAAAACTCTTAGAGATTATTCATTATGAGTCCTGCTATATTACTTACTAGAGTTTTGTTTTATGGAAACATAGTAACACTGCAAATATTTTCACAAATTGACCAAAAATGTAATATTTATTGTTGGGCAACATAGTAGTAACAAATATGTTTTGAGACAAGAAGGATACTACATTCATTTATATGAGTAGTTAATAATTGAGTATTTATGAATATTTCATAATCCAGAATTTATCACTGTATCATTTCAGACTGTTAATGACTTTTATAAATGACACTGAAAGAATTTCTCTAATACAGCATGGGAGAAATAACTGACAGCAAGAAATTACATGACCTTAAGGGAAATTATCCTAACCCCAAATACCTGTAGGCAACACAATTTTCACCCCAAAATTTGACATTATAAACCATAATTTTGGTGACTTTTACTGGACACTTTTTAAAAATTAACCTTTGATTTGGGCAAGTGCTATCCTGATACCAAAACCAGATAAAAATACCATAGGAAAAAAGAGAACTATAGGCCAGGACCTCTGATAAACATAGATGCAAAAATCCTCAACAAAATACCAACAAATCCAACAGAATCCAACAGTACAGTTAAAAAAAAAAATCACTCACCACAATCAAGTGAGATTTATTCCCAGGATACAAGGGGTGGTTCAATATTCACATATCAATCAATGTGATCCATCACAGCAATTCAGCGGATGCAGAAAAAGCATTTGATAAAGTACAACATCTATTCATGATAACAATCCTCAACAAAGTCAGTCTAAAGGGAACATACCTCCATATAATAAAGGCCTCATATAAAAAACCCGTAGTGAACATCATATTCAATGGGGAAAACTGAGAGCTTTTCCCTTAAGGCCAGGTTTAAGACAAGGATGTCCACTCTCACTGCTTTTATGCAACATAGTACTGGAAGTCCTAGCCACAGCAATCAGACAAGAGAAAGAAATAAAAGAGATCCAAACTGGTAAGGAAGAAGTAAAATTTGCACTATTTGCAGATGACATGATGCTACATATAGAAAACACTAAAGACTCCACCAAAAAGCTACTAAAGTCACAGGATATAAAACTAGTGAAATTGCAGGACACAAAAATCATGTACAGAAACCTGTTACATTTCTATACACTAAGAATAAAGTAGCAGAAAGAGAAATTAAGAAAACAATCCCATTTACAATTGCACCAAAAATAATAAAATACCTAGGAATAAAGTTAACCAATGAGATGAAAGATCTGTATTCTGAAAACTATAAAACACTGATGAAAGAAATTGAAGATGACACAAAGAAATGGAAAGACACTCTTAATCTTAATATATTAATAGTTATTGTTAATAGTTAACAATCCTAAAATTTGTGTGGAACCACAAAAGAGCCTGAATAGACAAAGAAATCCTGAAAAAGAAAAATGATACTAGAAGTATCACAATTCCAAACTTCAAGTCATATTACAAAGCTGTAGTAATCAAAACAGTAGGGTACTGTTAAAAAAAAAAAAGACACATAGATCAATGGAATAGAATAGAAAACCCAGAAATAAACCCAGAATTTTATGGTCATTTAATCTTCAACAAAGGAGACTAGAATAATGGGAAAAAGTCTCCTCAACAAATGATGTTGGGAAAACTGGACAGCTACATGCAAAAGAATGAATCTGGACCACTTTCCTATACCATACACAAAAATTAACCCAAAATGGATTAAAGACCTGAAACCATAAAAATCCTAAAAAACAAAACATGAAGTAATTTCTCTTGACATTGGCTACAGTGACATTTTTCTAGATATGTCTCTTAAGAAAAGAGAAGTAAAAACAAAAAACTATTGGGACCACATCAAAAGAAAAGGTTTCTGTACAGCAAAGAAAACAATCAATGAAACCAAAAGGCAACCTGAGAAATGGGAGTAGATACTTGCAAATGATATATCTGATAAAGGATTAGTGTCCAAAATATATAAAGAACTTACATAAGTCAACACCCATAAAACAAATAATCCAATTTAAAAATGGGCAGAAGACATGAACAGACATTTCTCCAAAGACAGCCAACAGACATATGAAAAAATGCTCGACATCACTTATTATCAGGGATATACAAATCAAAACTAAAGTGAGATATCACCTTATACCTGTCACAATGGCTAAAATCAACAATAGAAGAAACAACAGATGTTGGCAAGGAGGTGGAGAAAGGGGAACTCTCTTGCATTGTTGGTGTGAATGCAAACTGATGCAACTATTATGGAAAATAGTACAGAAGTTCATCAAAAACTTAAAAATAGAACTACCCTGTTCAGCAATTGCACTAAGAGGAATTTACCCAAAGAATACAAAAATACTAATTCAAAGGGATACACGCACTCCAATGTTTATAGTAGTATTATCTACAATAGTTAAATTATGGAAACAGCCCAAGTGTCCACTGACGAATGAATAAAGAAGATGTGGTATGTATATACAATGGAAAATCACTCAGCCATAAAAATGAATGAAATCTTCCATTTGCAACAACATAGATGGAGCTAGAGAGTATAGTGCTAAGTGAAATAAGTCAGTTAGGGAAAGACCAATACTATATGATTGTAAGAAACAAAACAAATGAGCAGAGGGAAAAAAGAGAGAGGCAAACCAAGAAACATATTCTTAACTATAGAGAACAAATGAATGGTTACAGTGGGGAGGTGGGTGGGGGGGACAGGTGAAATAGAAGATGGAAGTTAAGGGGGGCACTTGTTGTAATAAGCACTGGGTGTTGTATAGAAGTGTTGAATCACTCTAGTGCACACCTGAAATTAATATTACATGTATGTTAACTAACTGAAATTTAAATTTAAAAAATCTCAATATATAAAAAACAAACAGGATTTATTGATAAAAAAAAAAAGATGCAGCACATTTCCATCACCAAAAGATCTCTCATTTTGCCCTTGTATAGCCACCTACTTCTTTCCTATCTTCCTTTCCTTCCCACCTATTTCTAACACTGGTAACTACTAATCTGTTCTCCATTTCTACCCTTTTGTTATTTTTAAGAATGTTATATAAATGAAACTATACAGTGTGTCACCTTTTAGGATTGGCATTTTTTAATGTAATATAATTCTTTGGAGATTCATCCAAGTTGTTATGTGTATCAATAGTTAATTCTTTGTTATTATGGAGTTATATTTGATGATATGAATATACCACAGTATTTGTAATCAGTCATCCATTAAACAACATCTGCTCCCATCCCAGTTTATATCACATATGATGCTCCTATAAACATTCGTGTACAGGTTTTTGTGCGAACACAAGTTTTCATTCCTCTGGGATAAATGCCCAGGAGTACAATAGCTGGGCTGTAGGGCAGTTACATGTTTTTTTAGAAACCAATAAACTGTTTTCCAGAATAGCTAGATCATTTTAAATTCCCACCAGCAATGTATAAGTGATCCAGTTACTCCACATTCTTTAGCATTTGGGTTGTCACTATTGTTTGCTTTTAGTTATTTTGATAGGTGTATAATACCATCTCATTGAGATTTTATTTTGCATTTCCCTGATGGCTAATATTGTTGAACATCTTTTCATGTGCTTATGTGCTATCTGGGCATCCTGGCCAGTGAAATGTTTCTGCCTGTTTTCTGGATGGAGTTGTTTGTGTACTAGTTTTGAGTCTTCCTATATTCTAGATAAGCATCTCTTGTTGGATATATGGCTTGAAAATTTTTTTCTTCATCTGTGGCTTGTTTTGAGCATCAAAAATCAGTTGGGTATAATTGTGTGAGTCTATTTCTGGAATTTTCATTCTATTGCTTGATCTATGTGTGTATTCCTCCTCCATCACAGTATCTTTATTACCATCACTATATAATAAGTCTTGAAAACAGGAAGAGGAAACTCTTTTTTTTTTTTTAAAGATTTTATTTATTTATCTAACAGAGAGAGAGAGAGAGATCACAAGCAGGCAGAAAGGCAGGCAGAGAGAGAGGAGGAAGCAGGCTCCCTGCTGAGCAGAGAGCCCAATGCGGGGCTCTATCCCAGGACCCTGAGATGAAGGCAGAGGCTTTAACCCACTGAGCCACCCAGGCGCCCCTGAAAGAGGAAATTTTTTAGAATAATCTTTCACTATGTGAAAACTTTGCTGGGATTTTGATAGAAATTGTGTTAAACCTGGATGGGAATTTGGGAAAAATTGACATCTTTATTATGGGAAGTCTTTCAATTCACAAACACTGTATGGCTCTATAATTATTTATATCTTCTTTGATCTCTTAGCATTCCACAGTTTTCAGCATATGTGCTTGTTAGAGTTATACCTTAATCTATCATTTTTTTGAGTGAACAAATGGCATTGTATTCTTAATTTTGATGTCTGTGTGTTCATTGTTAGTATACAGAATTACAATCCACTTTTATTTTATTATTTTTTAATTAAAAAGTTTTATTGCATCATTTCCCACCTGTAGCTGCTGACCCTGCTGACCTTGCTGACCATGCCTGACACCTGTGGGAGACCTACAATTAACTTTTATATGCTTATCTTGTATCCTGCAGTCTTGCTGAACTCACTTATCAAGTCTAGTTTTTATAGATTCCTAGGGATTTTCTACACAATCATATCCTCTACAAATATGAACAGTTTTATTTTTTCCTTTATAATCTGTGTGGGTTTTTAAAAAGATTATAATTTTTTAAAAATTAAAAAAAAATTTTTTAGAGCAGTTTTAGATTCACAGAAAAATTGAGAGGAAGGCACAGGAATTTTTCATAGACCCCCTGCCCACACACATACATTGTCTCACCCCTCATCAACATCCCTCACCAATGGGTACCTTTATTAGGCTAGATGAATCTACACACTGACACATCATTATCACCTTGAAGTCCATAGTTTACCTTAGGGTTCACTCTTGGTTTAATACTGCCTGTTGGTTTGGACAAATATATAATGACTTGCATCCACCATTATAGCATCATGCAGAGTATTTTCACTGTCCTAAAAATCCTCTGTGCTCTGCCTACTCATCTCTATTCCCCCACCCGTCAACTGCTGACTTTTTGGGTTTTTTTTTACCATTTCCCTAGTTAGGTATTTACAAGATGTCGTATGGTTGGAATACTACAGTATGTAGTGTTTTCAGAGTGGCTTCTTTCACTTAGTAATATGGGTTTAAATTTCCTCCATGTCTTCTCATGGTTTTGTTTTGTTTTTAAGATTTTATTTATTCATTTGTCAGAGAGAGCACAAGCAGGGGGAACAGCAGGCAGAGGGAGAGAGAGAAGCAGTCTCCCCACTGAGCAGGGAGCCCGATGTGGGGCTCAATCCCAGGACCCTGATCATGACCTGAACCGAAGGCAGATGCTTAACCAACTGAACTACCAAAGCGTCCCTCTTCTCATAGTTTGAAAGCTCATTTCTTTCTAGAGCTGAATAATATTCTATTATCGGGATGTACCACAGTTTATTTAACAATTCACCTCCATAAGGACATCTTGATTGCTTCCAAGTTTGCATAATTATAAATAAAGGTGCCAAAAACATCTGTGTACAGTTTTTGTGTGGACAGAAGTTTTCAACTCTTTGGGTAAATACCAAAGAGGGCGCTTGCTGGATTGTATGGTAAAAGTATGCCTAGTTTTGTAAGAAACTGCCAAACTGTCTCCCAAAGGGACTGTGCCAGTACATTCTCATCAGGAATGAATGAGAATTCCTGTGGCTCCACACCCTCACCAGCATTTAATGTTAGCATTCCTGATTTTGGCCATTCTACTTGATGTGTAGTGGTATCTGTTTTAATTAGCACTTCCCTGACGACATATAATATGGAGCATATTTTCATACACTTATTTGCTATCTGGATATCTTCCTTGGTGACGTGTCTGCTAAGATAGTTAACCCATTTTTAAATTGGGTTATTTGTTTTCTTATTGTTGAGTTTTACAAGTTCTCTGTATATTTTGGGAAACAGTTATCAGATGTGTCTTTTGCAAATATTTGCTCCTAGTCTGTGCCATATCTTCACATTTTCTTGATATTATGTTGTGCAGATTAGTTTTTAATTTTAATGAAGTCCAGTTTATCAATTATTGTTTTTGTGGGGTATGCCTTTGATGTTATACCTAAACTACACCCAAGATCATCTAGATTTTCTCCTAAGTTATCTTCTAGGAGTTTTATAGTTTTGCACTTTACTTTTATGTCAACAATCCATTTCAGGTTAATTTTTGTGAAGTGTGTAAAGCCTGTGTCTAGATTCTTTTTTTTTTGCAACATAGATGTCCAGTTTGTTCCACCACGTTTGTTGAAAAGACTGTCTTTGCTCCATTGCATTGCCTTTCTTTGTGAAAGATCAGTTAACTCTGGTTATGTGGGTCTATTTCTGGGAGCTCTATTTCTGTTCCATTGATCTATTTGTCTATTCTTTCACCAAATACCACTCTGTCCTGATTATCATAGTTTTATAGCAAGTCTTGAAGTCAGGTAGTGTCAGTCCTCTAACCTATTCTTTTTTTTTTTTTTTTTTTAACCTATTCTTTGATACTGTGTCAGCTCTTTCAGATCTTTTGCCTTTGGATACCAAATAATTCTCTGAGATTTTGGTTGGGATTGCACTGAATCTGTCAGTTCGGAATAACTGACATCTTAACAATATTGAGTTCACAAACACACAAACATGGTCCATCTCTCCATTTACTTAGTTATTTTATTATTATTATTATTATTATTATTTCATTCATCAGAGTTTTGTAGTTTTTCCTCATCTTACACATATTTTGTTAGCATTATACCTAAGTATTTCACTTTAGGGGGTGTAATGATTTCTATGGCTTCTATCTCCTTCTCTTGTCATATGGCATTGACAGGAATTTCTAGTTACTATTTGAATAGGAGCAGTGAGAGCAGAAATCTTTGGATTTTCCCTGATCTTAGGGGGAAAGCGTTCAGTCTTTTATCATTAAGTCTATCTTTTCTGTAGGGTTTTTATTTTTGCTTTTGAAAATGTTCTCTATCAAGTTGTGGAAGTTACCCTCTATTTCTAATTTTCTGAGAGTTTTTATCATGAATAAATACTGAATTTTTGTCAAATGTATTTTATGTACCAACTGATACTACTATTTGATTTTTGTTTTTTAGACTGTTAATATGGTGTATTGCATTACTGATTTTCAAATAGTAAACTAGCCTTGAATCCCAGAAATAAACTCTGCTTTGTCATGACATATAATTACTTTTATATATTGCTGAATACTATTTGCTAATATTTTGTTAAGGATTTTTACTTTATATTAATGAAGGTTATTAATCTGTACTTTCCATTTTTGTACTATCTTTGTTTTGTTTGGTATCAGGGTAATATTAGCTTTATAAAACTAACTGAGAAATGTTTTCTCCTCTTCTTTTTTTTGGAAAATATTGTGTGTATAATGGTTGTTACTTTTTCTTTAAATATTTGTATAGTTAGTTTCAAAACTATGAATTTAATTCCCTTAGTGGTTCTAGTATTATTGCAATTATTCTCATTATCTATTTCTTATTGGGTGAGTTGTGGTAGCTTGTGCTCTTTGAAGATTTGGCCCATTTATTCTGAGTTATCAAACTTCTGTGTGTAAATTATTTATTTGAGATATAGTCTCTCTCTTTTTTTAATTCTCTCTCTTAATATAAACATTTAGTGATATAAATTTCCCCCTTAGAACTGCATTAGCTATGACCACAAATTCTGATATACTGTATTTTAATTTTCATTCAATTCAATATATCTATATGTTTTTAATTTTCCTTGAGACTTTCTCTTTGACCCATGGTTACAAATGTGTTGTTTGGTTTCCAAATGGTTAGAGGTTTTCCTTTTATCTTTTTGTTATTGGTATGTAGTTTGATTCCAATGTGGTGCAAGACCACACTTTGTATAACTTCAGTTATTTTAAATGTGTTGTGATTTTTGTTACTACCCACGGTATCATTTATGTCAGCAAAGTTCCTTGGATCTTTGAGAAGAATGTGTATTCCGTTGGTATTGGGGGAGTTTTCTATGAATGTCAGTTCAAGCCTATGGGTTGATGGTAGAGTTGAGTTCTATACCTGAGCTGATTTTCTGTCTGGCTGTTCTATCAATTATTGAGAGAAGGATGTTGAAATCCTCAACTGTAATGGTGGACTTATTTATTTCTCTTTCCAGTTTGATCAGTTTTTATTTCCCTTATTTGGCTGCTCTGTTCTTTAGTGCATTTACACTAAAGATTGCTAGGTCTTTCTGGTGAATTGACATTTTAACGTTTTGTAACGTCCCTCCATGTATCTGATAATTTTATTTGCTTTCATTTTAGCTTCCTCTGACACCACTGTGGCAGGTGAAGTGTGGACATTACCTCATTACTGCTAGATGTGTTTTTAGTTTCTGTTTCAGCCCCTGTTGACCCCTGAAAAGAGAAGGAGCTCTTATTACTGCTAAATATGGGTGAGAATTCAGAGCCCCCCAGTAAGCATCCTGATACCACCCTGCTGGGAGAGAAAGGAGTGCATCCTACTGCTCTGCATGTGACACCAGAGAGTGGGAAGATGGCTCCCTTACTGCTGGATGGTGGTGAAAATCCTGATGCTTCACTAGGCTTTCTTTGACCTTGCCCACTGTTGAGGGGTGTTCCTCCTAGCTTGATGATGGTGGAAGTCTAGAATCACCTGTTAGTGTTCACTGGCATGGGTGAGGGTGGGGCCAGATATTTTCTTTCCTATGGTATTTAGCTAAAGTAGCGTTAGTTATTGTCTAAAACTTTTCTTTCTAGCTAGACCATCCTATTCCTGGTCCTTTAGTGAAGAATAGCAGGCTTTTGTTGGGGCTTTTTTGGTCCATATTCACATGTGTTTCTGAGTTACCAGTTTCTTTAGCTCTAAATCTGGGATATATGAGGCTAAAATAAAATACAGGGAATTCACCACCATGTCCTTTCTTGGGTCCTGAGTTTCTACTCAGTCTGCCTACCTCTCTTATCTTTCAATCTTCCTATGTTTGTTTTGCATATCTTCCTATATTTGTTTATTTGTTTTTTTTAAGGAAGGTGACCTAGAGACAGAACAGCTGGAAGCTGGCACAGCTTGACTGTCCCTGTATATCTTTTTTTTTTTTTTTAAGATTTTATTAATTTATTTGAGAGAGAAAGAGCTCATGCATGCATGAGTATGGGGGGGGGGTGGGAGGGAGGAGCAGAGGGATAGGGAGAAGCTCCCTGCTTAGCAGGGACCCTGACATGGGGCTCCATCCCAGGATTTTTAGTAGTCCCTAGTGGGAGGAATAAGGAAAAATATGTCTACTGTCCTCTCACTGATAATTTTAATTGAACTCCTATCTCTCTCTATAAGCATCTGCATCTCAAAGACATAGTTTGAAATCAGCTCCACTGACTGTATTACTTCAGTATAAAATGATCCCTCTCTCTCTATGCTTGGATATAAAAAATGTGAATCATCTTAATTGTAATTAAGTTTAGCGTGTTGTCTTTGGAAGGATTTTACTGGATCAGTGATTCAAAATCATAGACAAGCCCCAAGCTATGCATATTTAGCATCTTCTGATCTAATGATAATATGGCAAATTCAGCCAATATGTAAAAGATGCACATTATTAGCTCGACTTTCAGGAAATAATTTGCAGGAGGAAATAAAAGAAAAACAATAAAGATTTCATTTATGAAACTTATAATAGAACAAATAGTAGGTGGGGGGAAATGCAACTTCTAAAACCAACAACAGCAGCCTTTGGAAAAGGTTTTCTGCCATGTCACAAAAGTTCTCCAGTTTGTTCACTGGGGGGTGGGGGGGGTGACACAAAATTTCTAGTGTTTTGGGGTGGCACAACTTTAAAATACATATCTTTAATGGAATTATATAAATTTAGACCAATATTAATATAAGAAAATATTTCTTTATTCAATATCAAACACCAGTTCTGAGTACAATAAGCAACAAACCAACAGTCCTAGATCCACTTCCACAATTTTTTTTCTTTTAAGAATACTTTTTTCTAGGGGCGCCTGAGTGGCTCAGTCGTTAAGCATCTGCCTTCGGCTCAGATCATGATCCCCGGGTCCTAGGATTGAGCCCCGCATCCGCTCCCTGCTCGGCAGGAAGCCTGCTTCTCCCACTACCATTCCCTCTGCTTATGTTGCCTCGCTCGCTGTGTTTCTCTCTGTCAAATAAATAAAATCTTTAAAAAAAAAAAAAGAATACTTTTTTCTAACTCTATAATAATTTTATTACAGCACAACATAGAGTTTTAAGAAATATATCTGGAGGAATAGTTGAAATTAAAAACATTCTACTCTTCTAAATTTTGAAACAGCAATTACTATTTTAAGAAAAGAATAGCTTAATTCTTCACACATACCTAAGTGAATTTGTAGCAAACTACAAAATGAAAAAAAACAAAAAAAAATGATAAATGAATTGTTTGATCTGAATCTGAGTGTCAATTATCAACTTGAACTAGGCTCGTACCTTTGGAATGACAATGTGGCCATGATAGAAAAAAGGGAGGAAGGGATGAAAGGTAAGAGTAAGGAAGGAGGGGGGAAGTGTGGCATGACAGAAGGGCAAAAGGAGGGAAAAAAGGAAGGGAAGAGAGAAGAAGGGAAAGTGAGAGGGAGGGAAACAAGAGAGGGAAAAAGGGGAAAAGAAAAACAAGGTTCAAATATTTCAATTTATTTTTCATGCATATACCTCATTGGCTCTAACTTAAGAAACAAGGAAAATAAATAAAAAGCACCGGATTTTTTTTTTCTTGCCTTCTCAAACTTTATTCCCATCTGTCTGCTAATAATACCCCAGTTTTATAATGGAAATCTATGCTTCCTAAGGGATGTGGTGAGCCTATTAACCTCAGCCAGGTCAATCAGTATGTATTATATAGAACATTAAGAACTTTAATAAGACCCAATAAAGCAAATTTTTTGTCTCTACCTAAAATTTTGTTCCTTAGCCTCACTCAACTAAAATATAGAGTCCATCTATAATCATCTTGAATAAAACCCTTCTGTAAGTCTAGCTTGAGTGATGACCATAGTTTTGTAGAACATCCTCCAGTATTCACTTGAAAATGCCCAGGTTTTCATATGGATTTCATATCCATAAGAACATTTACTGCTTGAAAAATGACATTCTCCTTGAAAAAATTCAACCAGACTGGTCAAGACAAATGTGCCCTTAAAACAGTTAAGGAGATTGGTCTGCCTTAAATGTCACAGGCTACAATTTCATGGACAAACCACTGTCCGAACTCTTCACTGGATAATTTAAATAAGTAGGCTGTTCATGAGACTTCCATATAATTTGCACTATGATGCAGGGGAATGTTTGTCCTCTCCTCTAAGCTATTTTATAACATTTTTCAAAAAACTTTAAAGAAATCATATCTGCAGAAGGTATTACTTGAAGGTACTGGAAGGAATCAGCCTTTGATTACAGAGTATGTTGAAATATAGTTAAAGAATAGAAAAATATATAACTTTTAATGGATTGAAGGCACAATCTATAGTTCATTGAGAACTGGATTATGTCAGTTAAAAATCAGAACTAGGGTATACATTAGAGTTAAACCTTCCAGAAATTTTCATGGTTTCCCTTTATTTTAGAACGAAGTTGACTGAGTATGATGATGTAAAAAGTTGGATTGAGAGAAAATATACTCAGTTATTTGGTAAATAATTTCACGTGAGGTATTTACTATGATTAATACATACTAGAGCCTGCGAATTTAAAGCAATATCTAAGAGTTACAGAAATGGGCCTTTGCCTGAGACAACCTACCACACAGAAACCAATATAAGTGATGTTCTTAACTCACATTTGTTTTCATTGTTCTGTCAGTACCACATATTAGTGTTTATTCTCTGTATTAAGCAGCAGTCACCTTAAACCTTGCCAGATTCAGCCATTTTTGGGTCATCAAGGCAAATGTTTGCATCTAAATGCCACTTCCTAGTGAAAAACATGATTTGTGACATCTGTCAGTATGAATACATTTCTAAACAGCCATCTGGTTCCTTAAATAATGTAAGCAGAACAGAAGACACATTTTTTATGGATCACCGGAATAAGGCATGAGTGAAATACAGTCTCAGGATAACAGTACTTTTGGACCATAAATATTCTAGTATAAAGCCCTCATGACTAGATGGTAAAGAATAGAATAAGAAGTCAGGTTTCTGGAAATATGTTCTGCCTTAATATACTGCCCCTTTCAAATCAATCAATCAATCAATAAATAAAAATCATAAAAATACCCACACACATTAAGTTTAGAAAAGTGACATTTTTTAAAATTCCATACTCTCTAAATGAAAAGATAAAGACTATTGACAGTTCAATGGTGTATTTTTATCTGATTAGTTTTTTCTATTATAGCCTTAAAAGAAGTCATAACTGTACTAATGCAGCATCATATAATTTTAGAGCTTACTTTTCCATTTAATTTTATAATAAACACATACCATAGTTTCAAAATTTTGTAAATATGCCTGGGTGGTGTTTCACTGAATTGAATGTTCCATAGTTTAGAAAATGATTTCTATTTTTGGTCTAATTTTGGAGTGAAGTCCTCCAGATTTAAATCCTTTGCACTGATGCCTGAAAATAAAATCATTTTGCCTTGCATTTCTTGTGACTTTAGAAGTGCTGTGTTCATTCTAATTAAACTCAATCTTTTTCAAGAAGAATCTTAAGAAGAAAATCTCAATGGCAAAGTGTGAACAAGCAAAAGATCTGCCAGTAATGGGAAAAGAGCTATCCTTATGATGTTGTAATTCTCTGAGCCAAGGAATAAGTCTTGGATATTTTGGGATTGGTTTGTCCAAATATCGGATGTGAAGAAGTCTTCAGGTTCACATTTTTCCTGGATTAGCCAGTCTTTGACTCTTTATCCTTATATAGAAATGGCTGGACTGGTCACATTTGAAAAAGAAATGAAGAAAAAAATTTTCAGGCCAAATCAAATTTTATGTTTCTGTTTCTCCCAAATTATTTTCAGATGCAAGGAAAAGCAAACCACACAGAAGAACTGCACACTGCAAAGAAGTTGGAATGCAAGTCTTCATCAGAAGGGAGGGAACAAACTTTGGATAATTCAACCACAAAATATGTGAACCACAAACAAGTGTAAACACACAGGTAGACACAACACACACACACACACACACACACACACACACACACACACACACTAACACAGGTCGGCCCTTTTCCCAGGTATTTTCATCAATGTATTTTTTTTTAAGTGTATTAACAACCCAGTAAAAGTATATAAAAATTTCATGTCTGTTTTCATGTTAAATGCTTGGCTTCACAAATATTGTGAATACAAAAAACAAACCCTAAAAATAAAAAATAAAACCATGGAATTCAGTTTCTTATGATCATGCCATACATAGCTGATTAAAATAAAAAATAAGTTACTATGCTTCAAATCTTCCTCTAGGACATAGGCCCCAAATCTTTCCCAAAAAATAGGCACTTTCACCACAAACTGTTTTTTTTTTTTTTTTTTTTTTTACCTCTAACATTTAGGCTCATTTATGTAGAGGACAGCAAATTTCTACAAAATGAAGTTAGGGATTAAAGACACCCATCAAGTTGCCTTTCTATTAGGTGCAAACAAGTTAAAACTAGGCAATTAAAGGGACGCCTCGGTGGCTCAGTTGGTTAAGCAGCTGCCTTCGGCTCAGGTCATGATCCCAGGTCCTGGGATTGAGTCCCACATCAGGCTCCTTGCTCAGCAGGGAGACTGCTTCTCCCTCTGCCTTTGCCTACTTGTGCTCTCTCTCTCTCTCTGACAAATAAATAAATAAAATCTTAAAAAAAACAAAAAAACAAAACAAAAAAACTAGGCAATTAAAGCATAGTGGTCTGATATAAAATTGTAATTCCTTTGCCAGTTGCCATACATTTTTAAAAGTATCTAGTTATGCATAAATTGTAGATTTTTAGCAATATTTTGACTTTTTAATTTTCTCAGATAATTAAGGTTTTCCACTAGGCTCTGAAATCTTTTTCGGGCATCTTTACAATAAAATGAGAAACTTTATATGACATCCAAATCTTTTGGGGAAATAGTAATGTCTTACATTTCTTGATTTTGTAGTTATTTTTCTAAGATCTTATGCTGTAAGATTTTTGATTGCTTCCATTCATTTCTTCTTTATTCCTTCATTGTCCTATATGTATCAGGTATGGGATTAAGTTCAGGGATTTCTACATGCATCACATAACACATATTCATAAAAGGCTTTCATTTGTCTATAGGTAAGCAAGTAAATTAAAAGATGATTAGGCACTTTTATTTTTGAAAATATGGTAGGATAGTTGTCCAGAAAAATTCTTCCAGAAAATAATACCTACAAACACTGAATAAGTTTTTGTACAATGATATATTTTTGTATTACTTATCTGAACTAATGAAAAAGACAAGGATATGTTAATGGGCAGATAGTAAGAAGGTATAAATGCAAAGAAGCAAGCAAGTTCCAAAATCAGTTTGTCTTGAGATCATGTGCCATACTCGGTAGCCCACAGCTGCAAGGACAAAGTAGAGACAAAGCCTAGAGTCTATGCAAAGGGAGATATAAGAACAACAACAAAAATTTCCAAAAGCCTCCAAATGGCGATATCCCAGTAATGAACCAAGAAAGAACATTCTCAGAAGGAGAGTGAAGCCATACAAGCAACTGTGAGTGAGAATCACCAAAATAATCCGACTCAAAATATTCAATAGGTTTTGAAAAGGTGCATACAGACTATGAAGTGAATATCAGTCACATGTTTCAAAAAGCACAATATCAACATTATCAAGAAGGACAAGAAATTTTCAAAAATCACTAGATACATGTAAAAAAAGAACCAAATAATGAATCTGAAAAGGCTTTAAACAGAATATAATACAGAGACAAAGAAATTAAAAATATGAAATACAGTTAAGCAAAACAGAAGCTAAAGAAGGTAACTGAAATTTCAGATGGAGAGAGAGACAGAGAGAGGGAGAAAGAATGTAAATAAGGAAACATTCAAAGTGTTAATGATTTAGAATTTCCTAATATTACAAAAGATATCAAACTTTAGCTTCAGGAAGTCCAAATATAAAAAGTACATCCAGGTAGACTGTCAAACATAACATCAAAGATGAAAAGATCTTAAAATAGAAACAAGATAAAATAACTTCAAACAAATAAAAATTAAACCAAAGCAGACCTTTCAAAAATAACAGTGGAGGCCAGAATAATATCTTTAGAGCTCTGAAAAAAAATTCAGAAAGAAATAAAGAAGCATCAGCTTAGAATTTTATACTCAGTAAAACTATCTTTTGGGAATAAGGATGAAAGGAAAACTTTTTTTTTTTTTTTTTGGTATTTCTAGGAAAACCTACTTGGATATAGAATTTTGAGACATAATTTGAAACTTGAGACATAATCCAAATTATACTTGGATACAGAAATTTGAGACATAATCCAAAACCTACTTGGATATAGAATTTTGAGACATAATCTGAAATTTGAGACATAATCCAAATTATAAAAATAATCTCTTACATTTTGTTCTGCTTTTTAATTTATAACATTCTTTCACATTTCTTTTCTTGCTTGAGCCATAGTAATGTGGTGATGCTCTTGCCCCAAATAAGAAGCTTTGTTTTTCCAAAGTTTGGAAAACAAGTTTTATTAATTAATTTTAAAATGACAAAAAAATATGTAATCAATTTAGCTGACTTGGAAAATAGTGAAAAACACATAAAGGGGAGCAAATCAAAATCATCCAATATCTCATTCCTCAAAGATAACTACTGTCAGTTAATACTTTGCTCCAAAACCTTGATATAATTTTCCACACAGATGTCTTTTTATCACGCACTTTTCCCTTGAAAAAAGATCATAAGCATATGACTATGCCAATCATTTTTTTCCTGTTACGTTATTAATTTTTTAGTGATAGATAGCTTTTATCATATGAATCTTGCTTAATCATTAAAACACTATTTAGCTACTGTGGTAGTCTGGATTATTAAACAGTCCTACTTTTTTTTTTTTTTTTTTCACTGCAAATTGTTTATTAAAACACAAAGCAATGGACAGTGAAAAACATCCTGATTTTTTTTACTTTTTTGGTGGGAGTAGGGTGGGGCATGTAAAGGGTAGGAACAGATGGAGACAGCCCAGAAGGAAAGACAGCTCTATCCACCCCTACTGCTTTCCCGGGCCAGCCAGGTTCAAAGCCCCTCAGTCACATCTCACTGTGCTGCTGCAAATATTTGCTTCCCTCCCTTCCTACAGCAGATGATTTTCTAACACTGCTTGGTCATGGAACTTATTTTGGCCAATGGAAGTTAATGAATTTTATGCAGAAATGATAATTGTGCTTGCCCAAATTGGTTTGGCTGTGATGCTTTGATGACTCACTGTAGATATCTGCTGGTCCTTTCAGTTTGGGACCCCAAAACAATAACACATCTGGAACAAATCTGAACCCAAACTGGAACTTAGAGTCAAGTACCGTCACCACAGAGCAGCCAGTCAAGTCTAGGCTAAATCAGCCAATCACAGTTGATCTGCAGACACATAAGCATTAGAATAAAGACTTCCTAACAAAAACCCCAAAATCTTGCCATTTGCAATGACGTGGATGGAACTAGAGGGTATTATGCTAAGCAAAATAAGTCAATCAGAGAAAGACAGTTATCATATGATCCCTCTGATATGAGGCATTTGAGACGCAGGGCAGGGGTCGTGGGGGCTAGGGAAGAATCAAATGAAACGAGATGGGATTAGGAGGGAAACAAACCATAAGAGACTCTTTTCTTTTTTTTTTTTTTTTAACATGTTTCCACATATACTTTTTTTTTTTACTTTTATTTATTTATTTATTTTTTTCAGTGTTACAAGATTTATTGTTTTGAAACAAACCGAGGGATGCCAGGGGTGGGGAGGTGGTGGCTAGATATAGTGTGGCTGGGCTGTGGACATTGGGGAGGTATGTGCTATGGTGAGTGCTGTGAAATGTGTAAGCCTGACGATTCACAGACATGTACCCTGGGGCAAATAATACCTTATATGTTAATAAAAAAAAGAATAAAGGTTTGCTATTGTATATGACAGAGATTGGAGATGCTTTTTCGCATGCATTACTGTGTCAACATCTGACAAATACAACTGGAATTGAACATTAAGCTTCAATAAACATGTCACTATAGCTTTTTAAAAAAGTCTAATTATTCCCCTTTCACAGAGGAAGAATCTAGAGCTTGGTTTAAGTGTGTACCAATGGTACACAGCTATTAAGTAGCAAAAATATAATATGAAACTGTGTCTGTCTGATGTGAAAGCCCATGTTCCTTATAAGATACTACATTGCCAGTCACTGAAATATGTTCACTCTGGGAAAATACATATTAAAATCAGTCTGGTTTTTTATAATAGCATAGAAATGTTTTGACTGACAATGTAAGTATTAACTGATTTTAGTCTCATTTTCATTTAAAATTAAATTTTGCACTGAATTCTTATTACATGAAACACTAGAGTATATCTGTCATTTAAAGCAACTTTAATTTGGTACATGTTTTTTTTTTTTTCTTTCTGAAAGCAGACACAGAATCAGACAATAATTTGTAATGGAAATTGTAGGTTCAATATGAGAATGAGTGCCTTACTAAAACTTTCATTTCTTGATTCCCTTCTTTAAAATAGGCATTACTTTCTTATTATCACTAAAGTTTTATTTATATTTTCATAAACACACACAGTGAGATAATACCTGAAAGAATGTGATGCTATTTTTTATTAGAAATCAGAAATGTTCACATTATAATGTGATTATAAGGAAGTAATTTACATCTTATGAACAATCAGACATACAAATCAGTAAATGCCAAAAGAAGCCCATGTTTCACTTATGTTTGCTAGGTTAAACATGTTTGATCTTTACGTGGTCCATTTGGAATTAAGGGTATGTCTATAAGTCAAGAGAATACCATTCATTTTTTTTTTATCTTCAACAAATATCTAACTTGACATCATGAGCTCAAAAAGTAAAATGAATTTAGTTAGAATAATTCCAATAGGCCAAAATCATTTTCCTCATAAGCCCTCTCTACAGGAGATATAGACCTTTTTAACTTGGAGGTCGAGGGATATTATTGTTAAAAGGAGAGATTATGGCACTGGGGATCAACTTGCAAATGTAACCATTCCTGTACATGGCCCTTTTGTTACATGACTACAGATATGTACATAATATTTTAATTGGTTGGGTTTAGTCACAAAAAGAGAAGCCGAGTTAACTCATTGAAAAATGCAGATCATCTCTTTCACAAGAAAAAATTGCCTAAAATAAAAGCTAACAGGTCATTTCTAAAATATAACATTTATTGAAGTGCACACCCAATATCTTCGAGCATTACCCAAAAGATGACACAAGAAGGAATGGAATGGAAAACGACAGACATAAAAACATAGTCCTGAAAGCTAGCAGAGGACGAAGACCTTCTTTCAGAGAAACTTTATCATATCTTTCAGTCATCTTAAAGGAGAATTACAGAGAGTAGTGAATGGGTTGAGGTAGTAGTGCAAAAGCAGAATAAGAGTGTGATGGAAGGAAATAGGTCTAGTTTCAATGCCATGTAGAATCTTAAAAGTGATAAGAGCTAATATAGAAAAAGTAGATTGAATGTCCATGAAGGATGATTTTAGGTGTATCTATATCTGAGTATGAATATATATGTGTATGTATATGTATAACTCTCTATATCTGTACCTACATCTACTGGGCTGAAAGTGTATCTTTCCATATAAGCTTAAAATATGATCATCATGAAGGCTTACCCATACAGATTTAAGAATTTTCTGAATTTCTTTCTTTCCAGAGCAAGATTGCATCCATGCCTTATGCATGTCAATATTATGACAGGGAATTAATTGGCACCAATGAAACAAGGCATTGGTGTCTTAGCATTCAGACTCCTCATGCAAACATTTTTCATTAAAGAGTTCCGTTCAAGAGAAGCTCCTCCGTATTAGCTTTATTCACTCTAACGTGTTAGAAACATGTGGGGCCAATATGGGGCTTGCAAATGTATCCAACTCCTCCCCAAGAAAACTCATGCTGAAGGGTGTAGGCCTGGGTGACGACCAACTATGTCTCAGGCCTTAGAAACTGCTTAAAAACCGTTGTTTACTCACTGAGCATCCAAGACCCTGAATGTCTGTGGTATTTCCCTTTACCCCAGGGATTCTCAGATCTTCTTGGTCCATGAATTGTCCATAAAATGATGTCATAAAGAATGCACTGAGGAAGCAATGTCAGATGGCACTCACAAAGATAGGACCAAATCACAGCACTGTCAAATGCTTCCCTGCATTCCCAGAATCAGTCTTGGATGGTCTGTATCAGCCAGATGTGAACTTAATCCATTGCAGTCAGCTAACTTTGGGATGACTCTACTCCCACATTGCTGACCATAATTATTTCCTGCTGTAGGAACACTACTCTCACTGCATGTGAATCTTTTGTTAGTGTTCCTGTATTGCCTACTATGTCAGGTTATAATAGATTTTTTTTCAAAGTATGAAATCTACAAAATCTCTATAAATGTAAGATGTTAATTAGCATATCCCCAAATCCTTGCTCTGTGATGTTTATCTAGAGAAAGACTTCTCTTTCCATATTTATAAAATAGTACTCAAGGTCTCTGTTATAGGCCCAAGAAGCTGATTCCCATGGACAATCTAATTTAGCTACAAACCACATGACTAACTACATCCTACTTCATTTAGCACATACATGGAGGGTAAGAAAAGGTCCAGTCCAAGCAACAATAAACACATGGTGCTCACCTCCAGAGTCTTCCCAGCCTTTTTGAATACTGCTCTCATTCCTCCTTCCTCAACCATCAAATGTTATGGGGGTTATATAATAAAGAGGTTTCCTCTTGGCTCAAAAAGAATATAACTATAGGAAAATGCTTTTTGACACTTAAGAGTTCTACCTAAAGATTCATTAAAGTTTCATGTCACTGAAGACTCAGTGCATCCTGTTACCCACGTAGGTCAAAGTAAGACCTGATACTATCTGCATGTCTGATGGCTAGTGGCTGAATAAGCCATTTCAGGATGAAATGAATTCTTTTGTGCTGTTTCTTACTCCAGAGCAGTGGCTCACTTCTCCTCTCGGTGACACAGTAAGCAACAACATGTACATGCTCAATATTTGGGCATATGTGGATTTTCACATCACCCACAAACTTTCAGAACCTAAATATGGTGAAAAGCTTTCAATTTCATTGCGAATACAAGATGTGCTTTCTGTGTGGGAATTGTTCCATGTCCAGTTCAATTCAGAATCTCCACAGTTGTTAATGACCCACCAGTATAGTCTTTCTCACTTGGTTGTCAGAGGCACTATGGTGTAAGTGGTAGTCTTCTCGCCACACTCTGTTCAATCTGTTTAATCTCTACCAAAATAATCTATGTGGGGTGGAGAAGTCAGGAGACACAGGAGATATATTAGAATCCCACTCGGTCTGATAATGGTATAATACAGACACAAGTTTGTTAGAAGCAACAAAGATTGAGGGAAATTGGAACAGTGATTTGGCTTGAGGTGAAGAGTACCACATCTGGCTTCTCACCCAGTTTCTCTTAAGTCTGGGGCATCATGAATGCCAGTGCAAAGTTGAGAAGATCTGTTAGCTGTACACCATAAATGGGTCATTGATCAGAAAGGTAAGAAGTGGTTGATGGTCCCTGTAGACATACGGGCTTTGGGACTCTGGATATTCTTTTGGCCGGAATGTAATTTGTATTCTCTCTCTCTCTCTCTCTCTCTCTCTCTCTCTCTCTCTCCCGTCCCCCTTCTCCTTTGATCACTTCAAATCTAAAGATTCATTACATTTATGAGTTTTGAGCGAATTAGTGCTACTGTGGGATTAAATGACGGGGATTGGATTTTGCGAGCTACTTCCTTCTCTGCGGCAGACTCTTGTAAAAAAAACTGATTGGAGAATATCAATGCTTGGGACCCCAGTTCCAGTCACCTAATCCTGTGAAGCACAAAGAAACTTTTCCACACCACTTAATGACACCACAGAGTAGATTCTCAGTATTTACTCTGAGAGGCCACAACAAAACTTCTGGCTTCAACTGCACAATTATGCATGCTCCTTCACGGTGGCCTCGCCCCAACATAGGAAACAGATGCTGGTGAACTTCGTGTTAGTTTAAATTTTATAATTTCAATACAGGGCCCGACAACCCAAATTTATTAAAGAGACTAGTCTAGGGTAAAAACCCAGCTGGTTATCATAGCCACACGTGTGTGTGTGTGTGTGTGTGTGTGTGTGTGTGTGTGTGTGTATTTTCTGGAGTCTATTTGTTGAATCTGATGACAAATAACATTTATTTATTTATTTATTTATTTATTTATTTATTTATTTTTAAAGGGTTTACTTCTTTTTTTTTTAAAGATTTTTATTTATTTATTTGACAGAGAGAAAGAGATCACAAGTAGGCAGAGGGGCAGGCAGAGAGAGAGGGGGAAGCAGGCTCCCCACTGAGCAGAAAGCCCTATGCGGGGATGAATCCCAGGACCCTGAGATCATGACCTGAGCTGAAGGCAGAGGCTTTAACCCACTGAGCCACCCAGGCACCCCAACAAATAACTTTTAAAGAATAATGTGCACAGTAACTCTTCATCCCACTCGAATAAGGACACGCTGAAACAGCAGTCTGAAAATGTCATAATCTAGTCTTAAAATCAATCTTTCCAAGACTCGGTTAAAACAAACAAGAAAAGCCTCTTCCTGTCTCCAAATCAAGTCTGATAAGCATCTGGGACAATTTCCCCATAAAGTCTTCATAAAACACATCCCACATCCCCCAGATCCTTTCAATGAAGCCACTCAAATAATTGCAACTATTTTCCTCCTTCTGTTGTTATATTCCTTAATAGACACACAGACACACACAGTCCCACACACACACATTTGCACACACACATCTGCTCATGGTCCAGAGGTATTTGCTATACAAACATCTCAATATCCTCACTTTTCTTTATCTTGGACTCAGGCATGCAACATTTTTCAGACTTTTCAATAATATGCTGATAGTGAATTAGGCTTTTATATGATCTATGGATTATGTTCTTCCAGGAACTGCCAATTTTACTCTAATATGATTCCAGTATGCTGAGAGAGTTATTCCAACTAGAATGTGCTGAGGAGATGAATGTGGCGTCCATGCAGGGCATATTTAAACTTTTCCCAAATAACATTCTTGTAGAGATTAGAGGATAATCTGGCAGCCAGACCTAGCCAATTAAAACAGTAATTGAAATGGTTGGAAATGTTTTCCTTGGCAAAATTTGGTTATTTTGCTTCATTTTGAGTTTCCTTGAATAACAAAAAACAAAACAAAAAACCAAACAAACAAGGGTCAACCATAAGACTGTTAATTTATTGGTTATCTTTTCTCATCAAACAAAAAAGGATTGCTGTGTAACTGAAATGAAAAATTGAACACTGTGGTATGGGTTCTCATAGAACCCTTAGAACGATTCTTAGGCTAACACCAATAAATCTATTCTCAGCATTGACTATGTGGGAATTTCTGTTGTGGATGGAAGGGGTAAGATGAGGGGAATTCAGTAGGAAATAAAAATACACAGAAAGCATCCTTGGAAAATGTAAGTTTACTTTCCCCAGATCAATAGATATTTAAAAATTGAGACTGCCAATTTAAAGATAGTGGAGATAAATAATGAAAAAATGAACTTATGTGCCATAATTCTCTTCTCCTGAAATCAGTTGTGTGCTACAAAGTGTTTAATAGTCCTCTCTGGGATCCAAGAGCATCTGATTTTTTAGCATTCGCCAATGTCCGTGACGCAAACACTTTCTATCGTGGCTAATTTCAATCTACCAACCCAATGTTCCTCAACATAAGACTTGGAATGAAACATGCATAGTCAGCTTTTGCAAGCCCCCACACACTGTTCCAACACATCAGAGAGTGAAGTCATAGTTTTACAAAGAAGACAGATAAGAAAATGCAATCTAGACTAACATTTGGTAAAAATACTGATAAAAGAAATTAGTGGGTAAAGATCGTCGTCTCACAAATTAATGAATCTAAGTTTTGCTGATTGAAATGGTAAGACTTGAGAAAATTCAAATGGTGGAACTGACTTTTTTTTTTTTAAAGATTTTATTCATTTATTTGACAGAGGGAGAGATAGAGATAGAGAGATGGAGAGGGAAGGGAAGTGGCAGGCAGAGGGAGACAGAGAATCGGGCTCCCCACAGAGCAAGGAGCCCAATGTGGAATTTGATCCCAGGACACTGGGATCCTGACAAGAGCGGAAGGCGGAGGCTTAAGTGACTGAGCCCCCCAGGCGCCTCTGGTGGAACTGATTTTAAAAGGAAAACACCCTTTTATGTCAATCCATGCTTCTTCCCTTTTAAACCCTGCTTGTAAGCTCAAATCCTCTAAAGAAGTCTGAAAATAGGTGGTGTATGTATTTTAGCATCCTCTTGGACTTAAGATCAATTCAAAATGCCATGTACTAGCTAGGCTAACCCCACACACTAAAATCATTCAGGGAGTGTCCATAAAATACTAATTCCTTGATCCCACCCAGGACCAACTAAATGAGAAGGCTTTGAGGGGCACCTGGGTGGCTCAGTCTGTTAAATGTCTGCCTTTGCCTCAGGTCACAATCTCAGGTCTTGGGATCCAGCCCTTTGTCCAGGCTCTCCACTCAGCAGGGAGTTTGCTTGTCCTTCTGCCCCTCCCCCTGCTCAGGGGTCCTCCCTCTTCCTTTCAGATGAATAAATAAGATCTTAAAAAAAAAAGGCTTTGAGTGAGACAAGGCAAGGGTAGTTTTAAAAAACTCCCCAAGTGTTTATTTTGCAAGCAGCTTTGAAAATAACTACTCCGTATATTTATTTGTCTACATTCTCACTGATAATGCTCTGAAGGGTGGCTGTAGTCCATCCCATTAAATTGGGAACCCTGGCTGGACCAGATATGCGATTTCCTTTTTTCTCTTTTTATTCTTTCTCCCATCTCCACAGCATCAATAAAAAACAGAAACAGAAATAAAAACAAACACTTTAAGTTTTGGATAGACTAGGAATATGACACTATTCTGTTGGACTCACATTTATCCTTACTTTCTCAATTTCAGGTTTCAAATCAAGCTCAGAAATTTTTGAGGGGCACTGGAGTGGCTCTGCCTTCAGCTCAGGCTCCGGTCATTATCTCAGGGTCCTGGAGCCCACATTGGGCTCTCTGCTCAGCGGGGAGCCTGCTTCCCCCTCTCTCTCTGCCTGCCACTCTGCCTACTTGTGATCTCTCACTCTCTCTCTGTCAAATAAATAAATAAAAATCTTTAAAAAAAAAGAAATTTTTGAGATGGATCACATTAATCAGAAGCATGTACTAATTAATAATGATTTTCAATGATCTCAGGACACTTATGCAGAATAAATTACTTTTTTACTTAGAAACGGACAGTAATTATACATTTGATTTATCGAGTAATTAACACATAGAATTTATCCAGTTATGTGCTGGTATGAATGTCAATATATAAGCCAAAAAAAAAAAAAAAAGAATAAAAGTTCCCACCTTTAAAAATGTAAAAAATGTATTAAAATACGGGTGAGATTTTAGTTTTTTCCAGGAAGGATGAACTATATGATGCTATAACATTATATGATTCAGTTACTTGCACAATTACTTTAGGAAAAGAAAATCAAACAATGCAAAAATGAACCCAGCCTATTTTCCAAATGCACAGTCCTCATTGTTCGTGGCAGCCTTGATCAAATTTGAGAATCTTGAAAAGACATACTATCTACGAATCTTGGAAAGACATCCTTCATGTGTAGAAATCTATGCCACCTCCAGGCATGGCAACGGAGCCAAGAACAGCAAGAAACACGACAAAGAGCAGCTGTGGCTCTTCGCATGTGTGGTACCACTCGGGCTGATGCCCAGGATATTGTATCATTTGTCCAAAGGGTGCAGCTGCACCAGCTGGCAGACGGGGGAAGGTGGCCCAAACACAGAAGGCAGAAACTGGCACCACGCCTCACCTCTCCCCACGCTCACTCACTTCCTGCAGCACTACTCTGGGCCATGTTCATGGAGTGGTCAGCGTGTGGGCAAAACCTGTGACTGTAATTCAGCCAGAGAGCAAGTGTCGTTACTCGACTCTGTCTCTGGTCGGTCTTCTGTGGAGGACCTTCATTTGAAATGAAGCGTATTAGGTCACCTGCTACACTACAAACTACCCCCAAACACAGAGGTTTCACACAGCCATCACTTATTATTATTTACTCCTATGTGAGCAGGAAGGAGTTCAGAGCATCAAGATTGGGCTTGTCCAGATGGCTTTGTTAGTCCCTGTGTTTCTGTGGATTGATGGAGGCAGCTCTGGCTTGTGTGTACTTTTACTGGGACCCAGGCTGCGGGGGCAGGAGCAACCTGGGAGGAAGCTCTTAACACAGCTGTGGGAGAAGAACATGGGTGCCAGGGGAAGTGCAAAGCTTTTAACGCCGAGACTTAGAACTGGTAAATCATCACTTTTGCTCCCATGCTATTGACCGAAATAAGTCAAATGGCCAAGTTCAAATTCCAGCAGCGAAGAACCACACTCTGCCCTTGAAGAGACCATGGCGAAGGCATAGACACAGGATGGAATAAAGAAGTAAGTCCAGTGGACAACCCATCACATAAACCTGTCACTTTTTCTGGACAAGAATAATGATAATGAGAATGATGATGGTGACGTTGACGTCACCAGACATGGCGGTTCAGAGCGGTTTCTGATTTCCTGCCAACTGGCCGCCTCAGGGCTGCCAGCGACAATGAGGTGGCTGCTTATGATTCCAGGAACTTCCTGGGTTACCCCAAGGTCACAGAGGCTTGCTCTGGCCCTCCCTCCTCCAGTGGGTTTTTCAGTGCTTAATTCCCTATGTGAAATCCTCTGGTTGAAGTAACAAGTTGACTATTCAAGTTGATCAACCCTGACTGTTTGAGGCGATAAGTATTGAGAGCTTATAAACACAGATAAATGTAAACACTGATGGTAAATTTGTCCAAAGCAGAATGATTATGTCCAAAATATTCTCAGAAGTTAAAAATCCATAAGCAAAAGATAATATGTTAATAACAGATATTTAGATTTTAAAGTACTGTTAACAAATAGGAGGATATTGGCTAGGCAGATCTGTGAAGTTACAGAAGAAAAAGTATTCTTCAGCTTGCAAAAATGAGAGAAAGTTATTCTTTTTTTTAAAGATTCTATTTATTCTTTTGTGAGAGAGAGAGAGAGAGAGAAAGAGAGAGAGAGCAGAGGGAGCAGCAGGCAGAAGCAGAAGGAGAAGCAGGCTCCCCACGGAAAAGGAGCCCAATGCGGGACTCGATCCCAGCACCCTGGGATCATGACCTGAGCTAAAAGCAGACGCTTAATAGACTGAGCCACCCAGGCATCCCGAGAGAAGGTTATTCTTGCATTTATGTTCAAAATATACATTCAGGAATGTTTTTGGGAAACAGTAATCATTAATAGAATTAAAAACTACAGGTGTCAGTCTCAAATCACTTAATGGTATTCAGTCAAGCATAAAAATTTGGAAAACCAAACTCATTCTTTCTCTCAGTTCTTTAGCATTTTTTTCATGACAGCCTATGAGATTCAGCCAGTATTGAGATTCTGGAGAAATAGCGGCAAATTAAGCAGACAAATCCTAGCCCTCAGGGAACTTAGTTTCAGCGTTGAGATACAGACAATAAAGATACTGAAAAAGTGCATTATACAGTATTTTAAAAGAACAGAGTTACTACAAAAAATAAAGTGGCTAAGGGATTCTAAGGTGTAAGCTTACAATTTTATTGTTTAATTTAAATTTTTTCAGGTTTTTATTTAAATTTCAGTTAGTTAACATACTGCGTGATATTAGTTTTAGGAGTATGATACAGTGATTCAACACTTCCACACGATAACACCCAGTGCACATCATGACAAGTGCAGTCCTTAATTCCCATCACCTATTTTAAGCCTGCAGTTTTAAACTAGGTAGTCAAGGTAGGCTATACTGAAAAAGTGATATCTGAGTCAAGACTTAAAGTAGCAAGCAACGAGGGTACCTGGGTGGCTCAGTCGGTTAAGCATCTGCCTTGGGGTCAGGTCCTGATCCCAGGGTCTTGGGGTCAAGCCCCACATCAAGTTCCCTGCAAAGTGGGCAGTCTGCTTCTCCCTTTGCTCCTCCCCTCCACTCATGCACTCTCTTTCTCAAAGAAATAAAATCTTTAAAAAAAAAAAATAGGTAGCAAGGGACAAGTCATGCAGATAATGGAGGTGACAATTTTCCAGGTACTGGAAACTCTTTTTGCAAAGAAGCTGAGACAAGAATATGACATGTTGAAGGAAGGAAGGAAGGAAGGAAGGAAGGAGGGGAGGGAAGGGAGGGAGGGAGGGAGGAAGAAAGAAAGAAAGAGGAAAGAAAGGAAAGAGAAAGAGAAAGAAAAAGAAAGAAAGAGAGAGAGAGAGAAAGAAAGAAGAGAAGGAAGGAAGGAAAAAAGAAAAGAGAAGAAGGGAAATAACTGATGTAAGAGTTAAATTGAGGAGGTAGCTAAATACTAACAAAAGAACTAGGTATTTCTAGGGGCGCCTGGGTAGCTCAGTGGGTTAAAGCCTCTGCCTTCAGCTCAGGTCACGATCTCAATGATCTCAGGGTCCTGGGATCTAGCCCTGCATCGGGCTCTTTGCTCAGCAGGGAGCCTACTTCCACCCCCCCACCCCCCGCCTGCCTCTCTGCCTACTTGTGATCTCTCTCTGTCAAATAAATAAATAAAAATTTAAAAAATAAATAAATAAAAGATCTAGGTATTTCTAGTTTTTTTTTTTTTTAATATTTTATTAATTTAGTTAGCTAATTAACCAGCTAGGTAGGTAGCTAATTCTAAGGAGATAATATATGCAAATAGTAAATTTTCAGTAGTACAAAGGAGTGCATTGAGAAGTACGTCATTCCCTTCCCTTACAGGAGTTCCCAGCTCCCACCCCAGAGGAAACAATGTTACCAGGTCTTCTATGTATCTTTCCAGATATTTAATGACTTTTTCTACTATACATCCCCAAGTGAGGTAATTTGGAAAAGCAGAATGTATCTTTGAGGGAGATCTGGACAAAGTTTGCTTTCATAGATGCACCTTCATCTTTGTGCTATAATTATAGGCTCCTAACGAGGATGGCAGCCTAGTCATGCTCATCCCAGATGGGTGGGGTGAGGCCTATCTTGCGAGTCACCAAGTCATCTCATGAAGAAGCTACCTTTGTATGGCCACAATTTATTTTGAGAACTATTTCTCTTCCCATGTCCATAGGAAGATTCCATGATGGTCATTTCATGTGTCATTTTCTCCCAAGGATAAGGAGTGATTTCACTTAGCGCTTGAAAACAGGTGTAAAGAAGTGAAGAAACAAACTGTAAGAAAAAAAAGTAAAATAAAATAATAATAAAGTAAAAAATAGGTGGGAAGCTTCTGTGTTTCACCAACGGGTATGGAAAGGTGACAATAGGTTCTTTGTTTGATAAAAGTGAGAAGGTGCAGGGCAATCCAAGATTTTCCTCTAAGTGCAGCCAAATTATGTGTCAGGCAGGTGTGATGGCCATCAGCCAAATTATGTATAATGTATACTTCAGACTTTCAGACATTCTCCTTGTAGGTAAACAAATGGGAATCCATAAACTCCTTGTATGTCTCTGATATTACAATTGGTCTGCTATTTTTAACATGGTCCTCACAGTCTGATTCTGCTCAATGAGATCTCCTGTGTCATTTTCAAAAAGCATTAGGAAAAGTGCTATATGATCATAATATCTACTGCTCTAATCTTAGTAGGTTAAAGAAAAAAAAATGTTTTATTCTTCAGAAAGATCCTTATGATCCTAGCATTTGCCAGCAATGGCAACAAACTCTTGATGATTACTAGTGCATAAGGTTTCTTGATCCACATGATCCCGGGAAGATGCTAAATTATCACCACCACCACCATCATCACCAAAAGATGAGGGTAAGAACATTACCAGTTGAATTTAACTTTGGGTATTTTTTGTAAGTCTATGGCAACATGTCTCAAACTTCTAAAGGCCACTAGAATGTAAATTCCATGAGATGATGCCTATTTCCGTAATATTTAGATATGTGCCTAGCCCTCATGTCAGGGTTAATTTTATGCATCAACTTGGCTAGGCCATGGTACTCAAATATTTGGTCAAATGATCTTGGAGATGTTTCTGAGAAACTATTTTAAAAGTAAGATTAACATTTAAAACAGAAGACTTTGGGAAAGCAAATTGCCTCCATAATGTACGTGGATCTCCTCCAATCACTGACCCACTCAAGCCAAGAAGCAATTCTGCCAACAAGACTAACATACTCAAATGGTAACTCTTCTCTGGGTCTCCAGTCTATAGGTCTATCGTGCAGATCTTAGACTTGCCAAGCTTCCACATCACTTGAGCCAATTACTGAAAATAATGTCTCTTTAAAAATGTAACTGACAAGAAATATACATGTCTAGGTAGTTCTGTTTCTCTGAAGAACCCCGACTAATACAATTTAATAGGTACAGAGTAGTTTCAAATAGCATTTTTAGGATGAATAAATGAGTGAATGAAATATGAATTCATGACCAATGTATGTGTGTTTCTTTGGTGGATTTGTTTGGCATGTGTTCAAATATTTTATTTCAAAATAATTATTAAAACTCTTATTGTACAAACTCCATAATTTAGAAGTAAAATTTAACTGTTACAACTCTTGCTACTATTTTCCTGATAAACTAAATTGTTGGGATCCAGCTTTCTCTATTGGTAGAGGAGAGGAGTGATTGCTTTGTTTTAAATTACACCACTCTGTTCTCAACACAGTGAAATTGCCAGAGTTTTAACCAATCTCTAAAATCCAATCCAAAATATCATCTTATTCCAGAAAATAGTCATTGCATATCACTAGATTTTCTCTAATCTGCTGGACATAAACAACTGTTTATAGCTGCCAGTGATCATTTATCATCAAGTGAAAACTAGGAATATAATGCATTGCTCATAGTTTATGTGTCTTCCAAATCAGCTTCAACACACACACACACACACACACACACACACACACACACACACACGCTGGTGTACTAAAATGCACTTTGTTGCTTTATCTGAAAAAAGCAACAATGAAAGCAAGACCACAATGGTCTCTTCACTAGGCTGAGCTGATACTTATTTTCTAACAGGTCATCTCTAGAATTAGAGATTAAAATTAGAATTAGAATTAGAATTAGAATTAATTCTAATTAGAATTAGAATTCTAATTAGAATTATATAGAATATATTATATAGAATAATACTAGTACCTTGTAGTACTAGGGAAGTACTAGTGTAGTACTAGGGAAGTACTAAATACTAGTACATACCTTGTACTAGTATTTCCAGTCTTCTCATTCCAACTTGTTTTTTCGTAAGAAATGACCCAATTCCATTTTCTCTTACATTCTATGCCTTGCTTGCCTCCCCTGACATATGTAAACTATCATAAAATTTGACTGCTAACCTTCTTGTTTTGCTTTTCAAAATTTTTGCCTAATCTAATGTACATATACTATTCTAAAAGGATCTCTGCATCTAGCAAAATCTCATTTAATGATACACACTTCAGACTTAATCTGAAGATACAAATCGATTAACATCAGTGAAGACCTTTGAGGAAGAAGTCATAGATGTATTAAGGATGCCTGAAATACAAGTAACAACCTCCCAAAACAGGTAGAGAAAACTGATTTATTCATGGTCTATTTGGCACCTTCTCTTATTTGTACTTTAATCTTCCAAATTGTCCAACCTGGACTTCCTTTCCCAACATAACCAATCTAGACCGTGTAGGTTTACTATAAACATATAACCCTCTGTCCCATGCTGAGATTCAAAATATAAGGCTAATGTACTCATGGGTACTGATGGGTTAATACTTTAACCCTGCCAGGTGGGAACCAATACAGTGTTTTAGAAATAATGTCTTAATCTGAACAATGTAGTCCATTGGTTGAAATTTTAGTTTCCCATTAATCAACAGAAAAAAAATCTAGGGTAAAAATTGGCTTTTAGAATCCCCTAACTCAAACCAGCTAAGAATGTGCCTACTCAGACTTCATGGGGACTTTACTAAAATTATGGTTTTGCTAGACACCTGACAAAGAATCTAGAAAAACCAAAACAGAAAAGAAGATAGATATTATTAATATCAGATTTAGAAGCAAATTTTATCATTTAATATAATTATTTGACTTCCTGTGTATTAAAAATGCTGGCTCCTAAAATCATTCATAAGTAAATGAATCTGAGAGGCATGACTTCTGATCAATAGTAGGATTGAGGACATACTTCAAATGTAGCTTCCCCATAGAAAACCAAAGGAACAATTCCACTGGATTCCTATGTAAAATGGACGGATTACCCTCTAAAAGACAGGCAGTCAGGGAAGGGAAGGGAAGGGAAGGAAAGGGAAAGGAAGGGGAGGGGAGGAGAGGGGAGGGGAGGGAAGGGTGTGAGGGAAGGGAAGGGAAGGGAAGTGTGTCACAACTTTGACACTCTTGTGTCTTGAACAAAAGCTTGGTAATCATATAAATTTGTTCTCCATCTTCAATCAGAACTTCATCCTAACCATTCAAATATACTCTTCCAGGCTAATCTTTGAGATTCTCCCAAGGGGAGTGAAGGGCAGGGGAGGGGAGGGGAGAAGAGGGGAGGGAAGGGGGGAAAATAATTTATACCTTAGAAATTAAAGCTGTTGGATGTCTTTTAAAATCAGTCAGCATATCCATTTAAGGAATTATAAAAGAAGAGAGAGGTAAAATTAGGTTAAATTTTGCAGTTGTAGAGATGAAACAGAACTTTTTCTAAGAGAAGTTAATAAACTCAAGATTAGTTATTAAAACAAATTCCTTAGTTGGAAAGATGAAATGTATGAAACAGATTTGTTTGGGGAGTTGCTGTGTAAAGCCTCTGATGTTGGGCGAAGTAAAGGAAAATGTTGTTGGATCTTGAGTTTAATTTTTTAATTTTTTCAGTGAGTAGAAATGAACTCATCTCAATAGCATTTCCTCTTTTGTACTTTGCTTAAGCTATTCTTCTAAATTGTAATATTTAGCCATGCCAATTCCCAGAGATTCTCATATTTCTGTCTCAGTGCTACTCATGAAATAAACAAAATTCCTACAAACTGGAGCTGCATCTTAAATGGATTTATACTATTAGTAAAAACTATGGTGTAGTAAAGAACACAGCACACGGAGCCAAGAGGGTCCACATGGTGGGCTCAGCTCTTCTGCGGGTTATCTGTCAATGACCTCTCTGTGCCTGGGTTTTCTCCCCAGCAAAACAAGAGATGTAATAAATAACTCCTCACTTATCTTACAACCAACAGAATTTGTCTTTGTTATATAAAAGTTGCCTGATTATGAATAACAATCTTAACAGCAGTGAGAAATGGCATGGAGTCACTTTTCAACAACTTTGACACTCTTGTGTCTTGAACAAAAGCTTGGTAATCATATAAATTTGTTCTCCATCTTCAATCAGAACTTCATCCTAACCATTCAAATATACTCTTCCAGGCTAATCTTTGAGATTCTCCCAAGAGGCAAACATCACAACTTCATCTGTAACCTTAAGGCCAGAAATGGCTTCCTTCCTTCTGGTCTGAGTTGCCTGGCTGGATTTTCAACTTAATGTCATGTCTTCTATCCTGAGCAGAGAGGGAACACAATGGGGCTGACCATTTACATGCTATCTATTATTAATCTGAGCCACAGTATATTTGTTTGTACTAGAGTTTCTGTGGTCTTACATTGCATTCCAGTGAAATGATAGAACCTGATCTTCTGATGGAATGTTCTCTTGCAGGTCTAAAATGACCGGATGATAAAGCCTAACAGGCTGGCAAGAATACTGGGTAGTTCTTGATAGGGGACACAGGGAAGGACATTGTTTCTCTCACTGACCAGTCTCCTAGCAGCCTAATGCACTGTGGCTCTTGATATCACGCTCTCTAAAAACCCAAATTTGGAAATATTAAATCAATTCTTCTAAAATGAAATATGGACTCAGGAAATTGTGTTTAAAATATAGTAAAATTTCTAGTAGTCCTCAGTGTTTGAAAGAGACAGGGTTTTTTTTCTTTTTCTTTTTTTTTTTTTTTTTTTTGAGAGAGAGTGCACGTGAGCAAGGACAGAGGGAGAGGAGCAGAGGGAGAGGGAGAGAGAGAATCCTAAGCAGGCTCCATGCTCAGCTCCAACACAGGGCTCCATCTCAAGACCCTGAGGTCATGACCTGAGCTGAAGTCAAGAGTTGGATGTTCAACCAACTGAGCCACCCAGGCACCCCCCAAAGAGACAGGAAAATGTGATCAAAGGAAACATAACGATATTGTGTTTCTCCACCTCCTGTCTTCTAACAGGTGAACTCTTATGGTGCCCATTTTATAGACTAGGCTGCTAAAATGGAACAGGAACCCTATCGAAAATGAATGCACCAAGAGACAGGCAACACTAACAATAGAAGCTATTTAAGAGAGAACAGCACAAGATGTCAAAAAGACGGTAAAAGCTGTTTTTCTTTTTTTTTTTTTTTTTTAAGATTTTATTTATTTGACAGAGAGAAATACAGCAAGAGGGGGAACACAAGCAGAGGAGGGAATGGTAGTGGGAGAAGCAGGCTCCCTGGTGAGCAGAGAGCCCGATGCGGGGCTCGATCCCAGGACCCTGAGATCATGACCCGAGCCAAAGGCAGACGCCCAACAACTGAGCCACCCAGGTGCCCCGAAAGCTGTTTTTCTTTGCTGATACCCAAAAAGTAACCAGAAAGAGCTTCCTCGTCCCATTTCCCCCTCCTCTGAGTTATGTGGCTATCCTGTGAGAAGTGTGGGGGAGGGCAAAGTGGTATTCCCCGAGGATAGGCTTTCCCGGCCTCTTCCAGAGCAGTCCAGGTCTGTGAATCAAGGCCGGGGGTGGGCCCCCAGTTTTCCCTTCCCCACGCAAGCCATGATTAAGAAGGCATCTGTCAACAGAGGCTTTCAGCTGTATTTCCAGCCCAGCTTCCTCCCAACTGACTCAGCCAGTGATGCCACAATCTAATGTTTATGACCTAACAGTTGATCACCATGGAAGGAGCACAAACCTTAGACTGTTGAGGAGCAAAACCAATGTTGAGATGCTGGATGGTTTCGGAAGAGGCCAAAGAAGACCCTTATTCATCGAGACCACATGTGAGGACTGAACACCCTATTCCTTATGTGGGCACTTCCACTGCTTGCTAAAACTGCCATGGGGATGTCTTCGTGCCTATTGGAGGACCCAAATAAGGACTTCGGGTGACCGAGTACAAACAAACGCCATGGCATTTAGAAATGAAGCTGAAGCCAAAGGGAAAATGTGTATGTAGCCATTTAATGAGGTTCGGATGACAATTTCTGTTTCCTTACCTTTTTGCCAGTATGTGGCGATGGTTTTAAAAGAGAAAGAAAATGTGCTGAATGCCAGGAAACGACTAAGATCCCCCCAAACTCAACCTTACAAACAGTCCTGCTGGTATATTCACAAGCCAGGAGTATCAGGATATTTCTGGTTAACTTTCTGGTTATTCTGGGTGCCCCCCCCCATAAAGATAAAAGCCAAAATGAAAAAGCAAGCGAATGGAATAAAATAACTGCTTTTCAGTACTGATCGTTGTATCAAATGCTGTGAATGGCAGGAGGTCTTGGCACAGAGGTACAAACCTCTGGATGAGGTCTGTGGATGAGGACGGTGGCATGGTCAAGGTGAAGTGAGTCTGCTTTCCTGGACTGCCCTTCCCAGACTCATAATCAAAAAGAGCTGTCCTTCTCCAGCCCCAAACAGCCCTGTACGAACAGTGTCTCCCAGTAGTGCCTGCGGCTTACAAGTAATGTGAGAGTCTTTTTATAACTGTTGAGGTTTAATTTAAAAGGAAGCTCAGAATCAGCGGTAAAGGGAGGGGAATGTTGTGAACTACAGACCATCTGAAATGGGGAAAATTATAAATACCAGAGTGTCTGATTATGTGAGCGTCTCTTGAAGCCGAATAATGAGCCTTCTTCATGTTCTGCTTTTCTGGACTTGGCTCCCTTTGACAAATTTGCAGGCATCAGGGTCTGTCTGGAATTCATTCCAAGTTGGAGGGATATTTTTTCCCTTGACATTTTGCAGCTGAGACAGCCCCGCGCAGGAAGCTGAGGAGCGTAACATTACCAAATATGTCCTTTCTCCTGCCCTTATATTTTATTTCCACAGGAAAAGAAGGCCGATGAGGGCCAGGGGGAGCTGGCCAATGAGAACGCGGCCACAGGGGCGGCCTCTCATGGAGGTGGGGATGTTGATCAGATGCCAGTCTTCACCAAAAAAGAGAAACTATTCTAGGTACCACCAGTTGAAATGTGTGCTGTGCTGGAGAAAGACATCTGACCGTTTCCTACAGGTCGCCCAGCTGTTTCAGGGGAATTATTTATCACCGCGTTGGTCTCATTTTCTCATGTCGGCCTTCTGCTGAGAAAACAGGCATGTGGTATATTGCTAACATGTCTGTGCCTTTGACCAGATCACTTCACCTTCGGGGGGCTTCGGACTCTCTACTGGTAAAAGGAACATTTGGATGTGATGATTTTTCCCAGATCCCTCCAGGTTCCCAAGACTAAAAAGTCTGTAAGCTGGTTTGATCACATGCCTCAATCACTGAAATAAATTTGAATATCCATCTAGTTACATGTGTATGTATACGCACTGCTTTATAAATATATTATAAACCTACAAAACATATAAAATACAAATTAAAAAGGAGACCAAATATGTAAATTCTAGTATTTTCTCTCTGAACCTCAATAGTTTCTTTTAAGCACTCCCTGGGGTCTCTTTGGAGATCACAGCTCCAGGCCACATTTCAGCTCTGCTTTTTTTATGGGTGTTAAGACATTAACTCATCATTTCCACAGGGGCTAAGAGAGAACATAGGTCAGTAAAGTGACTGCAGATTACAAACCCTTTGCTTGCATATTAAATACATAGGAAGGTATTTTTTATTATTTAAAAATTTTTTTTAAATTTTAAAGTTTTTTTATTATTTTAAAATTTTTTTAAATTTTAATTTTTTTTTAAATCTTTAAAAATAAAATTTTTAAAGATTTTATTTACTTGACAGAAGGAGAGAAAGCACAAGCAGGGGAGCAGCAGGCAGAGGGAGAGGGAGAAATTCTCCTTGGGGCTTGATCTCAGGACCAGGACCTGAGCAGAAGGTAGATGCTTAACTGACTGAGCCACCCAGGCACCCCTGTAATTACTTTTTTTAAACGTAATTTTCTTTGGTTAATCTTGTTGTACTACTTTTAAAAGATAGTAGTTACAGAGAAATTTCTTTACTGAGAAAAACGGCAGTGTAAGTTTGTTGTAAAATGGCAATTGACAATCTTGAGTCAGGGAAATATTAGAGAGGAGTAGAAATTGGGGTAATCTGGAGTGTGTATGTTGTATCCAAAGACAGAAGCTGCTCTTCAGCTCCAGCGAGTGGTAATCATGCAGGAAGGGGAGGCCTAGTGCCTCCAACTGTGATTTTTCAAAAGCATTGGGATACGCAGATTTTAATGTGAAATTAATTTCTCGAGTTAATGTTACTCAAAAATTTTAGATCCAAGCATAAGATGAACTATCCTCAGCTAATGGGCAGGCCCTTGGTGATCTCTGGCCTAATAATCAGCTGATTTAGCTCCATAATTTTTGTGACAATATTGGCCCTGTATTCACACATCCAAATCTCTGGGCAGGGTGGTTATGTGTGCATAAGAGAGAGAGACATGAAATGCCATTTCACTAAGATCATAATGTTTTTCTCTCACCAGATTTTCAAAAGGGGTCACTTCCTGGATACTTCTAAGGCTGCCCCATCAGACCAATAATCTATGTTGTTTAATCATAAAAATAAGAAAATATTACATTGCTCCTGATATACCTGTTGCTTTTGCATATGGAAATACCATAGAAAAAATATTATCTTAAATTTTAATGTTTTATTGATCAGAGATTGGCAAACTTTTTCACAGATATTTTCCAGTAAATATTGAAACCCATGGGCCATCTAGTTGCTGTTGCAACAACTCAGTTCTGTGTGGCTGTGCAAAAGCAGCCATAGACAATACTTTGAAAACAAATGAGCCTGGCTGAGTTCCAATAAAACTTTATTTACACTAACAGACTGTGGGCCAGATTTGGCCTGTGGGCTGTAGTTTGTCAGTTCCTGTATTAAATCATATGCTCCTCTAGGGTGTTAACTTAGGTCTGATTCAACTCTGTATCTTCAGTGCACGCAATCCTGGCCCAGAGGAGGTGCTCCATGAATATTTGCTAAAATAAATTGAAGGGTGTGGAACTTAGCAGTTTGTGTCAATAATACTTAACTTCCCATTTGGGAGACAGAAAACCTACAGTAGGGTTTATGGGTTGTGTCCACCATGAGGCTTACATCAGCATATGAATTCCCTCAGGGAATTTGTGGCTCATCCAAATGTTCTGAACAAAGAAAGGAGGTACTCTATCACGCTAACGAAGCAAGCGGAGATTGCTGAGACACCTCCCCACCCCCTGCCAATGCTCGGGCATGTGTGCACGCACGCGCGTGCGCACACACACACACACACACACACACACACACATACACTGAAGGGCCAAAGAGCAAGAGCCACAAGAAGACCCTCAGAATTTCATAGACAGGCTTCTTCCAAATCTTTCCTCAACTCTTCTTTTTTAACAACTTAAATGACCAAATACCAGGCGTCTATTGTGCTCTTACACTGTAGTGCAGTGCTTCTCAAAATTCTGGTCATGAGCCAGTGGCCAGCAAAATGTTTCCCAAAACAATTCTTACTCTTCTTCTCCCATTTCTAAATTTTGTTTTTAGAAACTGAGGTGTAATTGACATATAACACTAGCTTCCGGTACACGATGTAGTGGTTCAGTATTGTATATATTGTAAAATGATCACCACAACAAGCCTAGTTAACATCCATCATCATCAGTTGTCATAGAGTTACCACATTTTTTTCTTGTAGTGAGAAGTTTTGAGAGTTACTTTCTTTGCAGCTTTCAAATATGCAATGCAGTATTATTTTCTATGCTGTACATTATATTCTTTATGATTTATTTTATAACTAGAAATTTGTGCCTTTTGACCCCTTTTACCCATTTCTTCCATTTCCCAACTCTGATCTCTAACAACATCCAATCTGTGCTCTGTACTTATGAGCTCAGTTTTTTTCTTTTTTTAGATACCTCATATAAGTGAGATCATAGATTATTTGTCTTTCTTTGTATGACTTATTTCACTTAACATAATGCCTCAAAGTCCATCCATATTGTCACATATGTCAAGATTTCCTTCTTCTTTGTGGTTGAATATTATTCTTATACATATACATATTTTTTCTTTATCCATTCATTTTCCTTATCCATTCATCCACTGATGACACTTGGATTGTTTTTGTATCTTGGCTAAGTCTTATTCTTGCTATAACTAATTCACTGGGATATCCTCTCTTGTTTATATTTGATTCATTTTTAGTGTGGGTCACAACTTTCTAAATGGATTTTATTACCCACTAGATATGGCATTTGGTTTGACAATCATAGAAACATTCAGTTCTTATTCTAAAGGGATTTACACTAAAACTGGAGAGATAAGATATGAATATGCCAACATCTAGAGAAGAGAGTAACAGGAGATAAGTTAGGGCATCTATAGCACTTGGAGATCTTCACTGGTAGTAGCTGAAGTTTTAGAAACCATAGATGAGTGGTGGTATTGGGATATGTATACCTATATATAGGTACATAGGCTATATAGGCTGGAGGCTTGACACATGGAAAATTTATCTGAAAGGAGGAGTGGGGGAGAAATAAATGAACTGGGATAAGGCCTCACTTTAAGGAAAAAAATAGTAAGTCTTCCAAATAAAAGTGCAATCGAGGGCTGTTTCTTTTCTCCTGATTCCACTCCCAGGATGAAGGGAAAGGGCCTTCATTAAAATTTAGCAGGGATTTGTTTACTGGAACAGTATGTGAGAGGATTAAAGAAGAATGAGAGGTCTACATGATTCATTTCCAAAAGCCAAATGGAGCCATGGAAAGGAATGGTCTGAGAAGAGTATGATTAGAAAAATCACTTTCACTTAGAAAAGAGTGAAGATAACTCTATGGAGAAAAGAGAAGACAAAATTTGAAGATTGGTGAGATCAATAAAGACATGCAGGTAGAAAACAAAATATTTTTATTGGCTGCTAAGATTTTTATGTTAGGCAAATATAGAAGTACTTTGGTAGTTTTCTTTGGTTGGAGCCCCTGGTTTGTCAAGTCTGGTGTGGTTATGGGTAGATAATAGGGAAAAGAACCAAATGGGTAACCAAATGGTCAAGTGGATTAATGAATTTTGATAGCTGTATTTAAGTTATGTAGAGGCAAGGAATGGAAGGGATGAATTGGCAGAGGGCCCAATAATCAAACATATAAAGCAATTATGTAGATTTCCATTAAGGTAAAGAAACTAGAAAGCAAGGGACCCTTGCAGAAGACTTCTGAATGTGAGAACCAAACCAAGTTGAAAAAAGTAAAATGAATAGAAATGCCTACAAAATAGCATGGGACAGATAAGCCCAAGAAAGACAAGCATATTTGAAAGTCAAAAAGCCAAAGACTGTACACTACAATTTAGGAGGAAAAGACACAAGGCATAAAGAAAATAGAGGTATAGGCTGAAATTGGAAGAGGAGAAAATAATGTAAATGCATGTTGATTTTCATTTTGAGGTATGCTTCTAATTTTACAATAAGAGGAAAAAATCATAACAGTAACAAATAACTTATTTAAAGATCATTTCCACTATGACAATTCTACAGTGGGGTTTTTAGTCCAAAGGGCTTTATGAAATAAACAAAAATAAGAAAATGATAAAGAAGTAGAACAGATGACATTCTCTCCATTACACAGACAATAGCATCCTGGAAATCAGTGGTCTGGTTTACAAGACACTTAAGGGACAGTGTTTATAATTATCTCCCAATGAGGTGAACTGCCAAATTGTTCTCAAAATATAATTAATCTTAAACCACTTTTTAAAAATCTTGGATGTTAAGAATAAATCTAATGCTACTAAGGTCATCAGAAACCAGGCTTCACGTCCTTTACGGACATAATATGCTTCACACAACACGTTTAGGAAAAACCAGGCATATTTTTAAAGCCAAATATTATATTCTCTCTTAAGGTTTATCATTTTCCAAGTGGCTTATCCCATGTTTCCAAGCACGTCTGGAACAAACAATCTTTAGAAATGATATTATGGTTTTAAGGGCAAGGCTTATTGAGCTTGGTTTCAAAGAGCTACTCAAGATTCCTCAACTTTTCTTCAGAAGAAAAGGCCTAAGTCTTTATCCTAAGACTTTCTTTGTTAAGAAATAACAGAGAACAAAACCAAGCTGCAGGACAGGTCCAAATAGTTTTGGGCCTCTATGTAAAGTAGAAGGTAGGGGCTCCCATTCTGGAACCTGGAAGCTCAGGTCCTTTGTCAGTAGGGGTGCATCGAAAGTAAAAAAGAACAGCAGGAGGCACAGACTATCCATCCTGGTTGTAGGGCTCTCCTTCAGGATGGAGGCAATTTACCCTAATAGATGGCTTTTGCTTATACTATTATAGAAAAATTTTCCTGGGGCTATATCAGCTTCCAATGTAGTTTAACATATTTGTTATATCTCTTCTCTCTCTTTATTACAGCTTATTTACAGAGGTAAATTCATTATGAATATATATATCACACATGTTTGTGGATGCTGTGTGTACACCAATGAACAGACTGATGTGACATCCCATTTTCTTACCCCCCACACAATGCATAAGCAATACTAAACGAGGGGTGAAGCTATTACAAAGGGTCGTGGACAGCAAGCAGTGACCTTTGAAAAGTGAAGATTTCCCCAAGTCTTGCTCTGTCTAAGACCAGGATTTATTCTGCTCATGTTCTGTATTGCATTCATGGCATGGAAATGTCAGTGACAAACCTTTGTAAGAAGGCAGAACATAAAAATGACTGACTTTTTCCAGGAAGAAAAACTCCTCTTTAGGAAAGAAACTACGTCACAGAACCAAGGGCATGTAACGACATTTTCTGAGTGAATAGTAAGATATTTTCAGGCTAAGATGACATAGCTTCTTTTCCTTGTTGAAAGGTCACTACTAATAAGCCAGTCACCTAACTCTGGTCACTTGAATAGTACTGGGTCAAATGTGGTCAGACAGGCATAGGAATAAGGGTTGCAGGACTCAAGAGCATAACTGGAGGGATGCCTGGGTGGCTTAGTCGCTTAAGTGTCTGCCTTTGGCTCAGGTTATGATCTCGGGGTCCTGGGTCCTGGGATCAAGTCCCGTATCGGGCTCCTTGATCGATGGGAAGCCTGCTTTTCCTTCTGCCTCTGCCTGCCAATCCCCCTGCTTGTGCTCGCTCTTGTGCTCTCTCTCGGACAAATAAATAAATAAAATCTAAAAAAAAAAATGTAAAATTGCAAGTCTCCCTTTGACAGCACATATACAAAAATCAGAACGATACAAATATTAGCATGGCCCCTGTGCAAGGATGACACACAAATTCGTGAAGCCTCCCGTGTTTTTTTTCCATGTTTCCCACATATTAAAAAATCCTATTGTACCAATTAGTAAACCATTCAATACTTATAAAAGGGAAAAAAAAATAAAATCAGAGGCCAGCCTACTGTATTGCCTCAATATTTAAGTTATAAATCAAGCTAACACACTGTAAAAAATGTTTTATTCTCTTGCCTTAACATATGTCACTGTCATAATGACAAAATTGTAAATATGTCCAAATCTATGGTTTTTATATGACTGGAAGTCAGCAAATTATCAAAGACAAGCACATTAATTTTTATTGTGCACATCTCTGTGTTCCATTGATGGTCTAATGATCCTTAGATGACTAAAGTAATGGGTATAGAAATTTAATAGTAATATAGTAAGTATTCTATAAACTAAAAAAATCATAGTACTGTGCAAAATGTTCCACAGCCACCAAGTGCGACTGCTAAGAATACCACACTAGTCTAGTCTGGGAGTCATCTCTGGAACCATGAACCTGGACACAAAGAAGAGCAAGAACAATGGCTGCTCAGCACTACTGGGAAAGCACACTTCGTTAGGAAAGAGCGAATATGCATTTCTATTATCTGCAGAGGGACTTGCTAAATCACTCAGTATATTTTCTCATACTCAAGGGTTTCTGATGTTCAGAGCTGGCCCCTTCACTTCAAAGTGGTTTCCTTCTCCAACGGCAACAGAGACGGAGATATCACATTTTTTCTAGGACACAGGGCACAGGACAGGCACGGACATCGCCTTGGAGCCTGAACAAGGTTAGTCCCAGCCGGAATGTCTAGGGTTCCAGGTTGTACTGTGTCGGGGCTGAGTGCTGGGTCCATAGTAAGGGCACCTGTTTCCTGACAAAATTCCTTTTTCCTGGGTTTGTGATATGCAGGGTCTGGAGTGCAGGACAGGTTTTACTCACATGTGAAGAAACCGTGCTGGATTTAGCTTATTTCCTGAGCTCTTTCATAGATGTGTAGACTCTAAAAAGGCCTAAGGCATGAACAAGCTTCTGCAGAAAGCTGTTATTATGGAGTTCCTTGGCAGACTAGAATTTTCTGATTGTATGTATAGATTACTAAGGTAGCCATTGCCACATAGGAATACAGTTGTAGCTTTAAGAGGGCTTCAGCAATCCTTTTTTCCTCACGAACATAGTCAAGTCTATTCCAGGGGAAATCAGATTTTCTCCAGTGTTTTGTTTGGTTTTCTTATGAGAATTCCTGATTCAACTGAACTTGACAACTCCTTGATCTTGAGTCCTGTTTTCTTGCTCTCCTGCCTCTATATCCTTTCACCCAAAAAAACCCTCTGTCACCACTGGTTTAATTCCAGTTTAATTACAAGCATTTCAATTTCTGATCCATCAAAAGTTTGGTCTTCCCTAAGTATGCATTTCCCACTGCAGTCTCATAACACTTTACAGGCTCTGAACAATGGCTATCTGTTCCCTCCTGCTAGGTTTCCAGAAACAGGCTTCAGAGAGCTGCCATGTGTTTATCTTTCTTTACAATCCAGCAAGCACCCCTCTGTGACTCACACACACAGAAAGCCAAAAGCCCTGAATGGTTGTTTATTCTCACCAGCTGGATGACCCTGCACGTGGCTCTCAGCATGGGCCAAGATTAGAGATGTTGGGGAGGTGTGGCATGTAGATTTCAGGACACAGAAAACTGCATCCACTTGCGCCTTGCTGAGCTCCTCTTGGGAAACTCAGAATTAACCACGGAACTCAATTCAGCTTGTCATATTTGTTTTTCCCCATTTAGGCTCAGATGGGAGAGGAAGGATCAGATAGGATGGCCAAGAGGAATACAAATACATGGGGACTTGTCATTTTCAAGTGCTTACAGCACAATATTTGGCCTTGAGAACTGATGCTTGGTGGAGAGGTGGCACATGACTCTTGAGGGCCTGATTAGATCAACTTGCTACACCAGCTTCAGAGACAGACCATCATTTACCCCAAACATGAATTACATATGAGCTCTAGGAACTGGTCAGTTTAGAGCTCCTCAGTCATCTGGTAATTTTCTGCCTAGTTCTGTGGAGTTTCATCCTATGCACATCCAATATTTAGCAACAGACACATGTTGTGGGATAAAGAATGAAAAACAGCCAACAAAAAAGCCTTTCATGCCATAGTTAGAGATGAGGAGATCAAAAAGAAACCAGCCCCTCAAAAGTCATTTTGTTTATTGGAGATATCCATCAATTCTGGTCTTAGGGAGAGTATACTGCTGTCCTTGCAGGGGATAACAATTGTATCCTGTCCCTTCCTCTCAGACATCTGACGAAGGCTGGGTAGGATCACAGATAAATCATGAGGACTAGCCTATGAGAAAAGGAGCACACATTGGATGAAAATGGAGAAACTTGTGAAAACAGAGATGGATCTCAAAGATATAATGCAGCCAAGTCATGTTCACTCTTGTTAACTTTGGTCATGCAGCGCTGTTGTTTAGCTTTTTCTTTTTTTATTTTCAAAGTAATATATAAAGGAATCCAGAACAAAACCATAAATATTATAGTTCTTTAAAATAAAAAGTTGTAAATAGACACCCATGTAGTTTACCAATAGTACTCGCCATTTTTAAATGTACTTCTCTGAGTTTGACACGTTTATGGAATAAAACAAAAGAGCAACAGGTTTTTTTTTCCCCTCCTAGAACTAATCCTCTATGTACTAAAGAAATACAACCAGAAATTGCCATTTTAAGAATGCTGACTTGGTTGATGATTCACAGACCTGTACCCCTGAAACAAATTTTATATATATATAATAAATAATAATAAAATATTAAATTTATATTAATAATAAATAATAATATATAATAAATAATACATATTTTTATATATATTTTAAGATTTTATTTATTTATTTGACAGAGAGAGATCACAAGTAGGCAGAGAGGCAGACAGAGAGAGAGGAGGAAGCAGGCTTCCCGCTGAGCAGAGAGCCCGATGCGGGGCTCGATCCCAGGACCCTGATTATCATGACCTGAGCTGAAGGCAGAGGCTTTAACCCACTGAGCCACCCAGGAGCCCCAGAAACAAATTATATATTAATAAAAAATAATAATAAAAAAGAATGCTGACTTGGTAATTCCTTAGTGATTTTTCTTTATAGAATCACTAATGTCTTCAAAACAGCCAGACTCAGAATACTTTAATGCCAGAGTGCAAAGCTTTTAAAGAAATGAAGTTTGGGTTTGGACTCAAATAAGGTTGAGAGGAGTACTATCTTCCTAAACTCAATTAACTCTGACTCTGTCAATTAACAATTGACTCTGACTGTCAACCATAAACTAAAGTTTTAGGCTTTGACACGTAAGCCGGCAACTGCAGATAGATGCAAACAAATTAAAGCCTAGACAAATTCGGTATTAATTATCTTGACATATACATGTAAGGACAATCAACATTAGAAATGAATGTATTTGAATATGTAAGTTTGGGGGTTATTTCTCTTTAGAAGTGAAGATTATGTGTAGGACTATAAGGATTTAATGAGAGAATCCGCATAAAGTACTCACCCCAGGGCTTGGCATCTAGAAACACTCAAATGAGAACTATCATTATTATGACATCATCATTCCAGCCAAGCCAATTCCATTATGTTATCCTTATTATAAATACTGGGAGATTTTATTTTTGCTTTCACTGGTATGGTCTAATGATTTGTCTCTTAAAGATGGGTATACCAGTAGGTCTGTTTGAGTTTAAGAGGCAGATGGAAGTTAGCAAACACAAAGTCTCTCCCTCCATAGTCCTAGTACTGAGAAGGAGTCAAGAACTGTTGAGGCTAATGACTGAAGGGAGCTCTACTAAGACGTTGCAATTACTATGGCAAAGGGCTCCCGGTCTGCTCAGCCCTACCTCTCTAAACCATTGCGCCCACCCTGCCCACTTCTACAGGTAAGAGGGATCCCAGACTGTGCCAGAGGCAGCCAGCTCTCCTTGGCAACTCATTTACCAGTCTCAACTAACTTTCTCTTTCCAAAGAGTATAAAATAACTTGCCGACTCTTCAGGCTCATTACTATTCCCTCTTTTGGACCCTCTGTACCTATAGCTTTTATAGCCTTCTCTTTATCCTTACCCTGTTTAATCTCAACTCTAAATGAGATGTTCTTTTTCTGATAAAAGCCTAGAAACACTGAAATGGCTTCAGAATATACAACAGTGTGGGTCACAAAAATCCTATAAATTCTGCTCTATTTCATTTTAATTTTCAGGGTTTTTTTCCCCCCTTGGGGATCTTTTTACAAGGTTTGATAAAGATTGAATGCTTAGTGATTTACCAATAACATTTATTGCAAGAGGGTTGACCATGCTACCTCTGTGTCTTTGTGGCCCTAACGTTTCTGAATGTCCATTAAATTTCATGTACGTGCATGCTCAGTTCTAGGCTTCCATACAAATTATCTCTTTTGACAATGCTCTCCTACATGTTTCAGTTATGATCTATATGCTGATGACTTCAATATATTTCCAGTCAAATCCATTATTTAGAGCACAAAGTACATATTATCAATTATCTAACTGCTCTTGGGTATCCCACAGATACCTTGACCCTGATCCCATGACCTTCCCCCAACAGCTTGATTCTCTATAGTTCTATCTTCAGTGGGACCACTGAGTTAGTCCACCAGCAGTCCAAACCAGAGAGAAAAATGTCATCTCTCTTTCAACCAACACATTAGTTAAGACCTACTTATTTTACCTCATGTATTTTCTTAGCTTTTCCATCTATGTACAACACCATTGCCTTCCCTAGTCTTAGCCACCAGGATCTCTAGCCTAGAATCCTTGAAGAGCCTCATAACTGGTCTCACTGACTAGTCTTGCCCTTCTTTATGTTCAAGTCACGATGATCTTTCCAAACATCTGTGATATATATAATAACAAAAGGAGAGTACAGAAAATGGGATTAATGCCTACTGAGAAGCAATACTGAGGGGCTTATTAGAATTTGCAGATTCATCAGGTCATTTTGGGGTTCAGGAGAAAAATTAGTTCAGATTCACTGAGGGCTTTTCTTAGAACTGCTTGTAACCTTGACAAAAATGATGATGATGAAGAAGATAAAATAAAACAATGACCTATAGGTTCCTAACTAATGTGAAGAGACCAGTGGGGAAGCAAATAAATGGAGAAGTAGTAGGATTAGGCTCACAGAAACCAATCTATCTTTTTATAGTTGTCTCCAGAATAGGTGGGGAGGCCAGAACAAATTTGTATCCAAACAAGCAGCATTCAGGCAGTTATCAAGACTCAGTAATGCTGACCTCCTAGTGGAGATGTCACAGGCAGTACATAGGAACAGGTGAGGACAGTATCGTTGTCCTGGATGTCTGACAGATCTGGAGGACTAATAGCAGTGGGTATTAGAAAGGTAGTAGAGGCCTCAGGGTCATAGCAAAGCAGGCTGAGATTTATGGTAGAGCTATACCTAGAGTGTAGGTAGGACATAGAGAATAGGATAGTACTACAACTTAAAAACTAATGCAAAACTAAGTTGTGAATACTGAGCAAACCGCTCTCTTCAGACACACTAGATACAGACTGAATGAAAGAAAGAGGCCTGGTCACCTGGTGTAAATGTAGCGGATCTCAGTACTACAGTTGGATAGAAGTGGGTAGAAGAGAGACTAATGGAGTAACAAATCCACTCTTTAGTCCAATAAATGTTTCTTGAAAGCCACTACATAAAAGACACTTTCTGCATAATGGGTCAGGCCCTGCTTGGGGTTAGTACTTCAAATATATCTTCCCACAAAATTCCTACAACCTTAAACATAACCTTTACTTCCATGGTTTTTGAAGGTTTTCGTCAACCACGCAAATGGGCAGCACTAATTTCAAGTAACATGACAATAGTAACCAACCTTGTCATGGCATCTAGAAAAATGGCCAGCAGCAAGGATGAGAGAAACCTCCTCTGAAGAGCTGCTATGTTACTCAAAGGCAAATGAAAGAGGAAGTCAAAGACACAGTCACACCAAAAGATACCTTTAGGGGGCGCCTGGGTGCAGCAGGCGGTTAAGCTGCTGACTGTTTTCGGTTCAGGTCCTTATCGGGGAAGTGAGATCAAGCCCCAGTCAGGCTCCATGCTCAGCAGGGTCTGCTTAAGAGTCTCTTTCCGTCTCCCTCTGCCCTTCCCCCTGTTTGGGTGCATTCTCTCTTTCTCTCTCAAATAAATAAATAAATCTTAAAAAAAGAGAAAAAAAGATACTTTTACGCATCAGTCCTCAAAATGTGGTTTCCAGATCCCTAAGTTTCTGGACACCCTTTCAGGGGTCTGCAATGTAAAAATTATTTTCATTATAATATCCATATTATTTGCTTTTTACATTGTGGGAACATACTCTGAGTGTAAAAATTATCAGGTTAAAAAAAAAAATTACCAGGTTAAAGTTTCTTGTACTTGAGCACCACTCAAAGGCAGTGGACTCAGACTATGCTAGTAGTGATTCTACATTTACTGTTGTGCCCTTGCCATTTAAAAATAAAATCAAGTTTTGCTTAATGTTTTTGGAAAAACAATAAAAAGAATTAATGTTATTAAATTTAAACCTTTAAGTACATATTCTTTTAATATTAAGTATGATGAAATGGGAAATACACAGAAAGCACTTCTTGCTAAAATATGCTGACTGTCTTCAGGAAAAACGTTTGTGATCTTTTTGAGTCAGTCAGGGAACATGATTTTCATTTAAGAAATGAATGATAGACAAGCTATAGTTATTCACACTGGGACATTTATCAGACATTTTCTCAAAAATGAATTGAAATGATCCTACTACTCTAGGAAAAACAACTGACAGTTTTTGATACCAATGATAAAATCAGAGTGAAAGTGAAGATTAGAATTTTGGTAAATTTAAATTTGTCGTTTTGAGTTTGACACTTCCCAACACATTAAGGCTTCTGATGAGATGGGTGGTGATATTAACAAAGGCAAGATATATATGTAATACATATTTTAACATAATATTTAATATTTTAAAATATAATACTTAAATAGCATTCATAGATAATTTTAACATATTTATATTTATAAATATAAAATAATGAAATGTGTCACTATTTGTAAGATCTATATAACTTTATTAACTAAAATGTTCCATGGCTTTATGATATATGTGTGATTCTGCAAAATAAAAGACATAGTCAAAATACAGGACAAATTTTAAAGTAAGAGTATGAAAGTTCATTGATGAGATTTAAGATCTCACATTGTTACTCTCTTTTTTCCCCAAATATGTTGATTTTATTTTTTTAGTGTTACAAGATTAATTGTTCATGCACCACACCCAGTGCTCCATGTCCTCCTCAATACCCACCACCAGGCTCGCCCAACATTGTTACTCTTAAGAAATTACTACTTCTTGATTTTTGATACAGTATCAGAGAAGAATATCCATGATTATCTAAAAGCACTATTAAACTACCCCTCCCTTTGGGGGACCTGGGTGGTTCAGTTGGGTAAGCGTCTGACTCTTGGTTTTGGCTCAGATCATGATCTCAGGGACCTGGGATCGAGCTTTGCATGGGGCTCTGGGCTCAGCATGGAGTCTGCTTGTCCTCCCTCTGTTCCTATCCCCACATGCTCTCTCTCTCTTAAATAAATAAAATCTTTTAAAAATAAATGAATAAGATAAAATGCCCCTCCCTTTTTCTATCTTCATATTTGCATGAGGGCAGATTTTCTGCATATACTTTAATTTCATAGCAACATATCACAACAGATTGAATGCAGACACAGATGAGTAGCCCTCTCTCTTTGATTGATCTAGACACCAAAGAGACTTGCAAAAGTTTTTTGTTTGGAAAATATGGTTAGTTTTCATAAAGACAGGTTATTTGTATGTAGTAGATTTACAATTTTTATTTTAAATGAGTCAATTAATAAACATTTTTCCTTTTCTTAGTTTTCCCATCTAATATCAATAGATATAATAGCAATAGCTATAATCCACATAAACAAAAGCACTTTGGGGTTCTCAATAACTTTTAAGATTATAAAAGGATATTGAGGCCCCGAATTTAAGAACCACTACCTTTAGGCAGTGAACTCATGAGGGCTAACCAGCATGGCTGGCAACAGGCAGAATGGCTCAATTTGAACCTATGAACCAATTTGAACAAAATGAAGGAACAACAGGAGTACTGTTGGAAACTCAAGGATCATTCCCATAATTAGGCAAAGTCAGTAGAAAATGCTCAATCCTCTCATCCTACTGGTATGACCTCCTTCACCCCCATGTGACAAAGAGCATCAGTATGGCACCATCTCCAAGCACAGAGACCACAGATATATAAACAACCTTCCACGTCTTTTAGGAAAGTCAAAGGGTGTGCCAGAGTTCTCAGTCATGTTTACATGAGGAGATAAAAGAGTGTTAAGAGTTTCGATTTTGCTAGTGCTTCACAGATGGCGGAGGCGTAGAAGCCTCATGTGAAATAATGCAAGAAATTTTCTCTTCCAAAGCTTCAGGACCAAAGTGGAGTGGGAAAATGGGAAAAGGGCCCATGGAGGGAGGCAACAATCCAACGGGTACTATTTCAGAGCACAGAGATTTAAAATATACTCTCTAAACTCAGTGATATTGTATGGTGTCCTTTGTCATCAGATTATGACCACCTGGAATACATTTTTAAGTGTGCCATTTACAACAACAGTTGCCAAAATGAGTGAAAGTAATCTTATTTTATTCTATTTAAATGGTGAACATAAACAAAACAGTATTTCTTAGAGAAAATTTCAGTAACTATAACAATCTTTCAAGCCAGATGGCCAGTATTATGACTACCATTCAATTCCATATATTTAAACACTAGGCACAACACTTGAGTGCATCCGCAATAAATCTAAAAAAATAATCCATGTTTATTGAAGATCAGGCCAACTTATATTCTGTTTGTCTTGTTTTTCAGCTCATGCCTATTAACAGTATGATGTGAGTGTGAATTTACTGAAGCACAAGTCAAAACCTGGGATCCGTGTTGTAACTGTGGGAACGGACAGACTTGTCAAAACTTGTATTCACTGAAACACAGCTCTTCCTTTCTAAGCATATTCAGCAGTCCCGGATATTCTGACGAATCTACTTCCAAGCTTCTTGCAAAGATATTCCCCACGTCGGAATAATGGTGCTTCCCACGCAAGTAAGTGAAAAGTAAGATTGTTTTCTTCAGAGTAGTGGTAGGCAAGCCATTATAAGACCTCAGAAAACCAAGATGTCAAAAATCTGATGAGATCATTTATTTGGTCAGCTCCCATTACGCACCCACCGCACGATATGGGTGATCTTTGCAGCTTATTTTCATTTGGCTCTTAGTTTTCCCATAGGGTATATTCTTTCAAAGTACTTGAGTTTTGTTTTGTTTTCAGCTATTTTGGCTTTTGGTTTTAACATTCCCCTCCAATGCTTATTTTCTGTGGGTCCCAGGTTCCGATGCTGTCTTGGGTATCTGACAGTAAGTAGAATACTACACTTTAGAACCCAAAGGAACACAATTCTTACTGTTTTGCAGAACAATTAAGAATAAAGAAACTAATTTCCAGATTATTTAAATATATATTCTTTCAGAGGTATTATGTTCTCCCAGATAAAGCATTCTCATTTTTATTCATATTAATTTCTGAAACAGAGACTAAAATATCTCAAACAGCTTTCCAAGAATGTTATCTTTTCCACTCAACTCAAGCATTCTTTGCCAACTACAAAGCTCACAAAGCTTATTTTATGAAAATAAGCCCTAAATGGAAGAAGCCTATGCATCAAAGCAATTAGGTAGCATTTAGGCAGTTAGCCCATTTATATATTTTCCTCATCACTGCTTTAATTCACTTGTCTGCATCAAAAATAGTGAGATGTGAAAAGAAAACATAGTTAGTGGGTGGACCCTTATGATTCTGTCCAAATGATTCATTGATCAGTAGCCTTCATTTACCTTCTATTTCTGTTCTAATGCTCCCTCATAAAATTTTGACATTAGCAAAATTTCCTTCTATGATTTATTGTTCATGAAAACTTTCTTTACACTCATGTTTTATCACATCAGGTCAGTTAGTATCCTGAAGTTCTAAGGAGCTGTATCTATTGGCAAAAATCCTTTGTAAATCACCAGCATTTTTCCCTTTTGCCAGCTGAAGAGCCTGAGGCAGGAGGAGGACATGAGTAGTGATACATGGTGACGCATGCACCTGTGGGCTTTTAGCTTCAGCATCTTAAAGAATGTGGACAGGGGGAAATATTTCAAAGAAATTGTGTTGCCTTCTGGAGGAGGCCAAGTTCTAATTGTTCTCAAGGTATTAAAATGTTTCCCCTCAGTTTTCTCATAAAACAATTACTGAGCACCCTCCATATTCCATCCAGCCTTTTGGCTGGACTCCAGGAATACAAATATGAACAATATGAATAAAATAAGAGTCCCTGATCTCAAGATGCTCATAGTCTAGGAAACAGAGACACACTAAAGAGAATCAGTGTAGCTTGAGAATATCATGCATTCACCCACACATATGGAGATCCTCCTACACCAGTCACTGGGTTGATCATGACAGTGGAAGGGACCTCAGAGGAAAGGCCATTAGCCCAACTGGAGATTTCAGGGATGTCTTCCTGGAAGAAATCACATTGGAATTGTTGTCATACAGATGATGAGGGGCGGCAAAGGCATTCTGGGTAAGTAAAAGGCATAGTTAAAAGCAGAGTCATGTGAAATGTCATGGACAATGCAGGAGTCTATGCTATTTGCTATTTGTAGAATACTAAATACTAGGATTAGAGAAATGACAGATGAGACTAAAGTTCTATGAAGGAGAAAGAGCCGGGCTGGAAAGAAAGAGCTCATCTTTCCAGAGTCCCATTGGCTAGAAGGAACTTAGAAAGGGCGAAGGTATTCTCTCAGCAAGGTATTATAAACTCATTAGGCTAAGTTATTACAACTGTAAAGAATTTGGGTTGGAACTTCCTATCATCTGGTACAAAGAGAAAAAGTAGATTTATACTATGGAAATAAACAAGAAGGTTAGTTGGCTGAGAAATTGAATTATTCACAGACATACAGAACACAAATTCACATACACACATCAATGCTGGTAGAGCAATTTATTTGTATTAGCTAAAGAATATTTACTTAGAATGTAGTATGTCTAAAAGCACTACCCAGATCTTGAATACTCCGAAAGTGAGTGAAAACAATCTAAACAGTTTAACCAGAGTCCTGTTCCCTTTAGGACTTCCATGTCCTCTCCCCAGCATCTGCAACTTCTAAGACTGGAGATACCCTTCCCATATGCATCTTTGGGGAGGTTAAGGAGAAGACAGAGAAGTCTTATCTCTATTTCGCCAACTTTTTCCTAATCCCTTTCTAGCTCTCCTTCACGGAGCTGGAGAAAAATCTGTTCTATGATGTGAACTGCATACAAACTATTCACAGTTGACCACATCCGCTGGGCAAGACTCACCAATTCCAAGGAATGTACAAACTCAGGTTCCAAAACACAGGCTGACTGATCATTCTGGCCAACTAAATTGGGAACTAATTAAATGTTTTAACTGGAAGTCTCTCCTCACTGCAGCAGAACAGAGTCATTTTGAAGCAAACATTTCAATGAAACACTTCTTAGGGAGAATCCAATTTAACTACAAGAAACAACGGCTTCTGGTTGGCAGCACAACATATTCCCACTCAATCCGCCTCGCCCACCACCACATAGACACACAGGTTAAAAGTCACTTATGCTCAGAAGGACAGCCAGAGAGAAAGAAAGATATTATATCTCATATGTATCAAAGTCATTGGAAACAGTCTATTCTTACCTATGTAGGATTTTAATCCAGTCCACTGAGGTGGATGAAAGATTATATAAATTATTTACATAAAGGAGATTTTAGAGGAGTATTTAAACATGTTGGGTGCTGTTTGAATGTAGTAAGAGTGAGAGGTTAAGTTATTCCTTTCATTTCCATTAGTAATTAGATATTGGTTGAAGTATTTCTCCTGCCTGGCAATCCCTTAAAGAGGCATAATGTTTTACGGCAGCAAAGCGCTCCTTCCCTCCAAGTGGGGCATCTCCACATGAACTTACAGCCCCAGCATCTTAGAGGGGTAGTTGGAATGAGATTAGCCTATGTGGATCTAAGAAGGGAATCCAGTGAGAAACTCTGAAGGCCGGAAAGAGGAAATTGTTAAGTGTCCTAAAGTGAGAAGTCTCCTCTTGGACTTCTGGCCCAAGCTTCCTTAGAAAATCAGAAACTTTTCACATGACACAGTCTCCTGTGTTATTATTAGGTATCATCCACTCACTCATTCTAGATGCAAAAATTAGTGTCAAACACAAAAACTGCTGCAACAAATACAGAGACAAGACTTCAAGTTGGTTAGCAGCTGCTCTTGGGCAAGAACTGTCTAGATTGGAGATTGCCATCAATGATGAGAGACTTAAATACTTAATATGAGTCAGAACCTGTGCAAGGTGATGGTGCACAGACATGAAAAAGATGCATAACATGGGCAGATACATAAAAAGGTAACTTCAGATAGTGTAAGGTAAATTCCAAGACAGAGACAAGCATAGAGTGGCATAGAAGCCATTCTAATAGTAGGGCCCCAGGGAAGAAATTCTGAAAGGAAATCAGGTCTGAACTAAATTTCACACAATGAGTAGGAGTTGGCCAGTTTAAGAAGGCAGGGGATGGGTATTGAATTAGAGGGAGCAGAAGAAGCAAAATAACGTGTGCATGGTTTCCCTACAAGCAGTTTAACATTACTAGATTTTAAACTGAGAAATGAAGGTTGGTCAGTAATTAGAAGAGAGAACTACATAAAGACAAATATGTGTCTCTAGTGAAAAAAAGAACTCTCATAAACCAGAAAAGACAGATAGTCAAATTTTTCAATAGAGTCGAAAGATGTGAATAGGCATAGTACAAAAGTGAATATGTGAATATCCAGGAAACATGATATTTGATTGCCTCACTAGTAATTATGGAAATGCAAAACACAGCATCATATTATGCTATGATAAGAAACTTGGGACTTTATCCTCTGAATAACGGGAAGCCATTGAATAAAGCTGACAGAAAACCAAGAAAAAAACCCAAAAACCCAGACAACAGAAATAGTTCCACGGAGGATCCAGATATCGATACACTAGTGATATGGAAGTGTAAAGTGTAAAGTGGAAGTGTAACTGGCCAAGAATAGCCAGAATACTCTGGGAAAAGAAGAATAAAGTTGGAGGGCTCACTTTTCCAGATATTAAGACTTATTATTATGCAACAGTAGTAATAAAGACAAAGTGTAATGATAGACAATGTAAACCAATGGAACAGATTAGAAGGTTGAGAAATAAACATACTTATATAAACACTATATTTTGGTAAAGTCGACACTGCCAGGCAGAGGGTAATGTACAACATTTCAGTAAATGATGCTGGGCTCTGGATATGCACAGAGAAAAAGAAAGTAAAATTTGACTCCTACTTCATATCACATACTAAAATTGTTTAGGTATACTGTAGAGTTAAATGCAAAAGTAAAATAAAGCTTCTAGAAGAAAAGATAGGAAAATAATTCATGATTTGGGGGAAGTTAAATTTTTTTTTTTTTTAAGATTTTATTTATTTGACAGAGAGAGAGATCACAGGTAGGCAGAGAGGCAGGCAGAGAGAGAGAGGAGGAAGTAGGCTCCCCACTGAGCAGAGAGCCCGATGTGGGTGGGGCTCGATCCCAGGATCCTGAGATCATGACCTGAGCTGAAGGCACAGGCTTTCACCCACTGAGTCACCCAGGTGCCCCAAGGTAAAGATTTCTTAAACAGAACTCATAAAGCACTAGTCTTAAAAGAAACAATTGATAAATTACATTACATTAAAATTAGAAACATCTGTTCATTAAAAGGCTATTAGTGCAAAGGCATATATATGTGGAATAATTATGTTACATTCCTATAATGGAACACCAGAGATGAGAATTAGTGTTCCATAACTACATGCCAACATCTGGGTGACTTTCACAATATTAGAGGAACAAAGCTAGACCCCCAAAAAGTATATTTCATATGTCACTTTCACAAAATATAAAAGTAGGCAAAGCTAGTTTACATTTTTGAAATCAAGATAGTAATTATCTTTGGGAGTAAGTAGTGATTAGGAGATGGCAAAAAGAAGACTTTTATGGGTGTTGATAATATTCGGAGTTTATACAAGTAGTCATTATACAGATACAGTCAGTTAATGAAAATGATTTGCCTATACACTTATGGTATAGGCATTATTCTGGATACTCCGTATATTTGATTCAACAAAAGGTTAAAAAAAGCACAGATAAAAGTCGGGCAGACAAAGTACATGAGAAAATCAAGTTAGGTGTAAATAAAGTGCTGCCTATACTTGCTATAGTTTCTTTTTTTTTTTTTTTAAGATTTTATTTACTTATTTGACAGAGAGAGAGAGATCACAAGTAGGCAGAGAGGCAGGCAGAGAGACAGGAGGAAGCAGGCTCCCTGCCGAGGCAGAGAGCCGATGTGAGGCTTGATCCCAGGACCCTGAGATCTGAGGGCCCCTGACCTGAGCTGAATGAAGGCAGAGGCTTTAACCCACTGAGCCACTCAGGCACCCTGGGAAAAGAAGAAGAAAGTTGGAGGGCTCACTTTTCCAGATATTAAGACTTATTATTAAGCAACAGTAGTTGCTTAACAAACTATACTCAGGCACCCTGCTATATTTTGTTCTTTTTTTTTTTTTTAATTATTTATTTATTTATTTGACAGAGAGAGAGAGAGATCACAAGTACGCAGAGAGGTAGGCAGAGAGGGGTGGGGAAGCAGGCTCCCTGCTGAGCAGAGAGCCCGATGTGGGGCTCGATCCCAGGACTCTGAGATCATGACCTGAGCCGAAGGCAGAGGCTTTAACCCACTGAGCCACCCAGGCGCCCCTATAGTTTGTTCCTAACAGCACCTTAGACTGTCTTCTTTTGACAGACATGTTTGCATATTACATACCTGAGAATATTCCTTATTAAAAAAAAATGAACAGGCTGTTTTGCCTGTTCATTGTCAAATCTAATGTTAAGTGGAAGAAGTCAGTCATTGCTTGTATATAAAGTTCAAAAACAGGTAAAACTAATCTGTGGTATTAAAAGGTAGTTTGGGTAGTGTTTGGGGACATAGTGGGGAAATTTAAGATGCTGATGATGTTCTATTGGTTGGGTGGTGATTACATGTGTCTACTCTGTGATAATTCATTAAGGTACACACTCAAGGTTTGTGCATTTTTTGTATGTTATATAGCATTAAAATTATATTAAAACACAAAAATATAGATTATACCTTGTAAGAGAGTTGGTGAAGGATATAACATCATTATTTAGAAATAAGACAAAGGTAGGAAATTGGCAGAAAAGGCAGAAGATCTGACCCTACTAACAAGAGTATTGTTGGGCTCATATTACATTGTCCCTGTCCAAGGTCATTCATGATCCTTGACCAAACAGATTTTCAGTAAATGTGCTCCCCTTCTAGCTGCAGAAGATCAGCCTGGTGCATTCTTCTGAAAGGAATTTCTGAGCTTCAGTGAGCTTTCTTTGGAAAATATGCAGACAATAAACTTTCACAGGTAGGATTTTTTTCCCAATTGTTTACAATCTGTTTCAATACACGGGTTGTATGTTAATTTCTCCCCAAAGGCTTTTGTTTTCTAGCTAAACTTCCATCTTGAGACTTAGCTCTCCTTATATATAAGCAAAGTTACCAATTCATTCTAGGCATTTTGCAATACAAATGTAACCTGCAGTTCCAAAGTATTATATATTTCAGCTTGGTTTGGGCAATTCTTCTTTTTTTTTAATTAATGTTTTTGTTTTTGTGTGTTTGCTGTTATACTTTGAGGGGCTCAGGTAACTTGCTTCCAAATAAGCACCTTCTTTGTGGATTGTTCCCTTGAGGTTAGTCTTTATCCTGCTATTCATTTTCAGCAGTCCCCTGTATGGTCAAATCTTTTGCAACTATGCTTCATATAACCACAGATAATTCTTCACTTTGTCTGCTCTGCATGCCCTCCTTCAGAGCGTGACAGCTGCTTAGAGTTACTACTAGCCTACATTGTCCACATATATATATAAAATATATTTATATAATATATATTTTATATTTATATGACATAAATATATATTTTAAATAAAATATGTTATATATTTAATAAAATATATTTATATAAATATATGATATATATATTATATATTATATATATATATTTTTTATCCTAGAAGACAGAAGAATAAAACTAGAGCAAAGACACAGCCAGGGGCAATGCATTTTTTTTTTTTTTTTGCAGCCCAAGGTTGAAGGTGGTGATGTCCTTCCTTATTTTTTATGTATCATGCACAGTCATTTTGTAAAGCCCTTGCATAAAGAATTTTTAAAGGTAACAAATCAAGCAATTGCCACAGTACCATGCTTTGGAGACCCTGCCCTGCTAGGTGCTTGTGTCTGATTATTCTTTCCTGGAAGGAGGGGGCCCAAGTAAGGGCTAGGAGGGCTGAGAGAGTAAAAAGAGAATAGTACTAAGCATGAGTCATGTTCTGGAGTGGGGCCAGAGGCTGATAATGGGGTGGCAAATCTGAAAAATGTCATTGATGCAAGTGACAAGAGAGAGGAAGCTGAGATACGTATGGGAGTCATAAAAGAGGGAAATCAGAAATGAGTAGGGGAGTGGACAACCAGAGGTGGTGGTCTAAATTGCTAGTTAACAAACCTGCCGTGAGTTAGGATGACCTGAGCGTTAAGAAATCATCGATACGGGGTCTCCACCCATATACACACTGAATGGAAATCTTCAGAATGAGGTCCATGCATCTGTCTTTTTTGTAGCTCACACATATTTCTGATTTCCTCTTTCAGTGGAGCTGTGTGTTAAGGAAGCACCATTCTGGAGAAACCTGAAGGGCAGAAGTGGGGGCTCTCACTAGCTTTTTACAAAACTCCAGCCTAGATCACTCAGGGAGTCTAGAGTTGTTTAAAGGGGCTGGTGTGAGGTGAAGAGTTTGTTAGTGATTCATGGAAATGGCATCCGTAGAGAATATTTGGTTCACAAACTAAGAAGGGAAGCCAGTTAGTACTAACCTGTAATGGGAATGAATCTAGAATGTTGCCTGTCTTTTCAAAAGTGGTGGGAACATTCCTAGTCAATCATTTCCCACTTGGTGGAAAAGATACTTCCTACTTCGGGTGAAACGTTCAGGAAGCAAAAGGGAATGACAATACGCGATCTGACTATAAGCTGACTATTTGGTTCTCCCTGGTTACTGTCACAGAAGATGATGATACTTGGGTTTTCAAACGAAGGAGGGGGATAAATAAACTAACATCAGAGGCAGCTGCACTTGCATTGGCCATGCGGAGCTCCAAAGGGAGCCTCACCAGAACACTGAAGGCCAAAAAGAAGCAAGTTGCAAAGTAAAGTGTCTCATTCAGGGACAGAAGAAAGCACCAAGACTTGGTTACCTAGTGATGGGCGTTCAGCAAATCCCAAATGCGTCTTGGGATGACAACACAAACTGCCTGAAGCAGGACAAGAGTGTGCCTGCATGGCCCTGGCTTGGCTCCCCACCTCCTAGGCCGGCATTGTGTCTGTGCCATTGTCCGCGTCCCTAAAACAGAATTAAGGGAGCTGAGGTAAGCCACTGACCAGAGTGTTTCCTCAGCTCCTGAGGAATGTTTACTGAGGTGTGGTGTTTTTCAAAGCCTTTAATAAGAAGTACGCCATGTCCTCCGTACCTTTATTTTTCTAAATGTGTGGGGAGGACACACTGTTTTTGCTCCTTTGCCAGCATTCCAAAACATCTTTGTCGCTGTGAATTCTGTGGCACCCTCCGAGGGTGGACAGCAGGAGGAGAGCTTTGTTTTGCAATACGATATTCAGGTTTTCCAAAGAAAAGAAACCGGACTCTACAGAGACATCCTAAACTAAGGTCCTTCAAAGGCACAAAAGGGAAATCTTTTCATAAAAGGCCAATGTGTATGGGAATAAAAATAGAATTCACCTTTGCCTTCAGGATTATAAAACAGAAACAGTAAAAAAAAAAAAAAATGCTTTATTTAATATCTTCTTCCTAGAATTTTGATCCCTCCTGAAGTCACTATCAATAACTTAGCCAGGCCACAAATCAATGTATCAGAAAGCAAGCTGTGGATTTAATAATATAAATAAATATTTGTCTTCCTAAGGCAAGCACTGAAACTTTACTGATTTTACTACTCTCCACCAACCTCTGTGGCACAGAAAATATTTTCTCCTTGCAGAGCCACTAAGCTAGGATGGGGCTTTTCCTCTCTGCTGAATAAAAACAATACGGAAGTACATGTCACCCAGATGACAAGTAAAATAGGAAACACGGCAGAGAAGAAAAAACACTTTTTGTCTCTGTTAGCTGAGAGATGGAGATTTACCAAGAATCCACAGGGGAGAAGTTTCTCAGCTAAACTAAGAACAGCTTGCAGACTTTACTAAAATGCTCCTGGACTTTGAAGGATATGAGAAACTTTGAACTCAGTGAACTTAGGGTGCCCGTGTTTTGGGAATTACAAGTGTGTATGCTGATTTTGGATTTCTTTTCAGAGCATCCCACAGTTACACTCAGGCATCATTTTCCAAAATGGGACAGCATGGTGCACTGTGGTTTAGTTGTTAACAAAAATTAATGTCTGGAGAAACCCAAAGGGAAATCTCTGTAGGAACTACCACAGTCGAGGGGCTGGAGCCTTCATTATCCGAAGAACTTTTTTTTTAAAGATTTTATTTATTTATTTACTTACTTACTTACTTACTTACTTACTTACTTACTTACTTGACAGAAAGAGGGAGAGTATAAGCATGGGGAGCAGCAGAAGGAGAGTGAGAAGCAGGTTTCCCACTGTGCAGGGAGCCCAATGTGGGGCTTCATTCCAGGGCCCTGGAGTTCATGACCCAAGCTGAAAGCAGATGCCTAACCAACTGAGCCACCCAGGCACCCAGAACTATCTTTTCAGAAGCCAAAGTTGGAGTCATAGTTTGTGAAAGAGATGGTCCAGTGGGTTCACTGCACATCAGTGTTTCAAAGAATTGGCAATAAATAGTAAATTACAGAAATTGCCTTAAGGTCAGACTATGCTTTTAGATCTTATATATCAAAATATGAAGATAGAAAAGAAAATTGACTATAAAGAAGTAGAGCACTTCAATTTTTAAAACATTAGATAACTAGGACAGATATAGAAAATTCAGGAAGATAGCTTCCTGTAAAAAACACATATATGTTAGAAAGGCAAAACATTATAAATGGTTCTTTTTTTTAATAAAAGAGTTTTAAAACACATTCCTCTATTAAATTAGCATCATCAAGGCCATTTTATCCATTAGTCATTTGAGCCCAGTGCCAACGGGCTGTGAGATTTTTAAAGGTCTAGAAAAATGATTGAAACTCAAAAAAAAAAAAAAAATTGGCTCCAAACTATGAAACGAAAGCTGCAAAATGAAAATTAATTAACTTAATTAAATGTCTACAAAAAATAACATTACATCAACTAGTCAACTGCAACTTTACTCTCATAACTGCAGTATAAATTATATTTACTGCAGGATATGGGTGGATTTTAATTTGCCTGATATATTATAAGTGCAAGGCAGCCAACAGTAAGAGGAGAAGGCCTCAAAACAACCATGAATAACATTAATATGATCAAAATGTCAGTCTGCTTTTCTAAAGGCACTGGAAGTTAGACAAGGGAAAACAGAATTAGGAATGCCAATGTTAAGTACCAAGACAGTGGGCTTTAGGGAGAATAAGGCCACTCCTCTCAAGAATAAGCAATACTGGCTGAAATCTTCATCTCCTTTTTTCTGAATTCAAGTACTGCTTTATCATAGTGTCTTTGGGGGGGGGGTGAAGGTTGTTTTTAAATGGCAAGTTTTCCTCTGAAGAGGTAAATATGACATCTATACCTCACTGTGCACCATACTCAGAAAAGTTAGAAAATGAGTTCAACACCATTTCCTGAATGATATCTAGTGAGTGTGCAGGGTGGCAGGGGTATGGGAGTAAATTTTAAAGATGAAAGAAGATCTGGTTCTAAGTAAGGCAGGCCTTGCCGAAATGTAAGATTAGTAATGTCTGGGTTGCAATGTACTGGTGAAGCAGTTTAGTTTGGGACTAATCCTAGATGTTGGTATCTTTACCCGATCTTTCTTATTGAAGGAAAATGATCTGCTTCCTATTATCCTCTTTTCACCCAATAAATATAGCAATTTATCCATTGATACCATAACAATATAATCCACATTCAGTGGTCATAATGGAGAATGCCCAAAATATTCTCCTTAAAAACTACTCCTTTAAAGCCTTTGTGAAATCTCGGTCTTCTCTCTTTCTCTGTCTCCTGGTGTCTCTGTCTCTCTCTACACACATGGGTACACACACAGAAATTATGTCAAAAATTATGTGATGTGAATTGCTAAATCAGGAGCTATAAAACTAGGCTGAGGAACCTAGACAAACAGCTCACAGCTGAAAACGTTGTGATTTGAGGAGTTACGGTATTTTATGCAATATTAAATTATACAGATTATCATGGAATAAATAATTTTTAGGTTTTTATTAATTATTCATGAAGTGGCTTTGGACCTCTTCAATTGGGAAGGGCAAAAATAAAACCAGGCCAGGTGGTAAATGAGGAACCAAAGGAGCCAGGCCTACAAAGCAGGGTGGGGGTTACAGGGAAGGAAGTTACTCAATTAATTTAACAAAATTATTTTGGATTTCCCAATGACTCCTTGGGTTTGTTTTTTTTACATAACAGTTCTCAACTTGGAATACTTTTGTTGAGCTCCAGAGAAATTAGGACTGAGGTTCAGAGGTAATTTAAATTTATTCTTCATTTTTGCTTGTTTAAAAAGCTGATTGCTTGGACAAGTTCTTTCCTATCACCCTAAAGTTTTCAGAAGCAGCTCTTTAATTAAACTTTATTAAAACAAAAAAACAAGACCTGTAATTTACTTTGGATGAATGAAGCCTTATGCTTTTCCCTGAGAGAACAGAGAGAAAATATTGGAGATTTTTGTATATGGTCTTTGAGAATTAATTTTAAATAAAATGAATGCCTACCTGTTATAAACCAATCCAATGATATAGAAAAGAAAAGTAGGGGCACCTGGTGGCTCAGTCGGTTAAGCATCTGCCTTCAGCTCAGGTCATGACACCAGGGTCCTGGGATCCAGCCCCACACTCGGCCATCATGATCCTTGCTCAGCAGGGAGTCTGCTTCTCCATCTCCCTCTGCCCACCCCGCACTTGTGCTCTCTCAATTTCTCTCAAATAAATAAATAAAACATTTTTTAAAAAAAGAAGGGAAAAGTACAAGTACTTCTGTGCGTTTCCTCACCCTTTCTCATCCTATCCCCTCATGTAGAATCTTTAATTGCATTCCGTGCATTTGTTCTTCATTGCTAATGGGACAACAAAGATTTCTGCCTGTCATAAAATAGCAATACAGCCTTATCCTGGATAATTAGAACAAACTATTTTCTTTTATATCCTACACTTTTCCTCTGACTTGAATTTTTTCAGGATCCTGAAGTACGTCCTACCACAGAAACACTCACATCTTCATAAAAAAACTACGAATCATTGTGTGAAACACTGCAAATTTGGAAGTGGCTTTAAAGTCCTATCAATAGGAACAAGGTACGTCTATATTAATGACTAGCAGTCATTAAAAGGATGAGATAAATTTATATGTGCTGACACGGAAATACATTTTGTTTGATAACAAAAGCAAAGGAAAAAATGACCCATTTTTTTTTTTTAATGTTATTGGAGAGAGAGAGAGAAAAGAGCATGAACAAGGGGAGGGGGAGAGGGGGAGGGACAGAAAGGATTTCAAGCAGACTCGGACATGGGGCTTTATCCCACCACCCTGAGATCATAATCTGAGCCAAAATCAAGACTCAGCCACTCAACCAACTGAGCCACCCAGGCACCTCAAAACATGACCTATTAAATGCCAAAAGCAAATTACTGAGTATGCACTGCATGATTACACACAACACCCCTGCAAAATGAACCTAGCTTATTACTGTCATTCCAACTTTGCTCTGCATTTACATGATCTCTGCATCTGGAACATGGTAGGCTCTCAACAAAAACACGGAAGGAAGGAGCCAATCTTCCTGCTTTCATATTAGCAAAACTGCACATGATAAATGATGGATAGATTAGGCCCTAAGTACAGAGGGAAAAGCAATAGGACTCTATTTATAAAAAGAAATCTATAAAAAGATATAGGAGGAGGTCAGAATGGTGAAGAGATTAAGGGGTCATCCCGAAGGTCCGCACCACCCTTTCCCAAAGAGGAGTTTTACAGTTGATGGGTTCTGCATTCAAACTCTTCCAATTATGAAAAACTGCATAAAGGGATGCAGTGGTATTAGTGATTTGAATCAGAAAGACAACTTAGGCATTGCTGACCAATTTCTATAGCAGGGGGAGGGGGGGAGATGGTCCGGGAAACCACATTTTATATTTGTTTGAATAAAACCTTAGATTCCAGTTGTGGGTAATACAAATTAGACTCTCTCCTTCTTTCTCTTTTAACGCTCATTGACTTTCTTCAGTTTTTGAATAAAGAACTTACAGTTGAGTTATAATTTAAGAATTTAAAGCTTGAATTGGTTGAATTAAAACATATTCAAAAGGGCAGACATGATATAAATAAACTGGCCATAACATATATCTATTTTTTCTGATGGTTACTCATCTAAAGTTGAATCTGTTATTAATAAATAGATTATTATCCTTCTCAAAGCCCTTACTTCCCTGTAGGACACTTTCTCCTATGACTAATTAAATTTATATAGTAGAAATCTGGATGTATGTAGCCTTTTAGAAATTTTTAGGGACACCTATTCACAATTATTTATAGTTAACCCTTGAACAACTTAGGGGTTAGGAGCTCCAATTCCCCCACGTAGTTGAAAATCCATGTGTAACTTTTAACTCCCCCAAGGATTTAACTACTAATAGCTTGCTGTTGACCAGAAGCCTTACCAACAACATTAACGGTCTAACATGTATATTTTGTATGTTACATGTATTATGAACTGTATTCTTATAGTAGAGTAAGCTGGAGAAAGAAAACATTATTAAGAAAATCGTAAGTAAGAGAAAATACATGTAGACTTTAATTAGTTTGGAAGCATGTATATTTACAGTACTGGACTATATCCAAAAAAATCCTGTGGACCCACAGCTTTCAAATCCATGTTGGTCAAGGGTCAACTATACTTTCTTTTTTCAAATATGAGCTTTTATTCCTGATAAGATCAGAGGTACTGGGCCTAGGCAGCACCAAATATTCACAAAGATATGCAGTGTTTAAGAATAAGAGCTTACACTTTATGAAGTCTAAATGTGTTTCAGTTACACTTAGCTATTAAGATATAGCTGAGCTAAAGAAATATTATATTAGACTTGGACATATGATTCTGGTCATATGTTCTATCTGCCTAAGACAGTTCCTACTTACCACCCTTGTCCTGGTAAAATATTAAGAGGGTCCCCTTTCAAATCTATCCAGGTTTGAAAATAAGTCACATGGTTATCTTCTGGTAATTAAAAAATGGTTGGCCTTATTTCAAATTTCTGTCTTTACTCCCTTCTACTCCATATCATATCTTATTTTCATATGCCCAAATCACAGGCCATTGGTTGGATAATGATTTAAAGATAATGGTATCTGAACCTCCCCCAGGACATTAAGGAATATGTTAACTTGGGCTATCAAAGGGTTGCAGCTGTTCCCTGGCAGAAATTCAGAGCAACTATTTCAGATAGTGCTTTTGCATGAAGCGAGTTGCTTGCTATTGGGCCTTCTTATTGCAATGAGACAGTCTGTGCTCCCTGTCTCTGCCTCCCCAAATTCCTCTGATTGGGACAAACAGCATTATAACAAGGAAATTGCTAGTCTACTCCCTGTACATCATAACAGATAAACTGAACATCCCAGGGCAGTGAAATAATTTGGGTTTTTTCTTGAGATAGCTTTTAACCTGCACAACAAAATCAGTTCAATACTTTGCTAAACTTGCAGCCTAAATAATGCTGGTCCTAATGCAGCTTTCTGAGCTTATCACTCCACCATTTCTGACTCTCGTTAAATGAGCTCACTTATCTGATATTCTTAAGAAGCCCTTAACATTCCCAGGATTTTTTTTCTACTTCATAATCACGTTCTAGTTCCAGTCTTTTATTTGGATGCTATTTTAACTGACTGGCACTCTTTAATTAGGTTGGAGGCATATATTATTTAAAGCAAGAAAAAAAATGTACCATGTTGGAATGTACCATAAAAGGTGGTTCTGTGTTTTTTAAGAAATTGTGGTAGTAGTGATAGAGGTGGCTTTTTATTTTGATTTTTTGTTTGTTTTTAGCTGTGGCTGCTATCACGACTCAGGTTTGATAAGGTATGCTGGAAAGCAACCTCTTCCTCATCCCAAACATTCAGTGAGCAGTTGACATTCTTGTGCAAATATTTAAAACTAAACATTCTTTGAGTTAAAATAGCATTGTTATATTAATACCCTGTACAATGTTTATTTTGGCATTTTGGATTCCGATCAACAGTAGTAAAAAAAAAAAATCATTGACTCCTACTTTATTCCCTTTCCAAATATGTTCTGCATTTTATTCGATTATAAGTATCTGCATATATAATTCTGACTTCAAAGAGACCAAAGTCCCCCCTGTGCATGTTCTCATTAGCTATTGAAAGCATCTTGCCTTAGCAGTTTTTGTAGGGCCATATTCCCTACTTTTATCAGCACAGCAAGCTGGGCTGCTGGTCATCTGTGTCTGAGCTTCTCCTCCTATGTGGCTTTTTGGCCTCTGTTCTATTTTATGCCAAACTCACAGGTTAACAAGACCATTTGATATCCCTCAAAGCTGCAATGACAAGGTGTCCAAGTATGATCCAGCTGAACTAAAAATACTTTGTCTTCTGAGAGGAACTTCCCATACATTCTTGTGCAGTTCAACCACACCACAAAAGCTGGCCAGAAAGTGAGGGAGAGATAGATGTTGGCAGCCTAGGAGCAACTGTCATAACCCAGCTGAGCTATTGTGTGGACCTGCCCTCTCAATCCAAATCCACAGACACAATTCCTGGGCTTCTGTCTTCTTTCGGATATTTTTGGCCTCCCTTCTCATTCATCTGAAATTGGAAATAATCCCCAAGCTCTCCTCTGGGCTGACTTTAAGTTAAATGTTGTACCCAGCCACCTCCTCACACCCAAAACTCTACTGAGTGGCCCATTTGGGCCTGATAGTATAGACCTTGATCTCCATTCATATTCAAGACTCATATCAATGAAAAGAATTCTTGTTTCTAGAACCTTCCATCAGCAGCAATTTCTAAATCTACTCAAGCTATTCATGACTGCTGAGACTCTGAAACTTGCTCTTTTGATATAGTCTTCTCCCATGGAAAATATGAATATGGGGAAAAATAGATAAATCAAAGGTCTTTCAACTCTCATTAATCATTTCTTTGCTTAATAACTTTGGCGGTTCCTCATAAATGATAACCAAATTGCTTGCATTGGTAGTTAAATGGCTTAAGATCTTATTTCAAACAACCTCTCCTCTCTAAACAGCATTTTAAACCATCCCTATGTGCCATACACCTTGGATCCTAATTAAGCAGCACAACTAACACTATCCACCCAACTTATCATATATTTCAATACCTCATGCAATTACTCTTTCTTTGATTGGTCTGGAAATCCTACTCATCTTCTTCCCAGTGATCTCTATTCATCCTCTATAAACCCACTGAGGGTCGTCTTCTTCTAGAAACCCTTCCTCAACCCATCCAGAAGATAAAACCCGCTTATCTACCACTTACTACAGTGTGTTATTAGTGTTCTTATGATTTCTTAGGCCATTGTTACTTGAGGGAAAAATATGACTATAAGATGTATCTGTACTTGCCAAACTAGAAAAAACAAGTTAGAATATTGGCTCATAGGATAACATATAGAGTTGTTGAATCACTATGTCATACACTGTAAACTAACGTAATGTGTGTCAACTATATTTCAATTAAAAATAATATAATAAAATAATAATAAATAATAAAAAATAAAAATAAAAGCCTTTGCAGGCTTTTAAGGCTGCAAAGATCATTTGTGCTTCAGCTCTGATGTGAGCTTTTCACTAGCCCTACCCTGAAAAATCAAGACATCGGACAGGAGCAAAGACTTGCTGTATAGAAGAGGCATTATTGGAACTCTTGATTCCAATCAAGAATTGGAATTTTGAGGAGTTTCTTTGAGGAGGCTTTGCTCCATTAAAGCCTCCTGACTGACAGTCTAGACTGACCTGTTAACCTTGGACTAGAAAGCCAGTTAGGTCAGGAGCTCAAATGCAAAAATCACAGAGATTTCAAAGAAACAAGCCTTCTCCTCAAAGAAACAAGCCTTCTCTTGAAATCCTGGTACCTTACAGAATCCTGTATCCAAAAGCCTTTTTCTGCTTTCCAACAAGAAGACTGACTGTAGTAATAGCAGATCCCATCTTCTATGAGATCAACAACCATGCTTCAGCTCTGCTATTTTTGGAGAACTGCCTGTCCATACTCTGAGGAGACTTTCTCAGTGTTCTATACAGTAATTCATTTGTTTAGTAACTAGATCATTGACCAATGGTCAGGCACTATTAAAAAGAAAACCATAGGCCCAAAATGGAGTCACTTATGCTTGGCCCCACCACCAAACCAAGACTTCTACTATCTAACATAATTGCACTTTCAGCCTCTCCCAGAAATGTGGTCTCAACCAGTCAGTCAGGAATTTTCTGGTCAGCACCAGTGATGCCATCTGTCACATGGACCTTCTCCATCCCCCTAAAGGAAGATAAACTCACCTGAAATCATCTTTTGTTTATGACTTCCTTGTCCTGCCTTTAAACACCTTTCCCTTTCTGTAGCCCTTTGGAGTTCCCTTCTACTTGCAAGACGAGATGCTGTCTGATTCATGAATCAATAAATAAAGTCAATAAAATCTTTAAAATCTATTTGGCTACATTTTTGTTATTTAACAGTTTTGGTGGCAGCGATGGGATCTCAGGTGAACCCCTGATGGCATGTGGGGATAGTGAGAAACACAGTGTGGTGCTCCATAAACCTTTTGAGTTCACTGTCTTTATTATCATTTCCAAGGGCCACTGGTGAGCTTGTCTCAGTTGAGCTCCTCTACTTGAGCTCTGTGATTTTTGCATTTGAGCTCCTGACCTAACTGGCTTTCTAGTCCAAGGTTAACAGGTCAGTCTAGACTGTCAGTCAGGAGGCTTTAATGGAGCAACAGTCCTTAGCCCTTGGTTCAGTCCACAATTCCACATTTTAGAGTCCCTTCCCCAGTTCCAGTCTGCAATCTCCATAATAGAGTCTGCTGGTTTAGTCCACACTGGGAACTGCTGGTGGGGAGCACAGTCTTCTCTTGGCCAGTCCACAGTGACATCTTTTGGTTACTGCTGGTGTGTTGAGGTGAATGTTTGTCCTGTTCTGTGTAAATAAAGGCTATTGCCTATGGGGATCTAGGAGGCGTAAAAAAGGAAACCATAGGCAAAAATTGGTGGGCACAGGTTAAGCATTTAAGAGCTATTAGAGTGCTTCCCAACTAACTCAAAGACTCCCGTGTTCCCATAAGTTGGTCCCTGAACAGGTTAGATCGACAGTAGGTCACCTGTCAACCTCAAGGAAAATAGGTACACTATAAATCACGCATAATCTCAGTCCAGCAGGACAATCTTTTTAGGTATTAGTTTAGTTCTGAGAGACCCAAAGTCTTACTTAGTAGGATCCTTTCTCTGCATCCTTGCCAACATCTGTTGTTTCCTGGCTTGTTGATTTTAGCCATTCGGACTGGTGTGAGGTGGTATTTCATTGTGGTTTTTGGAGAAAGGGGACCCTCCTACACTGTTGGTGAGAATCCAAGCTGGTGCAACCACTCTGGAAAACAATACAGAAGTTCTTCATAGAATTGAAAACAGAGCTACACTGTGACCCAGCAACTGCACTACTGGGTATTTACCCCAAAGATACGAATGTAGTGATCCGAAGGGGCACGTGCAGCCCAATGTTTATAGTAGCAATGTCCACAATAGCCAAACAATGGAAAAAGCCCAGATGTCCACTGACAGATCAATGGATAAAGATGTGGTATATTTATACAATGGAATATTTACGCAGGCATCAAAAAACGAAATCTTGCCATTTGCAATGACATGGATGGAACTAGACGGTATTATGCTAAGCGAAATAACTCAATCAGAGAAAGACAATTATCAAATGCTCTCACTGATATGAGGAATTTGAGAAACAAGACAGAGGATCATAGGGGAAGAGAGAGAAAAATGAAATAAGATGAAACCAGGCAGGGAGACAAAATATAAGAGACTCAATCTCAGGAAACAAACTGAGGGTTTCTGGAGTGGAGGGAGGGGCGGGAGGAATGGGGTGGCTGGGTGATGGACATTGGGGAGAGTATGTGCTATGATGAACACTGTGAGTTGTGTAAGACTGATGAGTCACAGACCTGTACCCGTGAAACAAATAATACATTATATGTTAATAATAAAAATCACCACTTGCTGAAATTTCAAACAATGGTTAGCATTTTTAGCAATAAAGTACTCTTTAATGAAAAAAAAAATAGAATCCTTAAATTCCAAAGAGTGTACTTCTAGTACACCTACTTCTTTTATGCTAAGAACTGTAGTCCCCAAAGTCACAGATATCCAGTAAAATGGCAAAATCTTACTAAAAGCAACCTAGAATTACAATGGCCATTATGCAAAATGTTATAATTAGATAGTATCATTTAAGAAGAGCACTTGAAAGCAAGAGTTCCTAAAAAATGAAACAGAATTAGATACTTGTTTTAATCAGCATACAGAAGTCTTCAAAGTTTTCACAATTCCAAAATAGTTTTCATTGAAAGATTTGTTGAAAATAGCTAATGAAAAATTAAAGATGTAAGAGGCCTAAAACAAAAGACTAAGACTGAAATGACTCCTATTTCTTTTCTCCAATCTCCTTTGAGTAATACTGTCTCAATTGTTTTTCCACTGTGGAAAAAAAAAAAAGTTCAGCTGCAGGCTTTAAAGGGTGCATAACCATAACCATATATAACCATAAACAAAAGTCCATTAAGTTAGTTGTTCTTCAGACGCCTCATATCTACCTTTAGAAAAGGGCCCAGGCGCGCCTGGGTGGCTCAGTGGTTAAGCGGCTGCCTTCGGCCCAGGTCAGATCCCAGGGGCCTGGGATGGAGCCCCGCATCAGGCTCTCTGCTCTGCAGGAAGCCTGCTTCTCCTGCTACCATTCCCTCTGCTTGTGTTCCCTCTCTCGCTGTGTTTCTCTCTGTCAAATAAAAAAAGAAAAGAAAAGAAAAGAAAAGGGCCCTCAAATGGGCCCCTGCCAGAGCTGATGAAAGTGAGGAATTTTCTGGTACAATGCCACATTATTCCCTTAAACAGCCAATGGGAAACTAGATATCAGAGTATGCAGAGGGGTGGGATCTTGGAAAAACTGGCAGATACCAGAGGAAGGTAAAAATTCTTTCCAGAATCAGTTCTTATAAATCTGTCTGTAGTGCCCAGTTGAGTGAGGAAAATAAAATTTCACATTGTCCCTTCCTTTTCCAATACAGACCTATTGATTACTGATCCTTTATCTCCTAGGGACAGTTATTGACTTCTTCTTTGTCTCATTGTGCATTCTAAGAACTGAGCTTGGTTTTCTGCCTACCAGGACATAGAGATTGTTAGTTCCTTCTTTGGGGAGTGACTCTTATATTGGGAAGATAGTATCCCTTTACCCTCTTTGGGTTAGTCAGTACTACCCGAAAGATTTATTGTATGTGCCCACTGAAGACTGACAATATATTTAAGCAAATTTTTTGAAAAGTAGTTCTATAGTCAAAAGGTTCGCCAAACTGGAAGCTGATATTCAGAGCCTGACAGGAATTAGATAAAATT
>CM053608.1:26405670-26416316 GCA_028646535.1 Procyon lotor
GGAGGAGGAGGAGGGGAGGAGGAGGAGGAGAGGAGGAGGAGGGGCGCCTGGGTGGCTCAGTGGGTTAAAGCCTCTGCCTTCAGCTCAGGTCCTGATCTCAGGGTCCTGGGATTGGTCCTGGGATCGAGCCCCATATCAGGCTCTCTGCTCAGCAGGGAGCCTGCCTCCCCCTCTCTCTCTGCCTGCCTCTCTGCCTACTTGTGATCTCTCTCTCTCTATGTCAAATAAATAAATAAAATCTTAAAAAAAAAAAAAAAAAGAAATAGGAAAAAAAACAACAGGAAAAAAGAGGGCTTTTTAAAAATTCAAATGGCTATAGAAGCACCCTTGCTCAAAATCTAGCCCATGGCTTCTATAAGGTTACTCATCAAGGACAAAAACAAATTTAAGTGTCTTCTCTATCAATATTAGTAGAAAAAACTTTAGCCATCTGAGCAGGTAAGCTTAACTTACTCCATCTGCCAGAAACAGTTTGGATCCCACTGTTCTTTTATGAACTACTGAGTTTTGCTTTATTATACTTCTTATGGCTAAAAAATTCAAAACAATAGGGTGTTTGCATCTGTCTGTATGTTCATGTGTGTCCCTATGTATGTGCTGTAGATGTGTGGTATTTTTCTACCTCTGGATGATATTGCAAAAATTCATTTGCAAAAGAACTCATTTAATTGGCTTTAAAAATCCATTGCTTATGCAAATTAGACTCTCAGAAATATAATAGAAACTTAGCCCAAATGTTTTTCAAGTTCATGTGATCTAGGATTAATCTTTAATAAATAAAAGCTAATTGCAGTTTGTTGGTCTAACTAAAACAGGTATGTTTTTAGTTTTCAGCTTCAAATATAATACTTTTGGTCCACCTACATTTACTATAAGTCAAACAAACATGTTCTGTCACAGAATTTGTCAGCAAGAAAGGTAACTTAAAGATGGTTCTTAGCTGTTTAATGTGATGTTTTAAGACTAAACATACTTAAACAAATGAATTAAACAGATGTAAGGTAAAAGTTTATAAATGAACTTTTCAACATTGTTTCTAGTTAGTTTTCCCAGATCATTTTGATATCTTAAAACCTTAGGGTTTTGCTAAGTTAAATTAGATGATGGATAGTCATTAAATGTCTAGATCATTTCCACAGAAGACCAAATACTGGGTCACCTGGGTGTCTCAGTTTTAGTTAAGCATCTGCCTTCAGCTTGGGTCATCATCCCAGGGTCCTGGGATTGAGCCCCATGTCTTGCCTGCTTCTCTCTCTCCCTCTGTCTGCTGTCCTCCCTGGTTGTACTCTCTCTCTCTGTCGAATAAATAAAAATCTTAAAAAAAAATACTAAAACTAATTACTGAACATTGGTTTATGTACTTTGGCTCCTTAATATGGAGAAACTGGAAAATTGGAAAAAGCATATGCTTCTAGAAATTATGAAATGTATTCATAAATTCGCAAATCTAAAGAATGCTAGTATAACAGTTCATACATCTTATACTTAGCTTTCACTAGAAATTTCTAAGGGTTAAGAAAATTTTTAATATATGCAATTAAAGCCATTAATTTTTGTAGAAAAGGGATCTTTGGAAACAACTTTTAATATGTAATCAAGCTGGCTTTCATGCAAAGACAATGGCAATAGAATCTAAAAAAATTATGGAACACATGGATGAAGTCCATTCTGTTTCTTTTTCTTCAAAAAAAGACATCTAGAGGCCAGACTTTTGCCATCCTAATGTCCTTACAACATGGCAGTAGTATGCTTCTGAATCAGAGAAACTAAGATGGGTAAACAATGGCTGCAAATTAATAGCTGGGGCTATGGGAAACCCAAGATAGCTACTTGGTTCTTCCCGGATCCCTGGAAAATCCCATTTTTCAGCATTTGCATTCCTTTACCCATCAAAGCACATTTCAGATGACTCAAAGTATGAATAGACATTGGTGGGGAGACTTTCATAAAATTGCAAAAACAGTCTACTGGCAACACTTGACCTGTCAGGTCCATAATCCTGAAATAATAATTTTTATCCCCACAGGCCTCAGACCTCCTCCCTCTGGACCCTTTAAAGCCTGCAGCTGGACTTCATTCAACAGCTACTTAGAACAAGTTATCATTATGGTCTAGTTATTGTACATATGGTTTCTAGATGGGTTGAAGCTTTCCGCTGCCCTAAGGCTGATGCCCTCACAGTAGCAAAGAAAATGTGTTTCCCATTTAGAAAGCACCCGCCATGATCTTCAGTGATCAAGGAACTGACTTCACTGGGCAAATAATATGATGTTCAAGCCTATCATCAACAGGTTAAAGAAAACATTCCAATTCCAATTCAAAGGATCTTGTTGGTCACAGTTTAGAGCCTGGTAACTGAGTATCCTGAAAATACCATCAGAGGAAGACAGTCCTCAAGTTCCATTTGAAGAGAACTTACCAAGTGCTCCTGACCACTGACACTACTACAAAACTAGAAAGTACTGAGCCTTGGATACCCATCACACAGCTAAAGACTTGGTCTTGTTTAGACACTGGAGACCTCTGAATCAAAGCGACAGGGAAGAGAAGTAGTTGACATTGAGGTAGCCTGCTTCCAGTCAAGATGATGCATCAAGACTTCCCGTTGAAACAGAACCTGAAACTCTTTCTCCTTTTCTCTTCCTTTACTCCGACATTGGCCTTCACTTTATCTCCTAGGCCATTGCTAAGCGGTATAACCTCTAAAATTTAGAACAACCTTTTACTTCGGCCCAGGAGAAAATATAACTGAGCCCCTCACTTTTCACAAGCAAAATAAAACATCTCATTGGCTGACTCCCCTGAATTTACATCATCAAGTTAGAAAGGTCCTATTAGGAGGTTCTCACAATTTGGATTCACTTCTTTCACCTGGTTAGTGATAAATATAAATGTAAATGATCTGGCTATGATCAAGAATTTCTCCTTAATTCTAGAAATTATTGAAAACTTCACTGCTAAAGCAGTAGCTATGCAGCAAACACCGTTAGACTCTCTGGCCAAAGTTGTTCTTGATAATAAAATAGACCTTGACTACCTTTTAGCTGAGCAAGGGAAGTGTCTACGGTATGGCCAATACCAGGACCTATACCTGCATTAATACTTCTGGGAAAGTTAAAACTCTTTTATGTAAGAGCACTGAGTAAGCCACCTGGCTTAAAAAAGGTGAGTTCTCAATAAGATCTTTCTTTGACTTATTTGATTTTGACTGGCTTGGGTCTTGGGGATCATCACTACAAAGTGCATTATGAACATTAAGAATTGTTTTGTTGGGGCGCCTGGGTGGCTCAGTCGTTAAGCGTCTGCCTTCAGCTCAGGTCATGATCCCAGGGTCCTGGGATCGAGCCCCGCATCGGGCTCCCTGCTTGGCAGGAAGCCTGCTTCTCCCGCTACCATCCCCTCTGCTTGTGTTACCTCTCTCGCTGTGTTTCTGTCAAATAAAATCTTAAAAAAATAAAAAAAAAGAATTGTTTTGTTATAGTGATTGTAATAATCTCCCTGTGTGCTATATTTTCTCAAAGGTTGTAAGTACATGTTTGCATTCACCAACCAAGTAAATGATGTCCCTAAGCCTGACACATTGGAAAAGGAACAAAGAGAATGACCACATTAAAAAAATGTAAACCTGAAGCCATGACCTGTGAATATCACAGAGGTTAAGCAAAAACAACATGACTATGGACACCACATGAAGGGAATGACAAACACTGCAAGAACTTCAGAGTGGTAGGGGAGAGTGCTTCAATTTTTATCACACCTGTCAATGAAGCTGAGAGTCTGATCAAAGCATTTGGAGGGAGGGGCTGTTTAAAAGAAAACCACACACCCAGAATGGACTTAGTCACATGGCTTCCAAGGAAGTATAACGTGAAAGCTCTTTGTACAAATACAGAGGCTACTCTGTCTTTTCCATGTAAAACTGGACTTCATTCTATTGGGAAGGAAAATCATGATCGCGATCGTGATTCAGAGCTTCTACTTCAGTTACCGATATCCCCCTGTTGTTTTTTCAGAGCTCTGGCATTTTCAAATGGACACTGCTCCACCAACAATTCTATCTTAATTTCTTTCTCATCTCTAAGAAAACCTCCTTTATTTATATATTTAATCTGTTCTGATTTTTCATCCCCATTGGGAACCTGAATGTTCTACATAAGTTCCGTAAATATGATTACTTGTACCCCAGGGAGTTATGACTTCATTTTGAGGATAACTAAACATAAGGAACAAAGGACTGAGAAGTTTGTTTTTTGTATGCCATCATCACAACGAGGTATAAAAATCTGTATGTCATTTGGAACACATCGTTGAAGGGGGAAGGGTTAAAAATCAGGCATTGTATTAGTTAACTATTGCTGGATAAGATAACACTCCAAACCTCAGTAGATTAAAAGAACAAAGATTTATTGTCTTTCCTAATTCTGAGTGTTGGCTTGGTGGTTCTCCTGCTTTCACCTGTGGATGCTTCCAGCTAAAGGGATGGCTGGGGCATGACTAGAGGCTAGACCATGATTCTTCATAACATGGTGATCTCAGGGTTCTAATTAAGGCCAGCCCTAATGCACAAGCATGTATTAAGCCTCTACTTACACCACATCTGTGGACGTCCAATTAGATAAAGCAAGGTACGTGTTTAAGCCCAGAGTAAATGTGGAAGGGACTATGTAGACCATGGCTACTGAGAAGCATTACTCATTGGGGCCATTATAATAACAACCTACCACAAATGGTGGTAACATCAGAGCACATTTGATATTCACACAGACAGAACCCTAAGGAATAATGACTTGTATTCTAGATTTAGCATAGTTGCATACCTGGAGAGAACCAAAAGCTGGGTTGTCAATATAAGAACCAGGATTACTGATTAAAGGATTATTGATGTAATACTAGGTAAAAAGAATGGGTTCTCAGATTGAAAGATTACATCAAGTAAAATGTAGGAACAATAGGGTAAGTTCATAGTGAGATACATTATAAGGAAACTGTATATCAAGGCAATTACATCAAAGATAAATATAAAAATCATTTTTAAAAAGGGAAAGGAAAAAAAAAGAGATGAACTATGAATGAACCACATTCAGAAAGACAAAATAAATCTTATCAGTAACACTAGATTGTATAACATGGTGGAGTAGTATCTTCCAGGTACTGAGATTAAATGACTTGTTATTACAATTCTATACTTAATTCAACATTCAAGAATAAGGGCAAATTTTTAAAATTTTAGACCAGAATAAAGTTTAAGAGCATTTGCTACTGTCAAATGATAGAGAAAACTCAATATAATATTTAATAGAAATGATATGGGTTTGGGTGTTGTGTGACTAGTTAAAGCATAGGTGAGATCTTTTTCATGCATGAAGTATAGGTATTTTGAATAATTTTGAAATTTGTTAAAAAATTTATACTTAAATAATGAGCATAAACGTAATAGGTGTCTACTACATGGAAAGAAATATAATAACCTATAGCTTCCAAATCAGCAAAGGAAATAAAGACAAATTTTCTAAAAGTTTTTAATGAAACAAAATGCAGGAAAGAGGAAAAGTAAACAAAATGTATGGAAAATAAAATCAAAGTAAGATGTTATAATCAGTAAACATAATAAATGAGAATGTGTCCAACTAACATATTAAAAGAAGAAATTATTAAATTGATTTTACAGAAATTCAGTTAAATCCATTTTAAGAAACATACCTAAAGCAAAGAAGACAGAATTTGACAATAAAGGGATGAAAATATGTTATAAGCAAATTAAGATGCAAGCGAATTTAGCAATATTTAATAAGTTACATTAGAATTTAGAGTAAAAATTAATTGAAAAATTCACATAGATGTAATTAATAATTACAATACAATAATTAAATGTGAATAAAGATAAATATAAGGAAAAAACTTTGGGAAAAATGGACACATCCATAATCAATAAAAAATTATAACATACCTTTATTAGAAATATGCAGAAGTAAAGCAGAAAAAGCAGATAAATATTAACAATTATATGGAAGAGTTCAGTGACATAATTAATAATCCTGATCAACAGAACTTCTGAATCCAATAAGTAGAGAGTACACATTTATTTCAAGCATAAAAGGGACAGCTAAAAGATTTGACCACAAATTAAATGACAAGGCAATCTCAATAAACATTAAAAAGTCTATAGCATATATTTCATGTTCTCTGGGCAATCATATAAGAAATCAACTTTAAAAATGTATTTTTCCCCCAAATACTTTTATTTTTTCAGTGTTACAAGATTAATTGTTCATGCACCATACCCAGTGCTCCATGCAATACGTGCCCTCCTCAATACCCACCATCAGGCTCACTCAACCCCCCACCCCTCCCCTCCAAAACCTTCAGTTTGTTGCTCAGAGTCCACAGTCTCTCATGGTTCATCTCCCCCTCCGATTTCCCCCCATTCATCCTTCCTTTCCTTCTCACAATGCCCTCCATGTTTTTCCTTATGCTCCACACGTGAGATCAGAAGATAATTGACTCTCTCCGCTTGACTTATTTCACTCTGCATAATCTCTTCCAGTCCCGTCCATGTTAATACAAAAGTTGTATTCATTCTTTCTGATGGAGGCATAATATTCCATTGTATATATATACCATATCTTCTTTATCCATTCATCTGTTGAAGGGCATCTTGGTTCTTTCCACAGTTTGGCGATTGTGGCCATTGCTGCTATGAACATTGGGGTACATGTGGCCCTTCTTTGTACTGCGTCTACTTCTTTGGGGTAAATACCCAGTAGTGTAATTTCAGGGTCATGGGGTTGCTCTATTTTTAATTTCTTGAGGAATCTCCACACTGTTTTCCAAAGTGGCTGCACCAACTTGCATTCCCACCAATGTATTCTTAAACCATACAGAAATTAAAAAACATACCCTCAGGTTAATGGTTAGAAGTGGAATTCACACATGAATATTATAAAATGTATAGAACTGGGTAACATTGGGTGTATAATACATCAAACTTGTGAGATGTACCTAACTGATTTTCAAAGAACATTTATTTATAGGCACCAATAATTTTATTAAAAAAAATAGAAAGATTAAGCATCAATAAGTTAAAAATTTGACCCATAATGCTAGGCAATAGATAACAGAAAATACCAAAATTAAATCGGATACAGGAAATATTAAATAGAAAATGGTGAAATGGGGCTTCTCTGATAACTAAGAGTGGCCATGTGATTAAGTTATGTAACATAAATGTATGTCCTTATAAAATGTAGGCCTCTCTTCCTCCTCCCCATAGTGCTTCCAACTGGCTGAAATGCATATGAAAAAAAACTGGAGTTAAAGAGGCTACCTCTGGGGGCACCCGAGTGGTGCAGTTGGTTAAGTCTCAGACTCCTGGTTTCCATGCTTAGGTAGTGATCTCAGAGTCGTGAGATCAAGTCCTATCTTGGGCACTGCACTGAGCACAGTGTCTACTTGAGATTCTCTCTCCTTCTCCCTCTGCTCCTCCGACTTGTGCTCAAGCTGTCTCTTTCTCTCTCTCTCAAAATAAATAAATAAACTTTAAAAAAAAAAGAGGCTACCTGTGACCAATCCCCCTACTTGGACTCACATAAGAAATGTCCCCCTTGTATTTCTTATAGAAAGAAATAAAGATCTACCGAGAAATCTAACCCTAAGAATGAAGTGGTGATTTATCTCAGAATGTAATGTAATGTAATGCACTCCTTAAAGAAAAGTTAACTTACGATATTCCCAATAAGTCATGAAAATTAATTCAATACTCATTCATGTAGAAAAATAAAACTTAGCGAATAGGAATAAAAGAGAAACATGCTTAACCAGGTAAAGGATTCTTATCAAAACTCTCTAGCAAATACCATACAAGGAGACCTTCCACTATTTCTTTTATTCAATAAAACATTAGGTATGTCAGCCAATTTAATAACACAAGACAATTAAATAAAATGGCTTCCCTCATAAAGGTAAAAACAAAACAAACTTTATTTGTAATTGGCATGGCTGGCTACATAAAAAATCCGAGAAAAGCTATAAATTATTAGACTTGACAAGGAGTCTCTAAGGCCGTGAAAGACCCTAAGAGTCTTCTGGGACAAACTATGGCATCTTTTCCTACAGAAAGACCCTCTTGGTATTTTGTACCATTGATTATAAGTGAATTTTTAAATGGATAAGGAAACTTGGCCACTTTGCAAATCAAACTAACGAATCATATTTACATTGGTATTTGTCACATGATGAGTGTAGCATATAGTCCATGCTACACTGAAAAATACCACAGGCTAGGTGCTTAAACAAGAGGCATAAATTCTCTCCTAGTTCTGGAGGCTGGGAAGTCCAAGATCAAGGTCTGGCAGAGTTTGCTCTCCAGTGAGAGCTCTCTTTATGGTTTATAGATGGATCCCCTCTTCCTGTGTGGTCACATGGCAGGGAGAGAAAGAGAGCACAAGCTCTCTGGTGTTTCTTCTTATAAGGGCACTAATCTCCTTATGAAAGCCCTATTCTTATGACCTCCCCTAATTATCTCCCAAAGGCCCCACCTTCAAGTATCATCACATCCGGGGTTAAGGTTCCAACATATGGATTGTGGGATGGGGGGGCCCCACACAATTCAGACCATAGCCACAAATCTTCCCACTGGCATATTATGAAAGTTTTCTTAATATGATACAGGAGATAAGAGAGAAAAAGGGTTATTTCAGCTGTGATAAAGGTGTCCGTGTTTGCTTTTTTCACAGTTTCACTATTTTCTATACAAAATAATTCCTCCTTGAATAATCTCATCTACAAGGGGCAAAATCGGACTAGGTGTGAAAAGAAGTTCGTATTTTTAAAAAGACTTGAGGGAAATGTGGCAGGGATCTCCTAGAGAAAAAAAAGATATCCTACAGAGATGTCTACAAAGGCTAGTCATATGTTTTTGCAGTCTTGGGCCCTGTGGATGTTTGTAAAACAGGAAGGTTACTCTCACCTCCCCAGATAGGCATTTGTGGAACACATCAATCCCTGCAACATCTGCATGTTGAGGAGATTCACTGCCCGCTAAGCAGATGCCTAAACAGGATGGCCAGAAATCCCAAGAAAATAATCAAGATAGAAAAATATGCCACCATCAACTTCTGAATAAGAAACTGGCTCATATTCACACATCAAGCCATAGACTAAATAGAAATTTCCCACCCTAAAAATGAAATGTGTGCAGAATTCTTGGAGAGTGATAACCAGGACGACAGGCAGCTAATATTGTCATTATTTGCAAACATAATCCGAGTTTTCTTTGTAGGAACAGGCCTCCTTCATTAAGCTATTTCCGCTGGGTGAATGGGAATGTCTCCTAAGGAGCAATGTGACGCCTGAGCAATGCCTAAGCAAAATTGCATAGCGCTGATACCAGAAAAACCACCTACTTAGCTCAGTCACAGAATTTCCATTTTGCTAAAACAACCAGGAATTTCCCAACGCAATTGTTTTTTATCCCAAACATTCTTAGCAGGAGGAGGTCTAAAGTTGTAGAAAAGATCTTGTTTAGGGAAAATCTGTACATGTATTTCTCTGTGTTTCTTTACTTTGTGTTTCTGTGTGTACGCAGGAAAAAATATGGTATTCCTTATTTATAAATCAACCCTACGGATTCTCTTTTTTTTTTTTTAGCAGTGATGAACTATTTATAATCTCACATTGTCTTATGAAAAGGTAGGGGGGAAGACCAGGGAAACCCAATATCCACAGACAAAAACATCTGCAATTGTCCCACCCAGTAACTGAACCCAGAAAGACTGGGTACATTGCAAATGCCATGTCCACACAAGTCAGTATTGTGTTAAACTATTTCAGAGTCGAGGTTGTCTTTTTATCACATGCAATGTAGTAGCTATGTGCACATCTAGACTCTGGTTTCAGATCTGCGAGTGGCTGGGTGACCAGGTAGAGTAACTCATGCCATTTCTGCTCAGTTTCCAGACCTATAAGATGACAAAGAGAATGGCAGAAAAGTGAAAAGAAATTGCTGACCGTGAAGTCAGAAAAACTGGGTTGAAGTTCAAAAGGACTCAACTCTCGGGAGGCAGAACACCTTCAGGGTAAGTATGTACTGAACAATGCCCAGGGCTTCAGCCCTGAGCTAAAGCTGACCTGAGGGAGGGCAGGGTGTGGAGAACCAGGCTCGAAAGCTCTGCCCACCCTCCCCAACCCCCAAACACATCATATATCCTTCGTCTGTGATGTAAGTCTTTTCTTACGCCAGACAATAGTTAGCGGAGTGCCCCATATTATACATTACTACATTTCTACTTTAGGCATTTTACAATCAATGTGTTGGCCCTACTTTTCTGAGAAATCATGTTTTGAGGGATTCTGGTACTCTGCAAGTGTGAATTTAATGATATATTGATCCCATTATTTGTTCCTGTGCTTTAAAACTATATATGCCTTTTAGATAAACAATGGCAGGTCTTCAAATGGAAAATTTTATAAGGGAATCATGGCACCCCAGAGCTTTTAAAAAGAAACTGTAGATAATGTATCCCAGTGACATTGTTTACATAGATCTCATAGCCAGGATAAGGCAGATTCCGGTCTCTAGGCTCTTAGCCCAGCACTCATTGTATCACCAAAGACAATGGTCTTTCACAGGAATCACTGATGTTTGCCAG
>CM053608.1:26416816-26451572 GCA_028646535.1 Procyon lotor
TATTCTGTTCCATTGATCTATGTGTCTGTTTTTGTGCCAGTCCACACTGTATTGATGATTATCGCTTTGTAATAGAGTTTGAAGTCAGGAATGGTGATGCCGCCGACTTTGGTTTTCTTTTTCAACATTCCTCTGGCTATTCGTGGTCTTTTCTGGTTCCATATAAATTTTAGGATTATTTGTTCCATTTCTTTGAAATAAATCGATGGTATTTTGATAGGGATTGCATTAAATGTGTAGATTGCTTTAGGTAGAATAGACATTTTCACAATATTTATTCTTCCAATCCATGAGCATGGAACGTTTTTTCATTTCTTGGTGTCTTCCTCAATTTCTTTCATGAGCACTTTGTAGTTTTCTGAGTACAGATTCTTTGCCTCTTTGATTAGGTTTATTCCTCGGTATCTTATGTAAATCAGTATTTTCAAAACCAGTATGAGCATGCAAAGCTACTCCCTCTTCTTTTTTGAGGAACATCTTCTAAAGGGGAGCAACATTTTCCGGAAGCCTGCAGTAGCGACTGTAATCTATTCTGCTTTCACTGGCTAAATGACTAAAATTATAGAATGTGTCCACTTGATTCAAATTGCATCCTTTTAGTAATTACAAAAGATGTAGGGTGCCTGGGTGGCTCAGTGGGTTAAAGCCTCTGCCTTCGGCTCAGGTCATGATCTCAGGGTCCTGGGATTGAGCCCGCATGGGGCTCTCCTGCTCAGCAGGGAGCCTGATTCCCTCTCCCTCTGCCTGCCTCTCTGCCTACTTGTGATCTCTCTCTGTGTGTCAAATAAATAAAATCTTAAAAAAAAAATACTTTTTTAAAAAAAATTACAAAAGATGTATTCTTAAGTACAGTTTTTTTTTTTTAAGTAATCTCTACATCCATCATGGGGCTTGAACTCACAACATCAAGATTAATAATTGCATGTTCTACCAACTAAGCCAGTCAGGCACCCCTCTTTAGTACAATTTGTATCCCAGAATGAAATAACTGTGCTGTTGGTTCTCTAACAGTTTATCATACCATAGCAGTTATGTTATAGTGACTATGAACAACATACGTGTAAAGCTATAGGTGGTTTCATGTTTGGGTGAAACTTGAAGAGACACTGCCCAAATATCTTATGTCCTCATGTTTTTGGATGTCTTCTCTTTCACTCTGGTTTGCGTTCTGTTTCTCTATTCCTTGCCAGTCCATATTGGATTAGTCATTATTGCCAAATTGTCAGTCTCTGTTGTCATTCTTTGGCAGTCACTATTGCCAAGTTCTTAGTCTGTGTGTCTGCAGCAGCCAATCTTCAATTGGATAATTTGTATTTATTGTGTACCACATTTTATGAATAATGTTCTTTGTTCTTAAAGATTTTTTCCCTGTTAATTATATCGAGATGAGGCTGGGGGTGGGGGAGAGACATTTGCCTCCTGTGAAAGCACTACTTTACTTGCTGTAGGATGCCTGGGCATTGTTTGCACCATAACCTCAGTCTCAGTTCGACTAGGTGAGGGTTCCTTGGAAGACTCTTCCCTCTTACTCAGAAAGCTCTGCTTCCATAATGTAGTTTTCAGTCACCCTTGTATCCCATTCTCTTTTACTGCAATAACTAGAGGTACAGCAGTCTGCTTACTGTGATGTGGATACTTAAGAGGCTAAATTTCTAGGCTTTAGAGAACCAAGTTTTATGGTATATACCTTCTCAGTTACATAACGAGGCACTTAATCAATGATTCCTGGTGACGTCAAGATAGGGACCTGAGAGAAGGCAGCTCAAATGGTCACTCACTGTGGAAGAGAGTCATTGGAAGCCCCGCCGTAGGAACTAACTGTCAAGGTTTGGAACATGGATACTATTGCCTTCAATTTCAAAGAGTTGAGTGAGGATTACACTTTTCTCAATTTCAGAGGAAGTATCATTTAATGTAGTAGGCCATAGGTGGGACGAGTCCAAGGATTTATTGTAAGGAAATCTGCAACAATACATGTATATTGTTTGTCTTGTCTGTAGGCTGAATATAGTGGTGGATGGGTACTTCAAGAATACTGTGATTAGGGGCACCTGAGTGGCTCAGTGGTTAAGCATCTGCCTCCGGCTTGGGTCATGATCCTGGGGTCCTGGGATCGAGCCCCGCATGGAGCTCCCTGGTTGGCAGGAAGCCTCCTGCTTCTCCCTCTCCCACTCCCCCTGCTTATGTTTCCTTGCTCATCATATCTCTCTCTGCCAAATAAATAAATAAAATCTTTAAAAAAAAAAAAAAGAATACTGTGATTAACAAGGAAGGTTGGTGCCCTGCTTATATTTCTTTCAGGGGGTGGGGGAAAGACAGGCAATAAATGAATAAACAATAGAAATAGTAGATACAGATAAAATTGCTCTGCAGAAGAATAATAGGAGGACATGTGATAGTGAGAGCATGGCTATTTAAATAATTGGGTGGCCAGGGAAGGACTTTCTGAAGTGGCGTCATTTAAACTGAGATGTGATGACTCAGGAGGAGGCAGCCATGTGCAGATCTAGAGGAAGCATCTGCCCAGTGGAGGATTAGCCAGGGCAGTGGTCCTATGGGGGCTAGAAGCTTGAACTGAGGATCAGAAAGAAAGCTGAAGGGTCCGGCAGGGGCCGGATCATGAAGAGCACTGTAGGCTTGGTCAAGAAGTTGGTATTTTACTCTTGGCTTTGTAGGAAAACTTAAATAAATTTGTGTTTTATGACCTGATCAGATTCAGTGACCACTCCTTTTGCTGTGTGCTTTGTAGAGGAACAGGATTAGAAGCTGGGAGGTCTTGGGAGTTAAACATTTGGAGTAAGAACAGTGTCAACAAAAATCATAGCTAATGTTTATTCTGTGCTACTGCATATAGGCATCATGCTAGACATAACATGCATTATCTAGTTTAGCCAAATATAGATGATTTTTTCAAAGATATGTAGGGCTCTTGTGATCCAAAAATATATATGTAGATTAGATTAAAATACTCCTAATAGTACTTTTTATTACCCAATTAAAGAATGTTAAAATTATAGTTACCCATGGAGGGATTTGAGTAATTTCTTCACTGTAAAGTGGCCTTTATATTTGAAAATACTGGGAGGGAATATGTGAGGTGGAAAAGAATATTCAGTCATATTCAGAGCCTATCAGGAATGGCTCCCAGGAGCATCACACCATAGTGTGGAAACCAGGAAGAGCCAGAAGGGACTAAGCTTAGCAGAAGGAAGTAACGGAGGCAGGACCAGCCACAGAACCTTCCACCTCAACAAAGGAACTGCAGCCTACAAAACACAAAATTCAGGAAGTACGAATTGCCATTCCGATTACAGGCAGGTACCAACCTCTACGGTGAGAGGGCCTTATCTGAAGAGAAGAGCTGGGGACAAGGTTTGGAGTGCTTTTTATGGTAGCAAACACTAAGAGAACTGGAGTTATATTTTAGTTCTAGGAGACACGGGTCAGTAGACATGAAGAAAGAAACTAGGCCCTATATCAGCCACCTCAGGGGGACACTTCAGAATGCCAATGAGATGCAAAATCAGGGCACAGAAGTTGCTCCGCAGTGGAAGAAACGGTGACAGAACAGGTCAGGAGGTAGAGACAAGAGCTTACTTACCCAAAAGTAAGTCCAGTGACTCAGGCTTCATAATTCCTTGGCTTATTGGTTACTAGATCTAGATCATGAAGTGTCTAGAGCTCAGGTACACTCAGGAGGGAAGAGGATCCCTTTCTGACACATTCTGTTGGTTCTGGAGTGGGGACAGGGTGGCATGATCTGGCTTATACCTTTGTTGAGTGACATCATCAAGTTGGTTGAACTGCACACCATGGGTTGGCACAATTCACAGGTGACTGGATACACTGCCTAATCCCAGGAGATACCATTTTATGCAAAAATTTCTTTCAGGGGTTTTGTGATTATTGCAGATGGCTGAAACAGCAAGGACCATGCAGCAGGACTGATAATCTACTCCAGTTTACCTTGAAAATATATCACAAACATCCCCTTGTTTAAAATAAGCTGTGGTGAGAATATGTCACAGGGATAAGAATCAGAGACGTAGTCTTAGCTGGAAACACATGGTACCAACCATCGTGTGTATCTACAGCCACACAGTATTTTCAGGTTAATAGGAGGTCTGATTTTCTTGTTGAATTCAAAATTACAAACTCATGTTACCACGTTTCTTGTGTACCAATTTTGAAAGCTGGTTTAACAAAAGATCTAAGGAACTATTTTACTATACTGTTGAGTACCTCCACAACAGTTTAAAAGTGGCTTGCTCCCTAGCCTTTATCTACTTCAAGCAGAAATGTAAGGACATTCAAGCATCATAAAGCCCATAGTGACAGGTATAATTTCCCATGCTAGTGTTCCACTTGGAGCATTAGTGTGATATGAAATTAAAATTGAAGCATAGCTTCAGGAGGTAATGTTGAAATACTTATTTGAGTTCAGGTATTTGCAGGTTTCTCCACCTCTTTTGAAGTACTTAAAACAAACTGCTCAATTATAAAACCCTTCCTATGACAGGATTTCCATAGGGTGTGGTCAGCTTTCTGGGAAAATTAGATTGAGATCAAGAATTTTGAAATCTGACCTTCAAGCCTGCTGGATTTCCAGTTGGTTTCAGATTTTCTTTCAAAGTTTTATTGCACATTGACTCAGCATTCTCAAGAAATCAAAATATAATAATAAGGGTAACAGGTATACTATGTAAAGTACACCCATCTGGAATTCATTTTATTCTAAAAGAGCGTATCTTCAATGTTAAACCAAGTTTTGGAAAATTCTTTTGCTTGGATTATAATTATGAATTATTTGGGCCTTTCTATTTTCTTCTACAAAATATTTTGAAATTCCTCTTGATCACCAGGACCGTTTCTTTGAAACTTAATAGGATTCAGGTGTCTCCAGCAACTCATCTACTCCTCAGAAAATTCCTTTTCCCCCTTCCTCTCTATACCCTTCCGTTTACTCTTTTTGAATGCATGCTACTGAATGCACACATTCTGGAAGCCAAGGCAGGCTCCTGTTCCACACCCTCGAGTCCTTGATATCGATACCACAGCAAGCTTTCCTCCACCCAGATTCCTTTTTAGCCACAGTAACCATGAGAGTTGAGCAGTTCATCTTTACCTTTCTCTCTTTGGTCTTCAAGCCAGGTATGAGCTATAAATTCAGGTAGAATGTACAGCTGGGTCAATAAAGCGTGCAGACAAAAATGAAATAGGTTTCCTATCATTTTTCACAAAGTTTGAAAAACAGAGTTGGCAAAGGGGAAAAAAATAAAACAGGAAGCGGGATTACACATATAAATTAAATATTTTCACCCCAACCCTTTTTAGATAGCCCAGGGGTATTAGGAGTGTGTGTGTTTTGGATGGGCTCAGCAGGCATTCCAACAGTAAATGGCTTCCTGTTCAGCATGTTCGAAGTCAGGCTGGCTTTTGGGGTTGGTTAAAAATATGTGTGAAATATGTACTTTCATTTCGAGCCAAGTCAAATGTTTTCAATCATCCCCCCTTACTTGCTTCTCCTCTCTTCTAATCCTGTCATTTCTTGCCCCCCAGGCAGTAAAATATACCCCAAAATGTGTGGGTTTTCTTCCCAAAAGGAAGTTTAGTGATTAATTATGAGTTACATGCAAACATATATTATTGCCCTCGAAGGTATTCACCAAGAACCTGGCCACTGTCACTCCTGGCTGGCATATTTGAGTGTTAGATCTTGGTGAGTAGAAGTTAGAGAGGCATGCAAAGAAACCAGGTATTTGGCTCAGGCACAACAGGGAACCAATGGATAATTGAGGGTGAGAAATGGTCTATAACTTTTCACCCGAGTGGTGATGAACCTATAATTCCCAAATTGTTTGTGTAATTTTCTATTTCTACCACATCAGTGACAAATATTATTCTGTACTGCATGTTCCTTGTGGATTTTTTTTTTCATCAGCAAGGTCCAATTAGGATGCCTGGAAGGAAAATAACATACCTGGGACCATCATACCTACTAAGAAATGCCACAGATGTACCCAGGAGGAAAAATATAGACCTCTGGTGGAAGCCACAGAGTCCTTTCTGCAATAGGCTTCTCTGATGTTGATAGACTTTAAAAATATATGTCAGATGATCTAATTAGAGGAAACTCTCAGATATTCAAATTTGACACCAAGCTGTCGAGGAACCCTTTATGTTTGACATAGGCTTCTGAGGCTGCAAACACTCTCTACAAAAGGCTCAGGTAGTGGCTTTGTTTTCCCATTCCTCCATTAGTCTGAGCCTATTTAAATCCAGAAGCGTTCTTAGACAACTATGTTTACTAATGGTATTAGGTATCAGAGTTCACCCTTTTCATATTTTAAAATTTATTCAGTGTAAGAGGTGATTTTTTCTTTAAACTCCTATGTGAGTTACATGGCTTGTGTGTGTGGGAGGGGAGGTGGAGAAGTCAACCTTTCCAAGTGAATCTCCAAGGATAATTTATTCAAAGAATGTTTCGTGACATGTGATTCTAGGTTTTTGGTGTTTGCTGTTTTCAAATCAGTTTAACTCAGCAAACACTTATTAAATTGTTGACTGCGCAAAGCTCAGTGCTGTTTAAAGGTTTTTAATGACTTGGAAGTAAATTCACATTGACAAAGTCTGACACTTTTTTTATTTAGAGAACTGTCAGAAAATTAAGACAAAAAGGGAACTTCTGCTACATGATAAATAGCATTTATAAACAAACGTACAAACAAAACAACCCACAGCTAACATCACACTGAATATTGAAAGCTTCCCTCATCAAATCAGGAACAGGACAAGGATCTCTATTATTCAACAATGCTATTCAACATTGTTCTGGAAGTTCTAGCTATAGCAATTAGACAAGAAAAAATAAATAAAAGGATTCAAATTGGGAAGGAAGAAGTAAAAGTATTTCTGTTCACAAATGATGTGATGCTATGTAGAGAAAATCCTAAAGAATCCACAAGAAAACTACAAGAGGTAATAAACAAATTCAACAAAGTTGCAAGTTGCTCCACTTTTTGGTCATAGTTTAGCACTTCAATATCCTCACTTAATAGGTCTAATGGCTTGTCCTCAGGGTGACATTTAATGTTAAAAGGTGAATATGGAAAAAAAAATGTGACTGTGGAAGATCTCTTATTTTAATGATGAAAAGACATTTTATTTGCTACCCGAATATTCAGCTTCCTGTGTAGAATTCTCATGAGATTACTTTGGCAGTAGGTCAGATTTTGGTAGGTTCTAAATCCTTATGAAACTGGTAGCCCATAAAGCCTCATTATGCCTTGAAAAAGATTCATTATTGGGTTATCTCCTGAAAACAGATGATAACTGGCTAAAAAATAGAGGAAGAAGAGTGAAGATTACCTTTCAAGTTGAGTCTGGAGGGAGGGACAGAGACATGAGTGAAACATTAAAGGAAGGGGAGGCATCCACAAACAAAAGATACTGTAGACCTTCACTGTTTATTATGGTAGCCGTGGGCCATATTTGATTATTTAAATTTAAATTAATTAAAATTAAATGAAATAAAAATTGAGTTCCTTGGTTGCATTGACCACATTTCTAATGCATGGTTATTATGTGTAGCTAGTGGCTACCATCTTGAACAGCATAGATATAGAATATTTATATCACCAAAGAAAATTTCTTGCAGAGTTCTGCTATGGGGAGTGTTCTGTCTTTATTTCACTCAATAATATAAAGCAAATATTTTTTGTTGTTGAAAATAATCTTAAATTCAACTTTTAATAATTGGATAATATTTGATTATGTGAATAGATACATGATTTTTAAAAACCAGCCATTACAAAAATAGCTTTTATATAACTTTCTTTTATGATAAATATGACTATGATTTTTAAAAAGTGCTTGTAGCACAATTTTTGCACTCACCTTAAATTATTTATTTAGAATAAATTCCTGGAAATAAATTGCCTGGATCAAATGTTATGAACATTTTTAAGGCTTTTGATATGTGTGGCCAAATTCCTCTCTGGAAAGTTTGTCTGTTTACATACCATAAGCATAAGTGACAGGAGAGGCATTTAATTTTGGAAGAAAAAGAACTATACCTTAAAGAGCAAAAACAAAACAAAACAGAGCAGTGAAGAAGAGAATTTCAAATTTGGGTAGGAAATAGCTATGAGGAGTTAAGCTGTAAAACACAGTAACAACAAAGGAGTAAGTAATCACTTTTATAGCATTCCTACTTGGTGGGCACTATTTAGGCATTTTATATGTTAGCTCAATCCTTAGATAACCTTGTGAGTTAGGTACTGTTACTGCCTTCCTATAGATAGAAGCAAACAAATAAACAGACAAACAGACCCCAAAACAAACAAGGACAAGGGCAGCAGCAAACTGAGGCACGATGAGTTAAGTTACTTGTTTGAGATCACACAGTAGGCAACAAAGTCAAGATTTGAATTCACCTAAGTTGATCCAGACTAGTAAGGGTTCAAGAGTCCCTGACTTTAACCACTAGGCTCCATTGCCTCTCAGCCATTTTATTTAAATCCCAATGGAACCAAGTATTACGGATTGGATTGTGTCTCTCAAAAAGATATGTTGAAGTCTTAGCCCCCAGTACCTCAAAATGTGACTTGATTTGGGAAGAAGGTCCCAAATGTAATTAGTTAAGAGGGGGTCATGATCCAGTACCGTAGACTCCTAATATGACTCGCGTCCTTGTAAGAAGATAGCTCTGTGAAGACAGAGACACACAAGGAGAACAGCCTGTGATGATGAAGACAGATTGGGGTTAGGTACATGTAATCAAGGAATGCCAAAGATTGCCAGCAAACCATCAGAAGCTAGGAATAGGCAACAAAAGAGTCCCCTACAGGTTTTAAAGGGAGCAGAACCTTGCCAAAACCCTAATTTCAGACCTCTAGCCTCCAGAAGTTGGAGATGATAAATTTCTGTTGTTTTAAACCACTAAATCTGTGGTACTTTGTTGCAGTAATCATAGGAAACAAAGACACCAAATAACTTAGAAAGATGTTCCAGTGTCTGACCAGATGCCCATTAGCCCATGGGCACATCTCACCTACATTTTGCCTCAGGATCACATCTGTCAGATAACTACTTGGTGTCCAATCACATGGGCTGAAGACCAAAGACAATATGTTTGCAATTGAGACTGCATGTCTTGGAAATATCAAAGAATGCTCTGACTCACAAAGAATATTTCATTGGACTTGCCAACATTTTATTCACTTTCTGGGAAGCTAATAATTGTATATTTTTGTTTGTTTGGAAGGGTGGTGATTCACTAAGACAGTATGAACCATGCTGGTATCATGTATCTACCATGTAGGAAAAACTGAGGTTTAAACAGCCATAGATATTACATGAATTTGTCCTTTTGTCCTGTTTTGCACTGCCATTTTCAGTCATATTGTAGCTTATCCACCTTGGGAAATTCAGTATTCTTCTTGGCTTAAAAAGTAAACCAATAGTTTATTCTATACTCTGATAAAAATAAATCTTTACAGTGAAAATAACTGGAAATTATCTTATATTGAATGAACACCAGAAATATGATTTTCAGATGTTGAAAATAGGATTTTCTAATTTCCCTTTTATAGTATCAGAAAGAAGAGTCTAGAAGTACCAGGAATTTCACAGGATACCTTGCTCTCAAACATACTTTCCCCTCTACCAACAGTTCATATCCCTGATTCATTCACCTCCTCTGAAGGGATACCCTCTCCAGCCTGTGAGGGGTGCTTGAAATTCTAAAAGCAGTCCATTTTCTTTTTTTTTTTTTTTAATTAAGCATTAATTAAATTAAATTTAATTAAGCACCTTCTCTTAGCAGACATGATTTAAAAGAAAAATTAACAAAGCTTCTTTGCAATGCCTTTACTCTGCCAAGTATTATGCTAAATGCTTTTACATAGATATTGCACTTGAATTTCATAAAAATTCTCTGCAGAGTATTGAGCTGGTGTTGATGAGGAATCCAAAGCTTAAACGAAGTTATGTTACAAAGTCTGGTAAATGGCACTTTGGGTTTCAAATCCCAGGATGTTAGAATCACAGTGTATTTCCATGCCCTATGCCTGCTTGTTTTCCTAGAGCAAGGGGGTGGACAGCAAAACACCAGGACCCTGAAAGAGGAAGCAGGAAGATGTCTCAATGACAAAAAAGAGAAGAGGAGCATTAAAGACAAACTTCTGGCTCCTTCGCATTTTGCCTGGGGCTTTCCTTGAATTTTTTAGATATGCTCTGTCTAGTAGGGTAGCCATTAGATGTATGGGACTATTGAGCACTTGCAATGAGGCTAATGCAGATTGAGATATGCTAGAAGTATAAAATGCATACTGGATTTTGAAGACTTAAGATGAAAAAAAGAATGCAAAATATCTCAATATTTTAATTTTGGTTACGTGGTGGATGATAATAGCCACATTGGCTTTAATAAAATATAGTATTAAAATTTATCTTACCTTTTTACTTTTTTAAAAATGTGGCTTCTGTTAAAAATGTGAAATTATGTATGTAAGGCCCATTCTACTGCTGTCAGACACACCATTTAGATGTCCAGGTAATCTGGACATCCTGAATAACATTAATCTAATTTAAATGAAAAAATAGGTCTTAACTTTTTAGGAAAGGTAAATAGTACTATATAATTCAAAACTAATGCAATTTTTAAGCACACAACATACTGTTTTCATCTTCAAGGCAATACCATTGTTCAAATTTTAAGCCCAATTCCTAAACAAAAAAAAAAAAATTATAATAGTGGGATATAAAGGTTGTTTGAAAAACCAGACTCTGTCCTTTGATTTGAGCTTCTTGGTAGCTCCTCTCAGTAGGAAGTGGGATCTGTTTTCTTACTCCTTAAATCTCCGACCGTAAGGGTTGGTCTTGTGAGCTGGTTTGGGCAACAGAATATGGCAGAATGATGATGGGCCAATTTGGGGCTTAGATGTAGCAACAGTCCTTGCAGTCTACCTACTCGCTCTCTTGGATCCTCCCCACTTTTAATCTGAGCAGGCCCTAAAATAGCCTGCCGAAGGATGGGAAACCCTGTGGAGCAGAGACAGATCATCTCAGCTGAGACAATCTCTATTGGTTTTCTATGGCTCCTCTAACAAATTACCACACATTTAGCGGTTTAAAATAACACCGGTTTGTCATCTCTCAGTTCTGTATGTCAAGAACAAGACAGGTCTCCCTGGACTCAAATCAAGGTGTTACCAGGGCTGTGTTGTTTTCTGGAAGCTCTAGAGGAGAATCGTTTTCCTTTCCTTTCTAGCTTCTAGGAGGCTGCCTGAATTCCTTGGCTTACAGCCCTTTCTTTTATCTCCAAAGCCAGCAACTGCTGTTGGAGTCTCTCAACTCACTTCACTCTGACCTCCTTTTTGACTCCGTCTTACACTTTTAAGGACCCTTGTTTTTATATTGGTATAATCCAAGGTGGTCTTATTTTAAAATGAACTGATTAACCTTGATTCCACCTGTAATCTTAATCCCCCTTTGCAGTATAAAGTAACATATTCAACAGTTTACATGGATTAGAATAAGGACATCTTGGGGAGGGGGCCTCCCCTCTGCCTGCCACATCATCCTGGAGCGGTTGGCATCTAACTAACCACCAGAGCTGATTGGAGGTGCCTCAGTGAGTGTGGCTGTGACCAGAACTACCCCACTGAGCCCCACCCAAATTGCTGACCTACAAAATGAAAAATTAAATAAAGGTTGGTTGAGCACCAACCCCGAGGTGGTTGAGTGGTTTGTTGTGTGACGAAATAAAACTGATACAGTCCTTGAAAAGCCCCAACAAATGCTAACTGACTTCTAATGATTACGCAAAATATTCTCAGATCTAATTTTTAAAGCAGTCCTGATCATTGAGGCTCTCAATTTTTTTTTTTATTGAAGTACAGTTGACATGCAGTGTTTTATTAATTTGAGGTGTACAACATACTAATTCCACTGAGGCAGTCCATTTTTATTCAGCTATTTTATTAATAATTTCTGCTATTTTTTAAGGTAATAGTGATATTATCGGGACAAACTCTGTGTCCCTGCTGAGTTATCTGAAGTATAGGAAATAGTAGTTGCCTGGCCTTCCCTCCCAACATTCTCAAATTTGCTCTCAGAAGATGATTTCTATCAGCAAGAGGAAGGCTTAATCTTCAGGTCTTTGCTGTTTGAAACAATAATGACTTGGGGCGTGGGCCAAATTTCCATTAGTGAATAAATAACATATCTTTAACAACCTCTCATGCTGTTTAATAATACTTCAGTTCTTTCTTAAGTGGATTCAACATGCAGTAACCTACTTTTGGTTTGGTTTGCACTCTGTGGTGTAGATTACACAATCAACTTTTGGAGGAATCAAAGCTTTATTTACCATTAATGGAAAACCTTGATATGCCTCACAGTGTAAATTCTCTGTTTCAGCTGTGAAACAGAAAGGAAAAAAAGTCAAAATAGTTTCCTGTGAGGCAAAACATGTTAGCCTCCTGAGTACAACCTCAGAGAAACTGGGACTAAAAAAAGTTTCAAATGGAAAATATGAACCAAGCAGAATAACTTCTCATTGAGGCACATGAAGTTTTCACCTTGTAATGTTTTTACCTTGTAATGTTTGATCTATGATTCCAAGATTTCCATTTCAAGTATTTACTAGCATAATACGAAGGAGCACTGGTTGGACATTACTAGTTTGGTGGCAGAGCCTCATAAAAGGGTCCCATCCATCTACTACAGCCTCATACTGTTAAGAGTTCCACCAGATGTGTGTGTGTCAGTGTTATGGGGTTGTTGGTTACCAGCAAAATTTATTAGTAAATTCCCTGAAACTGGAAAGGAATAAACAAGGTAATTGTTTGGCAATCTACCAAAATCCACACATTCAAAACTCTTGGAAGTTTAAGGCACCTGCTAATAATTCCAGGATTACAAGTAAAATAAGGATGTATATTTAGGGATAAATAAGTTGCATCATTGAAATTTCTTGGGTTTTTTTGTTTGTTTTGCTTTTCCTTTCTTCTTTAAGAGTGTTTTGAACTCTGTCAGCAAGATACCATCTGAGAGGGATATAAAAAAATCTACATTGTTTTCTACTTTTTCCCATGGAGAACCAAATGGATCTGGAATGACCTAGGAAATTCTGACTATCGTGTACATTGGCTACATACTGAGATCTGTCTGTTTCTTGATATTATTGTTGTGTTTCTGATGGGAATCATGGAACCAGATATTGGCCTCAGAAGGATATCACAATGGCCTCTGAACTGTAAATTAGATAAAGGCTTCTTTTCTTCTGACATGACTAAACATATTTCTATTGGAAAATTGGATAATGTTCACAGTAACACTGAAAATGGCTTTGCTGCTCACCAGCAATTAAGACACAAAAATTTTCACTTGGACAGCAATTTGGGGAACTGGGGAGCTCTAAACAAAACTGCATTAGAGTGACGCTACCTGACTCTGTTTACTAACTGGAATGGGATGGGGCAACTCACATGTCAGCACACATGTGTGATGTGTGTGCCCATATGCAAATGTGCACTCATGCCTATTGGACAGTGAGATGAGAAGAGACATGTTTTCCTGCTTACAGAAAAGATCAGGGGCGCCTGGGTGGCTCAGTCGTTAAGCGTCTGCCTTCGGCCCAGGTCAGATCCCAGGGTCCTGGGATCGAGCCCCGCATCGGGCTCTCTGCGCGGCAGGGAGCCTGCTTCTCCCGCTACCATTCCCTCTGCTTGTGTTCCCTTTCTCGCTGTGTTTCTTGCTGTCAAATAAATAAAATCTTTAAAAAAAAAAAAAAAAGAAAAGATCAATGTGCTTAGCAGGGCTTTGAAGTGTTTTTACTTCACATATTAAAACAATAGTAATTCAATTTACTTAATCTAATGAGTCCAAATGCTAGGTAAATGAAGTTGGACAGGGAGGCAGAAGGAGGAAATACACTTACTGAGCACTTGTAGTGTGTACACCTCCAAATATAGCATCTCGCTAGATTTAATGTTGGCACCAATAGGTATTATATTTGTAACATATGGGTGAAGAAGCGGTTCAGGGAGATCAAACCACTTTATATATCCGAGCTAGGATTCAGACTCCAGTGTGATTCCAAATCATGTGTCATGACCACATTCTGTGATGCCTCTTCACCCAATAGGAGTTAATAGTATAGTCCAATGTAAAGTTCATAGACATTTACAAACACTTTCTTGATTATGATATATGAAAATTTTACACACAACTGTGAGGAATGGTGGAAGAGAAAAATGAAGTTATAAAAAATATCTTTATGGAATTCATAGTCACAAACATATTTTCATAAAAGGCTCCTAATTATGTTTTAAAATCTCTACACCCACTTTCTTGTGATGTTTAATCAGGACTAGACTGAATAAACCAGAGGTAAAGATATCACTTAAAGTCCTTTAAAGAGATCATATTATTGTTCATATATATTTGATATTAACTTTTAAGATATCTTTCTTAAAAGAAAAACATTTAAAACAGCCTTTAAGGATAAGACAATAAATATTGTCCTTTATAAAGTATGTACTTCTATTTTGAAAATGCAAAATACTTGGCTAACACATATCTTCTATTTAATCCTTTTAACTACTCTGAATGGTAGGCATTAATACTCAGTTTTAAAAAATGAGAATCAAGGCTGTAGAGATTAAGTAACTTATAAACATCAGCACGGGGTGTAAGCCACTCTTACTGAAGACCCATACTGTTCCTCAGATACCACACATTGCCTTCCCATATACAGACTTGGATATGTTTTTGTGGGGGTGGGTAGAGAGGGAGAGCGAGTGTATTTAGGGGGGAGGAGGCTGGGGCCTAGGGAGAGGGAGAGAAAAATCCCAAGGCTCAATCTCACAACCATGAGATCATGACCTGTGCTGAATCAAGAGTTGGACGCATAAGCAACTGAGACACCCAGGTGCTCCCAGACTTGAATATCTTGAATAAGGTTTATCATTGCAGCTACTAGGAATAATTGCTACATTGATTTGACCTAGAAAGTTCGGAGAATGGGCAACAGAATGAGAAACACAATAGTTTTTGTTGCTGTTGTTGTTTTAGATTACTGAGTTGGAATAGGAGCAGAAAAGAATTCAGAAGACAAAAAGTAGTTTTAAGTGGTAATTAGCTAGCTATCTCAAAAGTAGCTATGGGGATGACATCACCAGGGAAGAAAAGAGTAAATATTTCAGCAGACAGTGTACCTCAAGGCTAATAGATCTAGAACAAAAGGGTCATTGATTATCCTCCAATTCCTTTTCCTGGCTATTGTGCTGGAAAGAGCTACATGAGCATAAGGCTGACTTTTTCTTCAGGGTCCAGGGGACCTGTAGCTTGCTCATGGTTAACTGATGGAGCCTCATTGGAGATGTTAGTAAGTCCGGTTAGTCTTTGCAGTTTCACGACATATACCTGAAGAACACAAACCTGTATGTAGTGAGTCAGGGAGAAGTTCATTTCTTGGAACCTTTTGTACATATTCACCGTGTGAATACTGAACAACGGGGATTTGCATGGAAAAATCTGTTGAATGACAGAGAAACAGACAGGTGTAGTCGTTCTTGAGCCCTGGATTCTGTTTCACAAAAAAGAATCAGTGCATGTACAGTTGACCTTGGAACAACATGGGTTTAAACTGCATGGGTCTGCGTATACACAGATTTTTTTTTTGATAAATATAGTACAGTATTATAAACGCATATTCTCTTATGACTTCCTTAAAAACATTTTTCTCTAGCTTACTTTACTGTAAGTATACAGTGTTTAATAACATAACATACAAAATATGTGTTAATCTACCGTTTATATTATCAGTAAGGTGTCTAGCAGTAGTAGACTATTAGTAGTTAACTTTGGGAGCAGTCAAAAGTTACAGGAGGATTTCCAGTTATGGGGGAGGTCAGCACTCCTAACCTACACATTGTTTAAAGGTCAACTCTATATAAAACAGTTGGCATGGTGCCTAGAACAGAGTAAGAAACCAAACCGTAGTTGCTATTAATACATATGTCCGTAAGATGTAGCCCTCTGATCGCTGACTCTTCTCAAAAGGAAAGCAGTACCCAGATTTGTCTCAAGTGAGTATTAGTTTCCCATATTGATCCCAGAAGGCCACTAAGCAGGGTCAAATGGGAGAAAAACCAGTGTCTGACTTGGAGCCGCAGAAGGCTGGTATTTAGATTTGGGATCCTGTCCTTGGTTCCTTTTAATCTGGCCAGCCTGGTGCTTCACCAGCATAAAACTACTTCCTCCCAAGGTTTTCATTTGCAGAAACAAGAAGACCCTTGAGGCCAATAACTAGATATTTATTTTTAAATGTTTTATAATAAAAGTAATAGTGTGAGGCTTTTGCTTCAGCTTTCTTTCTGAAATGACCCTTGACAGGAACTGGAAATACTTCTTGTCAATGCAGCCATTATCTCTTGTGACCAAACGGGATGTGGGAGGCAGAGTGGAATTTCTGAGCTCTTTGTACATAGGAATAAAATGTCTGTCATTTAGTTAAAATAAATTATTGATTTTTAAATCAAATCAAAATATTGAGTCAAACAAGCAGGTACTATACTTGAATTTTCCCTTATTTGTAAGAACTGTTTTTCACCATTTTATGACTGGTGGGGAAAAATAAGGGGCTATAAATAACAAAAACATGTTTTGGGTTCCATAAAACCCATGCAGGCACATAATTATAGGAGAGTCTGAAAAAAAAAAAAGTTTAAATTACTATCGTTTCCTAGGAAAATAACTCTCATTCTTGCCTTATTAGATAAGCAAGTTGGCAAAATGCACAGAGGACTTAGGTCCCCCTCTCACTGGAGGCCTAAACCATTCCTTCCACACTCCACTGCTTTTTCTTCTTCCTGGGGAACCAGGGTATTAGGTCTCCTCAGCATGTCTCAGGGCTCAGGGTTGGGAAACTGGAGAGCAAGACAAATGACTGGGTTAGCTAAAAGGTAGATAGAGGAAGCTGGACACATATTAAAGTGGAATAATGACAAGATGTTTCTCATCATTTAGCAAGTCAAGTGTTGATTTCTTCCAGTGATCGAGATGATACAGTTTGGAGTTACTCTGTTGTTGCTTCAAGACCTGCAAAATTTAAGTATCTATGGCCTGGGAGTAAAGAAAGGAAAAGAATGGGTGATGAATTATTAGCTTCTTGTTTACATTTCCTCCAAAGCTCTAATCATTTCAGGAAATAACTTCCAAATCCTCAGAATGCGAATGGGGGAGTTTTCTTGCTCTGGCTCCTACCTGCTTATCTAGTTCCTATGGTTGTCTTTCTGTCTTTGAACCTCGGGCATCACATGTTCTACTCATAAAAAATAGCAGTATCACTGCCCTGTATCAGAAGTATGTTTCTCTGCTTTGAATGTCCTCCTCCTTTTACCCAGAAGGCTCCTACTTCATTTCCTAGGCTAACTGATGAGTCATCATTTTAAACATGCTACTCAGCCCTGAATCTAAGTTGTGTGTACTTTGTATGCTATTTCAAATTTACTTTTGTCAATCATTTCATTTATCATATTGTAATCCTCTGTTTTCTTGCCTGCATCTACCACCAAACCAGTGTCTTTGACTTCACTGGTTTGATTCAATAGGAGGTAGAGCTCCATCAGTGGTCTCTTTTAAAAGCTCCCAAGTGATTCTGGTTCACAGCCAGAATTAAAACCCACTGAACTAGAATGAATGCTCCATGAAGACGGGACATTGTCTAGTTCACCACCATACCCCATTTTCTAGGTCAGTGCAGAAACATAGTAAATACTCAAGAAATGTCTATGGATCAAATGTCATTGTAGCCCCAATGCTTGATACAGTGTTAAACACAATTGTTGTTGAATGAATGAATGAGTACCTTAAATTCTACAAGGATTATACAAAGTAGTAAATCAGACTTTATTTTTGGAAAGTTACACTTGGAAGGGAATGAGGAGAATTGGAGAAACACGTATTCTGGTATAATCTCTTATACAACCAATGATAAAAATATTTACAGTGGTTGTGATGATTTCTTAAGGAGAATCTCTCTCATGTTGAGAATCCTCCTCCTTTCTGAGTGCAGAAATTTTCCAAGTGGTTTGGCAGATATCCAGTTAATTGAAGTTTTGAGTGAACTCTGTTTAAGTTTTTTAGAAAACTGCTAAATCTTCTGAGGTCATTCCAGACCATTTGCCTTACTGTGTTATGCACTTAGGCAGGAAATGTTTTCCTCCGTTTTGAAAATGAGCAATTCAAGGGGCCAGTAAAGAATTCATGCAGTGGGACATGCTATCAGCCCCCTCCAGCTGTTTACCATGGTCCTTTTCATTCTTAACAGGGACATCAAGTTCTTTTGGATACTAGTTACGGTTTTATACATAAGACAAAATAAACATTTCCTGGAGGGCTTCAGAGGGTAACTACTTGTAGGTCTTATCTTGCATTTTCCTTCAATCAAAAGAGGAAAAAATAAGATTTAATTTGAGAGAGGTCTACCATTTATCAAGTTATGCTGTAGTCAGTTGGTGCATTAAAATTTTTTTTTTGAGCCTGAAAACAGAAAATCAACTTTCTCCATCTTGCATTGCTTAATTTTTTATCCTGGTGAATTGTCATGGCCCCCACCAGAGGTCATCTGAGAACAATAGTACCTGAGTCATTAACATTCCTAAGGTCTTGTTTAGAAGGGGTTGTTTGGAGCTGCTGTAGTCTGACCTGAGTCATCCCACATTGGGCCAGAGAGGCTAAAAAATTGGACTCTTCCCAAAGCAATGCTTGTTATCATGGCGAATCTCCAGAAGGAAACATAGTGCTAAGTGAACAAGCACTTTGCCTCAGATTTACTGTTGGACACGGATAGATCATGACCTTTTAATCAGGATAGGCTTAGATTGAAGTTTTTGTACAAAATAAATTTGCTTCTGGTAGAATTTGCCAGAGAGACCATCCTGGGGGAAGGTTTGATGGTCCAGTTGGAGATCATGGGATTTGAAGTCAGGTGAGACTAAAGTTTAAATCCTGTCTCCACCATGTACTGTGTGAATTAGGTAAAATAACTTCTCTGGGGCTCAGGTTTCTCATCTATAAAATATAATAACTAATAAAATAACAAAGAAATGAAAAATCACTAATTTTGTCAGATACACACTTGCCTAAAATATAGTTAAAACTGTGTTGTGTGTCATACAAAGAGAAACAGTTTCCTTCTCCTACCCATGTATTATAATCCATATTAATACAGAGAAGCATGTAGAGAATGACAAACATAAGAATAACCTTGAATAAGGTAGAACAAAAGACTATGATGGTAAAAGCATTGAATTTGGAATTGAAGGACTTCATTCCTAATCTCAACTCTAGCTGTGTGACTTGACGCTCACTTATAAAATAGAAATAGTATCTACCTTCATATCATTGTTTAGAAAGTCAAATGGTATAATCTTTATACATCCACCTTGAAAGTGTTAAAAGTACAAATGCCCGTATTAATTATTAAGAAGGTTGTATTTCTTCTCCTAATAACCAAAACCAAAGCAGTTTAAGAGTGGGAGTGGTACACAGGTGGGGAAGGGGTATTTTTTCAGAAGCTGAAAAAGGAGATGGTGGTTTTAGTTATGGTATGCTAACTGAAAGCAATATTTGCATTTCCTCAACTGCCCTTTAGAAGCAGAGCTTAACGGTCTGTAGACAACCCAGCGTTTGCTTAGTGGAGCAGTTAGGTGGGGCTGAGATAAAGACCTGCCTGGAAATCCTGCATAAACTTTGCATGGTGTGCCAGTGAAAAGGATTGTGCCCTATAAAATTATGGAGGGCAAGATGAAGGACTTAAAATAGAAGTTTGTGGAAAGAGCAATAAAAATAGTGTATATATGTGTTTGTTTAAATGTCACACTTCAGGGACCTCTGGGTGGCTCAGTCAGTTAAGCGTCTGCCTTCAGCACAGATCTTGATCCCAGAGTCCTGGGATCAAGTCCTGCATCCGGTTCCTTGCTCAGTGGGGAGCCTGCTTCTCCATCTGCCTGCTACTCCCCCTGCTTTTCTCTCTGGCTCTGATGAATAAATAAGTAAAATCCTTAAAATATATATTTTAATATTTATTCATTACATTTTAAACAATATTAATATTAATTATATTAATACTACTCATCATTAATATTATATAATCAATATTCTATAATTGGTATTGTTAATTATATTAATATTATTAACTAATAACTATTTGATATTTATTTATAAAAATAAATAAATAAACATATGTCACAGTTCATAATAGTTCTTGAAGGCATCCTGCACTAAAACAGACTGAATTTATTGTTTAAAAAGTTGCTCCAATAGGTAATCATTTTCCCAACTGTCCTTCTGAATTGTTCTGGAAGTCTTTCAAAACAGATTCTTCCATAAGTCATATGTTTTACGAACTCATTTTAAAGCTTTTGGACCCTACTGACTTGGAATTTAACATTTTTTGCCCTTATATGGTCATTTTGTGAATGTCCTCAAGTATTAGGAAAATGTGTCACCCTTCTCCCTGGGTCTCGTATTCAGTCCACATATGGAGAAAGTAGAACCTAATCAGGTCTCCCTTTTATACCATACGCCCCTTCTCTTTGGGGACAGGGAGAGGGGACAGCAATGGCTTCTGGGCTTTTTTCTTTGAAAGGAATCAAGTACACAAAATATAGATAAAAATACTGCAGACATTAAATTGTCATTCAAACTTAAAACTGCATATTCTGATGATCATAATTTGAAGCCTGCATATAATGAGCCACTCTTCCGGGTGATGTCTTGGGAAATAGTATGGTATGTTATTGTGAATGGAGAAAACACTGAATTTATCATTTATGGGCATTCATTTCAAGTTGGTTTATCAGATAAATCTCTGTACTTTCCGATCAGTTTTGCTGTGAATCTAAAACTGCTCTAAATTAAAAAAAAGAAAGAAAGAAAGAAAAAGAAAAGAAAACAAGCAAAAAACCAAACAACAAACTAGATGAGATGAGAGAACAAAGGACCATGGAAGTTTTGAGCTGGGAAAATTAATTCAGAGTTGGGTTTGGAAAGTAGGGGAGAAAGATCAATTAAAAGTTCACTGAGACATCAAGTGGGAGATTGACCTTGAAGGAGAGATCTTGGTGTAGGGAACAGAATGAGCAAAGGCACTGGTGTAATGTTCAGGTTACATAAGTGGTGTGATGTGGAGTGGTTAGAATTGTGAAGATGAAGGTGACTGATTGGTGGCAGGTAATGTCATCTTGAATATTTCTTCTTGAACCTTGAGGGAAACTGAACTCAACATCATGTTAATTAGAAATTCTTTTAAGTGTTATTTATCCATATTACTGATATGGGACATGGGAGAACTAGAAAAGAATGATGAAAAAAAATTAATGAAATAATACTTTAATATTCCAATATTATAATATTGGACAATAAATAATAATGTATTTATTATTATAAATAATAAGACAAATAAGACAATAAATAATATTAATACAATATTAAATTATATAAAATTTAATAATTTAATTAATAAATTAACTTAATTTAATATTTAAATTAAAATAATTTGATATTTAAAGTAATAATATTTTAATATTATATAATAATTTAATTTTAATATTAATATTATAATTTAAAATGTTCTTTGACTTTAAGCCTTTTTTGCTTTATAAAGTGTGAGTTTTCACACTTACTTTAGAATTATTTCATAGGATATTTTTCTATTTCATTAAAATATCAGCCACACATTTTTAAAATTTTTTTTAAAGATTATATTTATTTATTTGACAGAGAGAGAGACATCACAGGTAGGCAGAGAGCAGGCAGAGAGAGAGCAGGGGAAGCAGGCTCCCTGCTGAGCAGAGAGCCTGATGCAGGGCTCCATCCCGGGACCCTGAGATCATGACCTGAGCTGAAGGCAGAGGCTTTAACCCACTGAGCCACCCAGGTGCCCCAGCCACAATTTTTTTTTAAAAAGCAAAATCATAAAGTCAAAAGGATTGTGAATTTTTAAGCTTTTCTTTGTTTAGTATCACATTAATAAATCGGAGAAGAAATATTTATCTGACTGAAATGTAGGAAGGAATCAGAAAATATCAACCCAGTTACACCTTTAGATTTCAGCAATGCACCTCCTGAGCTACGAGGCATCAGAGGTCCCAAAGAGAGATTTGTTCACTACTGGAGCTGCTCAACAACTATTAGGCTGTTCCTAATTCAATAGTTTTGAATGTGTGTGGAATGATCTGACTATTCAGATTCATATGTTTTAGGTTTTTTCTTTTTTAATCTCCCTTTTTTGTAGATAACCTTGGTTATCTACTAGGGAAACAAGCAGAAGCATGGAAGATTGGGAGGTGATAGTTTTACAGTTCTTTTCTAGGAAAACTCTATCTAGTGAAGATCGAGATTTAGAAAGTTATTTCAGCATCAATAAAATCTATATTACAGGCTTCAGAAGAGAACTAAGCCAATCATGCTTCATTCTCACTCGAGTCTTTCATAGTGAGCCTTGTTTAACACAGTTTGAAATCAGGCAACATCAGTCATGTAGAGTAGTTGATCCAAAGTGTATATTCTGTTATATTCTTTGTAGATAATCTGGGCAAAAGTACATGGACCCTAGAATGATTTGCCTCTGCCACCAGGCATCATTCTGGGTACTTCTAAAGAAGTGTGTCTAGGGGCGCCTGGGTGGCTCAGTCGTTAAGCATCTGCCTTCGGCTCAGGTCATGATCCCAGGGTCCTGGGATCGAGCCCTGCGTGGGGCTCCCTGCTCGGCAGGGAGCCTGCTTCTCTCTCTCCTGCACCCCTCCACCCTCCCCCACTTTTGTTCCCTCTCTTACTGTGTCTCTCTCTGTCAAATAAATAAATAAAATCCTAAAAAAATAAGGCATGTCTATACAATACCTGTCACAAAATCAAAGATTTTGTTTAATTAATGCAGACTGATTTTAATACTATTCTAGTCAAAATGTAAATAGAGGATAAAATTGAGCTCTAAATACTCACATATTAGGTTTAATGTTGAATGGGGAAAAAAGAACAGTATCTTTGCTTCTGAGATATTTATAGTTTTCAGAGCATTCTGAACTTAAATGCTCTGTATGAGTCCTGTGTCTACATGGATATCTGAGAATACATTAACAGCTGAAGAATAGAAAGACTTGGAAATGAGTTTGTCAAGAGAAGATATTTGAGTCCTGGGGTCTGTGGACCATGTTTTCCATCTTTTCCCCTTACAGTATTTAAAAAATGAATTATGTGTCGGATGTTACATTTTTATGTTATGCTTGATATAAGGTTGACACAAACCATATGCATTTAACACTCCGGGTGAGTTTATAGGAGTCTTGTTGTAAAAACCAAAATCTAATTGTTAGTAACAGTTAATAAATGAGCATGAAAAAAGATTAATTTATGTAATGATGTATTTATAAGACAGACTATTTGATTTCTTTTTTTTAAAGATTTTATTTACTTATGACAGAGAGTGATTGAGAGAGGGAACACAAGCAAGGGGGAGTTGGAGAAGGAGAAGCAGGCTTCCTGTCGAGCAGGGAGCCCCTTATGGGGCTTGATCCCAGGATACTGGGATCATGACCTGAGCCGAAGACAGGTGCCTAAGGACTGAGCCACCCAGGTGCCCCAGACTGTGTGATTTCTTGATATTATTTAAAATTACTTGTGGGTGCCAATTTGTCAGATATTGTCCACAGTTCTAAGTGAAGTCAGAAAGAAGGCAAGAAGAAACAGTATATTAAAAACATACTATTTAGCTTGTAAGAATGCAAAAGATATTTCAGAGACAATAGGAGACATTGTAAACAAATTCAATTCATTGTAAACAAATTCGACAAATTCAACAGTAGAATATATACTTTGGATCAAATACTCTATATGACTGAAGATTCTTGATTTCAAAACATATTAACAAGGCTCATTATGTTACTTCTATCCAGTGACATAGACAATACTGTGATCTAAGGGTTCACCAAAATTGATGTCATGTTCTATTTCATAACATGGCTTTGAACAACCCCAGTGATTTCTTAAAGACTATATTGTGAGTGAATTTTGTAACATAGTACAAATGTTTTATATTTTCCAAGGATTAATCATATTAAATGCAGTTTTCCAGATCTTTAAAAAGCAAATATTATTTGAGGGCCTATTATGTACTGGAGATTATTAGGCACTGGAAATAAAAAGATAAACAGATATTGTCTCTGCCCTCATGGATAGCATACCCAATATGACTTTTCACATGAACAGTCAATCACATACTTACCAAAAAAATGACATGCTGTACTGCTGATGAATTATACATAGTCTTGAAGAACAAAAACACAATTAGCCCAAAGAAAGGTTTAGGAAAGAAACAATAAAGATAAAAGCAGAAAATAATAACAGAGCAGAGAAACATTCCATATGGAGGACTGACACAGCAAAAAAAGATCAGTGAAAAAACTAATAAATTTCACAAACCTCTGATGAAGTGGGTTAAGAAAAAGAAAGTCACAAAAAGCTACTACTGGGAATGAATGGATGCTGCACACACTGAAATGAAAACAAAAGGTATTATGAGCAACTTTTTGCCAGGAAATATGGAAAGTTAGATGTAACAGACAAATTCGTGGAAAACCACAATTGATTCAAGAAGATACAAAAAACATTAATATTCTTATAATTATTAATAAAATCAGCAGTTAAACACAGGAGACTGTCACTTCCAGCCATGACAGAGCAGCTGGTAGCAGATTGCCCTCTTACCAAAAGCAACTCTAATACAGAAGTAAATACACGAGACAAGCCTTTCTACATTGAAGAACAGGCTGAGATAAAGGAAAGACCTAAGATGAGCCCTATTCTTTCCCCAGTTTGGGGCCTGGGACAAATTCTTACTGTGTCACAGGATAGAGAGCCCAAGCAGATGTATAGAGTCTTGCTGAGTTTTGAGGGTGGAGATTGGAATTTGGGCTGCCTGAAACAGCTGGAATTTGTAAGCCAATCTGTGTGAGGATTTCCCTCAGGTCTTTGGCTGGGGGTTAGCCAGGCTTGTATAAAGCAAGATTCCATAAAACCTACTGGGGGTTCTGCTACAGGGCTGAACAGTGATGCTAGTTGGAGAGCTGGCCCAATTAGAGAGCAAATAGAAGTATATACATACAATATTCATTGTATGTTAGATCCATGTACCTATAGAGTATTGTGTGTATCCTCTCTCTCTCTCTCTCTCTCTCTCTCTCTCTCTCTCTCAAGTTGTCTATATGAAAAGTGTGGGCACTCCCCAGATCCCACTGAAGTAACTAGGAACAGATTTATCCATTATTTATCCAGTGCTATGATTATGAAATTAACATTTACCTGTAAAGCTATGGGTAAGAAACACCACCTGATTTTTAGATCTAATGATCTTAATCCAGTACTAAATCAAAGCAGACGAAGTTTGAATTCAGATCAGTCATTATGTTGAAATTGATCTGGGTGTGACAGTTCTCAAAACTAATCTAATGAACTTTTAGCTTAAATTTTTAAGAATTAAGATATCAAGAGAAAGTTATTTAACTAACTTTTTACTTTTGCTTTAAATATATTTTTTATTACATACAAAATCCTTTGGTATAGAGTTAAAAACATTGAAAAGACTTTCAAAAATCAAGAACAAAAAGGTATTAAATTTTTTAGAAATAATTTTGAGTTTAGATAGAAACCTATAATATTCTTGAGTTGAAAACCTTCCACCTAAATATTTTCAAACGTGGGAAAATAAAAATTAGTCATTACTTTATTTAGAATAATGTTCTTATTAGCACGGTTAAGGAATAGTAACATAGTTTGATCCTAAGACAATGCAAATTACTGGTGTAAAGCAAACAGTCTTGAATTATTAGCAGTGGAGCAAAAACAAGAAAGACATCATGGTATTAAATAGCCTTGACCCAGTGGCTCAGTGTACTTCACAGCTGTTTGGACTCTTCAAGAGTTCTGCTATCTTTATAATGTACACTTTTAGCTTTCTGTAGTGCACTGTGTGTATTTATGGTCATTCATGGTGAACAGAGAACAGTTTATGTATGTTTACTCCTAGCATCTAAGCAACTTCATTAGTACTATTTTTTGGGGGGGATCACTTTCTGTTAGCTCAGATGTTTACAAGCCTATTCGCAGAGGGAGGGGGGATAAAAGCCATGTAGAGTGGCTTTCTGTGTTACCTAGAGATAACAGAAATCAATTCACAATGGATTCTTAGGTTTAAGAGGCCTTATAAGGAGTATGTTCTATAAAGATGTGTATGAGAACCAAGAATATATGGTTGTACCTTTTATAGGATGATCACCTTCCTAATCTTGCCTTTTCATTTGGCCAGATACTGGTTTTTCCAACTCTAACATATCAAAGTTTTCCAAGCTCCATATACCTCGTAAGTAGAATAGATACTCTTAGAGTTTTTCAGTTGTGAGATGAATCAGTCTCCTATGTATTTGACTCATCCTTTTCATTTTTTAGCTCTAAAAAGAAACCAGTTCCCCACATACTACTTAAGAATGTAGCATACAACTGTTGCCACCTACCTCAACTGAAGATTTATTTATCAATGTGTGGGATTTACCTATAAATTTTAGACAAATTATCTTTTTTTTTACTTTACTCCTTTTCCCCCCCTACAAATCCTGCCACAGGTTTATTTGTACAAATAGCTGAAGAGGACACCAGCCCCATGCAGACAGAAGCCCAGGGGTCACACCAGAACTTTTATCTGCATAATTTTATCATACCCAAAATGATTGTGTATTCCTTCAGATAGGATATTATTTGCTTTAGCCAAGCATCCTGGGACATTATTTACTTAGTATTGTTTTAACTATTTTGAGCTTAGATCCCACAGGTAAAAAGTTGGAACCTTAAACCTGTAGTTTTGAATATTTTCTAGATACTCTCTCCTGCCACAACTCCGAAATGTCCACCTTTATGGCCAGGATCTACATTTTAACTCACCATAAAATAAAAATCACTGTGTTCTAAATTCCTGGGATGAACAAATGCCCTCGAGGGAAGGTTTCATTTTCACCTTTATTTATCCTTCCCCCTTAACTGCTTCCTCCTCCTGGTTGGAATCGGGCAGTTTTCCTTCTTCCTTGTTCAGCAATACTTTTTCATCTGGAAAATGATTACTTAAATATAATAAACATACAGAAAAATGCACAAATTGTAAGTATACAGCTTCATGAGTTGTTACAGATGAAGCATGTGCCCGTAACTACCACCTAAACCAAGACAAAGAAACCTTTGATGCTCTCTAAAGGCATCAGCCACTTGACTAGGATAGACTCTATCCTGACTTCTATTTTTTAAATTAGCTTTGCTGTTTTTGAATTTTAGGTACATGGAATCAGACAATATATATCCCTTGCCCATGGATTTTTTTTTTTGCATGATGTTGTATTTCTGAACCTTACCCATGTTTTCCTGTGTATAGTAGTTTTTTTTTTTTTTTAATTTTATGACTATACTAAAATTTATCCATTCTATTTATTGATAGACAATTCGGTTGTTTCAAATTTGGGGCTATCACAAATACTGTTGCTGTAAGCATTCTTATAAAAGTCTCTTAGTGAATGTATGTATTCATTTCCATCAGCATATAGTTATGAGAAGGAATTGCTGGGGTATACATATGTGCTTTGGCTCTTTTCCAAAATGGGTGTCCTAATGCACATTCCCATCAGCAACGTAAGAAAGTTGCAATTGCTCTGCACTCTCCCTAACATTTGGTATTGCTGAGTTTACTTGCTTGCTTATCTGAATATTAGCCATTCTGATGAGTAGAAAGTAAACTCACTGCTTTAATTGACATCTCTCTGGAGGTTAATTATTTTGAATACCTTCCCAAATGCTTATTAGCCAGTCATTTGGCCATCCTCTTTAGTGGAGAAAAATTGACTTAGTGAAGATGATTTGCTTATTTATTTATTTACTTACTTACTTTTTAGGTTTCTTTCTCTTCTGGACATGAGGTCTTCATCAAATATATATCTAATATTTTCTCCCACTCTGTGACTTTTCACTGTCTTAATGCTGTTTTGATGAATAAAATCGCTTAATTTTAACTAAATCCAGTTTTTCATTGTTTTCCTCACTGGTGAAGGCTTTCTTTAGTCCTGTTTGAGAAATCCATCCCTCCTTTTTTTTTTTTTTTAAAGATTTTATTTATTTATTTGACAAAGAGAGTTAACAAGTAGGCAGAGAGGCAGGCAGAGAGAGAGGGAGAAGCAGGCTCCCTCCTGAGCAGAGAGCCAATGCAGGGCTCTATCCCAGAACCCTGAGATCATGACCTGAGCTGAAGGCAGAGGCTTTAACCCACTGAACCACCCGGGCACCCCAATCCATCTCTTCTTAATTCATGAAGATATTCTTTTATGTTATCTGCTTAAATCTTTGTGGATTTGCCTTTCATATTTAGACATCACTGATCACATGGAACTGATTTTTGTCTGTCATAAATCAAGGGACTATATGTTTAACCGACTGTTTCTAGCTTCTGTCTTTTGTTCTGCTGGTCTGTTTGTTCTTGCGTCCATACCACACTGTCTTATTTACTGTAGCACCACAGGAAATCTTGACATCTGGTAGTGTGAGTTCCCCAACCTTATTTTTGTTCAAGAATTAACAAGAATTATTCTTGACCCCTTGTGTTTTCATATAAATTTTAGTATCAGATTTGCAGTTTCTGTTGAAATACCTATTACAATTTTATTTGGATTTTATTGAATTTATAAATTAATTTAGGGATTTTGAAAGTTTTACAGTATTGATTCTACCAGTTCATGAATATGCATTAAAATCTTTTAAATTTCAATAATATTCTACAGTATTATATAGAAGTCATACACATCTTTTAAAAAAAAAAGTCATACACATCTTTTGTTAGATTTATTCCTACGTATTCAACTTATATTCTTGCATTACCATTTTTAAAACTGCATTTCTGTTTTTGCTAGCATATGCAAATACAAATGATTTTTAAATCCAGGGACGACTTAATGCTATCAGTAGTTATCAATAAACATTTAGATTTTCTACATTCACAATCATGTATTTTAGTTCTTAGGTGTTTTACTCTTCTTTTCTTTTATTATTTTACTGGATATTGAATAGATTTGGTTTTTTCAAATACCCTCTTTCTGTTTCTGAACTCTTAAGTAAGAATTCAGTATTCCACCAGTAAGTATTAGGTTTACTATAGGTTTTTGTGGATATCCATTATCAGGCTAAGAAACTCCCTGTCTATGGTTGTTGGCTGAGTTTTTATAATGAATTTCTCTTACATGTTATCAAAATTCTTGTTCAGTTGTTTTATCTGTTGTACTTTTATGATTCATTTTCCCTGAAAGGTAAAAGTTTACTTCTGTGCTTGAGAAAAACAGGCAGTCATCTATCTGGTCAGCATGCAGGTAATTATAAATGTCTGTTTCTTTGAAAGACTTCAGTCTAATCCTCCTGTTTTTAGTTCCCCCACTGTATACTCCCATGCATTTTTATACCCCCCACTTTGAGAGGATTTAATGCCTTTAATTCCTTATAGTTTCCAGGAATCTGTGCCACAGATCATCCTTCTCTAATGGCTTCCTCATTCCTGTTCTCTTTTACTCCAACCCTGTTGACATTTAACATTTTATTTTCTATGAATTGTTATTTACAATTATTCCCTCAGCTTTCTAGCCTCCAAAACTCTTCTTCATTCATTTGACAAACATTTTTAAGTTAGGATGGCCAGACTAGTGTGGTAGCAGTCAGAAGGGTGAAAAGTGGCAAAATTCAGAGTATATTTTGATGGTTGATCCAACAGGACTTACCAGTGGATAGGATATAAGTAGAAGCAAAACAGTGGACCCATGGATAATGCTGTTTTGGTCTGAGCAGTTGGAAGGATGGTTCAGTTCTGCACCATCTCACATCTGTTTTAATCTTCTTATTTTTATCCTCATGACTTTATGCTTGTTTATATCCTTTAGATAGTTTAGGGGGGCTTTGCGTTGAAGCAATGATAAACCTGTGTGTTTAACTCAGCGTGTTTATCCAGAAATCCATATAGTTATTTTGATAAATTAATTTTATTTAATTTTGCTTTATGGGGAAGAAACACCTTTGGAATGTAACCGTAATATGATACCTTATTTTTCAAAAGGTGATGGAAAATAAATGTCCATGACCAAAACAATGTGGCTCATATCCATGTAACACATGATTCAATTAGAATTTCCTTGTTATATTTGGTTTCCGTGGAGAGAGATTATTTTTTACCCTTGTGCCCCTGCCAAAATGATATCCATGAATTAACTTCTCTGCAATTAAACTAGTCTATTTTCTTATTTTGAAAGGACTGATGGAAATCATCGAAGAGCTTTTATGTGCCCAGAGAGATACCACATACCCTGCATGATTCCACAGGGAGTTAGGAAAGGTCCAATGAATCAGAGCAGATATTTAATGCTCCTTATTGAGAAATATGAGCAGGATCTTTCAAAAGAGCTAGAGAAATATATAAATTGTTATAATCAGTAATTTGTTCTTTTTTTTTTTTTTTTGGATCAGTACTTTGTTAATTAGCTTTGTTTCCTGCTTGAGGGCAGCAGGTCAGAGCTTTAAGCAATTATTGTCCAGTTACTGCTTTTTTTTTTTTTTCCTCTGCTTTATAAAAGAATGTCAAAACTTACCTGGGTTTGCTTATTTCTTTTAGGTATGTCCCGTATTTCCCTGTCCTTTCCATGGTCTAACATGATCAACTAAAAAAATTAAAGAAAAAACAAATTATCATATATTTTAAAACTATATACTGTAAAATGTTCTTTCTACAAAAACCTGAAAACTTTAAAAAGAGTAATTTGGGCAGCCTGAGGCATTAATTGAGGATCAATATGATAGCTTTCGGGTATGTCGAGAATCAGATACACCTTCTGAATACATCAAAAAATAAAATTCTGCAGGTGGAAAGTACACTAAATCACCTTTTAAATCTTTTCAAATTGTTGATACACATGAAAAAAATCACAGAGCCAGAATATTCAAGATTCATACCCACTGGGCCTCTTATTTCACAATTGTGTGTTAAATAGTTTGTGTAATCTATCTCAGTGTCAGTATGCTAATTGGAACTCTGTTTCTGTTTCCTGCTGTCATGCTTCTCAAATTGGGATAACTGAATCTCTGGGAAACCGTGCCAGGTTGCTGGTGGGTGATACCCCAGAATGAACAAAGTGAAATTTCCTGGAGCATCTATCTTGGAATTTTTTGTGAAAACTTTCTGTATTTATATGTTGGTGTGTAACACAGAGTGTTCACAAAGGAGACATAAGAGAAATTTCTACTAGCCACAGGTCCCTTTGGACTTTACCTTAACCTACCTTCCATCTCTACTGTTTAGGCACGTTGATATAAATATTTGAGCAGCTCATTTTGGAAGTCTTCAGGAAAGTGTCTGTGATGTTCTTCAGATATTTCTAGGGTTTGATACTGATGGTATCATATTTCATGGTACTCCTGTAAAAGTGCACAATATTCTAGAATACCTTGCAGAGTACAATATAAATGTCTAATTTTCCTCCTTTAGTTGGCCAGTCTACCTTTTTACCAGATATGCCTAATTTTGTCTCATATAAGTCAATTCCATGACTTTGGGTGACATTTTCAGTCTTGTACAGAAGATAATTATCACAGATATGAATTGAGAGCTTTCTTTGTATTAAGAGCCTGTCTGTATTCTCTCTCTTAACCATCGCAGGTCTAAGTTAGGTACTAGTCTCATTCATTTTTTAAAATTTATTTATTTTTATTTAAATTCAGTTAACATATAATGTATTACTGGTTTCAAGGGTAGAGGTCAGTGATTCATCAGTCTTATATAAAACCAAGTGCTCATTACATCTCATGTTTTCCTTAATATTCATCCAGTTTCCTGCTGTCCAGTTACCCCATTCCCCCCACCCCTCTCCCTTCCAGAAACCCTCAGTTTGTCTCATTCATTTTTATAGGTGAGAACCTGGGCTCAGAGTGGTCAGGTTACATTCTCCAAATCATACAGTCTCAGAAGGGGAGGATCCAGGATTTGAACCCAAGTGGTCCTCTTTGGAGGCTCTACCTACCTTTAAACATTATTCTTTGTCTGCAAAGAATCTTGAGTTAACACACTCTTTTGTTTAAAAAAGCAAATGAAATCTTTATAACTGTGGGTAGCAGGGTTGACTTCTGCAACGTCATGTGATCCTTACTTAACTGGTGGGATCCCACCACACACAGTGCTCAGCTTGCATAAATAGCATTAACTTAACACACACTCAGAGCTGCATGGTCAATCCCAAACCAAACTATAAAGTTGATGAAATTCATGTTCCTTTTTCACCAGCCTCAGCTTCCATAGTCTCAACTTTTCTTGGCACATTCTCTCCAACTGCCTTCTAGCCCTCCCTTGTGTAAACAGAAGAGAATTTGATATTAGCCTTTATAGTGTGGTTGATGGATTATACTTTACATGGGTGTGAGTGAATTTCAGTAATGTGCATTATCTCAAGTGAGCATCTTCATTTGAACCTTTGGTTTTATCTCTAAAAGAAAGATTTGATCCATTCAAATACCAGCCTCAGTAACCACGTGGTAAGATAACTTGAGAGTTGTCAGCTCTTGATCTAACTCTATACCTTTGTAAGTAACTCTACTTAATGAGACCAACAGAAGGTAAAGGTGGCCTAGAGGAACACCACCACATAGTTTTCTTTGCTTATTTAGACCTACCTGCCTTTGGTGGAAACAAGGCTAACAGTGACCCATCCGCTGAAGCACCAGACATTTTCCAGGAGTTTCTGGGGGCAGAAGAACATGTATCTCATTGTTATCCTTTTCTGCCAAGACTGGAATAGGTGTCTAGGGCACACCCATTTCTTCCAGATACTCTGCCCACCATCACTGCCTATACAGAGGCTTCAGGATCAAACAGCTCAAGCTTCCTGTTCATTCCAAATGTTACATTTGGTAACCAGCATCGAGGTTTCATAGAAACCCTGCTCTTGTGACATCCTGAAATGCCTGTGTCTTTTGTATTAACTTTGATCTCTGATAAGAAGCTGCTAAGAAGAAGACTATCTTCCTTATTAAAAGAGGCACCGCAGTGCAATTTTCTTGTTTCATATTGTTTTTCTCTATTTGTTTATCTTTTCCACTGGACTTATTGAAGTCATGGACTGTTTCTTTTCTCTTTCCACCTTCAGTGCCTCATAGAGCACTTGACACAGAGTAATGTAAATGTGGGATGAGGGAATTAATGAATGAGGGGCGAATTAATACATTTTTGTTGTGTCTATATACAACTTTAGCCTCCTTAGGTTATGTGTAGAATAATTCTCCAATAGAAATTAATAATACTGCAAAGTATCCAGAGGAATTAGGCAGCATAATTTATGCTACTAGAATAAGATATTGGCTTAGGCAAAATTCATCTCGTTTATTAACAAAAATTTAGGACTTAGGTTATAAGTATTAACTTTTAGATTATTTAGAAAAGTCTCATTAAAAACAGGCAGAGATGAATAGATATTTTTCCAAAGAAGACATACAGGTGGTCAACACATACATAAAGAGGTGCTCAGCATCACTAATCATCGGGGAAATGCAAGTCAAAACCACGAGATAGCACTTACACCAGTTAGAATCGATTATCATCAAGAAGAGAAGAGATAAAAAAAAAAAAAGAAGAAGAGAAGAGATAAATGGTGAGGATGTGGAGAAAAGGGAACCCTTGTATACTCTTGATGGCATGTAAATTGGTGCAACCACTATGGAAAACAGTATGGAGATTCCTCAAAAAATTAAAAATGCAGTAATCCCACGTTTGGGTATATATCCAAAAGAAATGCAAACAGGATATTGAAGAGATATGTGCACTTCGATGTTCATTGCAACATTATTCACGTAGCCACGGTAAGTGTCACTAGATGGATAAATGGATAAAGATGTGGCATTCGTATGCAATGTAATATTCAGCCATGAGGAAGAAGGAAATCCTGCCATTTGTGACAGCAAGGATGGAACTTGAAAGCATTATGCTGAGTGAAGTAAGACAGACAGAGAAAGACAAATACTGTATGGTATCACATATATATAAAAAAGTCAAACTCATAGAAACAGAGGGTAGAAAAGTGGTTGTCAGGGATTGGGGGAGGGGGAAATACGTAAAGGTTGGTACAAGGGTACAAGCAATCTTTCAGCTACAAGATAAATAAGGTTTGAGGATCTGACATATAACATGGTGACTGTAGTTGATAATACTATATCATATAATTGAAATTTGCTAAGAGGGTGAAGCTTAAATGTTCTCACCAAAAGAAAAGAAGAGAAAAGAAAAAGGAAGGGAAGGGAAGGAAAACAAGCAAAGAAAAAGAAAGGGAGGAAGGAGGGAAGGAGGGAAGGAAGAAATGTGATGGATGTGTTAGTTAACTTGATGGGGGTACTGTTTCACAATGTATGTACATCAAATTAGCATGATGGACAGTTTAAATATCCTATCATTTTGTCAGTTTTATTTTAATAAAGCAGAAATTTAAAACAAATGTACTTGGCAGTGTTGTTTGTTGTCAGAGAAGGTGTGGGGTTTTTTTATGTTTCACTGACTCCTTTAATGATAACTTTTCATATCCATTTCCTATTTGATCTTTAAAAATTAAAATCACTTGTCAAAATCATTCTTATAACCTGTCATATC
>CM053608.1:26460970-26475364 GCA_028646535.1 Procyon lotor
GACAATCCGGACATGGGACTAGTGGGGAAAGGCAGCTTTGTGAAAACAAGCCCATAACCTGTCGATCTGCACTAACCCTGACTAGTGTCAGAGCTGAAATGAAATGTAGGACATCCCATTGGTATCACAGAATCGCTTTATGTAGGAAAACCCACACACATTTGGTGGCCATCAAGAAGGTACTGTGAGTAGAAGAGAATATAAAGGATTTCCTGGACAATATCAACCTGGGATAAGGACTGGAACAACTGGAAAGGGGGCCAATACTACTACTATTTGCTTCTTTAAAAAAAAATGTTAATTTTTAGCTATGAAGTGCAAATTAGCTAAAAGTGCAATGCAATACAAAATAAAACAAAATTAGCTAAAAGTGCAATGCAATACAAAATAAAACAAAACTCCATTTGTTTTCTTTTTAGAACCTGACAATTGATTATCTGGAAAAGAAATGCTGAAAATGCAGCCAACACATTTTTGTAAAAGAGTAATGAGGGAAAGCTTCTTTATGAGACCTCAGAAACATACTATAAGGTTAAAATAATTAAGACAGTGTGCTATTGGTTCCAAAAAAGGGATGGTAGATCAAAGGAATAGAATAGGGAGTCTGGGAACGGATCCATGCATGCTAATTGGGTCCCTTTGGGTTATGAGTAGCACTGGGAGTCTAATTTGCTTAAATAATACGAAACAAACAAACAAAAAAATGCATCAAGCAAATAAAAAATGTAAAAATCAGTCCGTGACTACTCAGATCAAAGCAACATTATTTACAAGAAACAAACCACGTGTCTATCAAGAGATGAACGGATAAATATAATGTGGTATAACATATAATAGAAGACTACACAATCTTAAAAAGGAAGGAAATTATGACGAATGCACAATATAGATGAACCTTGAAGACATTATGCAAAGTGAAACAAGCCAGTCACAAAAAGACAAATTCTGCATGGTTCCACTTCTCTGAGGTACCTAGAAAAGTCAAATTCATACAGACAGCAAGTAAAATGGCAGTTACCAGGGCCTGGGAAGAGGGAGGAACAGAAATTACTGTTTAATAGGTAAGGAATTTCAGTTTGAGAAGATTTTAAAAAAAAGTTCTGGAGAGTAGTGGAGATGGTTTTACACCACTAAGCTACACACTCAAAAATGGTTAAAGTGGTAAATTTTATATAATGCATATTTTACCATAATAAAAAAGTCCATAAGAAAAAGAGATGCTTTTGGGATTACTGAATAACCAGAATCAAGAAATCCAACACAGGCCAATCTCTCTTTTCATGTCTTTTCATTACATTTCTCTGCATTTTGATTTTATTCATCTTTACTACAAAACACATTTTGGTAAAAAGCACAAATGTCAAGTGGCCTCTAAGTTTTACACTCAGAGCTTCAAATTCTCTCTAGTCCCAAACCCAAAAAGTCCAGGCAAGGGACCTGCTGATACAACTTTAATCAGTGTACTCACACCTGAACCAATTAAATACAGCTTAAAAAATGGGAGTCGCAGTGAACCAAGATGGAACCTGCCATGTAAATGATGGAAGATACTACGCCAATTTTTGACCACCAAATTAGCAAGTAATAAAAACGTAGCTACTATGCAAACTCTGATAAAGGGATAAGGAAATATCTTCCACTTCAGACCATGACGGATTGCTATGCACCAGAGCAACACCTGTACCAAGATCATCTAGATAAGTTTGATAAAATATATCTGAAAACAGCTTGAAGGTGTCAAAGGGCAGCCAAATAAAGCCATTACTTGGTGTAGGGATCTGAGGTCAAGCTGAAAGTTATGCTCCAGAGCTTTTTCCTAGTCTAATGGAGGTGATGAGACAAAATTTAGGGTTCAGAACTACCAAGAGAAACAGAATTTGAGGATCCAAGAGTCCTGAGAAAAGAGAAAATTAGAGAAGTAGGAAGGTGATAAATGGAATGAAAATGTTTTAAGGGCCTTATGTTTTCCACAATGTGGTAAAGTCTCTCTAATAAGGTAAAGATGAATGTAAGTTCTAGGGTAACTTCAAAATGAATAATAAAAGATGGTATAAATAACATGCCAAAAAAAGTAAAAAAAAATAAAATATATTTAATCTAAAAAAGTGAACAAAGAGGAGAAAACCAGAGCTGACCAATAAAAAGAAAAAAAATGGTGTTATAGTAGATTTAAGCCCAAATACAGTGGTGATTTTATTAAATATAAATAAACTAAATATTCTAATTCATGATAAAGAGTGCCAAAACAGCTATAGACCATTTAAAAGACAATCTGAAATAAAGGACAGAAAGAGGATGAAGAGATGAAAAGATATACTATTAAATAATGAAGCAATGAAAGCTGGTAAATCTGTATTAATATTAGGCAAAGACAAAAAAGTTAAAGGAAGAATTTTTTCAAGTAGAAGCTATCATTTGTAATGATAAAACTATGTATCTGGTAACACACCATCTGGTAATATAGGCTCAAAACATATGAAGCAAAACCAATAAAAATAAAAGAAATAGATAAATCTACAATAACAGATACAGATTTTAAATGCCTCTTGCAATAACTGATAAAAAATTTGACAAAATAATCAGTAGAGATATAGATTAGAAACAAAGGATTAGCAATTTGGAATGTCAACAGAACATTCCACCTAACAAAGATATGTATTCTTTTCAACTGTAAATGAGACATTCTCCAAAACTTACCATATTCTCAGCCATAAGGCAAATCTCAAAAAGTTTCAAAGGAATGGTATTATATCATGCTATCATGTCTACTGACTATAGTAAAAAAACAAATTCTTGTTACACACTAGCAGTAAGTGTATATATCTGCATTATGTATACATATTTGCTTAGAAAGTAGAACTTACACGTTCTCCCCAAAAAAGAAAAAAGACAAATATATGAGGTGATGAATGTGTTCATTACCTATATAGAGTGAAGCCTTTCACGATGAATACATATGTCAAATCACTATGATGTTCATTCTAAGTATCTTACCATTTTATTTGTCAATTATACCTCAATAAAGCTGAAATTTAAAAAATATATTAAATGTAAAAGATATTTAATATATAAATAACACTCAAAACCTAAGAATAAGTATGATTTAATATATCCAAGACTTCTACTAGCTTTACTATTAAGAAATCTAAAATGGAGAGTTACCATGTTGTGGATTAAAGGACTCAATCTGTAGGACTCTAAATTCTCCCAAGTTAGTACTGGATGATAGATTCGATGCAATTGCAACCAAAATCCAAGCAGGCTTGCACTACCAGGTGAGCACTTGGTATCAAGCACATGCTTGAGACAAAAAAGGTAGATAAATTGACCAATAAAACAGGATAGTCCAGAAAAAGAGACATATAGAGTCACCTGATGTACAACATAGATGCCAATGTAGCACTTTACAATAAATGATGCATCGGTTCTTTATACGGGGAAAATATGAGTACTGACTGCTTTATTATACCACATAAAATCAAGGAATTGTAAACCTCACAAGGAAAAGTGAGACAATACAGCTCCTAGCAAAAACATAGAGAATGCCAAGTAGAGTATGGCATTCTCTTGGCCATAGAGTAGGCCAAGATTTCTTAAGTAAGAACAAATACTAATTATAAATGGAAAGGTTGAAAAAAACAAACCTCATTAAAATTAAGAATTTGTTTATTTAAAGACATAATTAAGAGAAAAATATCTCTAAGATTAGATATAAAAAATAAAATAAAATTAGTTATAAAAACATCTAATAAGGGATATTATACACATCAAGGACACCTACTCCTACTAAAATAAGAAAAAGACAAGCCATTTTTTTAAATAGACAAAAGACCTAAAAAGGTACTTCACAAAAGAAGACATCCAAACAACTGATAATCATAGGAAAAGGTAGTACTTCTACTAGTTATTGAGAAAATACAATTAAAACCACAATAGTAAGGATGCCTGGGTGGCTCAGTCCGTTAAGCATCTGCCTTCGGCTCGTGTCATGATCCCAGGGTCCTGGAATTGAGTCTTGTATCGGGCTCCCTCTCAGTGGGGAGACTGCTTCTCCCTCTGCCTGCTGCCCCCTTTTTCTGTGCTCTCTCTCTGACAAATAAATAAATGAAATATAAAACAAACAAACAAAAACATAATCATATGTCCCTACACACTCATCAGAATGACCAAAATCTTAAAATAAATAAAATAAAATAAAGAAACTGGCCAGGATGTACAACCAGTAGTATCTAACATTGCTGTTGTTGTGATAAACTGAACATTTGGAAAACTTGTAAAGCTAAATGCACACCTACCCTATGAACTAGCAATTCTACTCGGGGGCAAATTTCCAACATAAATGTGTATACATTATATATTGTGTGTTTATATATATACACACACAATATATATAAATTATATATATATAAATTATATATATACATAGATATGTATATATATACACACATACAATATCTTAATTAAATGTATGTGTATGTATATACACATACACAGATACATCAAAGGCATGTGGAAGAATCAAAATAGTTTATTTGTAACAAACACATAAAATGTTCATCAACAATAGAGTGGGTAACTTACAATATATTACTAGAATAGCATACCACAGAGATGAATGAGATATTGACAACTGCAACAACATAGACAGTTATCGAACACAAATATAAATGGAGTAGAAGAAGCCAGACAGAGGTATAGAACACTAACTAGGACACAATGATAGAAACAGGATGGTACTTAGCCTTTGGGGTAGGAAAAGCAAATAATGACTGGATGAGGACTCAAGGATGTCTTCTGTCTTGATCTACATGTCAATTATACCTTGGTTACACAAATGAATTCACTTTGGGTTTTATTTTAACTTTTACTTATTTGTTTGTTTGTTTTTAAGTAGGCTCTATGCCCACCATGGAGCCCAACATGGAACTTGTACTCATGACCCTGAGATCAAGACCTGCGCTGAGATCAAGAGTTGGATACTTAACCAACTGAGCCACCCAGGCACCCCTGAATTCACTTTGTTGAGTCAATACTTACAATATGCATTTATTTTTGTATAGGTATATTATGCTTCTATTGTATACAATTTAAGTAGTGTGGGGTAACAAATATGCTTTATTCACTAATGATGAGTGTATGTCTCTGTAAAACCTTTGTCAAGGGCAATTTGGTAATATTTATCAACTGAATAATTTCATTTCTAGGACTTTTACAAATGGACATACTCACTAGTAACAAATAAAATAGGGAGAATACTAAATAATAATTTTCTGAAGATTTATGTGTCTTGTATTCCTTTAGACATTTTAAATGTATTGGTGTATTTATGTACTAATTCCAATAAACTGATGGATAGGTGATGTTATCCCATTGTAGGGTGGTGTGAATAGCAGCATTCCTTGTAATAGTAAAAATTAGAAATGTAAATAATCTCCAATATTGAAATAAATATTAGCTCATTCATACAGTAAAATATACCAGGTAAATATATTTGAAAATAGGTTCACAACTTGCTAACAAAATAAACACTGAGGCTAAAATGATTCTATTAGAGCTCATTTTGTTTTAAGAACTAAAGATAAACATACATACACATATCTAGAAACCAACCTGGAAAGATAAAAGTTAAACTGCTCAATTTGGTTATCTCTGGGAGGTATGACTGTAGGGAGGACTTGTCCTTTGTAGTTTACACATTTTTCTATTTATAGAATATTCTAGAATGACTATAATGATTAGAAAAATCCATTCTCCATCAAAAGTAATAATAATAATATATCTTCATTTTTCCATTCTTGAGCTCAGTCAAAAGTCAAAGCAATATATAGAAAAAACAACAACAAGAAAACAACTTATCTTAAAATTTATCTACTGAAAATTAAATGGACTAAATCTCAACACTCCTACATCGAAATCCCTTCATATTTTTTTCCGGCCCAGTCTTAAGAGTGATCTTTAAATTCTTTTACTCTTAACACCAGCCAACACCCAAAACAGTATATGGTAGTGAATATTTTTCTACCAGCTTTATAAGAAAACTACATCTTTGTTTCTTGCCTCTTTGTTGGTGATACTGAATGGAAACTTTAATTCACAAGGTTTAAAAGTAGACTTTGTGAAAACAACACAAGTGTAAAAATCATTAGTGGCAACGGCATTTGCTAAATACTGACATCTGACTTTGTGATAGATCACGTGGAACAGCCTTCTGGTATCTAATTCGAAAAATGAAGGTATATGGAAAAAAAATAAGTCCTTGGCACCTAGGTCAACAGAACTTCTTCTGACAGAACTGTTGTTTGTCAACCTTACCTAACTAAAAAGGAATGTTCTGAAGAGTTGGATTTCAAAATAAGGGGGCCAAATTGCAAGACATAAACAGTATGTTTATATGTACACAAAGAATTTAGAGAAATCCATAGCCTGGAGAAATGCATTTTAAACCAAAGCATTAACCACCCCCCACCCCCTCTCATTATGGCCTTCTGATTACCCGACTCACTTGTCAAGAAGACAGATTGCAAGCCCTTCTGGTATTCTTGCCTAAAAGGTCAGAAAACTCTAGCAAGAAGGAGAAAAAGAACAAGGAAAAAGAAAGAAATGAAAACAAACAAGAGACTTGAAGGAACCGTGAGCATCCAAACCCTGGCATTAGATTTGGCAACAGGTGAATTTTCTTTGGAGGGTATTAATTTTGTAAGTCAAAGCTATTAAAGCCCGACTTCCTGTTTCAGGTCTGGAAGGCAATGCACAGGTCTCCTGCTCCAGCCCTCCCTGGGGGCTGTATTTTATCCAACTCGTCCCACTCCCTTCACTGGCTCTTATTTTAAGTGAAAAATCTACTGGCCAAGACCATTCATTTGGTTTTGCCACATACTGTGCGGAAGTCTATGTCAATGTTAATCTGGCCTTCCCGGATAAAGATACATGGTTCCACTAGTTCCACTAAATGCACAAGACTACAGTTCCCAAAATGTCTCATGAGACTTTTAAATCTCAGGAAATCTTCAATACCTTTCTGCCTCACAACTCAGTTAGAAACGGATTAATTGTCACTCAAGACAGTGATTCACCATCTTTTATTTTCATCTTACTCTTTCAAAATTTCTGACTCAAGCAATCCTTACACCACAGTGGAATCAAGTCATCATATTTTCTAAATGTGTAGATTCTCCTATTCTTTCTCTTAAAGAACTCTTTCACACTTTCTCCATTTTTCTTCTTAAACCTTGATCCCTCCTATATTCTGGGCCATTAGTCTGTGAGTTGTCTATGACCCTGGATAATGCCAACTTGTGCCCAGCTCCCAACCCCTCTTGGCCAAATCTCCCTTCTCTCTCTTCCATTGCCCATTTTTCTCCATTCTACTCACTATTATTCAAAAACAAATGTGCTATTCCTCTCATCTTTCAAAACCTTCTCTTAACACTTTTTACCTCTCCAGGTACTACCTTATTTCTCTTCCCTCTGTCCAAAATTCCTCCAAGTGTTGTCTATTCTTACTGCCTCCAATCCACTCTTCCTATTCTCTCAATCTCACTTCAAAGAGCACCCTGCCCCCACACCAAGCCAAGAAGCTGCTTGGGTCAAGGACATGGAGAACCTCCACATTGCTAAAACTAATGGTCATTCCTTGATCCTAATTGGTCAGTTTTCAACATTTAACATACTCAATCACTGCCTCCTCCTGGAAACATTTTTCTTACTTGACATCTAAGTCAGGGCTACTCTTCTGGTTTTCATCCTGCCTAACTGTCCACTTCTTCTGTCTCTTTTCCTGGTTCCATCACCTCTCCTAATAAGCAGTTCCCCAGGATTCAGTCAGTCCTTGGTACTCCACTCTGTTTTTACTTACTTTCTAGGTAATCCCATCCAGGGATATGGCTTTAGTATCTTCTCTTTGCTCAGTTCTCCCAGATTTATATTTCTTGACTTCCCCTTGGACCTCCAAACTTAAAATTCCAGCTACATACTTGACACCCACAATGGGACCTCTAATACATATTGTTAGGCTGGTGGGCCCAAGGACGCCGAGAGCGGACAGGATGGCCACCGAGTTTCACAAGATGGTGGCTCAGGATTTCCTGCCATGGGGTTTCCTGTCTCAGAGACTTTCCAGATCATCCCACAATGACGAGGGACAATCTGACTGGTCAACTTTGCATCCTTTTTTCTGTATAATGAGCTGACAACTGATTGGTGTATTTTATATCCCTCATATACATAAATTGAAGCCAATCAGATACCAGCAAGGCCTCCACACCCTAAGGCCCCTAATTAAAAACCCCTCATCCCTATCTCTCGGCGCAACTTTCCGGCCTCACTCCCTTGTGAGCTGGGGAATCTCGCCCAAGAGTGCAACCATTAAAGCTTGCCTCTATTCTACTTGTCTGGCTCCTCTTTTCCACTGCCGATTCAAACCTGACCTCTACCGCCGATTCAAACCTGACACATATCATAAATGTAACTGGTATAAACTGAGCTCTTCCCCACTCTACCCCTGAAGAAAACCTTCTTCACCACAGTAAATGGCTATTCCATCCATCCACTGGCTCAGGCTAATAAATCTTGGAGCCTTCCTTGGCTTACTTCTTTCCTTCACTGTCCTCTACTTCTTTCCTCACTGTCCTAGCCTGGTCCATACCACTATCGCTTTCTTTAGGTTTATGGCAAAAAACACCAAACTGATCTTCCTTCTTCCTCCTTGTCCCTCTATATTCTCAACACAGATGACAGAATGATCTTTAAAAATATGTTGGGTCATGTCATTGCTCTGCTCATAATCTTGAATTGGCTCCTATGTCACTCAATGTGAACATAAGGAAAAGCCTTATTATGATCTTCAAGAGCTTCCCTATCATGCCCCCATCAACATCCAAGTTTCTTCTCTGACCTCATCTCCTATTACATTACCTTTCTCTGGCTCTGTTCCCACAATAACCTAGAATAATCCAGGTGCACGCTCATCTCAGGACATTTGCACTTGCTGTTACCTACTGCCAGGAATACTCTTTTTTATCTAAGGTAGAAGCATGGCTTACTACCTCACCTCCTTTAAGTCTCCACTCAGTGAGACCTTCCCTGAATCCTGTAGTTAAAAGTTCTACCCTCTATATCCTCTATTTCCTCTTCTCAGCTGTCCTCTACAACATTTATCATCACATAACATTTTTTATAGCTTATATTCAATGTTAAGTTCCATGAAGACAGGGATATTTTCCCACTTTGTTCATTTCTGAATCTCCAGCACTTGAAACAGTGCCTGGGACAGAGTGTCTAACAAGTGAATTGAATGGATAAATGTGGTCAGCTTAGTAACTGCCAGGAAATGAGCTAGTTGCTAAGTACAGTACTGTTTTATTGCTCTAACTGCATCATGGTCTCTATAGTCAAAATTTCCCATCTGGATATCTCTGAAATCATTTTCATTTCAGAAGACATACCAAGTGAAGTATTTTTCATTACCAGACTTGTTTCAGTTGCTTGCTAGGATAAGGACCCTTGCTACCAAAACGTTATGGATCTGCCTATAGAGTAAAGCAAAACATCTTTTCTCCCCTTTTCTTCTGTTTTTTCTTTTCTTTTTTCCCTTTTTTATCCAGATAAAATTGACATATATTATGTTCAGTTGCACAACATTATGATTTGTTATTTGTACACATTGCAAAATGATCACTGTGGTAAATCTAGATAACATCCATCACTATACACCATCACAAATGTTTTTTCTTGTGATGAGAACTTTTTAGATTTACTCTCTTAGCAACTTTTAAATATATAATACAGTACTATTAGCTATAGTCATCATGCTGTACTTTACATCCCCAGGAATTATTTACAACATGAAGGTTGTACCTTTTGACCACCTCCACCCATTTCACCGAACCCTTTCTTCCCCCACCTCTGGCAATCACTAATTTGTTCTCTGTATCTTTGTGTTTGGGTTTATTTTATTTCAGTTTGTTTTTTTCTTCAGATTCCACATTTGAAGTGAGAGCACGTAGTGTTTGTCTATCACTGTCTGACTTATTTCACTTAGTATAATGCCCTCAAGGTCAATCCATGTTGTCACAAATGGTAATAGATTTCATCCTTTTATAGGGCTGTATAATAATACTCTCTCTATATATATACATATATATATATCACATTTTTATCCATGCATCCATTGATGGACATTTCAGTTGCTACCATGTCTTTCTTGGCTATTGTGAATAATGCTGCAATGAACATGGGATGTACATATCTCTTCAAGTTACTGTTTTCATTTCCTTCTGATAAATATCCAAAAGTAGAATTGCTAAATCACATGGCGGTTCTGTTTCTTGAGGAACCCCCCTTTTCCAGAGAGACAGTACCAACTTATATTCCACCAACAATACACAAGGTTCCCTTTTCTCTACATCTTTGCCAACACTTATTATTTCTTATCTTTTTGATAAAAATCACTCGAACAGATGTAAGCTGACATCTCATTATGGTTTTGATTTGCATTTTCCTGATGAATAGAGATGTTCAGCACCTTTCCATGTACCTGTTGGTCATCTGTATATATTCTTTGGAAAAATATTCAGACCCTCTATCCACTTGCTAATTGTTTGGTTTTTGGTTTTTAGGTTTTTTGCTCTTGAGTTGTATGAATTCTTTATATATTTTGAATATTAACTCCTTTTCAGATACATGGTTTTTAAATATCTTCTCCCATTTGATAGGTTGCTCAGAGCATTGCTTCTTTTTAAAGGCATATTTCCTAAAACAAAACAAAACAAAACAAAAACAAAACAAAAATAAAAACAAAAAAAGTGTTCTACCTTCTTTAAAATTATGTCAAACAGGTACACTATAAACAGACACAATAACAACGCCACTTACAGGGCACCTGGGTGGCTCAGTGGATTAAAGCTTCTGCCTTCGGCTCAGGTCATTATCTCAGGGTCCTGGGATAAAGCCCTGCATTGGGCTCTCTGCTCAGCAGGGAGCCTGCTTCCCCCCACCCCTCTCTGCCTGCCTCTCTGCCTACTTGTGACCTCTCTGTCAAATAAATAAATAAAAAATCTTAAAAAAATAACAATGCCACTTGCTTAATTTTTTAATGTGTATAACTTGAGGTTTTATCTGATTTTTGGCACCAGGATTCCTACATTCTGTGAACTTCTTGGCAAAAACCACATGGCATGGTTCCTTGGTGAGAGTTCATTGCATCTCTAGACTTGTTTGATTCACTTTTCACAATTTGAAGGAAAACTCATTTATAACAAAGGTGGAAGTAGTAAGAACTCAAAGCGAAGAATTATTTAAGAAGCTCCTTCTCTTTTTCTGATTCAGAAGTCCCAGTGCTGTAAGTTAACTGCTACTGAAACAACAGACCACCTTGTGGCTGCTACTGCTCTGTGGTACCAAAACTCTTCTCTCCCACAGAGCACACAGTTAGATGACATTGCCATTCCCATTGCACTTGAGGTCATGGTGCATGATGGGGTCCTCTTGCATGAGTCTATCCTATAGTTCAGGCTGAAGCATTAAGAAACCTCCCATGTGATCCTCTGTTACGCCATCTTCTGGCTGGCTGTGGAGAAGCCATTAGAAGACTGAGGTCCTAAGATGGCGGAGGAAGACTGGATTTCTGAATGACCACAAGATAGGCTGCTCACCCATCTACTCTGTATCCGATGTTAAGCCATTGAGATTTGGGAGTTTATAACAGTAATCACTGTTATTTATCTCAGGTAAAATATTGTTAGAAATGGTGCTCCTCAGAGGTAACTGGCATGTAGTCCTATCAGAGGCATATCTTCCAGATATCTGGCAGGAGTGCATGTAAAATATACAAATTGCACAGCATCAAGAAAAGCTGCCTTTCATCTGTTTTACTCAAAGACTATCACAGCATGGCAAAAGTAAATTAAGGCTTCCCAGGACTAAGGAACAAGTTCTTAAATATAAGTGGAAATGACTTGCAATACACCTGTTTAGTGAATAAGAACTTTTCTTCATTCTTTAAATCAAACTTGAGCTTAAAACTATCCCCCTTTTACTCCCAATGAATCTAATAAGTGTAGGTAATAAATCTAATAGTGCTTCTGAATCTTTCTTCATCAATCTGAAAATTTTTCCAAAGACTTCTCTGAATATCACTACCACTCCATGACATATTTCCTCTTAAAACTATAAAATAAAGCCATCCACACATAATTTTTGAATGTCTATTATGTCCAAAGCACTGAGATAATCTTTTCTTTTTTTTTTTGCACTGAGATAATCTTATGAAGGAAGAAAAAGAGAATATATGGAGCCTCCAACCCTTCATAATTCAATCTGTGTTTTTTTATATTGTCCCATATATACCTATGGCGATCAAGAAAGATCTTGGATGTACGTTGTAGGTGAAGGTTGATGAAACAGAAACAGAATGATGGAGTGGAAACAGAGGGATATGATAATGAGGAAGTGAGGTAGGACTGGTCTATTATTAACAAATGAAGGAATTAACCAGATATTCTGAGTTGTAGAGGTCTCCCCACCTCCCCACATCAATATAAGTATCACCCAGCTCTGTGGCTCCTGAACTCTTCAGCCTTAAAGTTTCTACACAGGTATTACACAGCTCGATGACTGTTGAATTAGACTCCAACCCTAGAGTCCCTTGGACTGAGTCTGTTTACAGGCTGAGGATCCTGGGAACGGTCCTGTGAAAGAATCCAGGCTCAGGTGTTCCTGGTAGACTGAAATAGAACCCAGGCTCTGATCCCTTACAACTCTCAATGGCACTAGATAGATCAAGGTTTACATCTGTAGTTCTATGGCTTATGAGCGGATGATTTATATGTCGCTGCTCTAAACGTCTAGTCTCTTCAACTATAAAATGGGAATGATAAAAGAACATATCTCATAGGGTTATTATAAGAATTAATTGAGATGATATATGTAAAGGACATAGCAGCGCTTGGCACATAGTAAGCACTCCAGAAATTGTAGCTGTTTTATTATTTCAGTGCCTCATATACCTAAAAGCCAAGGTTCTAAGAGAAAAAAGAAGTCTTTAGTTTCATCTAATTCCTTCGACCAACCAGAAAATTGAAAACAAAAAACTCCTTCATCATCTGAATAACCTAATTATGAACTAATCTAAAGAATGCTCTGAAAATACTTTTAAATACAATGAGATACTTTGAAGACTTAACAAAAGGCCATCATAATTTCCCCGCAACTGTATGGAAAGGTGAAATTATTTTCCCTCTATTTTAATGTCATTAACAAATAACCTGACTCAATGAAAGAAGAGATTCTGGAGATTGCCTTGGGTGGCCTGAAATAAGTTTGCTGAACAAACAGCACACCATTTTAGCTAGAAATTATTTTTCGGTATCCAATCAACTAAGAGATGTTAACTTGTCAGCTGCTCCAATGTCAGGAAGCCTGTGGTCTAAGCAGGGGTGGAACAGCAGAGGATGGGGGTGTGGCATTCAGAAGGCTCACAGCAAAGGCCAATTATCAGTCATTATGAGAACACTCAGTCTTTGCCAACCAGAATGGCTCTTCCTGTACTTAGAAACCGATACCTGCTTTGCTTATCTTGCTTCATATCCCACAAGGAAGAGCTGATAACACAGGGAATTCAGAACTCATAGCACCTACCTCTCATTTGCAAACTAATCTTGATCTTCCCCTTTACTCTCTAAAAGATCCTTACATTGGAGAAAGCATTTGAGCCCCATCCCTGTGGTTAAAGAAGTGTACCAATTTTAAAAAATAAATGAAGTTTAAAATTATTACTCTCAATTTTCATGTACAAAACTTGTTCTTGGTAAGTTACACCTGTCAGATTATTAACCTGAGATAAAAGACTTCCTGTACTCTGTAGGTGTCCAGTTTTCCCGAGGCAGCAAGTTCACTGAGAATACAGGTACATTTTACTCAGTCCTAAATAAGGTCAAAAGGATAGACTCCTGTTAAACAAACCTCCTAAAACATATTAGCTATTTTTTTCCTTGGGGCTCAGTTTCCTCCTCTAGAAAGTAAAGGAGTGGAAGGAGACAATTTTTGAAGTTTCCAAAAGTAAAATCCTGACATTCTCTCTTGAGGCAATATTCTCCATTAGCAGTGAATCATGAGGACTTCCAAAATAATCTAGTCAAACCTAATACAATGCCAGAATCCCCACTACAGACTCTGTGTGATCATCTCCACTGAAAGAAAATTTACTACCTGAGGCAGTCCAATCAAACTTCCAACAATTATTTTCACTGGAAGGTTCTTTCTTCTATTCTCTGTAATTTTCATGTGTAGATCATAAAAACTGAATGTTATAATCATACCTCTCTGTATCAGGCTTGCTGTATTGAATTTAACAACTTCCTTATGTAGCCTTAAAGTGTGTATACACACACACACACA
>CM053608.1:26475864-26506068 GCA_028646535.1 Procyon lotor
ATGTCTGAATCCCATATTTAAAAAAAAAAAATTCAAGTTAGGATTTTCTGGAGGACAAATTTTCTCAAGACATTTTAGAACTTCCTGCTTATTTTACTTGTAGCCAAAAGTACTACAAAAACAGCCACTCTTGTAATTCTTTCACACCTCTGTTTCCAATCCTGGCCAGACTCTCAAATACAAAAGAGATGTGTTAAGGTAGTCAGGGGAAAAGTTCAGTGGGTGCTACTGAAACTCTAAAACAAACTGGAACAGAAGGGATGCTAGACTCGTTCTGTGCTCCTTCCACCTTTTGAGATGGTCAACCTGCCCTAATTTCTAGAGTTTTGATGATTAAACATTTTAATTGCCTATCATGATTTCCTTATATTTGTAATCCTGATTCCCAGCACTGAAATCCTCTAGCTGCTCAAGGACATGGAACATACAGGAGAATCCAAACCTGGCCAGACTTGAAAACTTTAAGGCTACACATCCAACATTCAGCAAATCTAGTTATAGAAGCACTTGATAACAAGTTCTATTTATTGCCACTAATAAATAAAAATTTATTGCCACTCTAACAAGAATTCACAAGAAGGTTGAGAGTCTGGAAAGGACATGGGGGCCATCTTGTTCTGAGGGAAGAATGGAAGAATCTCAATGCTCAGTGATTTCCCTCTAGTTTGCACTAAGATCTTGAAGTGATAGAGGAGTTTACATCAACCTTCTTCAGCTAAAGAGAGAGGGCTGTCTAAGATAGACAAAGGATAGCATGGAGAATAAAGGGGTGGGTGATAGAATTCTTAATGGTAAAAAAAAAAAATACCCACAAACAAGATGGGAACTAATATTCAGGTAGATTAATTTTAGGTGTTTTGATGATGTCATTATTTTTAAGGGCCATTAGGAGTCACTGAGTTATTTAAAGAGAGAGGTTCGAAGGATTTGGGGGAACTAAGACCCTGCAGTTTCCAGGAAACATAAAGCAAGCATCTAGCCTGGTGTGCCTGTAAGTGTATAATTAAAGGAAGAAAGCCTTAGTGCTTTTCTAGTCATGGCAGCCAGGACTCCTATGCTTTATTTTTTTACCTAAAAGAAGAAAAACAACAACAGTGAAACTAAAACCACCAAGTTCAATTCCACGGGCCAAATCCTAAAAATAGGTCAGACCCAGCTTTCTTAGGGAAAGAAATACAAAGTAAGAAAGAAAAAAACCCAGAAGATTGGAACTGCTTTTCAAAGTCATCTGAATTTGATGCCAAATCCACAAGGCGGCTTGGGTTTTAGGGTCTTTTGTGAGTTGTGTTAAGCTCTGCACAGTCACCAGTGGCCATGTTTGTGATGCTGGGACGTGATAGGAAAGAAAAGGTTATTGAGAAGCATACATGCTTAGTTCTTTACACCAATGCTCACAACATACAATTTCAGTTCTTATGGACAAACTTCATAGCTGTAGTTTAGAGTTGCATATACTAGTTCTCCAAAAAGTCATACAAAAAATGGTGGGATTAAACATATAAAAGAGTTCATACTCTGCATTTTGAATATGGCTTTCAGTATGTTTTTCTGCATGTATCACAAGGACTATGGTTTAAAACAATCCAGAATTTATTTTAGATTTGTGTCCCATATACATAGAGGGACATTAAAATAGCAAGCACTTTAGGATTATGATTCAGAATCTTGCTTCATTATCACAGCATCATTCATAATCCTCTTTAGTTTAGAATATACTCCAAGATAGAGATTTATGTTAGAGTAGTTTCCCTAACAGATCAACTCAGCCATAACTTTCATAAAGATGACAGATCTACTAAGATCAAGAGAAGAGACTCAGAAGGTCTCATGTTCTCCATGCATCTGCCTTCTAGGTTCACCTTTCAGCAAACACTTACTGCATATCTACAACCTTTCCATCTGCTATGCTGGACACAAAGATAAAGAAATTGGTGAGCGCCTGGGTGGCTCAGTGGGTTAAAGCCTCTGCCTTCGGCTCAGGTCATGATCTCAGGGTCCTGGGATCGAGCCCCGCATCGGGCTCTCTGCTCAGCAGGGAGCCTGCTTCTCCCTCTCTCTCTGCCTGCCTCTCTGCCTATTTGTAATCTCTCTCCCTCTGTCAAATGAATAAATAAAATATTAAAAAAAAAAAAAGAAAGAAATTGGTGTGCATTAGTGGAAAAACCTAGTAGCCTGCTTAGCTCATCGCCTGGCACAGAATAAGCCCTGTTTAAGGACAGTAAGTGTTAACTACTGCAGCAATGACAGCACCACTGAAGACCCTTCTACATATGAAAACACTCCAAGAATGCTGTGCTTTCATTTTCCACAATGTATTGTGCTATCAATTTCATTTTTAAGATCAACAAGCTTTCTTCCTGCCAGGCAAATGGGGCCAGACAAGTGTACAAAAACATACAATACAATGAGTAACATGATTAGAATGGCAAAAACAAAGTATTACAGTCGCTTAAAATAGGTTGTGGAAATGAGGAAAGATTACCTTCCCGTGGGAGTTAATGTTTGATCTGGGTTTTTGAAAGATGGGAAGTGGTTCAGTATGAGAGGTCAGCTAGATTACAGATTACGTAAAGGGAGTGGTCAGGCAATATATTGGCTAATCTTGAATGCCAGGCTAAGAGCTTACTTTAGATTTTATTCACCAAGGAATAGGGAGTCAGTAAAAGTATTTGAACGGGGAGTAAAATATACATATACATGTCTACCTACATGCATAAGAGTGTGTGTGTGTGTGTGTGCGTGTGTGTAATAGTGTAACACTACATTACTCCAAAACAGTTTTTTCCTTTCTGGTTTATATAAATTATAAATATATATAGGAAATAATATAATGGTCTGGCTGCAGGGGATATGCTAGAAGAGTTGGAGATGCATAGAAGGCTCTCTGAGGTCAGGAATTGCTGCCTAGTCTGTGGCTGGCTGGAGCACAGGCCTCGGGTGGGAGGCTGGGTGACAATCTGGACCCAGAATCTCCTGGGGCAGACTTCACTTCAGGAGATCTATGGGTACACTCAGAACAAGATGGATAAAACCTCTGTAGCCTGCCTGTCCAGGTCCCAGGAGATGCCTGATTTGCCCTGGAGCACTTGCACAGGAATGACTGTGGTAGAAGATTACACTATACTAGCTACTCCAGAGGTTGGGAGAGAGCTCCTGCTTAAATCTAGAGGGATATGGAAAGACAGAAACATTTCTGGTCTTCATCTAAGATTCAGACGATTCTTTGTCAACTGTTTGGTGTATTAGTTTCCTAGGATCACTGTAACAAACTGGGCAAATTAACACTACAGAAATTTATTCTCTCAACTTTCAAAAGGCTGGAAGTGCAAAATTAAGGTGTTGCCAGAACCATGCTCTCTTTGCACGCTTTGGGGAAAGAATCCTTCCTAGCTTCTTCTAACTTCTGGTTATTGCTGGTAATACTTCATATTCTTTGGCTTGTAGATGCATCACTCCAATCTTTGCCTCTGCCTTTACATGCTTTCTCTCCTGTATGTGTCGTGTCCAAATGTCCCTCTTCTTATATGGAAACCAGTTACCAGGCATTAGATGAGGACCCACACCAATCCAGTGTGACTTTATCCTAAATTGATAATACCTGCAAAGACCCTATTTCCAAGTAAAGTCATATTCACAGGTTCCAGGGATTGGGACTTCAACATATCTTTTTGGGGAATACATTCAACCCACAATAGTTGGCTAGTAGATTACTGAAGAGAGTATAAAGTTTCTCCTACCAACACTTAATGGTGGCTTCTGATCCAGTGACCTGGTAATCTTAACTGAAGACTTACAGAGCCATAAGTGTTCAGGATTCTGGGAGGCAGGGACACAAAACTCCACAAGTGTTTGGAAAAAATTAGCCTCCAACCTCCCAATACTTCTGATCTCCCTATGACAAACTGTCTCAGAGTCAAGTCTCAAGAAGGAAGAAAGCTCTAATTAGAAGACAGATCCGCCTGAAGTGATGAAATTAAAGACAACCCTATTCTGTTTTATAGCTCTCTTTACCCCAATACCCACCCATACCCCAGGAGGTACACTCCCTGGCCACCTCTCATTGCTCACACTCAGCTGGACAGTTTTCAAAAGCTTAAGCAAGGACACAGTATATGAGGGCTCGGGAGATCTCATGGCACTCACCTGCAAGAGGGGATGTGGTTAGGCTATCTGTCTTGAGATAGCTGAAAGAAATGCACCCCAAGGGAGTTTTAGGAACATTATTCACCTGTGCATAGATAGAAATGTTGGTCAATTTCTACTTTATGCTTCTTTGCAAATTCTTAAAAAGAGTTTCACTTTACAAAACTCTGAGTTTTCCTCTAAACAAACAAAAAAAAGTCAGAAAAGTTTTACTATTGCTTTTTAATTGCCAGCTCAAGAATCAGAATCTCAACATCTCAACATGTTAGAGATTAAACATACAGGTGAGAGGATTATAGGAACAGACTTTAACTCTATCCTTAGGATGTGCTTGTATTTCTACTGACCCATGATAACTGCTAATGATAGCCAGTGGGATTTATCATGATTCTAATAAATGCTTTGTTTAGTAACTAAAAAAAAATTGTTTCAAGTCTGCTTACCTTCCTAAATGCTAAGTACCATGAATATTAGGCATCTATTTAATTTGCTTCTATAACCCTAGTATGATGCTTATTATACAGTAGAAGTTCAACAGATACTCGGGAAATGATTATAGGCCAAAAGGAAATGGAAATGAAGACCCAATAAGTCATTCTTGCAGTTATGGACTTGGTCACTAAATGAACATGAATCAGCCAGGATTACCGAGCTGGGAAATTATTAACTTTAAAGGTAGACAGGCATAGAGTTGACTTGATCTGTAACCCAGAGAAAACTAAGGCACCAAACCCAGTGTCCAGCACCAATTTAGAACATATGTAGCTAAAAGCTTGCTCATATCTTAAATTCAAATTCAAACTTATTTTAAAAAGTGATAAAATCTATATTCTTATGAGTTTACAGAAATTACTCAATTGATAAACTAATAACAAATATCACAAATGAATCCACTCTACTGTGGTATATCATTGTAAAGTATTAGCATGATTTTATTTTTAGTTTTGTATTTTACCTATACTTGCTAGTTCTCACCTTAAAATAGATTACCACATCGTGTAGTTCAGGGGTGTACACCAATACAGACATACTCATTTTTCATTGATTTATTCATTAAAATTAGTATTTATGCTTTCACTGCACAATCCTTTTAACTTTCCTGTATGTCTGAAATTTTTCATGACAGTATTTTGAGAAAAATAAAGTTAGAAAAGAGGAATAGGTATAAGTCACTTATTGTCACTAAATAGACAGCAGGTACTTACTTAAAATGTTATATATTAATAAAATGACTTTTTAAACTCTTGCTTTCACATTTATCAGGATGCTCTACCATTTAATTGCTCTGCAAACCTTGGGCAAGTAATTTCTCTGAGTTTCTTCTGTAACACAAGAATATGTCATGTGCCCAAATGTAGTAGTAGTTTGAGTCAGATGATTTCTTGGTATCATTTGATATAATTTCCTGATTAATGTTAATAGAAGTGGAGTATAAAATTCCAGTTGCCTTAATCTATTAACAGATATAAGCTCCCTTGTGCATATGGGTGCTGAACCATAGGAAATTGCTATTTTTATACTCAGAAATTGTCAAATATCAGAGGTTTCCTACGATCCAACATAATATATACTGATATACATAATACAACTTCTACCAGATATTCTATTTAGTCAACATGTACTTACTTGGCATCTACTTTATGTCAGCAACTAGCCTCCTTGTATGTCAGAAACAAGGAGGAAAAGTCCCTGAATTAGAGGAGTATATAGTGCAGTCTCTTTCTCCCTAGCTTTATGATCTAACAGTGGTGCTTATCATGCGTCAGGGAAACAACGAGAACAGACCACTAACCCTGACTGCACCATGAAGAGGACTTCACTGAAGACATAATAGGAGTCTCTCAGGAAAGGGAAAGGGAGGTAAGGGCACTAAGGCACCACTGTGAGATGGCATGAAGGTATGAAAGGATTTTTCCTGTCGGGGAATAATGAGAGGCTCAGGGTAACAGAAATATAGTGTAAGGGCGATGAACGAGGGCTCTGAGATAGGAAGTATAGGTTGGGTCCTAGTATAAAGGTTGAGCTAAGGAGTTTAAGATTTTGTCTTAGTTTATAATATCATTATCAGCTTTGATTTTTGAAAAAGATTAATTTTAGATAGATAACTCTGGCGACAATGATACACTAAAATTGGGAGAAGCTGGTCTGTAGGTCACAAAATAGGAGGCTGTTGCAAATGAATGAGAGCATGAGGGTGGAAAAGAGAGGCTGGCCACAGAGCTGATAAGATTTGGCAACAATACCAAATATAACTGTCATAAAATTTGGGAACTTCTGGGTCATTGTTTCCTCAAATCTTTTCTGCATTGTTTTCTCTTTCCTTTTAGACTCCACTTATATTCATGTTAAACCTTCTGATATTGTCCTGCAAGTCACAGAGTCTTTGTTCATTTTTATTTTAAATCTTTTCCCTCTTTGTTATTTAGACTGAATAATTGCTATTATCTATCATCAAGTTCACTGATTCTTTTTGCCACCTTCAATTTGCTCTTAAACCCATCCAGTAGGTTTTTATTCTTCCTTTCAGATATTGTATTTTTTATTTCTACAGTTTCTATTTCATTCTTTGTTAAGATTTCTATTTCTCTGTCAAAATTTCCTCTACTGACTTATTGTGATCATATTTTTCTTTACATTTCTAAATAGTTGTAACAGCTGCTTTAAAATCTTGTCTGCTAATTCCAATTTCTTGGAGCAATTCTCTACTGATTACATTTGTTCTTTAATATGGGTATCCTTTCTGTTTTCCTCATATTTAGTCATTTTGTTTTGCAACCTGAATCCTATAGAGAATATATTAAATTTCTCTGGAGATTACTGATGTTTTATTAGTTTTCACAACAAGATACCCTGGCAAACTTAAACCCCAAATTCTGTTTGCCCCAAGGTGGTCAGCTGCTGAACTCTCTGTTCAATCCCTTCAATCTTAGGTGGCTGTTCCCTACCAAACATGCATACCTCACAAGCCAACCAGATATTTGGACAGAGTTGACATGCAGAATTTGGGACTCTCCTTCTGTGTCTCTCTCCTTTCTGGGATCTTCACCCTCACTCTCCAGTTATTATGGTAACCCGGAATACAGTGCTGACTGGAGCTGCCCTCAAGTGACAAGCATCAACTATGTGAAGCTCACTGGGCACTATTCTATTTCCAAGTACCAATGCTTCTCCAGTTCCTGCCCATCTTTGTTTGTCCTCCAGTAGCTTCAGATAGTTTGTATCTGAATATGCATATATATATATATACACACACACATGCACACATGTGTATATGCATCTGTATGTGTGTATAAAATTATGTGTATATTGTGTGTGTGTGTGTAATTGTTATCAGTGGAATGTTGATCTGATCTGAGCTACTCCGCCACTACCAAGAGAACCCATACCTAATATAAGATTAGATGTATTCTCTGTTTAGAAAGTAACTAGGGGAAAAAATAAGTAAGTAATAAAGTCCTTAAATGAAAAGTGAAATACAGTAAGAAAAAAACAAAAAACCCTAAGAAAAGTAAGCAAAAGAATGAACAAGTATTTCACAGAGGGGGAGACACAAATGGTCAATAAACATAAAAAAAAAAAGATCAATTCTATCAGTAGTCTAGTAACTTCAAATTAAAATAACAATATTATACTTATTTTTTAACAAAAATTAAGACAACTAACAAAACAAGATATGGATCAATGGGAATTTCTATACAGTGCTTATAGGAAGGTAAAAATTGTAAAGTGGAAAATAACTTGATACCGTTTTGGAAAGTTGATCATTTGCTATTCCATTCCAAAATATACACAACCTAGAAAATCTCTTTGTGCATCAGGAGTACTAGAGTGTTCAGGGAAGCAAGTTTCACAATAACATAAAAAAAAATCATGGAGGGGCACCTGGGTGGCTCAGTGGGTTAAAGCCTCTGCTTTCGGCTCAGGTCATGATCTCAGGGTCCTGGGATCGAGCCCCACATTGGGCTCTCTGCTCAGCAGGGAGCCTGCTTCCCCCTCTCTCTCTGCCTACTTGTGATCTCTCTCTCTCTCTGTCAAATAAAATAAATAAATAAAATCTTTAAAAAAAAAAAAATCATGGAAACCAAATATCCACTTACGAAAAGAGTAGACAAATTTTGACACATTCTCAAAGTTCATATTCCACAACAATGAAAAGAATGACCTACCACTAGACATTAAATGTATTATCTTAGAAACAGTGTCAAGTAGAAAAAGACTAGACACATCATGAAACTATTTTTATAAAGCTCAAAAAACAAGGAACTAAATAATATCTTATTTCAATTCATACGTCTACATAGCAAAATTATTATTTTTTTTACAGATTTTATTTATTTATTTGAGAGACAGCAAGAGAAAGAGAGAAACTGCACAAAGGGAGAGGGAGAAGCAGACTCCCACTGAGCAGAAAGCCCATCATGGGGCTCTATCCCAGGACCCTGAGATCATGACCTGAACCAAAAGCAGATGTTTAACCAACTGAGCCACCTAGGTGTCCCACTAAAATGATTTTTCTAAGGAGAATGATTAATGAAAAATTCAGCATAGAGGTCAACTCAGGGAAGAAACAAGAGATGGATAAGAATAAAAAATGTATTGATATTTTTCTAATTCTTAAGGAGGGGATGGGTTCACAGGTATTCCTTTGAAAATATGCTTCATAAATTATTCATTTTTACATATAATCTTTCATATGCTTAAAGTAAAATATTAAAATGTAGAAGAGGCAGAAAATGAATAGAACTTGGAAAAAGATGAATAAAAACATAACACCAGGAAAGATATCTTGCTGTCATGTTTTTAGCTGAGTAAATACAACTTGCCTAAATATATTTTTTGTAAATCCCCACTAGAATAACATTTAAATAATTAGGTACTCAGATCTTTTTGAATTAGCATGTTTTTTGGAGTAATAAGACTTTCAAGTCTTCTTTGTGTTCAAAAATATGACATTCTGCATATTCATAGCAAAGTAGCTTGTATAAAACATTTTTTGATGAACTAATTTTTCTTTTAAAGATTTTATTTATTTGACAGAAAGAGAGAGCAGGAGTAGGAGGAGCGGCAGGCAGAAGGAGTGAGAGTAGCCAACTCTCCACCGAGCAGGGAGCAGGACACGGGACTCTATCCCATGACCCTTAGATCATGATGTGAGCTGAAGGCAGATGCTTAACCAATTGAGCCACCAGGCGCCCCTTGAAGAAATAATTTTGACTTCAATTTTAACACTCTGGCACCTCAAACTTAGTACTTAAGTTTATTATTTAAATAGGCCCTCCTCTTTGGTTTACAACTAGTTTAGTAGTGTATACTAAGCAACTATTGTTATTGAGACAGAAAATATTAAAATTCATCATTCCCAATTAAGGTTTCTGAGTTGAGTTCTCTCCTATACCAAAATCTTGTCTAAACTGATAAGTGCTTTTCTTCTCAAAATGTGGGTCATTTTGAAAGAAACGTTTTCATAAGAAAAGCATGTATGATTAATGCTAATTGGAAAAGGTACCCTAAAATTCTGTGGTCTTCTGAACATCACATGTTGAAAGAAAGTTATTTGGGATCATATTGTAAGCTTCCCAAAAAGGCCAAGGAGTCTTTTTCTAGTGATGTTATAGAGTTCATCTTGAAAGCAGCTGGAAATACTTAGGGAAATAGTCACAATTTAGAATGTAATTAGATTCTTAGTCATCAGGGTAAAGAACATACCAGACAACAATCAGTATGCCAGGCTTTTTCAAACCAAGGACAGAAAGTGAAGGGCAAATCTAGAAAAGATTTCCAGAAGGAAGAAAACATTCTTACTTGTTTCTTCTACTTACCAAGTATGTTTTAAGTTCTCATGGGTTGGTTTTTCCAATCTGGTGATACTGGAATGCTGAAATATTAAAGTATAAATGATTAAGAGCTGGGAAAAGTTGAGATCCTTCCTATTCAAGTGTGGTTTGCAGACCAGATGGGATCTTGGTTGAAATTCAGAACCTTGGGGCCACCCAGACTTATTAAGTCAAAATCTTCATTTCCACAAGACCCCTACATGATTTATGTGCACATTAAATTGAGGGGCTCTCTGCTGTAGACTAAGTTTATTTCAAATAAAATTACTTAAAAATCATATTTTTTTCTTCAGGTTATTATATTTCACATAAATGCTTTTAATAATAAGGAAGACCTAAAGAGAGCTGGTGCTCTTTGCTTTTCCTCTCTCTTCTAACTAAAACAAAAAATGATTATTATATCTCCTTTCCTGGATGTTAATTTTTGTGAACTGGGAAAGCTAGAAAAGCAGGTGTTTCCCTCAGGGTGAAGGACACACACAAGTTCTTCAAGGGCAAATATTAAGCTAGAATTATTATTCTGTTAAAAATCCTTTCCTGTTGTGCTTTCTTTTAAATTAAAAAAAACAAAGCCACACCCACTTATCCCAGCAGACATTAACCTCTCCATGTATGAAGGCTGTGTTAAGAAGAATTGCAAGTAGCCAGCTAAGACATTGCCATTAGAGTTTACGGGTAACACAAAACTAAATGTGTTTTACTTAGAAACCAGCCTTTTCCTAATTTCCAGTAAGTCTTGTCAGTTCTAGGTCTGCTGAACTGTGGGCACCTGTGCTCCATTTCCTCTAAAAGCCTTACAGTCTCTCAGCTGGGCCAGACCCTTCAAACCAACTCGTCCCCTGCCCTTCTCTCTGACTTCCCTCCAGTCCTTCTCAGATGGCAGTAAGGGGGACCCTTGGTAAACACAAATCAGACCACCCCCTTCCTGGCTTGGGCCTTCCATAGCTCCTGTACAGTGGCCCAATGGACCCTGCTGGAAAGGCCCCTGCCTCCCTTAACACAGGTATCCTCCTGCTCCCCCATGGTGTACCCACACCAGCATCAAATCCCCATTTCTGGCCCTTTCCTGCCTCTGGTCTCTGTACCTGCTTCTCTCAGCTCACCCCAAACACTCTGGCTCAGTCTCATCTTTCAACTCAAAGGTTACATCTGCAGGGTGGCCTCTCCTGGCTGGGCCACCTTACCTGAAATAGCAGCTGCCCCTCATACCCTCTCACTCTATGGCCATCGCTGTTCCTCTCCTAGTATCCTATAGTGTAATCTGTAATTATCTTGTTGATAGGTTGTCTTGCTTATTGCCTATCTCCCGAGCTAGACTCTGGTCTATCTTTCTCACTGCCCGATCCCTAGCGCCCAGGACAGTATCTGCCACATAGGAGTGCCCAGTAAATGTGTTAAATGAATCAATGAGTGAAATTAAAGGAATTAACATTATAAAGATATGATTCCTAGACAGTTATTAAACATATATTGTAGTTAATGATTGCTTTGTAACTTTATTCGAACAGAAAAAAAAAACCTTAAATATATACCAGTGATATTACTGACCTATAAATCATCATTAATATCACTTTAAAGTTTTTTCATCAGCCTATAATTATAATCCATAGATACTGTTGCCACTAGACTAGGCCACTAGACCAATATATTGGTCACCCAAGTCATGCAGTCCAAATCATCTTTTATATTACATACAAGTATTTTCCTAAGAATCCTATCTAATGTCACACTGACGATAGCCTCAGCTAGTTGTCTACCCAGTCAATTTTCCCTTCTCCCTCCCTAATAGACCTCTATTGTTTTGGGGACATAAACGTGCCCAGATAGCACTTCTCAGCCTGCCTTGCAGTCACGTGAGTGCCATGAAACACAGTTCTGACCAAAGAGACAGAAACTTCAATCTTCAGAGAAAGTTTTGCATTCTTGATAAAGATTCCACTAATTGCTCTGGGATGCTCCCTCCTATTACCAACCTGGAACTTGAACATGGTGGCTTCAGCTGCAGCAGCCCCGACTTAACCATGAGGAAAATATGAAGGGAAGCACAGAAATACTGCTTTGGATAGTCTCAAGACACTGAACCAAAACCAGCAACTGATGCTTACCTTCAGATTTCTTGGTGAGGAAACATGAGTTTGTTTAAGCCGTTGTTTTACAAAGTTTTCTAATATACTGGGCTACTTTAAAACCTGTAGTGAGTGTTTTCCTGTGCATGCTACTCCTCTCATTCTTTCCATGAGAACAAGAACCATCTTTTAAGAACCAGTTCAAGCATCCTTCCCTCTACAAGCTTTCCACATCCCTCCAAAGCAGGGTCCTTCTCATTCTTCTGTGCCTCCCAGTGCTGTTACAACACTGTGACTAGCGCTGCAACTGTCTTGTTATGTGCCTCTTCCCTCTGGTCTCTGAGACATGGGCCTGGTATCTCATTCATCTTTGCATCTTAATTAAACACCTAACATGCCACTGGTTACCACATCCCTAAAAATCATTCACCAAATAAAGGAATGAATGTCCTTCAGCTCATGGATACTGTTTTGGAACCATTACATCTCATCGTGCCTGTCTACGAATAGTTCATTTTTAAGTACCTACTATGTGCGAGACTCAATACTGAGCATCAAGGATAAAGTGCTAGACAAAGAAGACAAAATTCTGTCCCTGTGTAGATATTCCTCCATTGAAAAAACTTAGACAAATTGAGTGCAAATCAATTAAAGGGTACTTCAGAATATCAAATCTGAGGAGTAGTAAGTCATGAAGGCAGAGATGATTATATAGCCCCAAGGCAGTAATGGAATGCAAAAAGTATCATTTAGAAAATAAAAGAGAAGTCTAAGGCTGCCTCATTAGAATGTTAAGAAGAAAATAAGCAATAATTCCTTTTCCACTATTTATGCTGGGTCTAGTTACTACTAAGGAATAGAAGAGAAAAAACTAAGATGAACCAGAAACACTTCTACTTAGACACTCAGATACATGTACGGTGATGTGTTTTACATGACTGGTACATTATAAGTCAAGATTTGGAAAAATCTTAATATTCCTCAGTAGGGGATCCATTAAATAAAATATGGTAATCTCATACTATGGAATATTAGGTAACCACTAAAAGAATGAGGAAGCCCTACAGCAACGGCTGTAGAAAAAAAACCCTCCGAGATAGATAATGGACAGAGAAGGGAAGCCTCAGAATAACAGATTGCAGAAGGAAGGAAGGGAAGGAAGAAAAGAAGAAGAAACAAGACACAAGGGAAAAAAAAAAAAAAAAGAAAACACTGAATAGTACTCCATCTATGCACAGAACATTCCTGCATCTAGGTATTAATTTCTATGAAAGAAATTAAACTTGTAACTTCTTTCCCAAGGAAAAAACACCAGGTTCAGCTTTCATCCCTGATTCCTACAAAACCTTCAAGGAAAAAAATAATACCAATCTTCTATAATATCTTCCAGAGAAAAGAAACAAGGAAATATTTACAATCTTATTTTATGTGGACAGCACGTTGACATCAAAATCTGGTAACAATTTTACAAGAAATAAATACAACAAGAACAAGCCACTGTCTCCCACAAGCATAGCTGTAAAAATCACACACACAATATAAAAAAACTAAATCTAGTGGTCCATAAAAAGAATTAAACACCACAACCAAGATTGGCTCACCCCAGAAATGCACAGGCAATTTAATATTTGAAACCTACTAATAAAATTCAATATACTCACAGGAAAAAAAAAGAAAAGAAAAGAAGAAAACATCTTAAAAGGTACAGAAAAAAAAATCATTTGATAAAAGTCAACATTCATTCTCGGTAGAAAAAAATCTGACAAATTAGGAATACAAGGGAACTTCCTTAATCTGATAAAAGATAGCTACAAGAACAAAACAAATCAAAACAGAAAAATCCTATAGCAAACATAGTAATCATATTTCATAACGAAATAGGAAAAGCCTAACCCATATCTCACCCTCATTGCCTTGAATATAATATTAACTATGAAAATATTTGCCATTAAATTAATAAACCAAATCAGAGAGAGCTGAGAAGTAACAACAGAGAAGTTCTAACACAAATGGCTGATATGTAAGGCAATGACTAACTAAATAGGTATTCCAAAAATCTTTGCTGCATTATTTAATTAAATATACTCTGGAATTACAATCATTCTGCTCAGGAATAAGGACAGTTCAATAATATTTGGCCCAGCAAATTAAATTTGCTGTTTCAAATTAAACAAAATTTGAAACAGGGTGATAGCAGATAGTTCGATTTATTTCTTGCATATTCGTATTCATTTTCACCTTATCTTGAAGACCTACTCAGATACATCTAAGAATTTAACTCTATATTCTTAGTTGCATGTTACTACTGATTTGTTTTCTTTGTAAGTTACTTTAAGTCAGTAGTGGAAGTGACCCCTGAAAAAATACGTAAAAAACAAATACAAGAGGGTTAAAGCATGACTCAGCTAACAAAGTCACTCTTTTTAAAGCCTCAGATTTTCTTCTTGTGAGAAAAAAATATCTAACACCAAATCCTAAAACATATTGTCCTTTGCCATTTAAAAATAAAGTTATTATTATGTTTCTATTTAAATTCAATTAGCCAACATAGTACACCATTAGTTTTTGATATAACGTTCAGTGATTCGTCACTTGCATATAACACCCAGCACTCACCTTATCACACACCCTCTTTAATGTCCCTCACCCAGTTACCCCATTCCCCACCCAACTCCCCTCCAGCAACCCTGTTTGTTTCCCAGAGTCCAGAGTTTCTCATGGTTTGTCTCCTTCTCTGATTTCTTCCCATTCAGTTTTCCCTCCCTTCCCCTATTGTCCTCTGCACTATTCCTTATATTCCAAATATGAGTGACACCACATGATAATTGTCTTTCTCTGGTTAACTTATTTCACTCAAAGGCACTCAAAATGTAGATACTTGAATTACCGATAAGAATTTTTTTAATTTAATTTTATTTTTTCAGTGCTCTAAAATTCATTGTTCATGCACCACACCCAGTGCTCCATGTAATACATGCCTTCTTCAATACCCACCACCAGGCTCACCCAACCTCCTACCCCCCTCCCCTCCAAAACCTTTTAGACTTTACTTTGGTAGACATGATAGGAAACAGAGATTATCTGAACAAAAATTTCTTTCTAAAGAAATATGACAGTTATTAACATAGGATATTATCTTTCTGTATTAAGTCTTTGGAGGTTCTAGGTTCTATAAAGTGTGATCCACCTGGGGTACCTGGGTGGCTCAGCTGGTTAAGCATTTGCCTTTGGCTCAAGTCATGATCTCAGGGTCCTTGGATTGAGCTCCTTGCTCAGCAGGGAGTCTGCTTCTCCCTCTGACTCTGCCTCTTTCCCTGCTTGTGCGTGTGTGCTTGCTCTCTCTCTCTCACTCCCTCTCTCAAATAAATAAAATCTTTAAATTAGATAAAGTATGATGAACCTTTCCCTGCAAGTTAAACTTTGTAGTCCACATTAATAACAAAGATAATAATGTTGCATTCCAACATCAGATTCTAAATTACAAAGAACAAAATTTTGTGCCCAAATAATTTCGTGCCCATTAACCCTTAAGAGGTCTTTTTTTTTCCCCCTATCATTAAGACAACTCCCAAAGCATAAATGTAACAACTATGCTATGATATGAACTCCTTTAGGGAAGGAGCTGTGTTAGTTAACTGGCATTGGTTAAGCACTTGATAAAGAGTTGTCAAACGAACACATCAGGATTCATTCATTTTATTCTAAAAAAGACACACCAAAACACGCTTGTTACAAAATAAAACTAGCTTAGGAAGGTAGTAACTACCAGTAGAAAATATTTCCAAATTGTCTGTTAAAAATAAGAACATCAGATGATGGCATCAGATTGAGAATTTGCCATGATCCAGTCACTTTGTGTTTGTTATCTTACTTAATCCTTACCAAAGCTCTGCGAGGAAAATATGACTGGTATACATAGTTTACAGATGGGGAAACCAAGGTTTAGAGTTACATAATTTGCCTTAGACACATAGCTACGAATTGGTAAAGCAAGTATTTGACCTCAAAGACTCTGTCTTTCAGATTTACTCTTTTAACCACTATGTGACCCCAATCTTCGATTTTGTAAACCACTTTTCACTTACAGTATGTGGTCTTTGAAAGCCAATAAGAAAAAAAAAAAGCACTAGGCAGACTCTTACTTCCTAAAAGGAGATATGAGACATAATGAAATTGCTTATAATGGCACATATCGGAGCCAAGATGGTGGTTTTTAATAAAACTGAGAAAGGCTGGATTGCTTTCCCACAGAAATTGTGGAAACGCAGATGCTGCCCAACTTTAAAAATGTAAAATTGTTCATGTTTTTGATCTCTGGACCAAAGGAAAAACTACAAATTCCACTGTTTGGAACATTTCATGGAAGAGTTTTAAAGGAAACCATTATTATAATCATGGTACCCACCAGCGCTATGAGAGTCCAAGCTCTGTCAACATTTTCTTTGTTAAGTTCGCGATTAGGACTTTCTAACTCATCCAGTATTATGCAGTGAGAGCTTAAAAATCTGAAATGTAAGATCTTAAATGGTGAGTGATGTTGTTCCAAGAATTAAGGAGAAAAATGGGTATCATGTGATACAGACACAATAGAAAAATGTCTGGCTTATGCAGCATTTTAACAGGTATTAGCTGTCTTTGACTTTGTTTTTCTTGATTTGGAAGAAGTTTTAGGAGAGGGGGTGGGTTGATCTGGAATGGAAGGTTATATTGCAACCAACCATGAACAAAATTTTCAGTTTTTAGTATGTTATGAAGAGTTTGATAAATTCTTAAAAAAAACCTAGATGTTGTCTCCACTTTGTGAGTCTGCACAAAGCCTTGAAATCTCATAAAGGGAGATTACGTTTAAGAACTCTGGCACTTTGCTTTTAGTCCAAACCATAAAAATACTGAAAGAACAGTCATTTCTAATCCTGTCTAGTACATTCCAGCTAAATGGGAGCAAGAAGACATAGAAAAAAAAGAATTATTCAGTCATATTTCAGAACTTCAGCAAGTGTTGAGCTAAATGTCTTTCTCGATAAGGGGTAAAACTAAAGGGATGGGATTCCTCGGAACATGCTTCCTTATCTCTACTTTCTATATCCCCTGCCACTGCATTTTTTCGTCTTCCTTCCTTGAGATGACTTGCCTTTAATACGAAATCAAAGGTGAAAAAAAATATAGCAAATCGTATCTTACAAAGGCAAGTGAAATAAATTTATTTAACAACGCATTCTGGGATTACAGTTCATGTCACCCTTTATCATCCTCAAAAACCGTAATAAATGGTTTGTAAAATCACAGCAAATGGCTAAGTCAGAAGAGAGCCAATGAAACAATGCAATCCCCTTAATTCTTTATGGCCAATCTACACAGTCACAGAATGTGGAAGAGACCAAGAAAGATTAGGCCCTTTACTGACACTGGAAAAACAAACAAAACACAGTGCATTGCTCAAGACCACCCTATTTGCCTGGAACCACACAAACATAAACATACGTGGCTTGCTCTGCTAATCTATCCAGTTAGAGTTTTACCTTATGGATCTTTAAAAAGATACCATCCATGCAAAGTTTCAAATATAAACTCCCTCTGCCTCCCAGGATTACTAAAAATCAGTGTAAAGTGATCTAGATTTATTTTCTGGTGGGGTCTGATATTCCCTACCAAAACCGACTCAGATTTTTGTTTCTGGATTGATTTTACATAGTCAACTTTCACATCAAATATTCACTTAATGAATGAAGCCTTTCATTAATAGACCCATCTTAAATAAACCGCCCAGTAAGTCTTGAAACTTTGACAATTATGGCTCTTTCCACTACTATGCTTTCAATCTTATGAGTCACATAATTTTCTTATGGACCTTTTTTTGGCTACAAGCACATCCTAATACTAAATAAAAATGACTGAAAAGTAAACTGATGCATGTGTCAGCATAATCTAAATATGGAAGGCATCGTCTTATAAGCAGAAATGGTGGCTAAGATTCTGAAGTTAGAAGGTTTACTGTAAGTAAGAAGCCAAAAGTTCAGACATTCAGCCAGAGTTGATCCAAACCTCTTGGTTTGGAAACATCACAAAAGCGGGCTTTTCCACGAAATGGCCTGTATTTCCTGTTTTTAGCGAAGCTGGAGGTGCAATGGGAACAATTGTTATTATGGCATGGCATCGCTTCTACTTTTGGTCTGAAAACACCAAGCAGACGCTGTGAGTGTGACGAATCCAAAGAAAAAAAGTTGAGCGGAGAGGTGCTCTGGGCTATGAAAAGGAGAGTTGACGGCGACAGAATTTCCTAACTTGACCACCAGTTAACCATAGCTTGGACGCCCAGTGTGTTGTGAGTCACCAGCAACTTGCTCCAAAATAACACGGGAACATCTTGGACTAAATCTTTACTGGAGTGTACTGTTAATAATACTTCCAGAAAAAAAAAATTAAGCAGAAACAGTTATTCAATGGTAAGATGGCACTCATACAAATTCCTTGTTACAGAATAATCTGGAAATGAGATAGCAGAAGAAACCTGCTAGACAGATAGTCTGATAATGTTATTCACCACATGCACATAGAAATTTGGGGCAAAAATCACAGCTCCCATCAACAGGTTGATAATAGCTCTTCACAGGAAAAGCGTGGAATTGTTAAAGACAGAACATGAGTTGAATTTTCAAAAGCAAAGTCTCCAAAGTCTTATGGATTGTGAATATAGAGCTATATTTTGCATCTTCCAAAAGGCCACTTACTGCTGTTGTCTTAAACTTACTTTCTTAGCATCTTTAAAGCTAAAGCTTTCTAACTGATAAACTCAAACCACTACTATTCAACCATTTAGTTAATATGATTAGAAAGACCTGTACCTTATTGATTATGCATCCTCAGTTAAGATGGCAAATTTGGGAGCTATTGCTGTTTTCTTCTTGATCGGTCCATGATAAACCGCAGCCAGTCAAGTTGGACAATCTCTAAATATCCTCTTCTATAACCTGGAAATGTGACTTCCTAATAAATCAATCCCCAAAGCTGAAGCAGAAAACTATAATAACAAAAAACAGGAGAAAAAGAAAACAAGTGCTTAGGATTTGCTGCCAGGACCAGACAGCATTTCCAGGAGAATTTATTGACACTAACCTATAAAGGAAGCTTGTGAAGAGTACGAAAACGATGAAATGAGACAGCTCAACTGAGACACGGGTCTAGGGGTCACTAGGCTCCTCCTCCAACCTTCTGTGAAGATCTGGCATTCCCAGCACAAGAAGCAAGCCAAGCCTGGTGGTGAGGGCAGTGTCCTTGGGATTCACGGCCTGGTGGTAGAGTGACTCACCAAGGTCAGACAGAAGAGCAGAGGAGGCATTGCTCAAAACTCACCCCGGGGCAAGTTCTCCACCAAGGTCAGGGTATGAAGCCAAACAGGGCAAGGGTCAGTAAATTCTAGCATAGGCAGCTATGCCAGAGTCCTAGGCAGAAGGATGCTGAGAGGGCCTAGACCTTTGGAGAGAATAAGGATGACAGGCCTTGCATGTGCTTTTGGTGGGTACAGTCAAAGGAGGACCTGCCCTACCGTCTGGGGCAAAAATCCTGCTCTGGCGTGTGCTGCTCTGTTCTAGTCTTGTGTTCTGTTTTGGCAAGCTCCATTTTGTCACAATTCCTGCTTCTCCCCTTCGTTTGCACCCCTGATACTTTGTATGTGTGTCTCCAGGAGTTGATACTCCAGGTCTAGCTACTACTTTCACACGAAAGCAGATTAACCAAGGGCACATACAGTATGTTTAGTATTCATTTTTAGGCCTGGGTTAATAATTCGGCAATTGTAGCTAATGGCTAAAAAAAGAGAGATAAAGGAACAATGGGCCCCTTGTTTGGCGGGAGCCAGGCTTCCTCCCTGGAGCTGAGCCACCGGCCGGAGGGTTCTGAAAGGCCTGAGCTCCATTCTGGGGCCACATTCAGTTGATGGTAAAGCCTGGAAGAGCGTTTCTGGACTTTAATCTTGCAGACTATGTGTATTTGTTTGTTCAGCTTTGATCCCACGACAAAAAAAAAGACTGTGTGTGATTTCTTGAGAAGGACTTGCCTGGCTGACGTAATCCGAAACAAAGAGAACTCGAACTACACAGAAGCAAAACAAATTCATTCAGAGGAGCTCTCCTCATTTAAAAATGACTTGACAATGAAACTCTTAAAGTGAGTTAATTACTGGGGCAAAGACCGTGTTTCATTCATTTTCTATGTCCCAGCTTTGACGGGCATATGGCATATGGCAGACATTCTATAAACACTCCGTGAACTAAACCGAACTGTATTGCTTCATAGCCCCACCGCTGGTCTCCTTTCATCCATCCAGTTAACAAGCTGTACTTGACCTCAACTCAGCCATCACTTCCTCAGAAAGACCTGCCTGGACCTCCCCAACGTGATCAATCCCCCCTAATAACACTATTATGCACGCTCCTTCAAAGCACCTATTAGCCGTAATTGTACATTTACTTGCGAAGCTCTTTGATATAAACAATACAAACCATAAACAATAAATTCCAAAGAGGCAAGCACTGTGCCTTTTTGTTTTTTGCTCATGCCATAAATGTTTTTGTTGGCACTCAGTAAATATTTGTTAAAGTAGCGGACCAAGAACCCATAATTTTCATGGTTTCCTCTCATTCTAATAATACTAACAAGATCTCAAATAATGTGAAATAAATTATCCAACACACACTCACATAATAGTCAGAGCTGGGAAAGAAAGTTTGCCATGCAGGCCAGCCAGTGAGGAAGAATTTTAATAAGGCAAAAGAGAAATGCAAATATCTTTCATTATAGCTAGAAGTTAAGTCTCCATGCTAGAACATACCACTAAATTGGTTATGGAGAAATGTTTACTCTTTCATAGGCATCTCAGTTGTCTCATTTTTTTAAAGCATAATCCACTAAGTTGAACCACTAAAGGTCAAAAATACTGTCTATTTCCTATGGCCTGATCTAGCAGACTACATATATTTGCTTACATAGCTTAGTTTGGCCATATATAAGCAGTCCTTCTGTGAAATTGTTCTCTGTACCTTGGGAGTAAAAAAAAAAAAATGGAAATGCCCCATTGATTCAAAGTGCAATACTGAAGAATATGAGTATGGTTAAATGACAAGGTTATTTTCTGGTTGAAGACAAAGAAGGAGCAGAAACTAAAATTTAGCCATATTTAATCTAATATCCGAACATTTACATTTACAATAAACCAATATATCCAATTATTCTAGCCCATAATTTAGTAAGTAAAATTCCAGGAAAATAATTAAGAGGCCAAAAAAGAACATCAAAGAGGGTTATTGCTTCAGTTGGACTATATTTATGCAGCAACCCTTGTGTGTAAGCATACTCAGAACAAAAGGTTCAGCCGTGAAAGACACAGATACAGCCCCTGCCCTCAGGAACTTATAATCAATGCAAGAGGCCTCAACAGACATGTGCAAAGATGCTCAACATCATTAAGCATCAGGGAAATGCAAATGAAAACATAATGAGATAGCACCTTACTCCTGCGAGAATGGCTAAGATCAGAGATAAGGATTAACAAGCGTTGGTGAGGATGTGGAGAAAAGAAAACCCTCATGCACTGCTGGTGAGAAGGTAAACTGGTGCAGTCACTGTGGAAACCAGTATGGAGGTTCCTCAAAAAATTAAAATAAAAAAACATAGAAATACCATACTAATAATTCTACTACTTGGTATTTACCCAAAGAAAACAAAAACATTAATTCAAAAAGATGTATGCACTCCTATGGTTAATGAGCATTATATTCGTAACAGTCAAAAATTATAGTAGCAACCCAGGTGTCCATCAACAGATGAATGGAAAAGGAAAATGTGGGAGCCATATATAGCGGAATACTGCTCAGTCATAGACAAAGGTGAGATTGTGCCATTTGTCACCACGTGGATGAACCTAGAGGGTATTACACTAAATGAAACAAGTCAAGATGGAGAAAGATGAATACCACATGATTTCATCCATATGTGGTATCTGAAAACAGCCAATGAATGAACAAGAAGTAGAATCAGACCTATAAATACGAGAACAAACTGCCAGAGGGGAGGGTGGTGAAGGGGTGGGCAAAATGGGTGAAGGGAAGTGGAAGATACGGGCTCCCAATTATGGAATGAGTAAGTCACCAGAGGAAAGGGCACAGCCCAAGGAACAGGATCCGTGGTATTGTAACAGCATCCTATGGGGACAGCAGCCGCACCTGTGGGGGACACAGCATGAACGCGCAGACTTGTCAAATCTGCGTTGTACACATGAAACTAATGGAACATTGTGTGTCAACTATATTCATACCATAAAAATCATTTGAAAAACCCTGAAAGAGGCCTCAGTGTGTGTCTCACATGCTTTGCAGCTCCTCAAGCTTTATTTCGTTCCCTGAGCTAAACCGGCCTCTGGCAGGTCCACATGGATGGTCTCCTTCCCCTGTAAGGAATCACTTCTCTTCATGCAGCCAGGATTTCTGGGGGACAGGGATATTGCACCAAGTCAGGTTTCAATAAATATTTTTAGGATAAATTAAAGGATAAATTAATTAATCACCAAGTAATATGAGAGCGAGATCTGCATAGTAGAAGCTGGGTGAGAGGATCTTTGGTTTGCTTTCAACAGAGGTCAGGTCTTTCTGGCTTGGCTCTGATCTTCTAAGCTTTTGAGTGTATTTCTTGATGGCTTTTCTATCACCTGAGACAAAGAAAACGTTTTTATGGCTGACTGAAAGTCAACCTTATCCAAAAGTAAAAGTTGGATTTTCGTCTTTGACCATGTAATATGTGCAGCAGATACCCCCGGCTCTTTGAAGGTAGAAGAATCTCAGTTCTGTCGCTGTGTGACCTTGGGAAAATCATTAAACCTCTCTGTGCCCAATATTTTTAATCTGTAAAATATGGATAATCATATAGAAATTTTCTGAGAATTAAACGAGATGATATGTGTAAAACACCTGGCACAGGCTCTGGCTTAGGGTAAGCACTCAGCCGGTGTTGGCATTACAATCAATACTATCATGTTTATTATAGCATTATTATTCCTCTTCCTATCTATTTTTTATTGGAGAAATCAAAGTCCTGGTTACACTGAAGAGCTTTGGTAAGAAGCTCAAAAAAAAAAGACCCAGTAATTTCTTTCAGCCATTCCACAAATATTTATTCAGTCTCTGCAAGTATCTAGGTTGACCGGCTCCTAAGAGTTACATGGGCAACTTATTGAAGGGAGAGCGTAGAATTGAGAAACAGTAAATGAAGCATAAGTTAATGGGACCAAACTAAGGTCCAAACCCATATGCAATTAGCATACATGAAAGGGATCAGGTACAAAAGTGACTGTCAGGATCACTGTGCACATTTAAGCCTTAAAAAATTATATTAACCTTTAACAAGAGGAAAGCCTAAGTTTGGAGAACTTTCTTACCCATGAGTGTACCCTACCTAACTTAAAATGTTAAAAAAAAATTTCCCATCTTAAATGAGCATAAATCTCATCAGAGATGGTTTGCTGGGTTATTGGCCATAATAAAAACCAGGAGTTAGAACATGGTTACCTTGGCAAGAACCATCATTCAAAAATGAACTGGAAGTCTACACTGAGCTAAGGATGAAAATCCAGTCTAGTGAAGAATAGTAAGGATAACTTCTGAATGTGTTGAGCAATGAGATGGGAAAATAAAAGCAGCTCCTCAGACTCAAGACTTAAATCCCAGGTTGTTCCAAGCTAGTCTTAAAGAGACCGAAGTCCGCAGTGGGAAGCAGCAGTGACTTATCTAAAAGTCCCCTCATGCTTTACAGGGTCATTATTTGCTGATTGCTTTCCACCAACTATGTATCTGGTTCCCTCAGGCCAGAGTATCCTGATAGAAATACACAAGACTCAGGAAACTACGTGTGCGTAGTCTCTAAAGATCTTGTGAGTTGTTTGTTTGTTTGTTTGTTTGTTTGTTTGTTTGTTTGTTTAACCAGGCCAGAGATGGGGTGGAGAGGCAGGAAGATGCCTTGTGATCTGTCAGAACTGGGAAGACTATTTGCAAGCTAACACTTAGCACAGATGCTGGAAGAAGACAGGACATACTTATGGCAGAGAAAACTGACTGTTACTCTCAGCCACAGTGGTACCAGAGTATTAGCTTCTTCCTGCCCTGGGTCCCAGAATGCCAATTAACATACAGCAACACAAAAAGGGTCAGGTGGCACCTGTACACTGAGCGAGCATTAGAGGAGAAGCATCCTAAGTTTAGCGAACCAGAATCTTTAATGCTTGTCAGTAAGCATGCCTCCCCTTTGCTCTGAACAGAGACATTATCTTCATTTTCCAAGGCTGCTCACTGTATAAACATTCTTAAAATGATAGAGTGGAAAAAAGTCAATTAGTTCCTCTGCTCACAAAACACCTAGAAATGAGACACCATTCCGAGAATTGTCTCCCAACATGACCTTGACACAAAGTGCGCCCGTGAAAACCATGCTTAAGTGCTTGACATCTTGCTGGTTGAACAGCTTAAATGACAGTGAATACACAAAGCCCTTTCCAGCTCAGAATGTCATCTAATATGGACAAATCATTATTGCAAATTTGCAAAAACATATTCCTGAGCTTGTCAAACCACCTACAGGTAGCTATTTCCTCTTTTTTAAGGTGAGCACACTTTTCTAATACTCATCTTTTACCATTTCCCAGAAGGACTTGGGGATTCACATGATAAGAGGCTTTGTTATACAGAATATCTCTTTTCTACTAGCGTCAGAATGGTATTCAAAAGTATAGTCTAGGGTGCCTGAGTGGCTCAGTCAGTTGGGCAGACATCTGCCTTCAGCTCAGGTCATGATCCAGGGGTCCTAGGATCACGCTTCACATTGGGCTCCCTGCTGAGTGGGGAGTCTGCTTCTCCCTCTCCCTCTGCCTTACTCAGTGTTCTCTCTCTCTCTGTCAAATATATAAATAAAATATTTGGGAAAAAAATATATATATAGTCTAGGCCTATCATGGGTTTAAAGAAGGCACAGTCCTACTGTTTACCATGAAAGCATTTCAATAATAATGCCCCCTGCCTCTGCCTACCAGTCCATCAAGCCTCCTAAGTAAGGTCGTCAACACTGAATGGTAAGAAAGGCCTAAATTGAATGCTTATGAGCTGCTGCCTTGGATGAATCACTTCTTCCTCTACCTTAATCTCTTCATTGTGAAATGGGGATAATAACACTCACTCTTCCTACCACACACAATTTGAGAAAATCAAATGGTGTAACATCTGGGAAAGCATTCCACAACCAAGAGAAAAAGCTTTAAAGTGATTTAACATTAAAATTAGTGTTTCTTCCGGCTTGCTACGTCTTTGGGGATGCCTTTGGTGCGAACATGTATAAACCAAGTCTGGTCATTTTCTAGGCTCAGGAACTGGGGTCACCCTAGCGCATCAAGCAGAGTTGTGGGGCAATACGTCATCTGCAATTAGATTCATGTGTTATTGAGTGTCCAGGAGATACCTCTTTACCATCAAGGATTTAGGGAGATGCTGTGCAGTCAAAACTAGAGGAGGGAGGGAACGCGCTAGAAATTATTTCTAGGTCGGAAGCCTTGCACAGATATATAAAATAGCCAAAACCGTATGATACCAAACAATGGGTTTGCAAATCAGTGACTAGTAAAGAGATAAAATATATTATCACTTTTGCTTAAAAATCTTCATAAATATGTCTTTGTATTGTTATCTTTTCTCAAAGCACCAATAAGACTCCTTTAAGAGTATATTATTTTTCTCCCAACACGTCAGGATGGGTCTACAGGTAATGCATGGAAGTCTCAAGAAAAATAGTTTCAGAACCCAGAAAAGATGTCTTGCAGCTGGTGAAGCAGTTTTCACGGTGCAAATTACAAAGGCTTGGGTCCAAAATTCTGCTCTCTGCCTTATTTTCCAGAAATGGAAACCCATATAGACTTTTAATACAGCAAAAAGTCAAGGAACACAAGCACTGTCAGATCAAAAGTAGAAAGCAAAGAGAACAGGAGGAAGGGAAGCAGGGAGGGAACTGTTACTGATGCAAATAGTTTTGAAAAGAAAACCAGAATAAGAATAAAAAAGAGCTAAAACATAAAAGTCTGAATATATTCTTTAGGACACTCTATTATTTCCTTAAGGAAAAGAGCTTGACCCGGATCAGTCCTACCCTCCAGAACCTTGTACTCTATTCTCTTTCCACAAGTCAAATTTTGGCAAAGATAACCACTTAAAGGAAACAGGTTTTCCATTAAAATTAAAGCCAGCAAAATTACGTCTTCCCTGAATTGCCTTCGAGTTTCAGATGCTTTGGGTCAGCAATGAAATTTGACATATTGGAGTATGTTTCCAATAACATCCAAATATCTAGAAGGAAGTGATTTGTAGAGCTCCGCAGTGTGAACTGTCTTTTTGGATGACAGTGAGTTCTGAAGTCAGGTTTGGGTATCATGTGTTTTCTATGCACTAGTCTATTTTTTCCATTCTGTTTTCTCTCTTAGCTTATTTGAGTTGGTCTTTCAGTTTATTAATCCTATGTTCTGATGTGTTTCCTTGTTTGTTCAAAATATCTAAAGTTCTTAGTGTTACATTTTTCACTTAGAGAAGGTCCACTTGATGAATTTCTATAGATTCCAGTTCTCTGCTAAAATTATTCATCTCTTCAACTACCTTGGCACATCATTTTCTCCATTGTCTTGATCATATCAACCATAGCTACTTTAAAGTCCCTATCTGGTAAGTGCAATTTCTCAATCTTTTATGGGTTTATTATGGCTTTTTTTCCTCTTGGGTTTTGGTTATTTGGTCCTGTGTTATGGCAGGCCTTGCAAATTTTTATTGAATATTATGGAGACTCTGAATAATATCTTTCTTCAGAGTGTTAACTTTTTTCCTGGCATGTAGGTATAAAAAATTTCTGGTAGATCCCCTGATCCTTTCTAGGCTTGATAGGAAGCTCTGTTAGCGCTTGTCTATTTCAGTTTTTCCCAGAGTAAAATCCCCACTCCTGGGCTTGACAGGCCACCAAAAGCCTGAGGTTGTTTATCAACACCCCTCTACATTGGGAGCACTTAAATTCAAATCTCTCCCCGAGCATCATGTGGCCACAAATATCCTGGTCAGCTACTTGGCCATTAGATGTACTTTTGTACTCGGTCTCTTGAGGTCTCTGCCCTGTTTATGTGAAAGTTAGTAGTTAGCAAATAAGCAGAATTAATGTGTAGATATTTGGACTCCTTTTCCATGGTGTCCTCCTCTCCAGAAATGCACCCCTCTAGTCCTAGCCACTTCGGCTGCCTGAAATCCTGACTTCTTTCTACCTAGTCCAGGACGAAGCCACTTTCTTCTTATACTTCCTTCATGATACAGACAACAAAAGAGAAATTCAATCCCCTCGTTAAGGCTGGTAGAGTAGTAAAGATAGTCTGACATAGGAAAATGAGGCTAGACAGGATTCATGGTATGGAGATGGGCAGCCTACTAGAATAACATGCAGTAAAAACAGCCTGACACACTGCAGCAGACAAGGACAGTAACAGTTCAATGTTAAAAGTGGCAGAAAATCAGTGAGCACTCACACTGGGCACACCAGGTGATCCTCAAAGTCCTGAACTTCCACTATGAGCAAGGCATCAAGAAGGCCAAGAATCCTGGAGCGAAGCCTGGCATAGCTAAATGGGCCTCTGAGGTTCCACTTAATTTTCTAGGCCGAAGGAAGTCTTTTATTTTGTCTAGATCATGGCAAATCAATCAGACTCGATCACTGAGAGGCGTAATTCAACTCTGACTAGTTCCACAGTGACCATGGCCAACGGTAATTACGTAAGGAGATAGATTTCCATCAGGAAATCAATAATCGACCATGACTTCCTCAGGTTCTGCTTTAGCAGACTGCAAGAGAGACTCCCACACCCAGCCATCTGAGACCATGGGAGACCAGCTTCCAGCCCATGGGAGTCATGATTTACAACAATAACTTAAATAAGTAACTTAATGGAAAATCAATTTTTCTGAAATAAGCATGTAAAATGAATCAACTACTTTGGCTTTCTGGTGTACATACTATATTTTACCATAAGCAATGTATTCTTTGATGATTACTATTTAAGACTGAAAGAATCAACATTGTTAACACAATTTTTATTTTCTACCTTAGCAGCCGTAAGAGATACAGCATTTTGTGTGTGTGTTTATGTCTCTATTCCTCTTATAATTGTTAGGGAAAGAGAGGACATGCTCATCATCTTGACATTTCCAGAGCTTAGTGCCAACACACAGTAGGTGATCAATAGGTGAATAATGATTTAGTCGATTAAACAGTGAGATGGGTTTGAAATAATCCAAGGAAATGCTGGATTATGCTGATATCAGGTTAAATGGACTTTCTTGTCAGGTGCAGCTCTATAATAAAAGTGGAGAAGAGAAAAGAATCAGGATTTGTTAAGGGCTCTAAGTTACAGATTCGTTATTAGGAAGGATATAGCGTACAGCCAAAAGAACAGAAGAGAAGAGAGTTTGTTCACACACTGGCTTTGCCACTGTCTGTCTGAAAGTGTGTCTGTGAGCATGGCCCACAATGCCTAGGGATTCCATTTCCTCACTTGTAAAAGGAGAGGTCTGTCCTCACTCTGCAGAGCCCGAGTTCTGCAAGAGGGCTGAGCCCAACTCTAGCCCCCTCTCTTGCAAGAACCAAGTTAACTCCTCTTAGTTTCTATAGATTATATTTGTGCCATAGATACCATGAAAAACAGAAGACCGCATGATCCCAGAAATTTTTCCAACTTTGCAAGTTTTTAATTCATGTTTTTTTTAAGATTTTATTTATTTATCTGACAGAGAAAGAGATCACAAGTAGGCAGAGAGAGAGGGGGAAGCAGGCTCCCCACTAAGCAGGGAGCACGATGTGGGGCTTGATCCCAGGACCCTGAGATCATGACCTGAGCTGAAGGCAGAGGCTTTAACCCACTGAGCCACCCAGGCACCCCAGAAAACTGGAAGATCTTGTGGCATGCCATATTCTTTATCTAACTGGACATATTTAATGTAAATAGCTGCGTTTATCACAGATGCAAACAAACACATATTAAAATATTTTTTTAAAGATTTTATTTATTTATTTGGCAGAGAGATCACAAATAGGCAGAGAGAGAGGAGGAAGCAGGCTCCCTGCTGAGAAGAGAGCCCGATGCAGGGCTCGATCCCAGGACCCTGAGATCATGACCTGAGCTGAAGGCAGAGGCTTTAACCCACTGAGCCACCCCAGCACTCCAAGTTTTTAATCAATGTTTAAGTAGAGAAGGGAGAAAAAAAAAAAGAAGCTATCAACTTTTATAATCAGAACCAAAAATAAAACTACTTTCATGGTGCCCAAACTAAGCATTTCTAGGACAATTTCCCAAGACTTCCATAATTTTTAAACTCGCATACTTAATAAATATTTAATCCATGTCTTAAACTCATTTTCTCAGAATTCATCACAATACTTATTCTCTGAAAACTAATGCCACACCTAAAACGACTTCTTTGTGTATTCTTCTCAGCATAAAGCTGGAGATTCAAAGCAAAAAAATTTAATTTAGTAACTAAGCTGCTAATTGCTCTGGTTTATATAGTTTTTAATAACTGAAAACATCATTCTCCGGTTTCTCATTCATTGGGCTTTACCATGTACTAACAATACTTATAAAAGAAATCACTGGAACGCTGAGAAACCCTTCTCCAGAAAGTGAATTTCTACTTGATCTACAATTTTTGTAGTATTTTAACTTGAGAGAATAAATTTTTCTTCTTTCTTGATAACATTAATTATTAAAGTAAATACAATAATATCTAACAGCTGGGGGGCACTTACATATACATCAACACTATACTAAACACTTTAAATAAGCTACATTTCGCTGAATTCTCCCCAGTGCAAAAAGTAGGTTTTACTCCATTCCCCATTTTCCAGAAAGGAAGCGGAGACACAAGCTCTCACAGTTAATGAGAGCCTAGCCCAAGTGATCTGACTCCTCAGCCTGTTTTTTTGGAGACACTGTGACACACTGCTACACAACAATGTCTACTACAGGACATTAGTACCCTGGGAATGAAAAGAAACAGAATGTTGAAAATTGCTAAAAACAACAGCAGTAAGCTAGAATTCATTTTGCTCTTTTC
>CM053608.1:26506568-26524882 GCA_028646535.1 Procyon lotor
GAGACACAAGCTCTCACAGTTAATGAGAGCCTAGCCCAAGTGATCTGACTCCTCAGCCTGTTTTTTTGGAGACACTGTGACACACTGCTACACAACAATGTCTACTACAGGACATTAGTACCCTGGGAATGAAAAGAAACAGAATGTTGAAAATTGCTAAAAACAACAGCAGTAAGCTAGAATTCATTTTGCTCTTTTCTGTTTATTTTTATTTTCCTCAGAATATATTACCCCATCATAAATTGAGTAAGATAGGATGAGGTAATGAGAAAAAAGAAAAAGCAATAGAGACAGAGCTCAAGTCAGGAAATGTGCACTTAACATCAGTTCTGCCACTGGCTATGTGGCTTTGGACAAGTCTTTAAGGATATATTCCAAGCCTGGGCAGTGGGTGGGGGGAGACTTTAATTTTGCCTATGTAAAAATTCATAAGGGCTTTAGGAAGTTACATCAGCAGTATTGTTAATCACCAAAACTGGTGTGATCATTCTTATTATTAAAAGAATAACTGCAAAAGTCCTGTGTTAATTTCCAGTATACTATCATAAACTCAGCTTTAAAAAACTATTCTAAGATGGTTTAAAAATGGCTTCCTTTATTTTATGGAACATAGGAGTAAAACTGTCAGTACTTCCGTGTGACTCTTCTTCATTACTCTTCAACTTTCTAAAGGCAAACTGAATTAAATAAACTCTAGAGAGGCCATATTTAGAAGACAGGGCAATTAGCGAACATTTCTTAAAGTTTATTTATCTTATAGGACAGACACCTTGCCTTTTGTTTTTAAGAAAAAATAAACTGAAATTAAAAGAAAGCACAATTTTTGCTCCAGTTAAGTCAAATAAAAATCTAGTTTACAAATGGATATACTAAATGGTAAGATTTGGTCAGTATGTAATCCTAGGTTTGAATTTCCACGGGTACTCTGCTTTTCTTGTACTTTACCTTTTTTCACAGCAGGAAGGCAGGCTCTGTCTGTCACTTCATCCTGCGACATGAAACCAAGAGACATGGTATTAACCTTCATGACAAGCTGAAAAGAAAACTCCTATTCCTAAATGTGCTATTTGTATTTTCAAAGTAGAAATTACATTTCCCTCCTATTCTGGATTTGCCCATATAACAGTATCTGCCAAATTCTATGTATGTAGAACTTTTATTAACTGTTCAGGTCAAGTCAACCCCACACAATGTGTAGGTTAAATAATTCTAATGTCCTTCCTAAGGGAGAGTGTGGAGGGAAGGTAGAAATTTGACCTCACTTCACATTTGTTTTTTAATTTTTGGTGAAATATATGCATCACGAATTAGTTCACAAATCAAATGAGTATACGATTGTTGTGTTTGTTTTTTTTAAAGAGCCATCCATTTTAGTGAATTTTCATTTTGGCTTACTTTTAATTGTGTTAGGTTGGTTGGTTGGGTTTTTTAAAGACATCCACCAAATACTGACTCTTACATTGTTTTACCCATTCATCCTCTAATTCAGTTGTTGGTTCTCTTGACTGATAACAATCACCCACCTACATAACATCCAGACAGTTGTAGAATTCTCTTGGTAGCGTTTTCAATAATAGTGAGTCCACTACTTTCATCCATATATAAACATACCACATAAAGACAAGCTATTTAACTAAAATACCTGGCAGAATTTGAGAGAGGCATAGCTCAGAGTTCACATTTCTGCATAACTCTGGATATTCTAATGCATAGTGAAGGGAAAAGAAAACTAACAAGGTTGACTGATTGAGTATGTAATTTCCTATGTTAATATCCAACCATTTTCCACTCTTTGTGACTGACTACCTGAGAGAATTTCTAGGCATTATACAGAGTAGGAACTAGTTGCACACATTAGTTAGTGAAAAAGAATATTCCATCTCTATGCCTTTAGAATGCCAGCTGACCCAAGAGTAGCTTGATCCAATCAAGCTAAATTCATACTTACTAATATGCAAAAGCACTCTGCTAGGGATGTGGAGACATTTAAGACAAGCACAAGCCGGGCCTAAGGAATTTCTAGGAAAACTAATATCAAATCTGGAAAAACAAAAATCTACCTGTGCTAAAAGTAATTAGTCTTCGATCTAGTTTTAAATATTTTTAGGGGTACCTGGGTGGCTCGGTGGGTTAAGCATCTGCCTTCAACTCGGGTCATGATCTCAGGGTCATGAGATCCAGTCCCCACATTGGGCTCAGGGAGGCTTCCTCCTCTCCCTCTGCCCTTCCTCACCCTCCGACTCATGCTCACTCTGTAATTATTTGAGAGAGAGAGAGCATGAGCAGGAAGGGAGAGGAAAAGGGAGAGAGAATCTGAAGCGGACTCTGCACTAAGCAAGGAGCCCAACAGAGGACTTGATCTCACGACCCTGAGATCACCACCCTGAGATCAGATCCTAAGCAGAAACCATGAGTAGAGTAGACACTTAATTGACTGCATCACCCAGGTGCCCCAAGTTTTGCATTTGTTTTAAGTTCTCTTCCAAATAAGTTCTGAAAACAGAATGACTATCCAAGACACGTGAGGTGCCTGTAGCTTCCAACTGTATAATGTCATACGTGTTCATATAAAGTAAATAAGCACATTGACCTATTATATATAAATTCTATTTATTCACAAAAAGTTCTGGTGGGAGGGCACCTGGGTGTCTCAGTGGGTGAAAGCCTCTGCCTTTGGCTCGGGTTGTCATCTCAGGGTCCTGGGATGGAACCCCGCGTCTGGCTCTCTGCTCAGCGGGAAGCCTGCTTCTAAGCCTTCTACCTGCCCCTCTGCCTACTTGTGATCTCTCTCCTCTCTGTCAGGTGAATAAATAAAATCTTAAAAGAAAAAAAAAGTTCTGGTGGGAACTGAAAACCCCCAATCAAATAAATAAGGATATGATAGTAGATTTCACCGTATTTCTTAACAACATTGCCAAGTTTTTGAAAAATATTTTAAGACTATTTAGTCCATATTTCTAACCTCATGATATAATTATTATTTATTTGGTTCTGGAAGTGTCAAAATAAAATTTTTGAGTGTTATTTGAGTACTTAAATAGACATCTCTTTATTAACTTAAATTTTGAATAAACATTATGGCTTCATTAACAATTATATTTTAGGGGCACCTGGGTGGCTCGGTGGGTTAAGCCTCTGCCTTCAGCCCAAATCATGATCTCAGGGTCCTGGCATCGAGCCCCGCATCGGGCTCTCTGCTCAACAGGGAACCTGCTTCCCCTCTCTTCTTGCCTCTCTGCCTACTTGTGATCTCTCTCTCTCTCTCTCTCTGTCAAATAAATAAAATCTTAAACAAAAAAAATTATATTTTAATTCTGCCTTTTAAATTTAGAAATAATAGCTCAAGCTAAAAATAATGAGGTGGTAGGCACTTAAACTGGTTTAAAAAAATATTGTGTGCATTACACTAGTTCCATAATTTCTTCCAAGTACACTTTCCTAGGAAATTGTTAGATTTTTTATTATTATTATACACAACCAAACAAAAAAATTACATGCTCTTCTGATGCAGTGGTTATTAAAAAACTAAAAGTCAAAAAGTCCTTGAACTTTGCCTTTCTGCTTCACACTTTCATGAAATTTCAAGTTGCTGTAGTGCTCTTAAATCTATGTCGTGACAGGTGAGTGATTCATTTTAAGAATCCCATACTTCTCCATGTAGTCATTTATCCAGCAATAGGTAGGTATTTAAACTCTACAGAAAGCATTATGCTTTGTTCCTCTTGATATACCACTTTACCTAACAAGTATGGATAGGTCACTCTATCTTCTTTACTTTATAAAAGAGTGATGTGATGTCTGGAAAAACCTATGGAATTTGGGGAGTTAGAGAGGCCTGGTGGGAATCTTGGTTTTGTCACTTGGCCCCATGGCATGGACATGATATATTGTGTCCCCGAGTCTGCCACTTCCTTTCTCTGCAAAAAGGGAGTAAATTGTATTCACGTGCAGATTGTGTGAGGATATGAGTTCACCTGTAAAGCCAGTCTGGCACAGGTCCTCCAGGAAGGTAGCCCTGACTGTTAGCAATAATATATGTGAGGGTCATGTTGGCGGACTGTGGAGAGACTCGTCTCCTCCCCCAAGCCCGTGGATGGTCACGGGGAAACAGTGTGTTTGAGGACGGAGACCACCCACCACCCACTGACACCCCACTGCTATTTCTCGACGAGTTGCTGGAAGAGTAGGACAGTGTGGTAAGAAGACGAGAGTGACGGAGTTAGAGGCGGCCCCTCTGCCCACTGTCACACGGATGAGCCTCCATCACTGAAAGGGGCCTGTCTTTGTGCACTCTGCAATCTGGTTTTATTTCTTCAGTTAACTGGTATGTGCACTGAATGGCCCCTTGGGTCGCTGCCCTATGTTCTCACACTCAGTGTAGACTAAAAGTGTCACTGGTACAGTTTCAACAAGGCACTAGATGCCATCAAAACATGTGTATGCCCCCTCCATATGAATACCTTATTAATGGTAAGAGAAGTTTCATTTTACATTTGGTGATTGCGTTTTTACCATTTTTCTTTCTCGTTGGCGCATCACTATTCTCCAAACTGCTGTCATTCTGCTATTTGTTGGTTCGGTTAGGTCTCTGAACACAGTATTTAAAGCCGGGTTGCCAGTTCCAAGCCAGATGTCTGACAACACCATCAGTAGAGAATATACTTGTTCTACAGTTACTCAACAAACTCCCATCAAGAAACTTTTATAAACAAGGCGCTGGGCTTGGTACATTGGGGAGGGAGGAAAATGATTCAGTTCTGCTCTTGTGGAACTCCGTCTGGTAAGGGATACAGGCAAACCACCGCACAGTTAGTAAAGCTGTGAAAGGGTAAACCGTAAGCCAATCTGGAACACCGAAAGGGAAAGTGGCCAGTGAACTGAGAGTTGAAGAAAGAGTTAAGAGTTAGCAGTCTGCACAAAGGCATGAACGCATGAAGCTCTTGCCAAAGTCATCATTAGACTACTGGACTTCACGTTAGCACAGTGTCCAGGGAGCACACCCCTTCCTGAGTGAATGGATGAATGAAAGAACTGGTGAGACACCTTGGCCAACTAATACTCACTTGGCCAAATAATATTCACCACGTTTGTTCCTCATTAATATAAACATTTTCAATACTTCAGAGTTACTGGATGCCCACTGCGTGCAAAACATCCTACCAGGAATCATGGAGAATCGTAAATAGAAGAAAAAGTATAATCTCTGCCTTCAAGAAAGATACATAAGTTCAACAAATACTTAATTGTGCTTTAAGTTTTCTCTATATGTGTGGTATTCTGCAGGTTGTGGCGAGAACAAGTAATATATACTATTTATTGAAGCAAGAGGAGAAATAGAAACATAACAATTCTAGCATTACTAATTCTTAGATTTTGAGATCCTCTTAATTTTGCCCTATAAATCTGCAAATGTCTTCTTAAAACTCTGTAAGCCCTGATGAACTATTACGAAGCGAAGTAATGTATGCATGTTCCAAAAGATTAGAGAGCTCAAAATAAAAGTGGTGTATTCAATGTGGGAGTAAAAGAAAGAAATTAGGATTCTGGTTCAAGATTAAAGGACTCAAAAGTAGTGCATTCAACGTGCGAGTAAAAAAGAAATTAGGACTCTGGTTCTTGCACTGCACTTTCTTCTTTCTTCTTTCCAACGCATCCCCATGCTGGCTCAGGTCAAAACAGCCCATCCATTCTCTTCCCTATGTGCCACAGCATTTACAAAGACAAGACTGTTCACACAATTCTGAAGGTCTGGATCGCTCTTGCTGCTCTGCATTTCCTTATCCTTTAACCCAGTTCGTGTCCATGAAAAGTCATGGCAGGTTTCTCCATGTTGGTTACATTTCTCCCTTCACTCATGGGATACTGAGCCCTATCTCCCTCCGTGTCTACTAAGTGCCTTACCACCAGCCCACTGACACTCAAGCAAGAGCTCTTAAGCCTCATAGCATGTGATTCTATCAGAATCCATGCTTCAAAGTTCCTCAAAAGTTCTAATTTCAGAGTCATGGATTATGACCCCACAGCAATCCCCCAGAGTGTTCAGTGTCCTGCGGCTCCTATGTCACACAAATGTGCGATCACTTGGTTTAACTCTTGGTCTGTGTCTGATTTGTTTCTACAAATAGATTGTGTAAGTAACCTCCTTGTGAGCAAGAACTAGGTATCTTTTAATGCCCCTATTGTGTTTAAAACAACGTTCGAAATGTATCAAATACTTAAAAAAAAATAAAAACATTTATAAATTATTTATTTAGCAGGGAAACAACAACAAGCAAATGATTGACTTTAATTTGGGTATCATGAATAATAGATTTATCAGTCTGGAATAGTTTCCCACCAAGATCTTCTTAGGCCTAGGGTTTGGCAACTTTAACAACTATTAACTTTTTAAATTACATCAAGCAGCCAATCAGCAACTTTTCCTGAACACCTACTAGTGTTATTACTCAATTTTCTAGAGAGTTATTTACCTTAATAAATTATGGCTTGAATAAAATAAACACTGTAGTCCCTATTATTCTAAAAAACATAAACTTACCAGATATGGATACATGAGCCTCAGAAATTTTATTTATATAATCAATAAATACAAAATACCTATGAACTAATATAAATATGCTATAATATAAATCACCATAGTTCCTAAAACTTTAGTAATTTGCAGTTTTAGCTAAATATGGAATATTCTTAGAATATTTTAAAGTTCAACTTAGTTCCCAAACTTTACATAAGGAATTTATTCAATAGTGGATTTGTTTGCAGTTGATACTATGTGAGAAGTTATTCACAAATACTCAGAAGTCAACTTCTGAGAAAAACCTTAAATTACCTAGAAACTAAAAAAAAAAAAAAAAAAAAAAAAAAAAAACCCAGCCATTTGCCAGGAAGTTCTGCTATGATCTTTGCTATCTTTAACCAAACAATTTCTTTACCTTTATCATTCCAAAATTTAGAAATTTTAGAAAGCTTTTGCTCTAAAATGCCATTAAAATGTTATCATTTCTATGTGTTCCATTATGTAAAAAAAAAAAAAGGCTGAAGAGCCCAGCTATATCCCAATACTGTGACAGAATTAGGGAATGTTGTAATTACATCCACCTCTGGATGCCAGAGGTGCTAACAAGAGACTGTTGACATAAAACATGGCGCCACGTTTACATTTTACAAATGTAAAAGTAAAACTGTATCCCTTTCACATTGAGGAAGTCTGTATTCACTAGGACATTTTGTAAGTGTAATATCCAGAAACTATATATATTCGCGCGCGTGCGCGTGTGTGTGAATAGTGTGTGGATTCAATGTGTGGGTTAAATAAGACAGTAAAATAAGCTTACAGATCAAGACCAGCATTTTTTTTTAAAATGGAAGGAAATCAGTTTTAAAATAGCAAAGGTATCACCTATAGTACCAATATATATTGTCTCTCTCAAATTTGTTTCACTGTGTATGTGTATGTGTGAGTGTATCTGTCCTGGGTCAAATATGAAATGAGCTCCTACTACAGTCAAAGGATGATTTGGTGTGAACATACCTCTACGCGCTGAATGAACAAGATGAGCAAAGTTGTAAAGGCATGCAATACAGGAGAAGGCTGTAAGTTACTAAAACTAACTGGAGCAAAATAGGAAATGAAAAACAGGAATAGGGCAGGGATGGTAGGTAGTGAGACATGAGAGTGGACAAGATAGGAACCAGACATGGGGCCTTCTCTTAGGGGCAATGGAAATTGAAGATTTTAAGCAGGTTGAGTAAGCACTTGGCATTGATAGATTATTCAGGCAGCAGCGAAGGGAATAAACTGAAGAAGGGAGAAGACCAGTTAACAGAAAGACAGATGCAGTGCTTCAGATGAAAGATGCTGATGACATGATATATTGGGAAGATCCAATGAGAAGGTAGAGTCCACAGAGCTTTGTGACTGATTAAATACAGCAGGGGAAAGAGAAAAAAAGAACATACAACAATGTACAGGCTTTAATATGGAGTGGTATACTGCTCCTACTCACTAAGCCTGGCAACACACTAAAGGGAAAAGATTTAGGGGTGGAGGGCATGAGTTTGGTTTTGAATATGCTTACTTTAAGATCCCCGTAGGACATTCAGATTAATGTCCTGTACACAGAACAGATGAACCCAGAAAAAAATTTCTGGTTGAGACCCAGAGAGCAGGAACTATCAACAATGTGGTAGTTAAGGAACATGTAAGTAAGAAAAGAACCAGTGACAAAAGACTACGGGGCATCCACATCAAAGGGACAGACAGAGGGAAATAAGACTTCAAGGGAGATCAAAGGAAATGGTCAAAGAGAAGGAGAGAGAATGGGACCCAACACAACACCCACAGAGAGATCAAATTATATAAGAACTCAAAAGAATCCACTGGATTTAGCAACAAAAAGGTTGTTTGGTGCCAATTTGCAGTGATAGAGTCAGGAAACTATTGCAGTAGTTCGAATGGTAACTCGAAGGTAAGTATTTGGCAACAGTAAATACAGAGAGAGAGAGAGAGAGAGAGAGAGAGTGTGTGTGTGTGTGTGTGTGTGCGCGCGCGTGCGCCCATGCATATGTGAGTGTATGTGTGTCTGAGTATGTGTGTTTTAGGAGCTTCAGAGTAAAAAAACAAAAAGAAGAGGAGTATATGGAGGGACGTGTAGGACAAAGGGAAGGTTGTTTTGTTTGAGAACTTTATTACATGAGAGAAATGTACACATCATTATAGGCTGAGAGGAAACTACTAGAAAAAGAAGAAATTGAAAGACCAGAGAAAGGAAAAAGAGACAACGTGGTTGCACAGCAGACAGACAGAAGTTGGACCAAGAGAAGTCCGTCTGAATCCTTGCTGCCCAATGGAACTTGCTACAATGACATCGAGGGTTGCCACGCCATGCAATATAGTAGCTGCTAGCCCTACGTGGCTATTGAACACGTGAGATGCAACCAGGACAACTGAGGAACTGAATTTTAAATTCTGACTCATTTAAATTTAAATTGCTACATATAACCATTCGGGCTGCAGAAGTGCGGAACTGAAGACCCATCAGCCCTGGGAAGGGCGCTCGAGTTGGTCATCCCGATGGTCTCATGTCGGCAGGAGGCTGCCCTGCTGAGAGGCCGGGGACAGGGTAGGACCTTTGAGGGAAAAGGTCTGGAAGAAAGATAAAGGAAAAGATAGCAAAAGAGCTGACCAGAACAATGAAGAGCACAATATAGCCGAACTGAGGGCACAGCTGAGACTGGAGACAGTTCACGGCAAGCAGCAGAGGAATAAACAAGGCAGAGGGTAGGCTTGACAAAAGGTTGGGAGGCTGGATGCCAGAGGTGCTAACAAGAGACTGTTGACATAAAACATGGCGCCACAGACAGGTAAGGAAGCAAAGCCTTGTACTCAGAAGAAATGGAAGAGGGCAAGAGATCAAAGTCTCAAATGGGTCAAACAAGGGTAAATGAGTGAGAAAGAAAGAGAGGATAAATGGTTTAGGACCCAGGGGATGGAGTAGTTCTAGGTAATGTAAGGGCTTGGGGCAAGTCTTGGTTTAAAAGAAGCAGGCAACAAAAACATAGAAGTAAGTTTGGATGGTTGTTCTGGTCAGTACTGGGAACACCCATGATGGTGGCAGGAGCTGGGGTTCGAGGTAAGAACGTAAGCCAAGTACAAAGCCCTCAACAAGTCAGAAAATCAGCAAGCATGCTATACTGACACACATGAAGAAATCCCCTAAGAAGAATTTTTAGGACAGGGTTTCTGCAGAACCCTGCACCAAACCAGAGAGAGAAAAGGAAGACGAGTGTGGGAAATATGATCTCAATTGTGGTTTATCAGGAAGTCCTGAAAAAGGACTTTCTGGGAAAAGCAGAGAGACAGAAGGAGGGCTGACCTCAAAAGTCAAAAGCAAAACCAACCACATCCCCATCACACACGATGCCATCGGCCCATGGGTCCCAAATCTACAGTCCCACCACCCTCCTGCCCAAGTCAGCATGCACGGCGCTGACTCGATGCCAAGTCAACATGCCTTCACCTCAGACTGACAAGGGCTTACGCTGACACTCACTCTTCCCCTCAAATTCCAGCCCCTGTGCTCAAGGTTGTGCCCAAAAGCGGGCATGATTTTAACAGCAGAATGAAGCAACCCAAACAGTGACCCTAATTCTGTGGAATGTGGATAAAAGGAGTGTGCTAGGCTGAGAACACCTCCAATGAGCACATCAGAGAACAATACATACAGTATGATTCTGGTTCCTAAAAGAAGCAAACCTGGGAAAAATAAAACAAGAAAAAATCAGAGAGAGAGAAAACCAAAAGAGACTCAATCATAGGAAACAAACTGAGGGTTGCTGGAGGGGAGGTGGGGGGATGGGGTGACTGGGGTGATGGGCATTAAGGAGGGCACTTGATGGAATGAGCACTGGGTCTTATGCACAACTGATGAATCACTGACTTCTACCTCTGAAATTAATAATACACTACCTGTTAATTAATTGAATTTAAATAAAAAAGGAAACCCCCCCTCCCACAAAAAATAAAAACGGAAGAAGGAGGAGGAGGGCTGACCAGCCATCTGCAAAGATGATTATCGCCCAACAAGGAGGACTCATGTTGGTACCATAAACAACTTGCCCAACCTATATGTTTCTCTATTCAGCTTCCCTAGAACTTCTGTTGTGCTTCACTTTTCTCCAAAGAGGCAGAGGAAGTAACCACGTTTTGGGCTATTACTATTACAAAATCAGGTCACAATTTTCGCCGCTATTAAATGCATTTGCATTATCGAAAGAGATACTTCCTTTTCCACTTGTGCAATTTTGTTTTGGAGTCATCTAGCTATTGAATTTCATAGATTTAAATGTCCCCATGTGTACACGAGGGGGTCAGTATCATCCACATTGTAAAGCCATGTCTCATTCTTGTATCCAAATCTTTCTCATCCTTATTTCATATATTAACACTTACTCTTATTCTTTCCCTCCCTCTCCCTCTTTCATTTTATGACTTAGCAAAAACTAGAAACTCCTATAGTGCCAATAATGCCCACATGCATACATACACACACACACCCACCCCACATATGCATTCCTCTTTCCATGTCACAGAGACATTCTCCAGGCACTGTTTTTACAACTATCATAAAATTATTAAACCTAAGATTGAACAGTGGCCTAATTCATTATTTTATCATAACTATTTCTATTTTCTCAAGGGTATTAATATCATCTGTTATTAGCTGTTTTAGATATGGCCATTTATTCTTAATAACTGGTATCAAATTCCTTAAAACTGTATTATTTGCTTCTTTTAAGAACTTATACTCCCCCCTGTGGCAATCTGATGGAAAAAAAAAGAAAGAAAGAAACAGAAAATGGGATCCTAAGGACAGAATCACAATTCATAAATCATTCACAAGTGACATAACAATGGTATGTGCCTTGCTAAAAAGAAGCTGTCAAGAAAAGTCACAGCATTCTTTTCATTCTGTGTAATCTGCATAATATATGACCCCAAAACCTACTGGGCTAAGGGCTAATTTTTGGCAAATGCTAAGGCAGAAATTTAGTATCTGAAAATATTTAGATATGAGCTGAAAGGAAAGTTTTATTTTACTTTAGCAAACATTGAGTGCTTACTCTGTGACAAGCACCATGCCGGGTGCTTTACAAGATTTTTGGTATTTAATCCTTACAAATGATCACATCAGCCTTATGGAGTGGGTATTGCTAGTATCTCCACGTTGAAAGGAGCCAACTGAGGCTTACATTAAGTAATTTGCCTGATGAATGTCACACATTTAATTAAAACAGCAAAATAATGAAACAAAGAAGGAAGGAAAGGAGAGAGGGAGGGAGGGAGGGAAGGAAAAAGAAAAGGAAAGAAAAGAAAAGAAAGGAGGAAAGGAAAGGAAGAAAGGGAGAGAGATATAATGGAAGGAAGGAGAGAAGAGAAAAAGAGAAAAGAAAAGAGAAAAGAGAAAACTCTCTCATGAAATAGTCAAAAAGAGAAATACGAAGTCCAGCAAATTCTATATTCTGGTCAATTCTACGTTTTTTGTTTTGTTTGTTTTAATTTAATTTTATTTTTTCAGTGTTCCAAGATTCACTGTTCATGCACCACACCCAGTGCTCCATGCAATACGTGCCCTCCTCAATACCCACCACCAGGCTCACCCATCTCCCCACCCGCCTCCCCTCCAAAACCCTGTTTGTTTCTTAAAAAAAAAAAAAAAAAAATCAATTCTATGTTACCACTATTAAAAAAAACATTTGAAATCAAGGTAACAAAAAGTTGGTCTAGCTAAATCCAAGACAGTGGCTAGTTTAACGAGACGCTTTAAACTACAGAATTAACTTACTGAAAGTAATAAAATTTCATTCTAGAATATCAAACTCAAACTGTTGAGAATCTTGTTTAATTAAATATGAGTCAAGCTTGTTTTGTCAGGCTTTATTCTTGAGTTCTTGAAAATGTAAACATCTAATTTTTCTTTTTAAATGATCTATCATCAGTGTCTCTTTTCACCTTTGCTTTTCCAAGCCCAGCCTGATTGAACCCTGGGCTGTGCGGTAACACAGTACTTCCCTACCACCACCACTGCCAGGAAAGATGAGAACTCCCAAGCGAAGTGACCGTCAGCAGTGCTTCTCTGAAAGGGTGCCAGGCAATGGACCTGTCAATGCATCTGGGACACTGGTGCTGCCTTGGGTCACCTGCCCTCACACTAGTCTTACAGTCTACTTATTGTAGACGGAGTAGGTTCCAGATTGCCCTTCGTATTCGACACAAAGTCATTTTATTTTCCCTTCTTAAAAAAGTGGGTGGGATGCATGAGAAATACAGGAGTTTGGAGTTCCTGAGCTTTCTTTAGATTGAAGCCAGACTTCCCTGAATGAGGTGAGAACACCAGAAAGGCAGAAGAGGCATCACCACACTGTGGGCCCCCCTCCCCACTCTTGGCAGCTCCTTCAGAAGCTAGCTGGGAAAAAAAAAATCTGCTTGACTGGTGAGGGAGAGGCCTGCCTGGAAAGTAGTCAAAGCCAACAGGGGAGACTGTGGCTGTGGCCGTGCCCAGCCCTACTGCAAAGTAAAATTGGTTCAAAGTCTAGCTGAAGCTGGACCGGAAGTTTGCTTGCTCACCTACAGAGCCGAAAACACTCAAGTGTCGAGAATCAACCATATATGGAAATAGCAGGGCAAAGTACAGGAGCAAGAAGAATACATAGAGAATGGTTAGAAATGATGAAAATCACCACAAAAGATTCACTCAGAGAAAATCAACTTTCACCATCTCTATGTGAGAAATAGCCTAGTGGTGAAATATTTCCAGACGTTAGCAACTCTATGGTTCTATGAAACTTTTTCCTGTGGTTGTTAATTTTCACATACATGCATAGGTCAATAAGAAAAGTCCCTCATTATAAACCTGCCATTCCAGAATACATTCTTTTTTTTTTTTTAGAGATTTTATTTATTCATTTGACAGAGACACAGCGAGAGGGAACACAAGCAGCGGGAGTGGGAGAGAGGGAGAAGCAGGCTTCCCACCAAGCAGGCAGCCCAATGTGGAGCTCGATCCCAGGACCCCAGGATCATGACCACAGGCAGTCGCTTTAGGACTGAGCCACCCAGATGCCCCTCCCGAATAACACTCTTAACCGCTGCTCTGTGTAGTTATGACCTAGATCTCAGGCCATTAACAACATGAAATTATCACGATTCAAATCCCATTATTTCACTGTGAAAGGAGAGAAAGGAAAAGGCGTGAGCCTGAACTACAAACTGTATTCGGGTTCAGGAAAGTGCATTTTCGCTGAAGAGGAAGTTCACAAAATAAGCATTATGTTACTGGCACGCTGGATCATGTCTATTAAGGGATACTTGGGAAGAATCGATGTTAAGGATGGATGTTGCTTCAGTACCAATGGCCTGAGGCTCTATCGTGATATTTCATCCTAAGGGTCGTTCATCAGTGAATGATGCAATTACTCAAGACTGTCACGATGTCTGTGGTTGGTCTGAGACTCAGTCTAAACACGATTGCACCGAGTGAGAGACTGAACGTTTTCCGTGTGGGCTGAAGCTGATGTCACACTGGTACACACCCTGATATTAAGCCTTCCAAAGCATACCCATCATCTTGGTTCATTTTTCCTTTTTCAGTTACATCAGTTCATCAGCAGATCGCAAGCAACACATCTGTCTATACAGCAAAAATCACAAAAATCTTAACTGCCAAAAAAAAAAAAAACCAACCCTTCATCTAAGCCCAAAGTTCTCTCCTCTGGCAGATCACAATCATTATCTTTCTATTTCATGCTTATCTCAGACCACAGTCATACTGACTCTGCCAATTAGCCCACAGTGTTTTATTTTATATGCTTTCTAGGGTGTGTGCTTTAAGAGTTTAAGAAAATTGGGGCGCCTGGGTGGCTCAGTGGGTTAAAGTCTCTGCCTTCGGCTCAGGTCATGATCTCAGGGTCCTGGGATCGAGCCCCACATCGAGCTCTCTGCTCAGTAGGGAGCCTGCTCCCCCACCCCCCCCCGCCCCGGCCGCCTGCCTCTCTGCCTACTTGTGATCTCTGTCAAATAAATAAATAAAATCTTTAAAAAAAAAAAAAGAGTTTAAGAAAATTAGAGATAACTACCTTAAGAACATACAGTGTTCAGAGGTCCCTGTATCTAGAAGGTGACAAAAGGAAGCAGGAGAGTTTGGAAGAAGAATCAAAGGTGCTCGCATCGCAAGAACTGAATTCAAATTTACATGTCCCTGCTCCACCTCTGATCAAGCTTGTGTTATATCACGTAGCCTTCTTGGACCTTGATTTTCTCACCTGTAAAATGGGGAGACTGATACCTCACAGAGTTGCTGGGAAGCTCAAGTACACAGTGTGTGTGAGAAGGCTTTTTAAATTTAAAATCTCTACATAAATGAAAGGTGGCCATACAAGGTATCCATTTCAGGCACCCAGACAAAGCTCCAAGTAGCATTCTTGTTAAATTGATCTGAGAAAATCAGCATTGTGCATTCCACTGTCAAATTAAACGGTGCATTAGTTCACTTTTACTTCAAATCTGATGATGTCAAGAGCTTAGAGTGTTCTTTTCTTCTTCACATGTGGTGAAACCTCTGACTTAGAAGATAAGACACCTTCTCAGAAAGCTTTATCCGTGTGTTCAGATTTTCATATATGATTCCCAAGGGCATATTTATTTAAAAATTCACACATAGGAAAACATCTTAGAAACTCTTCGGACAATATGAACAACTTAGTATTCAGCATTCTAGACTGTATTGGCTACCAGTTTCTATTTAATTTGAGAACTTGCTTGTCAATATTATGGTGCTACAGTTCACATTTCAAATTAAAATGAAAGAAAAATGTCAATTCAGGGGCACCTGGGTGGCTCAGTGGGTTAAAGCCTCTGCCTTCAGCTCAGGTCATGATCTCAGGGTCCTGGGATCGAGCCCCACATCGGGCTCTCTGTTCAGCAGGGAGCCTGCTTCCCCCTCTCTCTCTGCCTGCTTGTGATCTCTCTCTCTCTGTCAAATAAATAAATAAAATCTTTAAAAAGAAAAAGAAAAGAAAAATGTCAATCCAAATACATGTAGGGTGTAAAAGTGTCTGTGGCATTATGTTAAGCAAAACAATACCATCTTGGTTTCTGAGAAACAAAGAAAACATCATGGACACTGGCACTGATAAATATTTGGCTCTTTCTTTAATATTTACACACTGTATTCTTACCTAAGGGTTGGTGGTAGCTTACATGCCTTTCATTGAAGAAAGGACTACTTGGACCTCCCTTCCTCCACGAAAAAAAAAATGGAATGAAAATGATAAAATGGAAATAAAGGGAGCAGATGTCATCATGTGACTAAAATAAGCTGAGCATAGAATTTCTTTTTATATATCCTGAAAACTATGATTAAAAGAAAAACATACTGTGATAATTCTCCCATATAGATGACATGCAAGGGCATAAGACAAAAAAGTTTATCTCTGTAAATGCTCAGCCTCTAATCTAAAAAATAAAGAAGCAGTATTTGCTTTTGTATAAGCTCTTACAGAGATCTAACCTTTTAAAATCCTTGCCAAATTTATAATGGTGTTATAAAGTCAGACTGTGATGGGCTTTTAAGATCAAGGCTGAGTTGGGCTCAGTCTTAAAGGCAAGGAAGTACCATTGAAAAACAGAAGAAATTGGTAAATTTAAAATCTTAATACATTATGTAAAAGTACTTCCATAGATACGGTGCCTGGGGCTGAAAAATGACCTTGATCATGCAGGAGATTTGGGCTCTGGAGAGGACTGGTACCTTCCCTGGGCTTATACAGCGACAGACGATAGGAATGGAGCTCATATCTCCAGCCTTCTAGTCCTACCTAATGGTTTTTGAAATCTTCTCCAGAGGGGGAGGCCTGGCCGGCTCAGTTGGAAGAGCATGTGACTCATGATCTCAGGGTTGTGAGTCTGAGCACCATGTTGGGTGGTAGAGATTATTTAAATAAATAATTAATACATATATTACATATTTATATTTTTCTATATCTATGATAGATAATATATATATATGTATATATATATCCAGGAAGCCCTGAAGTTGTGAGAAGGTGCCAAGGCTTGTTGGTAGGGGGTGGGAACACATTTCAAAGGGTGAGTTGATGGGGCCTGTCTTAGTTTGCCCCATCTCTCACATACCCCCAGCAGAATCTCTAAGGACACATTCACATCACATGTCTATTTTATACTTGTCCTTTCAAAAATCTATCCTTTCCCATTCTCCCATTCTTTGGAATAAGTTAACTAGTCTCAGTGCTCTGTTCCTCCTAAACCTATTGATTTGGTTTCCCCAAATCACACATCTGAAAGCACGGTTACCTCCCTTCTTTTTCCTTCCCTCTTATCACCTCAAGTATCGCCAAAGAGGCTCTTCCCGTTGAGGCTGAAAAAACCAAGGGCTACAAAGACTCGGGGTTGCTAAACCAGGAAATTCGAGTTGCTAGTATGTCAGGAAAAGTATTGGAGACCCAACTCTCCCTGTAGCAGCATCCACCTTCCTCAGCATCATCTCAGATTAATGTGAGCAGACTAGAGGCAGCACAGGATTTTAATTAAACTCATAAAGTTAAGTGAGACAAGCAGTAAGTTGAAGAAAATGTCATTTTAAAAAAATTCCTTTCCTTTCTCACTCTGACCTCCAGCTGCATCTACCAACAAGTAAGTGAACAGGCAAACATAAACACAGACCACATGGAACAGCCTTGACTACCTCCTGAACAAACCCCTTTGCATCAGAAAATACCCCAAGAAAGTCAGAGAACTAATTAGAAGGAGGAAAGAGCAGGGAGGAAATGAATGTAATTTAGATAGTAAACATCCGCACTTCTTTCCCACCTCTGAACTCCCAGGGAGTACGCCCTCTCTTTAACCTTCATCTTAAGCAAATATAAGGCAATGTAAACCAAACCAGGGTCTCTGAAGATTTTAGGATAATATTTATAACTATTTTTCCAAAGCTGTCTGGCATATCATTTTTTGGAATGGAATTCATTTACCTGATTGAATTTGAGGCATGCTAGAAACATCCAAAGCCCACTCCCAACCCACCGTAACGACAAATGACTCCCTGTCCAGATGCCCTTATACGGCCCAACTTCCTATAAATCTGACAGCTCAGGGTATGCATTGCGTATGGGTCTTGGCACTGAGTCACATTCCTCCGGTATGTTTCCCTGGGAGCTCTGATTTCCGCTTTGAGGGCTGGCACAGACTCCTACTTGCTCTTATAAGAAAATGTCTATGACTGGAAGTTGAAAATGTGCAAGATTCCTTCTTTAAGTACACAAACACTCCAAAGTCTGGCCACTTTCCTGCCGTCCTGCCAGGTTTTCTCTATGTCTGATACCTGATCAAATAACCTTTTTTTCGGGGGGAAAAAACAACAAAAAACATAAGAGAAGGAATGTAGTACATCTTACAAGACTTAACCAAACGACCTGTACAAGTGATGCCTGAGTAGACACACACATACCTTATATAGCTCTGTAAACAGGACTTAGTGGCCGGCTTCATCATGAATTCCTCATTAAAAAAAAAAAAAAAGCTCTCTTAAAAGCATTTGCTAGATAAATACTTGCTTAGAAGACAAAATTAGTGCATCTTAACCTTTTTGCACACAAATTCAAAGACCTTTTTCTCCCAATTCTAACCTGCTGTCAATCAGAAGGGTTGGGATAAGTCAGAGTTGGACAACGTTATAAGAAGCCACTATTTCTTTCTCTGACTGACTTATTTCGCTTAGCATAATACCCTCCAGTTCCAT
>CM053608.1:26524982-26537512 GCA_028646535.1 Procyon lotor
GTGAAATGTGTAAGCCCGAAGATTCACAGACATGTACCCTGGGGCAAATAATACATTATATGTTAATAAAAATTAATTAAAAAAAAAAAAAAAAAGAAGCCACTATTTCCACTTTACCGCCCAGGTGCGCACAAACATTTGCTGAGTCATTTATAAAAGTGCAAGAATTCAGATCCCATGGCATAAGTTAAAGATGGAGTGTCAGCTCTTCCCTTTGAATTTCCTGAGGGTCCCCATAACACAATGTAAACATACTTTTGAGTCTGTGAACGTCTTGGGTGTCTTTTCACTCTCTCTCTCTCTCTTTGCGTGTGTGCATGTTTCTCTGTGTCTCTGTCTCTTTCTGTCACTTTCTTAATAATGATCTTTTATTTTAAACTCTTCAAAGGACTTTTGATCATAAAGCCTCACCCTAACCTTATAATGCCCAACATTATTTTTCCTATTCTGAGACTCCATGTTCTATATATTTCAGTATATTTTCTCTTAGCCAGTATTAAAACCATCCATTTGGAGCTAACTATGGACTTTTTGAGACTTCAAGGGACCATGTGAATTTTATAGCAAAACCAAATTCTTTTTATAATATGTCTCATTGTTTTTAATAACCCAGCGGAATGGTGGTATCCATGCTACATTTGTGGAGAAAAAGAAAATCAAGAAAAATGGGGAGGGGGGGAAGCACCAACTCCCTAACAATTTTAATCCAATTAACCATCATTAAATCCTGGGAAATAAAACATTCTCGTTATCCTCATTCTAATAATGTCAACTTGGGAATATGGCTCTTATTTCCCTAAGATTTGTGAATGGCAGTTCTAAGAATAAAAACCAGGTCACCTAACTGTAAGCCAGTCCAGCAATTTATCCCTTCCATGAATGAAAGTCTCCACTCTCCTGTATGTGAGGCTATTGGTGGTGGCTCTCAGACTCTCCAGGGCATTCAAAAATTCCCAACCATTCCCCCATCTACCTCACCCCTGCAAGCCACAAGAGATCACTACCAAGCCCACATCCCACCTTAGGTGAGGCTCCGGCTTCACATCCCTACCCTTCCCCAACTACCACACCTTCCCAACCATTAGTGGCAGACATAATTCGGGGTTTAGGTCTTGAAAGATTTCACTGTGGCTTCCCACATATTTTGGACTTTTAAAATCATCCACGAGGGAAGAACTTGGGGGCCAAGTTGCCTTTAATACACATGTGGCTATTAACATAGCTTGGAATGTTCCATCTTTAAATAGGAACTTTTAGGCCTCTTCTCTTTGAGGAATGCTTGGAAAGAACACTAAATAACAATGTTGAAAATCCTTCCTGCGCTTCAGAGGGCCCCCCCACCCTCCATCCCCCTTTGCTGGCCACTCACACTGTTGACAGGCAACTATACTGTACAACATGGGCATTGCTTAGGGAAGTAATTGTGTACAGATGATGTGGTCGATGCTGAAGTGGGAGTGTTCTTTTCTTCTTGGCTCTTTTTCAACAGAATGAATTGAAACATTAAAAAAAAAAAAATGCCGCCAGTTTAAACAGGCTCTTTTCAAATTAGAAATCTGCAGTGTTGCTTCTGAATCCGCATCTTTGCATCAAGAACAGGTGTCCCCTGAAACATCAATAACTGAAATGAGTTTACTCACTGGTAACACCAGTGTCAAATGATGTGGCACCACAATAGGAAAAAAAAAAAAAAAAAAAAGACAGGGCCCTGAAATCACTTTCTTTACATAAAATGGTAACTGGAATTATTAACTACAACAACAACAAAAAAAGCACTTAAAGAACAGACTGTAAATGGAAGCGTGATTAATTAATTAAGTCCTTAGTCCTTAGTGAAGTCCTTAGTGAAGCTAACTAACAATATAAGAAATGGAAATGTGTTGAGCCTTTATTGGCCATATTTGACTTCTATGCCCAAGCAGAGAGAATGAAACCTGTTGTTTCCTTGACCTGATCTCACTCCACTAGGCTGCAGGCTCCTTGGATAATAAGAAGTCACAATCACTATTCATAGAAGTGTAGAGAGTTATTACTAAAATATTTTATTCACTGACACTCTTAGTTTATAACTAGCAATAATAGGGTCCACTGTTCTTGTTAATATTATCAGATTTTTTACTGCAAGACAAACCAAGTCCAATCCACATTCGAAGATTATAGGCTTTAGTATAAAAAAATTATTCATTTCTCAAAGACCCAAACTGTATTTAGAACACCCCAAGTAAACTCCAAGCTTCTTGCTGGCCCTCCTGCCTGGGTCCCCTCTCTTCCCAACACCCACAGCCTCTACCCATTCAACACATAATCATTTGCTCTGACATAACAACAGACCCACTTTTCTGGAAATATTGATGCACATTCATCTCTTTTTTTCTTCCCTATACCCCCAACAATAAGTCTGTTACATATATTAAGAGAAAACAAAGCAAGAGTGCTGGAAATCTCCCTCAGAAAACTGCATCCATACCCTTGACCCCTGGCTTTGTTCTCTTTTTTGTCCTGCAACAGGCATCCAAACCGTTATCTCAAGTGAGAAAAGATCAAATTCCTACATCTCCAAAATGGAATGTAGACTTCCCAGGTAGGTTTCTTGGGGCTTTCAGCTGGTCAAAAGCAACTAACTCCTTTTCTGCTCCCTGAAGACTGTCAAAGACAGACAGCCTCTAAAATTAAAATATTATAAAAAATAATACAAACGAAACCCTTCTGAATTTTTTTAGAAATCCCTGCTGTTAGCCTCTTCGGCTATCTACCTCCTAAAAAGCATGTATGTCAGTGGGTAGACCGGGAACAGCTATTGGAAACAGAAGGGAGTGGTATAAAAAAAATAATAGCAATTGCTGATGTGTTTTTCAATGATATAAATCAGGAGTAGTGCGAAGAAGCAAGGAGAAAAAAATCCTATTTGGTGCTGGAAATACTGAGCCTCTTTTTTTTTTTTTTTTTTTTTTTGGTGAGCCGGAGTGTGCCAGCTTTTTCAGACGGGAGGAATGCTGAGTGTCAAGGGGTCAGGATCAATCCGGTGTGAGTTGATGAGGCAGGAAGGTGGGGAGGAATGCGAGGAATGTCCCTGTTTGTGTAGGACTCCATTCAGCTCATTGGCGAGCCGGGGCCGCCCGGAGCGTATAAAAGCCGAGGGCCGCCCGCCTCAGCCTCACACAACAACTCTTCCCACTGAGAGGAGGCAGCCAGTGCAACTCCGACCCGGCGACCGACCGCCTCCCCCTCCCCGACGGCAGCCGCCCCGGCCGACAGCTCCCCGACTGCAGCTCGGAGCGCCCAGGCACCCACCTCCGACCCGAGCCCGCGACCCAGCGCCGGGACCGCCGCGCCCACCCCAACGCCGCCGCCGCCGCCGCCGCCGCGCCCTCCGCCCTCCGCCCGCCGCCCGCCGTCCGCCCCGCCCGCCGCGCCCACCATGTCCGCCGCCGGCCTGGGCCCCGTCCGCTGCGCCTTCGTGCTCCTCCTCGCCCTCTGCGGCCGGGTAAGCCGAGAGCCCCGCGGCGTCGGCGCCCGGGGGAGGGCGTGCGGGCTGGGCGGGGCAGGGCCCGGGGCGCCGAGCGCCGTGCGGCGTGCGCCCGCTCACCGCCCCCTCCTCCCCGCAGCCCGCCGCCGGCCAGGACTGCGGCGGCCCGTGCCAGTGCGCGGCCGCGCCGGCGCCCCGCTGCCCGGCCGGCGTCAGCCTCGTGCTGGACGGCTGCGGCTGCTGCCGCGTGTGCGCCAAGCAACTGGGCGAGCTGTGCACCGAGCGCGACCCCTGCGACCCGCACAAGGGCCTCTACTGCGACTTCGGCTCTCCCGCCAACCGCAAGATCGGCGTGTGCACAGGTGAGATCTGCGGCCCGCGTCCCTCGCCGCCTCCGCCGGCGCGGGTGCAGGGAGCCCTGGTGTCCCAGCCGCTCCCCACGCCCACCCCGGGGCCCTGCTCCCCGCGCCTCGCCTACTCGCCTACTGCTGCCGGATGCCTGACCCTTGCATTCCCTCCCACCCCCGCCTCAACTCGTTTCCTTCCTCTCCTTCAGCTAAAGATGGTGCCCCCTGCGTCTTCGGAGGAACGGTGTATCGGAGCGGAGAGTCCTTCCAGAGCAGCTGCAAGTACCAGTGCACTTGCCTGGACGGGGCGGTGGGCTGCGTGCCCCTGTGCAGCATGGACGTCCGCCTGCCCAGCCCTGACTGCCCCTTCCCGCGGAGGGTCAAGCTGCCCGGGAAATGTTGTGAGGAGTGGGTGTGCGACGAGCCCAAGGACCACACCGTGGTTGGCCCTGCCCTTGCCGGTGAGTTGAACTTGCCTCTCCGTCAGTGTTGTGCTCCTCCCCCCAGGGGCCTACTTCTACCTAACTTTGCCAAGGGAAGGGGAACTGTCTTATCCTGGCGTCTTACCTTGTGTTTGGGTGCTCTGCTCTCACAGCTTACCGACTGGAAGACACGTTTGGCCCAGACCCAACTATGATCCGGGCCAACTGCCTGGTCCAGACCACAGAGTGGAGTGCCTGTTCCAAGACCTGTGGAATGGGCATCTCCACCCGCGTTACCAATGACAACGCCTTCTGCAGGCTGGAGAAGCAGAGCCGCCTCTGCATGGTCAGGCCTTGCGAAGCTGACCTGGAAGAGAACATTAAGGTACACGTTCTGTTCCTATAAATCAGTTTGCTTGGGATCGTAATGGGTAAGACCAAAGTTGGGTCTCACCGCCCTGGTTATTATAGACCTTTTATCTCCAAAAATATCTGACCATCGAGCTGTTTTGCTGGAATGAGGTGTTGTGTAATTGGAACCAACAGCTTTCCACTAGGAAATTCTCCACACTGTTAGTTCATTCAAGACATCCCAAGAGAGGCTATGGCTATTTTTGGAAAACTAGCAAATGAGACACAAACCTCCTCCCCTCCAAACATAAACACAAGTCAGACAACTTAAGACTAAAACACACAGAGCTTGAAGAAAGCCACACCCCTTACAGTGTCATTGATTTTTTTTTTTTTTCTTCTGCTTTGTCTTCCTTAGAAGGGCAAAAAGTGCATCCGTACCCCCAGAATCTCCAAGCCTGTCAAGTTTGAGCTTTCCGGCTGTACCAGCGTGAAGACGTACCGGGCTAAGTTCTGTGGGGTCTGCACAGATGGCCGGTGCTGCACCCCCCACAGAACCACCACTCTTCCTGTGGAGTTCAAGTGCCCCGACGGGGAGGTCATGAAGAAGAACATGATGTTCATCAAGACCTGCGCCTGCCATTACAACTGTCCTGGAGACAATGACATCTTTGAGTCCCTGTACTACAGGAAGATGTATGGAGACATGGCATAAAGCCAGAGAGTGTGAGAGACATTAATTCATTAGGCTATAACTTGAACTGATTCGCATCTCATTTTTGTGTAAACACAATTTCTGTAGTGCAAGTTACTTAAATCTGTTTTTCTAACTGGGGGAAAGAAAAAGTCCCATCAAATTCACAGTAGCGTGCCATGTGACCTTCAAATAGTCTATCAACCCAGACACTGGTTTGAAGAAAGTCAAAACTTGACAGTGGGACTACATTAGCACATAGCACCGAATGTAGACTGAAGGGTGGCTTTGGGAGCAGTGGGAGGGCACGTGGAGAAACGATTATCACCTTAAAGTAGTACACACCCGCTCTTCGGAGGGTAACTGAGAAGGAAAATTTTAGCATGCTCACTGGCCTCCAGCAGCAGCTAGGATGTGCATTCTCCACAGCTTTGAGGCTGGGTCAGGTTCTTCTTTAAGTCAGAACAGCAGATTCAACTCTGACATTCTGATTTGAATGATACTGTTCAGGAATCAGAATCCTGTCTATTAGACTGGACAGCTTGTGGCAAGCGAATTTGCCTGTAACAAGCCAGAATTTTTTTTTTATTGATACTGTAAATATTGTGTGTGTATATATATATATTTGTACAGTTATCTAAGTTAATTTAAAGTTGTTTGTGCCTTTTTGTTTATGTTTTTAATGCTTTGATATTTCAAATGTTAGCCTCAATTCTGAACACCATAGGTAGGACGTAAAGCTTGTCTGATAATTCAAAGCATGAAATGGATATTCAAATGGAAATTCTGCTTAGAGAGAGAGTCCATCAAAACAGATTGTTTACTGAATATGAGGCAGTGATGTCCCTGGAAGTCTGATCTGTCAGTTGGAAATGTGGTAGCCTCACTATTAATGAACAAATGGCCTTTATGAAAACACAAGTGGCTCTGTATAGTTGATCAGTTTTTCCACCTGGAAGCATTTGTTTCTACTTTGACTATGACTGTTTTTTGGACAGTTTACTCGTTGAGAATGTGACCAAAAGTTACATGTTTGCACCTTTCTAGTTGAAAATAAAGTATATATTTTTTCTATAAGAAGTGTGGTTATTCACTTACTCTTCTAAACATTTCTGAGTTTTCTTGAGTATATATGGGAAGTTTTATTTGTCTTAAAACAATTAGTGTATAATTTTTGAAATCTCTTACATACTGATAAATTGGTTGATCAGTTCTGTAGAATTTTACATAAACCTATTTTACACTGGATTGAGTGTCACAAACTTGCAGGCATACACTGTGTGTGTGTGTGTGTGTGTGTGTGTGTGTGTGTACATATATAGATAGATCTATATATACTGAGCACACAGGTATTTTGTTACCCTCAGAGTACTTTATAGACATTTAAAATCAATTCTCTTTAGGTAACTTTAGTCTCCAACAACCCCTATTGGTTACACTTGGTCGTGTTTACATTTAATACCACTGGCCATTGCAGGCATTTCATTTACAACTTTTCACGTCATCAGCTAGTCTATGTGCCTTACACATAGGAAAGGTTGTAACTATTTTTTGAGTTTGTATGCTTTATTGATTTATTTCTGAACTTAAATAATCTTATTGTTAAATCTGCAAAGGATAAAATCTGCATTTAAATGGAACCATTGAATAAGTTGCATTTTTGTATCAGTGGCCATGATAATCAACCAGAAATAGATGATGGCCCAAGTAGAAAAGGAGCATAATTTCTATTAACGTTAATGGAAATTTGTTTTCAGTTAAAAGCAACTCCTCCATTGCCCCAAGGTTTGGACTATCAGATTTCAAGATCAATAGCTTAGCAAGTGGGTGGTAAGTGACAAAATGAAATTGTTCAAGAAGCCTGGAAATGATACTAGACCCCTCCGGGCTTCTACCAAAAAGTCAATTTAAGCAAATGGCAAACAAAAATATTCCAAAAACAACTGAAAGCACAGTTTTCTCCAGATCAGTATAGCTTTGGATTATGGGGGGAGGGGACGGAGTTGCAGACAAACTAACCCATCACAGGGTAATTGGCAATGTTGTAGTGCCAGTGTCATTCCAGGAGACAAAAATATATCTGAAAATAAAGACTAGTTCTACAAACGGTGCACCTGCCACAAACCAAAGGGAAAACTAATTGTGTTCAAAATGTGCAAAGTCTTTCCGGTCAAAACACTGGACTTTTAGGTATACCCACCAACGTATATAGAACACTGTCAGCAGCTCTACTGCACACCCCAAATAAACCCAGACACACACACACACACAGAGAGTACACTGGCTAGTTCACATGTTCTTTCTGTCAATATACTCCTAGATGCAAAGATGAAGGGCCATGGTAAATTAGCCTGAGTGTTTTATATTTTTTAAAGATCTTTCTTATTTATTCATTCATTCATTCATTCATTCATTCATTCATTCATTCATTTGAGAGAGAGAGAACACGAGTGAGAACACAAGCAGGGGAAGGGGCAGAGGGAGAAGCAGACTCCTGGCTGAGCAGGGAGCCTGACATGGGTGGGTCTCAATCCCAGGACCCTGAGATCATGATTCAAGCCAAAGGCAGATGCTCAACTGACTGAGCCACCCAGACACCCCAAGCCTGAGAGTTTTAAAAAGAATTTGAGAATTCTGGGAAGAAAGAAGTAACAGAAGCAGAGATTTTAATTTTTTTTTTATTTTCCACATAAAAACAGAGTAACTATGTTGCAATATCAAAATCCCATGGGCGATATTCACAACAAAATTAGGTGGTGGCAAGGCATCCCTTTAAACCCAAAACATTAGCGGGAGAAAATCATTAACCGCTGCAAAGATGTACACTGTGTCAGCATATGTGTGGAAACAAAGAGATGCAATAGGATATCTGATACTTCTGAGAAGAGAGCTCCAAAATAGCCAACAGTGAAGTGTGGGAGACCATTTTGAGGGTAGGGGTTCTGCCCAGTCAAATAAATCTTACAAACCAGAGCTCTGTCCCATGGGAGGACTCCACACTTGTGGGAATAGAATCAAAATTGAGACTTGTTGTCAGAGACAATAGAGACATTGAAAGAGAAGGTCTAGGTAAAAATGAGGAGAGAAACAAAGGTTCAAAATCTGAGGAATTAAACAGCCATATTTATAAAACCACATGAAAACAATAAAAGAGGTATCTCTCTGAAGTTCAAAAAGCTGTCTAAACCAAGCATCCCTACTGAATAAAATTCAAGAAAGCTAGTTTCACATCAAAAATAGGAAAACAAAATTATCAAAGCCAAATCCCATACATTATTATATGAAAATAATAAAAGGCAGAATAAATGTTTACAGATAATGAAAGCCTGTCAGAAATACATGCCCAGAAAACTTGAAAACTATATGATTTCAAAAGAACATTAAGAAAATGAGAGTAGACATAAATGATAAAAAGGAAATAACTAATGACATTAATCAGAGCCAGTCAAACTTAAAAATATATTGATAAAACTCAGTAAAGAATTGGAAATAAGGGGCGCCTGGGTGGCTCAGTGGGTTAAAGCCTCTGCCTTCGGCTCAGGTCATGATCTCAGGGTCCTGGGATCAAGCCCCACATCGGGCTCTCTGCTCTGCAGGGAGCCTGCTTCCTTCCCCCTCTCTCTCTATGCCTGCCTCTCTGCCTACTTGTGATAAATAAAATCTTAAAAAAAAAAAAAAAGAATTGGAAATAAAAAATATATCAAGCAAGAAGGAAAATGAGAATGAATAAATACAACAGATAATTCTTTAAGAAAGTTGAGGAGGGGGGTCCTGGGTGGCTCAGTCCTAAAGCAGCTGCCTTCGTTCGGCTCAGGTCACGATCCCAGGGTCCTGGGATCGAGCCCCACATCAGGCTCCCTGCTTAGTGAGAGGCCTGCTTCTCCCTATCTCATCCCTCTGCTTATGTTCCCTCTCTCACTCTCTCTCTCTCTCTGTCAAATAAAAAAATAAATAATCTTAAAAAAAAAAGAAGAAGAAGAAAGAAAAAAAGAAAGTTGATGAGGAGGGAAATTTTTTAAATAAAAAAAAGGGGGGCACCTGGCTGGCTCTGTCCATTAAGCTTCTGCCTTTGGTTCAGGTCATGATCCCAGGGTCTCTGGGATCGAGCCCCACATCAGACTCATTGCTCAGCAGGAAGACTGCTTCTCTTCCCACTCCCCATGCCCGTGTTCCCTCTCCCTCTCTGTCTCTCTCTGTCAAATAAATAAATGAAATCTTAAAAAAAAAAAAAAAGAATGAAAGTGTTTCAAGAAAAATTGATAATTATTGTAGATAGGCAAAGAAGATCTAACATGTGGAGAGCAGGAGGTCCTGGAGAAGAAAACAAAAGCTATAAATTGAAAATACTGGAAAAAAAAGTGATTTGAAAGCACATATTAAAAGAGCATGCCATGTACCTAGAAAAATTCACCAACACCAAGATATATTCTAGTAAAATTTCTGAAATATAAGGAAAAAGGAAAAATCATCAGAACATCTAGGCAAAGAGAACATGAATCTTTTAAGTAATAGAAAACTCATCATCAGGCTTTTGACAGCAACTTTCTTTTTCTCTCTCTCTTTCTTTATCTTTTCTTTCTTTCTCTTAGCAATGCTTTATACCAAAAAATTGGATTAACATTTAGGATGCTCAAAGAAAAAAAATGTGAATTAAAAAAATTTTTATCCTCCAGAACTGACATCCAAGACAGACAAACTATGGAAAACATAAAGGAATTGGGGCACCTGAGTGGCTCAGTCAGTTGAACAGCCAACACTTGATTTGGGCTCAGGTCATGATCTCAGGGTTGTGAGATCAAGCCCCACATCTGGGTGTGGAACTTGCTTGGGAGTCTTTCTCCTCTTCTCCTGTCTGTGCTTGCTCTCTAAAAATAAATAAATAAATAAATAAATAAATAAACAAATAAATAAATAAATAAATAGAATTAAAATAAAACATTTAAGAATTTATAGCATATCATTCCTATAGGCCCTTTCTAAAAAACCGTATTAGAGAAAAGCCTCAGAAAACAAATTATCTGAGAGATGTTAATGTAAAAACTCATATATGAACATTAAATATAGCTTATCTTGAGGACTAAGGTTAAATTAAGGTTAAAGAAGAGAACATACACAGTATAGTGGCTATTCATAGCATGTTCTGACATGTAGAATACAACCATGTAGGGTGGGGGAGAATGGACATAGCGGATGTCTCCCCCCAAATATTTAACTGCTTTTATTGGTGGTGGTGGTATTATTATTTAGAGACTATTGGTGTCTAATATGAGATAAAGCAAGTGAGACATTATGGATATTCTAATTCTATCACTAGTATCAATGAATACTGGGATTGTTAGTGAGGAAGTCACAAAATACAGATATAATATAAATGCATCTAATTCCATATTTCTTAATTTGAACTAGAAATATCAGCATAAACTTGTGATATATTTTATCTCCTAACATACCCATACATTTTTTCCTACATCTGCTCCCTGAAAAGGCTTAGATACAAGGACGACTCAACAGGAGTGAGCATCCCTGGGCCACTATCGGGTTCTTGAAATACCATTTTCCACTAAAAGGCTTCTGGGAGAAAGGCTTCCAGGTCTAGCACAAGGAATGTGTAAGATAAATACATTTATTCAGGGACTGTCTTTTCATATTGGATAAAAATGAAGTTAACAAGGACAATGAAGACCATATCAAAAAGGTGTAGGAGACAAATTTAAAAGACTTCCATTAGAGAGGGGGCAATATGGGGTGCCTGGGTGGCTCAGTCAGTTAAGCGTCTGCCTTCAATTCAGGTTATGATCCCAGAGTCCTAGGATCGAGTCCTGCACCGGGCTCCCTGCTCACCGGGGAGTCTGCTTCTCCCTCTACCCCTCCTCCCTACTTGTGATTTCTTTCTCTCAAGCTCTGTCTCTCTCGGTTTCTCAAATAAATAAATAGAATCTCTAAAAAAAAAATAAAATAAAGATGGGGCAATTTGAGTAGCTAAAAAGGATAAGAATTGCTGTACATTAAGACCATCAACTGTCCTTAAATTCTTAGTTCATTCTGATAGTTAAAGAAAAACACCTAATTGGTGACCTGAAAACAACAGAGAACCTAGTCATTTTACACCAGCTCTCTGATATTTCAGTATCAGATTTCTGGTACTCTACACATTTTACAATGCCTCAGAAGCACTCAGCCCAATCTGTACTAACCCCAGACATAACTCCAAGATGACCATGTTTTTTAAAGATTTTATTTATTTATTTGACAGAGAGAGAGATCACGAGTAGGCAAAGAGACAGGCAGAGAGAGGAGGAAGCAGGGTCCCTGCTGAGCAGAGATCCCGACGTGGGGCTCGATCCCAGGACCCTGAGATCATGACTCGAACCGAAGGCAGAGGCTTAACACACTGAGCCACCCAGGCACCCCCAAGATGACTTTTAAAAGAAATAAATCTCTTAATTTATGGTAATCATTTCATGATAGTTAGTTTAAAGTAATTTTATACTATTTTAAAATAATCTTCTGTATTTTTCCAAATTCTCAGACATGAACATGCATTATTTTATAATCAGAAAAAGATTTTTAAAATAAATCTTTAAAAAAATAAAATAAATCTTTCCTTTCCTTACTAAAAATTAGCAGAGAATATGACAAAATGTATTTGAAGTTTTCATGATTTGGGGTTTAATAAACTGTTCACAACCTATAAATAAATAAGTGGCTTAGCTATTCAAGCCACTATTCCTTAATCAGCTGTGTGCCTAGGAGCAGGGCCAACATGCTTGTAGCCTCTAGAGTATCCACATATATTCAGATATATCAGTGTATTTTTGTACCTCATTCTCCCATGCCATAAATGAAATCATGGAAGATTCTTCTTCATACATTTTTAATAACTACTCTTTACCTCATGAATCATACTGATTATATATAGACTATTGCTAAGACTAAGAATAAACCGTGTAAAAAATATTCTTAAAATACAAAGTCAGATTCCAAATCCAAATGTAGGATCCGAAGAAATAGACATGAAGACCCATCGTCTATATCAGATGTTTAAAGATACTGAAAAAAGAGGAAAAAAAGTAGAGTTAGTAAGAAATATTATTGATTAATTAGAATTTACAACTCAAGAGCATAAAGCATATTAAGATTTGCATTAGTTCAACAAATGCTAACAATTTTTGTCAGCACAGTGAAAGTTCTGATTCAGACCAATATAGCAACTGGAAAAATGGTATGTCGGTATCACTAAAGCCAAATAC
>CM053608.1:26537612-26557411 GCA_028646535.1 Procyon lotor
TGTGTCAAATAAATAAATAAAATCTTTAAAAAAAAAAAAAAGAACCACTGATATTATGTGGAATGAAAGAAGCCAAATATAAAAAGTATATACACTGTATGATTTCATTTTTATGACACTGAAGGATAGGGAACACTAATTAATGGTGATAGATTCAGAATAATGATTTTTTTCTCCCACTCTGAATTACTCTCCAGCTAATTTTTTTTCTGATCTGTGGTATTTCTTGCCCTCTTTCTAGTGAGGTATTATGAAGTACTGAAAATGACATTAAATCCAAGAGTTTAGGAAAATTTCTCTACCACGTGAATGCTTTTTTTTTTGCATTTTACTTATTTGCTGATTTTTAAACTTTATCCATAATTTCAGCTGATGAATCCCAATGTGAAGATTCTTTCATGTCATTCATAATTTTTAACTTAGAGTTCTTAGGTAAGTTTGCATTTTTATGTTAAGAAACTCTAAAAGGTCTGGAGCAATTTCCAGGACTGTGTTTGCATAGATGCTTAATGTAGAGACGTGGTGGGAGAAGGGAAGCATGTGCAGCTTGAGCCAGACACTATAGTCCCATGGACTTTGGGAGGGATTTATGGGCTTTATAGTGTAAGTATTGGGAAGATAACCTTCTAGGGAAGACAGAGGCTCTCCTGGAGCCTGGGAAAGTCAGTAATTAGCAAAAGAAAGTGGGAAAGGTAGCAGAGACCGCATCCTGAGTGCTATTATACACACTCTTAGTTCATTCGTACAGTATTGGTGGCTTTCATTATTTTGGGTTTGAGTCTTTGTCAATTTTCTACAGTCTGTTGTGGTAGTCTTTGTGTCACACCATTCCAAACATGGTATGGTTGTCTTGTGACCTCCTACACCCACAGACTGTTCAGCTAACTGGAGTACATAGGGGATCCCACAATGAGGAAAGACGCATCAGTCTTTCAAGCCAGAAGCCCAGCATCTCCATCTGTGGGGTTCTTCTGCCAGAGGTATGCAGAGTAGCCAGTGGAGATACAAAGAACTCTGAAAGAACAATGTGACATTATAACTGCCCCTAAAGGCTTAATAGGGAGCCTATTAAGAGCCGGTCTTGGGGAAGGATGCTACAAATCTAATGTTCCCATTAGCCACTGAGGGAAACCAGGAGCTTTTTTGAGAAGGTCTTTGGAATTCAAGTCCTTTAAAATTTAACTTTTTAGGTTTTAATGGGATTCCAAGGAAATAGAAGTCAAGAGCTACTGCCGATCACTTGGACCAGTGTTGGCCAGCAGGAAGATCTGCTGCGAGGTATTGCCACCGGTTAGGACCTGTAACAATATGGGTGGCCACTGGAAGCTGCTGCTATGGAAACGCATGCTAACCACTGTTGGAAGTAGTGGTCAATGGAAAGTGTCATTGCCAAGAACAACAGCCAAGAGGCTCTACTGGGAGATGTTGACTAGAAGCACCACTGGGTGTCTCTAATAGAGAGCTGTGTCTGGGGTCCTCTACCTGAGTTTTTGGGGAGGAGGTGGTTTGTTTTTTTTTAAACATGCTTAGCTGCATCATTCTTGATGTTAGGGGAAAAACGAAGTACTATTGGTTTTACTGCGCTCCAAACTAAGAGCATCATAATTTCCCTCAAAACCAGCTTTTCCATGTGATTCTGCATTTCTATTAATAGCACTATTAATCTACTTGTTTCCCAAGTGGAAACATTCTGTTATCATGGAATCCTCCACTTCCCTTTTACCCACGCTCAAATATTTTAACTTCTGTTTATAAATTCATTTATAAGGAAAATAGTCTCAGACCCCATCATAGTGGGCTCCATGCTTTCGTGAGTTTCACCTCCAGGTCTGTGAATATTGAAGGAAAATCCCCTCTTGCTTCATTCAGAAGAAAGGAAAATTAACCATTTTTAAATATACCAAAGCACTCTCTTCTTAACAAGGCCAGCCCCCTGGAGAAATTATTTTACCAGAGCCTAGCCTATTGGGGATTTGTGAGAACCCAACCTACCTAGAGAAGGATAAATGTCTAATTCCAGAATCCTCTAGCTATGTGGCCACACCTAAGGAATGAAAACAAAAACAAAAACAAAAACTGAGAAGTATTGGTGAAGTTCACAGGGACACGAGCTCACCAAAGGAATGAGACCTAATCATAAAACTATAGAATGCTTCCCCTCCCCCTACTCCTGACTATGCTACTAAAGGCTTATTTACTGTAGTTTCTTTTATTCAGTACATCATGTGTAACTTTCAGCAAAAAATTACAAATCATGGGGCACTTAGGTGGCTCAGTCGCTTAAGCATCTGCTCAGGTCAAAATCCCAGAGCCTGGGATCAAGCTCTGCATAGGGCTCTCTGCTTAGTGGGGAGCCTGCTCTTCTCTCTCACTCTCTGTCTGTGCTCTCTCTCTCTCAAATAAATAAATAAAATCTTAAAAAAAAATGCCAATGTCTGCTCACAGACTACAACAGAATTAAAGTAAAAATCAGTAACAGAAAGCTGGCTAGAACTTCCCCTAGCACCTGTAGTTTCAGCAATACACTTCTCAATAAAACATGGGTCACAGAAAAAAAATCTCAAGAGAAATTTTTAAATATTTTGAAGTAAATGACTATCTACATAGAGCTTCCTGAAGAGCCCAAGTAGTCACTGGGTAGTTCTGTCACTTCTGCCTCTTCTCTAACCTCTCAAATGTTTCAGTGGACAGTGGAAACCACTGAGGTCGTTCTTTTCTCTCTCTGAAGGCTTCATAAACTGATACTGGGCGGGTCTTTCTTCCATCATATTTCACCTTGATGGTGAAAGCTACTTCTGCAAGCTATCCTGTCTTCACAAATCTCTAGACAAAAAGTAGGTACTAATCTCTATTCACATGCTTCCAAACTGAAAAAATTTTCAACCATCTCCCAACTTTCCATGTCCATCATTCTTATCCCAGATCTCACTATCTTTTGCCAGCAGTCTTTGTTTGGGGCTGCTAATTAGTTTTCCTGTTTCCTCCACAATTCTCCTTCATTAGCGCCACCAGCTTAGTATCTCTGGTCCCATAAGTTTGATGCTTCAAAACAGGAAGCAAAAATTATTGTCAAGGTAAACACTACCCTTTCAACATAGCATTCAGGATCTTCTACAAATGGATATCAAAGGACCAAGTCAGAACAATCTCCTATTACTCTTGTATACTTCTTATGCCAAAAACCAAACTGGAGTTACTCATGCTTCCTAAATAGTTTTGCTCTGATTCAGTCTAGTCCCACTATCTGTAAAATTCTTTCACTGCTCCTTCCATAACGTGTGTGTGTGTGTGTGTGCATACACTTACATACACATTTTTATTATAAGTTTTTATTTAAATTCCCATTAACCTACAGTGTAATATTAGTGTCAGGTATAGGATTTAATGATTCATCACCTACATACAACACCCAGTGTTCATCACAACAAGTCCTGTCCTTAATACCCATCACCCATTTAAGCCATCCTCCTGCCTACATTTATATATAATCAACCCTACCCACCTTGTAAGTTCTTCCCAGAAGTTACTTCCACGAATCCTCTCACTTGCAAAGCTTCTTTTTTCTTTAGATGATATACCAAACACTCTGTTTATAACTACATTATGTCACTTAAAACTTATATCAGTTTTATCCATATGCTAGTTCTTTGCTGTCCAAATGGTAGCCATAGACACACGTGGCTATTAAATTTGAGAAAATTAAAATTAAATTAAATGTGCAATTCAGGTTCTTTATGACACTAGCCACATACCAAATGCTGAGGAACGATATGTGGCTATGGATTCCACATCAGATAATACAGATGTAGAATGCTTTTGTAAGTTGTGAGCAGAGCCAGCTTTACCCCAAGGACCTAGACTAAAAGCTGCTGGATGATGGTTCCACCAATGCGGAGATCAGCATTTTTTTTCTATAAAAGTCCCCATAATACTTTCCCCTTTGGTAAAAAGTATGGCCCATACAGTATCTGTCTATTCAACTCTGCCAGTAGAACTTAAAAGCACTCATGGGCATCACATCAGCAAATAAGCATGGCTGGGTACCAATAAAACTTTCTTTACAAAATAGGGAGATGAGCCAGATTGTGCTTACAGGCCAGAGTTTGCCAACTCCTGTACAGAGAGAAATTGAGTACAATTATCAAGATGGAAGTCAGGCAAGGGAAACAAATAGCAAATGTCTACTGCATGCATAATGTACTATAGATATGCCTGTTTTCTGGGTCTTTGAACCATCTCCTCCTTTATAATGAGAATCTTAACAGATAACTTTTAGGAGGCTGCTTTCCTTCCAAGTTTACCTGGCTTCCAATCAAAATGCTCTACTGAGTGTCCAGGGGGCTCTTGCAGCTCTTGGAACCCAGGAAAAACGTGATAGCCGTCATGTTAACAAGTCAGTGGGCAGTGGCAGCTCCAATAAAAGAATAATTTGCCTCTAGACTGCAACAATTTCCTATGCTAAGACATGCAATGTCTCCCCCTTGGTCTCCCCCCAGAAAATCTTCTTTCCCAATCTTTCCCATGGCAGGTAATGGTACTGCCATTCACCTAATCATCCCGGTCAAAAGCTGAAGTGTCACCCTTGACTTTTTCTGCTCACATTGCAGAGCCAGCCAGCCACCAAGCTCTATATCCAAATTACATACTGACTCTGACCCCTTCTTCCTACCTTCATTGCCACAACTCCCACCCATGTCACTATAGACCCTCTCCTAGGTTCCTCCAAGAGCCTCCCCATGGGTCTCTCCCTCCTGCGTGCTCTTCTACCATCCTTTGTCTGTTCAGCAGTGAGATTGATCTTTCTCAAACATAAATCTTCCCATGACTTCCCATAAGAATAAAATCCAAATTCCTTAGCATAGTTCACAAGGCTTTTACGACCTAGACTTTCTCAACCTTCCCAGTGACATTGATTTCTTCCATTCCAGCAACCTTGTCTTCTGGCCATTCATTAAATGCTCTGTGCTCAGCTCTGTCTCAGGGCTTTTGAACTTTCTCTTCCCTCCACCTAGGCAGACCTTTTCCCAAGAATTTCTAAATCCACTAGAACGTAGTGTTCTCTTATTCTCCACCATATCTGTAGGTTACAGAACAGTACTGGAGATAGTCATTCAATACTTTCTGAATGAATGAATAAAGAGAATATGGTAAGACAAATGAGGGCAGATATATAGACAATGGAATAATGCAAAAATGTGCCAATTGATGCAATAATTCCAAGTTTCCAAAAGACAGATGCCTGTGTTTAGTTTCACTGCCTAGTCAGATGGCTACCTTAAGAAAACTTAAAAGTAGCATTCACTCGATACATGAAAATAAACCAGAAACAACAACAACAACAAATCTTTGTAGTTGCTACTTTGTAGTGATTGATGAAAGGTTATATTCTGAGTCAAGGTACTTCATTTATCTAGAGTTCAGAAAAGAACAGCTTCCCACCACAGAGAAATAAGGGCGGAACTAAATTAAGCCACTGGGAAACGAGTTGACTTAATTAATGCTCTTTTTCTCAGAAGTGCAGAAAGAATTTTGCAAAGAATTCCTAACACTAGCAAAATTGGCAACAAAGAATGCTTCACACGTGTAATTGAAAAACGCAAGATGCCTATGTCAGTAAATCCCAAAAGATATCATTAAGGACAAATAAGCCACTTTATTGGCCATTGAAACAGCTCCATGACCTCACTCTGGGCATCCTGACATGGACTGTTGGAGCTGTGTGACATGGGTGGCACAGGGATTAACTTTAATGTTACCTTTCTAATTCTGTGCTAATTACTGTAAAGTATGTACAACGTAATTATGGAGAGAGTAGAACATGCTGGTTTTCTTTATTGCTGATTCATACAAAACTCTTTTTTTTTTTTCAAATTAGACCAATGAAAGGACAATGAGTATAACCCTCACTCTCTCTCAGGGGATCTTTCTTCCTGAACACCCACATTAATCAGCTCTCCTGGAGTAGCAAACCAAGCCCATATCTCATGGCCTTTAAAAACAAAATTTTATTTCTTGCGCAATTCCACATTAGCAGCTGTACCTCAGCAGCTGTGGTTTTGCTCCCATGTGCCTTCTCATGCCAGATCCGGGCTAAAGGAGCAGCCCCTATCTGAGAGGCAACATCATTATTAGGCTGAGGGTAAAGGACAGGAAATGGAGCCAAATCACACAATTGCCCTTAAAGCTGTTGCTTGCATATGGCATTCATACTTTCATTGGCTGAAGCAAGTCACGTGGCCAAGCTTGATAAGGGGCAGGAAGTGTATTCTCCCCATAGGCTGGCTCAGCAAGTTACAAGGCAATGCTTGGGAATGGATACACACCCCACAGGGAGGGGAATGAGTCAGCGGACACAATAACTCAAGCTACCCCGAGAGCCAGGAGCACAGTCATCCTGAATTATCTTTCCTCCGATTGACTATGCTGAATTTTATAACATTTGAGCTTCTGAAGCCTCCTACAGTTTTTAATTCTTTAATTAAATCCTTGACCTTGAGTTCCATTCTATTCCTCTGTTCAATTTTGTTCTCCCCTGGGGCACAAAGATGTAACTCTCCTCTTTTTTGTAGACTATACTACCAAACTACTAGGTACCAGACCCCTTGTTATCTTATGTAATCCTCTGTGTATTCAAATAAATGGAAGTCGGAGAGTCTAGTGAAGTTGCCAGATTTCTCACTGCTAGAAATTGATATGTCCAGGATGTGAATTCCACTGACTTTCCAACACATCATACTGTTACTATGTGAAGTTGCCTTGTCCAGGAAAGGGAAAGGCTGAGTATTGCCTGGGTGGAGAGTGGTTTCCAGGGTCATTTTAAGGCCTTGGTAGGCTCTGAATTCTTTTACTATGGAGGCTCCACTCTGCATCATATAAAACATATCAAAACAAACCCTCATCCCACACTAAACATCATTTTCATCTATAAATTTTTTTGAAAGGATGTTTATAATTTTACTTTTAAAATTATTTGGCTACAGGTAGCATTTGATTTATGGTTGGCTATGATTTCTTAGCTATTACTATGTATACTTAGGAAGTATTTCAAAGTAAGAAATCCCAACTTCCAAAATTATATTCAAATGCAATGAAATTTATATAAATACTAAACTTGACAAGACAGTTGACATGCTGTTACATTTGTAGACTTTAATTAAAAATTTATTACTTTCATTTTTTTTTCACCTTATTTGAAGCCCATATGTATTTTTCCCCCCAGGACTCAAATATTTTTCTCAGCCTCTGAAAATCTCATAGGCTCCAGGATTTGTGCTTATGTTGCCCAATGGATTGAATAGCCCTGAAGATGACTTATCCCAGAACTATTCTGGATAAGGAAAAATGCATCCCCAAAATGTGGAGCCCAAGACAAGACAAAGCCTTAAGAAGAAACTAAAGTAAATAAAATATTGTCTAAAGATCAAAGAATAGAATCTGTGTGTGAGACAGCAAGACAAAAGTGAGAAATCTGAGATTATACCTGGCAATGGGAGTGAATGGGAGGAAGGAGGAAGGGAGTACTTACACAGTGAGATCACTGTAGGCACTGGTGTCTTTCTGGCCTCTGTGGAGATAGGCCCTACTAAAAAGCTGGCATTTAAAAATAGTGCCTGGGTGGCTCAGTGGGTTAAAGCCTCTGCCTTCGGCTCGGGTCATGATCTCAGGGTCCTGGGATGGAGCCCCGCATCGGGCTCTCTACTCAGTGGGGAGCCTGCTTCCCCCTCTCTCTCTGCCTGCCTCTCTGCCTACTTGGGATCTCTCTCTCTCTCTCTGTCTCTCTCTCTGTCTGCCAAATAAATAAATAAAATCTTAAAAAAAAAAAATAGCATATTTTTGTGGTTGACTGGGCCAAAAAATGTGCCGTTACATTCTCACCCCAAATGACTATTCCCCAGGACTTCGGAACTCCTGCACTGACACAGTTCTTACCCTCCCAAGTTTTCTGAGAGCTGTAGCTCCCCTTCTGGGCTCCTTTCTTGCAGGAGAGATTCCCTTCCCTGAGGTTCCTCCCTTGGACCTTTGGCTGTCCTGAATTTAGGATGAAGGGCCATTGACTCTGATCCTGGAAAAGACCTTATCTTTTCTGATATGTTTCTTTCTTCTTGATTGGACTTGTCCAGTGGAAATCATCTGTTCTGTTGTTGAGGCAGATTCCTTCTGTGGGGGAAGTTGATTTCTGCTCCCAAGATTCAAAGTGATGTCCACGTCCACTCTCTCTCCCTTATACTTACACTGACTTACTCACAGAGCCATGTGGCCTCAATGATTAAAGGGTTTCTCTCACTGTGCTGGAACAGCTCAGCCCTCTAACTTTTCTCATTTCCCACTAAATTCATGTTTCCAGTCTGAAGAAGAGCACTAAGTTTTCATTCAATTTCAAAGCAGAGATGATGGATGTATCATCAGTAAAATTGTTTCCATAGCTTCTCTCCCATGGTAAAATCAAGTATCTGTTTACCTAATGCTTGCACAAGAACTTCTGGAACATAATTTTTTTTTAACCAAAAAAAATTTTTTTTTCACCTTTTGTAATGAGACCGTGACTGATGGGGACCAAGATTATGAGTCTGACTCCCAGGCCTCATCTCCTCCCTTCTTCACCATGGTGGATGAGGATAAGATGTTTTCTCAAGCTGTCTCTGATCATGGAGCCATTATGTAGGTGTCTATCCAAGGTAAAACTCTTCTGGAGAGAAATATCATCAGAGACAACTTGGCTCCCTGCCCTGGCCAGATGTGGAGGAAAGTTGAGGAGCTGGAGCAGAGCACTTCATGAAGGAGGCTGATGGAGGGCGACTCTGGAGTCGTGGGTGCCCTGGATGCCCCAAGCCCTCCCACCAGGCTTCAGGCGAAGAGGTCCCCGACCTGACAGTATTACTGGAGGCCACTGGCTGTGTGCAACAGTGTGAGTGGCATCCCTTGGAATTACACAGTGCACCAGCTGTGTAATTGCACACTATGGACCCGACAAAGGGAACTCAGCAACCAACAGAGAAATGGCGCTGGAAGCAGGACAAGCCAGCAGAGGGCAGAGCCTCCCCGTCCTGGGATTCAGAACGGGAAAAGCCAACCTGTGAGGTCTGGGGAGACTGCGAAGTTTGAGGCTTGATAGAAGTATCCTTACCATTGCGATGTCCCGAATGGTAATTGTTCAGCATCTGAAATGTGTAGAGTGTAACTGAGGAACTAATTTTTAGATTTATTTAATTTTAATTAATTTAAAATTGATATTCAGTGCGGTTGTTGGAAAACTTCATGTGATTGGAATAACTTGGGTGTATGAATCTGTTTTTCATAAACTTATGCAATCTAAACACATCACATATTTGTCCCCAAAATTTAGTGTCTAAATTGAGATGGGCTATAAATACAAAATATACACCAGATTTCACAGACTAAATATGAAAGAAATGTAAAATATATCAATCATTTTATATTAATATCATGTTAACGCAATAATGTTATATTGGGTTAAATAAAATATATCATTAATAATTAAAAATTAAAAGTAATTAAAGATTATATATTGTTAAATGTATTGTTAAATGTATTCACACAGTAGCTTAATATATACTTACATATAAATGTCAAATATTTACATATTTTATATAAAACATAATTACATATGCAAAATTAATGTGTTTTAGAATAAATTAATATATCATCACAATTAATTTTTCTTGTTTCTTTTTATTTTTTAAGTTTGACTTCTAGAAACTTAAAACTTACTTGTGGCTCATATTTCTATCACTTATTCATGTATGTCCTCTAAATTGTTTAAAATTTTAATTTTTCATGGTAAAATACTATATGAACTATTGAATAACCTCTTCTCCACTTCCAAACATGCCAAGAACATCTTGTCCTATGAATAGGTATCATCTGTGACCTCATCTGAGCTAAAATAAATGAGAGATCCTTGTTTATTAGCATGAGCATCTTGCTGAGAAGACTGCATGAGCTGAATCTCCATTCCTTAATTGGACTTTTTCCTAAAATATTGAGGGTGGAGAGCTAACAGGTGGCAGAGTCCTGGACCATTCAGTGAGATGTGTCTTCAGGAATCAGAGTAGAGTTGTGGATTACAGGAATCTTTGTGAGCTAAACCTTGACTGCTGCCCTCCTGCAGTGACAAGAACAGACCACCGTCTGTCAGTAGTAGCTGTGGGCTATTCTCTCACATGGGCTGGTGATCAAGCAATAACACTATTTTTAGGAGGTGACTCTGTATAGTTGACAAATCCTGCAATAGTCACAGACTGCCTCTAAGCAACTAATACAAAACAGATTGATAAGACTTGCTGCTTTTAAAAAATTATAAGAGAACACAGAGTAATAAAGTCTCAAAATAGATTTTCTTATAAGAAACTTTCCCCCTGTCAACTTCAGAAGTTCAACTCAAATAGAGCCAACCTGGACTTATCCATAAGGCATAATTATTTGGTACATATGCCTACATAGACTGACCTAGAAAAGCTTAATTACTTCGCAAATTTCCAGGTCCCAAAGCAATAGTTAATGGCACCCAAATTCCTTGCAGAGTAAAAATTATTCAGAGACAATATTCCCTGTCAATTCTACACCTCAGAGAGGTAGCATGGTAGTGTGGGAAAATCATGAGTCTCTAGTGTCTCAAAGGCTGGCATTTAAATCCTGGATGCACATTCACTGGTTGTGTGACCTTAGAATATACTTAAAGCTCCCTAAACCTCAGTTTTCCCATGTGTAAAAAGAAGCAATAATAAATGTCTTGTACTTCAGTATGAATATCAAATTTAGTATTGCATTCAGTGGATTCTCTCAAGCACTTACTATGTGTGAGGCACATAGTAACTGATATATAATAACCAACCAGTAAAAATTCTTTTTTCCCCCACCTCATGTTACTTGAACATGAGGTAAAAGAGCAAAGATAAGGAGAAAATTGAAATAAAGCATAGCACTGCACCAGTGTAGGCTAATAGGACAACATGTAGTCTGTTTTTTTTTTTTTTCTTTTTACTTGCTTGTAATAATTTAACTTTGGGGGTTTTATTTTTTTTGTTTTGTGTTTTTTTGTTTTTTTTTTCCCAAATACATTTATTTTATTTTTTTCAGTGTTACAAGATTAATTGTTTATGCACCACACCCAGTGCTCCATGCAATACGTGCCCTCCTCAATACCCACCACCAGGCTCACCCAAACATTTTAATGGAAGTCTACTGAAATATAGTCATTTGCTCTTTCCTTTAATTATACTGATATTTGTTGTCATCTAAACATATCTTGGGGAATGCCTGGGTGTCTCAGTCAGTAAAGCACCTGGCTCAGGTCGTGATCCCAGAGTCCTGGGATCGAATCTCACAACAGGCTCCTTCCTCAGCAGGGACCCTGCTTCCCCCTCTGCCTGCTGCTCCCCCTGCTTGTGCTCTCTCTCTGACAAGTAAATAAATAAAATATTAAAAAAAATAGAAAAAAAATAAACATGTCTGGAAATTGACAGTTACAATTCCCATATATTTAACCTTAATCTGCAGAGATGCCAGATGAGGAACTGAGTCTCTACATTCAAGAATTAACTAACAAAATGAGATGGAAGTATACACTTATTCTGGAGGCTTTATAACACATCATATCAAACATATTAAAATGCACCCCCATTCTTAATGAAACATCCTGTACAGATAATTAAGAGAATTGAAATTAGCTATTTGGCATGTTGTTCTGCATTACAGATACTTAATGAACTACTTACTAAAGCTAATTTACAGTTTGGTATTTTCTTCTTCTGACATGTAGATCAAACTTGTTTTTCCAATTACAAACATTCTGTAGGCCTGCGAAACCTTTTGTCCCTGGGCGAGTATGTTACCTAACAGATAAGAGCCTGTAACGTGATCTAGGGTAGGGCTTCTCCTACTTCAGTGATCATCAGAGTCCTTGCAAGGCTTATTAAAATAAAAACTGCTGGCTCCCACCTTCTGAATTTTTGATTCAGGAGGTCTGGGGTGAGATCTGAGATTCGCATTTCTAACATGTCCCCTAGTGACGCTGCTACTCTTGATCTAGGGACCACACTTCAAAAATGTACTAGAATCCAGACGTCCTAGAACAGACCTCCAGTGAGGGGGACTACACTTACATAAGCAAGGATGTGTGGAGATTCACAGAGGATACTGGCGTTCACCTCAAATTGCTTACTGCGGGGCAAGACTTTCAGAGTCTCTGAAAGACGCGGTGCTGGTGAAGGGACCAGTGGAGTTCCAGTTTTTCTATCCATTCGTAGAATTCTCCTGGGAAAGTCACTTCCTGTCTCTGGGCTTCCAAAGTGTGTGTGGAGAGTGGGTGTTGAGTGTCAGTGAATTCTGAAATGGTAAGAGACGATATCCATGAACGTGACTCTTTTCCTTAGGATTGAAAATAAAAAGAACGGAGAGCTTACTATCCTTGGAAGAATATATGCCGTCTGAACACTGTTGCAAAGCAGGAGGGCAAGACAAAGCTGAAGGAGAAGGAGCCGGTTTGGCACAGGGGTTGGCTGAGGCTAAAAGGCCCTCTCCTGTCAAAGCTTCAGAACATGGACTGTGGCTGAAAATCCGGGCGGGAACTAAAAGAGCTGTAACCCCGCTGTCCAAACGAGGGTTACAGCAAGGAAGAAACTGGGGCAGTCAACAACTGGTGGACCCAGCAGGATCCCTGTCAACAGGAACACCATGTGACAATGACCGACAGTAGCTGTGCTGAGGGACAGAACCATTCTCTCTGTCCAGGGCTTGGAAGAGGACTGCCTCCCTTTGTCCTCAATAATCCCTATGAGTTCTTGAATAATTTGCTGGAGAGAGTGGGGCCTCCAAAGAGAGACATTGGGCTCTTTTAATAAAGGTGTTTAGATTTAAAGGGATTACCCAGAAAAAGAAAGAAAAGTGATTATATTTGTACACTAAAATTGGTGATTTGGTTCATGCTTGAGCTCTATTATTTGTTTCTGCCATGAGGAAAATCAAAATCAACAGGACTCCATTTTCTATATCCCAGACCTGGAAAGATCCAAATAATCAGATAAGGGGCAGCTGTCATGAGTATTACCACCCTGCTGTCATGTGTGTCTATGGGTGTTAAGGACTGCTTGAATGACACCAGGTATTAAGGATTTTCTGGATAGGTTTCTGGTTTTGGACAGTAGGGAACTTGAACATCCTCCACTCCAGAGCTAGAAATTCTGGGTGAAATATAGCCAACATTCTTTACAATGCATTGTTGAACTCTCGAGAGAAAAAAAGGGAATCTTACAGAACCTTCAAATTATAAGAAATTTAAAAAGTAAAGCTACGAGTGCAAAATAACACAGAGGCTGCCTTGGGAGGAAAGGGGGTTCTAGTCCAGTAACCAGAAGTCTGGGATCTCAGCACCCACATAAGCACAGAATATGAAGCTCTGACACCAGGAGGAGGTGATGAAGATAAGACCACTACCTTATGCTTTTCCCCCAAAGCCAGACCACTTAAAAGGGGGGCCTAGGAAAAAACCAAAATCAAAAAACAAAAAACAAAAAAAAAAACACAAAAAAACCACAAGAGAAAAAGTTTTGTCCGGTGAATGTGAAAAAAGCCCTTCTGACATGCATAGCCATGGGCATCCCATGAGCAGTCTGAAGTTTGAAATAGCCCTATTTACGTAGTCTGGGAACCCCCAAATTAGGGGGTTCATATAAAGTTAATTTTACGATGCTAATGTCCTCACTGCGCCTGACTAAAGCAAAGTGGAAATCTTTGTGGAGAGACATATTCCCAGGCCAGGCTGTGGAGCAGTTCCATCAATAAAGACGAATTCGCAATTCAAAATTACAAAACATATATAAAACAATCTCTCATGAGGGAATGTCAGGGCAGAAAAATAGAAATTTTAGATCCCTAAGAATTAACAGAAAAGAGGAATAGAACATCATTTTGGGACAGGGTGGGTGTGAGAAATGGGTCTCTACTCAGCACGTGGGAACAACAGCTAGCAGCTCCGCTGAGCTCTGTGTTGAGAGGACCCAGAGGCCATGTCCAGGCTCAGTGGAAAAGCCTCATTGTCATGTATGGTGGTCTCGTCCTATCTGAAAAGGTTACTTGTTTATTTTATCTCTCATCGGTAATGACAGTATCTGTCAGCGATGAAAAAGTTTGTGACTAAAAGAGAAAGAAGTAGCAGCAAAATGTCAGGTCCTTTCCCAACTCAGTCCCCCCTGTATGTTCCCACTGCACTTTGTACACCTGTTTTGATCACTTTCCAGGGACTAAGGTTAGAAGCTTAGGAATCTGTCCCCAGCAGGATGCAGTGAGCTCACTGGAGAAAAAGAAACAATATTTCATCCAAGTGTCTCCCTCTGGCCAATCAAAGTACTTAGTGCCTAGCACGAGTTTAATAAAGGTGTGGAAAATTGAATTGAAGAAGAGGAGTGAGTGAACAGAATTAAAAGCCAGAAGGTAGAATCATTTCTAACATAAGTGATCACTTCATTCTTTACATTGTCTTCCCAAATACCATTCACTCTATCCAGAGCATCCAAAAAAAAAAAAAAATAGAAGTACATATTTATTTTTGTATCCTTTCCCTCTCCGAGCACCTGTCACTTTTTTGACATATAACAAGTGCTCAACACAGTTTGAGTAAGTGATTAATAGATCAGCTTTCCCAAAACAAAGCTTCTTTAACTACCTGTCTTTCTGGAATCCTAGAATCCATGGCCTGAGCGGTGACAACAGCTGGTTAGAGGTATCAAAAGCAGCAGTCAGCCCTTCGAGAACCGTCCCAGTGGGGCGTAGGAAGTCAGCTAATGAGAGGGTGGGCAGCAGAACTGCCTCATAGGCCACGTAAAAAGGCACTATTTTTACTCCTCAAGATATTTTCCACTTCAGGATTGTTGACTTTTCTCCCTTGATCTATCTCTTATTTCCCAGTTAAGTCTTAGGCTTGCTTTCTTCCAGTTTCAAACCAAAATTCCCTCCCCAGAGATATCTCTCCAAACATGGTTTTATGAGGAAGGCTAACAGACCCGGGTTGCGGGCATCTTTGATACGGATGAGAGCACAGACAGCCCTCGGGCCTCCAGGGAGGGCTGCCAAAAAGGCCGCCACTTTAAACAGACAGCAGTCCAGCCCTGCTGGCCTTGCCCTCCTCCCGTTCATCATGCCCCACATCCGAAATCTCTATCCATCATTCGCACTCCTGTCTGGTCTGGACAAGGGAGTGACTTTGGCAAGGCTCTCAGAATATTCCTCATGACCTCCGGCGTTCCTCTCTGCGGTTTAGCCAACCACAGTGGATTAGTTCAGTTTCCCATTTGAACAGGATTTCGGGAGTCGGTGGACGAATTTCAAGACTCCTGTGTTGAGAGATCAGATTACTTAGAATGGCAGAATCGAAGGGATAAGGAGAGAAAAGCTCCATGGGGGAGAAATGGCATTTGAGCAAGAGCTTGAAGGAAGTGGGGAAGACATTCATGGGGACAGGGAGAAGCAGACGCAAAGATGGAGAAGGTGAGACGTAGCTATGGGCATCCCCAGGACCTCAGTTTGAGTAAAATGTGACAAATATAAGCGGATGAATGAAAATGAGGAATAAAAAATCATGATAATAAGTTGGTTGGGGTCAGAGGTGAATGTAGAAGTACAGAGTGATTTTGTGACAATCCCCAAACTACAACCATTTCACCATCTGTTCTGCGCCAAGTTCTACCAAGGCCACTGAGGTTACACGATGTCTCAGACACAGCCCTCAAAGTCCCCTCTAGGAACCCACAGTCTACTAGGTAGTCAGGAGACTCTTGAGAAACACATACTATAAAAAAAGGCTATTTTAACCTGCAATGAACAAAGTGCCTCGGGAAGCCAGAGGTACGGGGAAAGTGGGTGCATTGGGGGGTCAGGGGGAGCAAGGTCAGTGTCCCTGCAGGAGGAGGGTGAATTTTGTTTTGGCTTTTACATTTACCCTACCCCCACCAATCTGTTTTCTGTTTCTATGAGCTCAGGGTTTTTTTTTTTTTTTAGATTTCACATATAAGTGAAATCATGCAGTCTTTGTCTTTCTCTGCCTGACTTATTTCTCCTAGGATGATGCCCTCAGTGTCCATTCATGTGGTTGCAAATGACAAGTGTTCATTCTTTTTTATGGCTGAATAATGTTTCATTGCATATAGACACTATGTTTTCTTTATCTATTTATCCATCAACGGACACTTCGGTTGTTTCCACCTCTTGGCTCTTGTAAATAATGCTGCATTCAACATGGGTGTGCGGATATCCCTTCCAGATAGTGATTTTATTTCCTTTGGGCATATACCCAGAAGTGGGATTGCTGGCTCATACGATAGTTCTCTTGGTAATTTTTTGAGGAACCTCCATACTGTTTTCCATAATGGCTGTACCAACTTACATTTCCACCAACAGAGCACAGAGTCTTCCTTTTCTCCACGTCTTCACCAATACTTAGTATCTTGTCTTTTTGATGATAGCCTTCTAAAACCTGTAAGGTGGTTGTGTTGTTTGTGGTCCTAGTATGCACTTCCCTGATGACTCGTGATGTTGAGCACCTTTTCATGTACCTGTTGAATGTTTTCTTTGGACAAATGTCTACTCAGTCCCTTTTCTCATTTTAAAATTCAATTATTATTATTATTATTATTATTAAGTTTTATGGGTTCCTTATATATTTTGGATATGAACTTCTTTCAGACATATGGTTTGCAAATATGTGAGTTTTTATTTATTTTGAGATATTGATTCCTTATCAGATACATGGTGTGCAAACAGTTTTTTTCTATTCTGTAGGTTGCCTTTTTATTTTAATGATCATTTCTTTTGCTGTGCAGAGGCTTTTTAGTTGATATAGTCCCACTCACTTATTTTTGCTTTTGTTGCTTTGTGCTTTAGGTGTCATATCCAAAAACATCATTGCCAAGACCTATGTCAAGATTTCCCCCTAGGTTTTCTTCCAGGCATTTAATGGTGTCAGGTGTTACATTTAAGTTTTCAATTGATTTTGAGTTTAATTTAGTGAGCGGTGTAAAAGAGGGGTCCAGTGTCATTCTTTTATATGTGAGCATCCTATTTTCCTAGCACTATTTATTAAAGAGACTGTCTTTTCTCCATTGAATATTCTTGGATAATATTAGTTGACCATGGGAGGAGATGAATTCTAACTGGGCTTTGGAGAGTGAGATAACCAGACGTTTGGGGATTAATAGGACGGATGAGCAGGAGAAGTATAGTTAAGGGACAAAGCAACTGTGTTTGAATCAGTGGAATATTGGTAAATATTTAACAACCAGCTGGAGGAAGTAGAAGGTACTGGTTTATAGCAATAGATCATTTCTACTGCAAATGCTTCCATGAAAGTCAATTTCAAACTACCCATGTGCCGTCCATCAGCTTGCAAAATCTCTGACAAATTATCAGCTGGCTCTGTTGAACCCCTAGAGGCTGGCCCCATCACACCCCTGCCTAGTTTGAAGATGTTGAATTTGAGATGATTGTGAGACATCTAGATGAAGGTGTGTGATAAGAATTACAAGACTTTTGTTCCTCTGAGAAGCTGAGCTGAAGCAGGGTCTTCAGAATCTCAAGGGTCTGATATATTTGGGGAAAGTGGCCCTGAGAAGTTAAGCTCTAAGCCTGACATGCCTATTCAAGGAAAGTAGATCTGTTGTAAATTTTTTATGCTTAAACAGTAGGTACCACTTCACCAATTTATAGGCACCAAATGGAAGAGTATTTCAGGTTATATTCACATGAAAAGCTAACTGCAGATCTGCACAATGTCCAATATGCTCTTGGAATTACCTTTCTAAACAGTCCGCTGGCTTCTAGGTCCTTTACCTAAAAGCCTCTTGCAGATTTTCCATAGTCACATACTGCCACCTGCTGGCTGAAGAGGTGCAGCACTCAAGGTCAAATTATCTCAAGAACCAGTTGAACTCTACATTGCTATAACTCCTTGGCTATTTGTACTCTATCCATGTCATTGTCATTGTTATTGTTAAAGCGAGAGCCATTTGAAAAAAGTCCACGCGCTTCAGAGAAATGTACCCAGAGGCAACTTCAGCTACTGCTGGCCAGTCTCAGAGTTTCGACGTGCCTGGTGAGGATCTCTGCTGATTTGCCCAGACTTCAGTGACCTTTGAGATATAAGGGAAGGCACTTCTTGCATAGGATGCTCCTGTAAATAGTTCCTCTTAGTGGTCAGTGTTCTCAATGGGTACTCAAACAGAGAGGCCCTGGTTCCCCAGGAATTTCTATGTCATCTGTTCATTTAGTTCATATGCCCCTTTCCTAAATTTAAAGATATCTTATCTTATATCTTATATATCACTGAGATCTAATAATGTTTTTTAAAGCTCATATTATCCACTTTATCCTATCAATAAGATGAGAGTCTTTTTTTGGCAAAGTCATTATACCAAAAAAACAAAAACAAAAAACAAAACAAAAAAAACCCCACATCAATTCTACATATACCTAATTACAAGGGCCAACTAAACAGTTGCTGACTTATTTTATTTTCTTTAATTCATAAGGATGAGAACTTCCTTATGAAAAGAAAAAAAAGAATATGCAAAAGATATTTCAAATTAATTGGTTAGGTAACTATACATGTAATCACTGCTTTTCATATAATTATCACAAGGTGAAATTTAAAATTATTTATGAATATACCCATATGGTTAGTATAAAATTTGACTAAGAATGCCAATTTTTGGTATTATTTAGTTTTTCTAATTTTTTTATTTTAAAAACTTACCATTTTGATACAAAAAATGAATACTCATCATAAACATAGCAACTAATGTTCAGATTTAATTTGAACAAAATTAAATAAAATGGCATTTCTTGCACCTTAGAATGGTAGATCAGTTAAATGATTACATATGCTTCTATCAAGAGAAAACACCAACATTTGCCAAAAAGACTACGACTAACATCATTGTTAAGGGTGAAAGACAATGTTTCCCTGTCAGAATTGGGAAGAAGGAAAAAATTCCGTTCACCACTGCTACTCCACGTGATACTCTAAATTCCAGCTGGTGAAATAGAACAACAATAAAGGAAATAAAAGGAGGATAGATTGCATAGGAAGAAATAAAACTGTCCTCATTTGCAGGTGTTATGATGGCCTACATAAAAAATCCCAAGGAATGTGCCCCCAAAATCAGGCACGAATGATGACATATTTCTGTAAAGTTTCACCAAGGGTGCCTGCCTCCTCTCCCACCTTCACGTCTTTGGCCTTTGCCACCCCTGAGACAGCAGGACCCCAACTCCTCTTCCTCCTTTATGATGTTCTACTTCTACATAATGAAGAGCAAATAATCATCATGCAATAGAGTTAATCAACCCATCCATTGCGTTATGTGTGAGTGCCTTCTTGTGAAAATCTAGTAGGTATAGCAAGAACTGTATGAGATGCTTTTGTGTCTTCCTCACTATCAACTAAGTAGTCATTGTATAGAACATCATGTGTAAGATCATTGTATAGAACATCATGTGTAAGATCATTGTATAGAACATCATGTGTAAGATCATTGTATAGAACATCACGTGTAAGATCATTGTATAGAACATCATGTGTAAGATCATTGTATAGAACATCATGTGTAAGATCATTGTATAGAACATCATGTGTAAGATCATTGTATAGAACATCATGTGTAAGACTTGTACAGAAGTGGATAGCTTAGCCTCACCTCGGCATCAGGTGAGTGATATTTAATATAGAATAACTAATGTGTTAGTTTTCTTCCTGTTTTATAACTTTGCTTTTAAAGAATTATATTGTCATA
>CM053608.1:26557911-26568645 GCA_028646535.1 Procyon lotor
GCGCAGAGGTGGGAATCACAGATGTGTGGCTGAGGAAGAAGGATTGATAACAAGGAAAACAAAGCCCTGGAGGAAGTGAGAATTCAGGTCTGAGAAAACAAAAAGAAATCACACTTTCTCCATGAGAGACTAGAAGGAAGGTGTGAAGGTGTGAACACAGAAGCTTCGAAGGGAAAGAAGATGACAAAAGACAAAAGTTTTGTGTAATATGGTGGAATTCAAGTCCAAATGGGCTTTTTGGAACTGTGTTAACCTCATCATGGTGAATAGCAATGTAAAGAGGGAATATCACTCACGAACTATTAGTGCACACCTAATTGATTTCCGAGGCGCTGGATATTTTCTGTTCTTTGGATACTTATCATCATATATACAGATATGGGTGAAGACACTTCAGATATGTTAAAAGATTCAAGAGTATTTTTTATCTAAATGAATTTTACTGTTTTTTCCCACATTATAAAAGTAATGAAATATAGAGGAATAAGAAAGTGAGGATCACTCAAAGTCCCAGCATTCAGATGTAATCACCGTAAATATCTTACTGCATTAACTTCCAAAGAGAATAAGAGGGGAGAAACTGAACAGGAAAATATAGAAGAAGAGGACGGAAAGGGAGAGGAGGAAAAGAGATTTTTTTTTCCTTTCACCAAAATGAATACATTATCATATGCTCTCTTAGAAGCTGTCATTGTTGCTTCCTGTGTTGTGAAGTTTTTTCACTTTAGTAGATTTAGATGAAGATCACATCTCTGAGAATATTCTATTGTGAGAATACACTGTACTATTACTATTTTCCCTAACAGGAGTCAACAATTTCCATTGAGCATCATTTGAGGTCTTTATACAATTGTACAATGGCTTCCTCGGAATAATTTGAGGGAACTAAAATGTGAGCCATAGTTTATGCACGGTTTTTAGACTTTTGGAACGCAGTTATCAAATCACCTTCATTTGGACCATAACAACTTGTGTGGCCACCCTCAAACCTCGAGGTGTGACTGCTGCTGACTAATTTCCCAACACTGGAGATCCACATCTTTTAAAACTTTTCCCACATGGTCAGCCCCAAAATAATGTCAGTTGCATATCTTTAAGAGCTAAAATATTTTTATGTTTTTGCTTTTTACAGCTCTTTTCCTTACAAGTGTTTTAATCCAGACTTTTGCCCATTTTTCAATTGAGAGTTAACATTTTTTGGATTTGCTTTTAAGTGCTCTTTTTAAATGGTGGTAGTTCATGCTATTAGTACCCTATTAATGAATATAATTCTGGCTTGGAATTCAGCTGCTGATGGAGTAGAACTTCATGAATTTGAACATTTTCAGCGTATTCTTCAAGGAGGCCGTGTGCCATGCTGTTTAAGTACGTGACCCTGACCAAGACCTGGGCTCCAATCCCGGCCAGTGATAACCCATGAGCCAGGGGTAGGATTAGTATTTTCATATTACAGAACTGTTGAGAAAATTTACATAAATCATTTAGCACAATGTCTGGAACTAAAGAAACACCCAGTGAAGTAAGCTACTATTGTAATGATCATCATATTTGATCTAGTTTCAGAGATGTCTTTGTTATCGTAATAATGTGACTGAGTCATTGGGTAAATGAATCATCAAATTGTTTACGGTCCACCTTTCGTGATGGAAAGACAGGATTTCACATCACCAATACTTCCTCGTTCGTCACTGTGTTAGCCAATGGGAGATTCCATGGCCCTGAATTTCAAAGACAGTGACAAGGGGTAGGAAAATCTCTCTCCTCTGGAGTAAAGCAAAGTTGACTCAAAATGTTTGTTGTAGACACTCCAGCAGGGTTGTTACTGCCGAATTACTTCGTCCAGGCGATGTGTTTTTCCTCACAGCAAAAGGTGTTCCCTGAAGCTGATGGATGTGAGGACTGGGAGAGACTCCCGTGCTTCTCCACCTTTGCCAGTGAAAGTTGACAACAGCTCTTTGTGGCTGGAGGGACACTACACGCTTTGTAGAGCGATGTGAGATGTGAGATGTCAAAGCTCTGAGCTCTGAGAAGTTTATTCTTTTCCTCTTCAGCTCACCATGCGTCACACTTCCCACAGGAAAGTCAACAAAACTGAGTCAGTGAAACTGTATGGTCCATGAAAGGCATTCTAGATCTTATATGTATTGTATTTTCATTTTTATATTTGTATTAGATTTATTTTTAAAATTCTACCTCGTGTACTAGGAAGATATCTAGAGATGCACTCCTTTTGAAAAATACACCAGTGAAAATACCATCTGGCATTTAAACACTAGGGATGCAAAGAATAATTAATGTCAGCGTGATTATCCTCTAGCTGCATTTCGATAACTTGTGATTCCTGAGCTGTCTTAAATGGATATTTTGGTAGGACCAGCTTATTGGGTTTTATTCATCTGGACATTGTTTTTATGAACCAAATACTATGTGCCAGGTGCTGTTCCAGAAACAGTGGCTATAAAGATTATTTCTGTCCTCAATGACAGATGACTTTGGAGACAAGACAAAGAAATACCTGAAAAGGAGTCTACCAATTTAAAAAACATATGCTTAAGTGTCAAATGAGAGTTACAACCACTGGGGGGAAAATCCCACAGGACTGAGTTGTATCTCTTATGAAACAGCACACTCTCGACATAAATCTCATCAAAGTTATAGTTTTAGGGAAGAAACTCAAAGGGTATAGTCTCAGCAAATTTAACAAAAGACCACTGGCTGGAAATGCTTAGATACTGCAGCTTCTTGGGACTTCTCAATCTCCTTATGAGGCTTGTGGAATGTGTTCTCTTTAGGGTAAGATCCTGCCAGGTCCCTGGAAGCCATAGGTGGAAGCTAACGGTTCTCTTATACCCATAACCACTGCAACAAGAAATTATATCCTTTTACCACTGCAGACTACCTTTCAAACCATGCCTTTGGATCAGTTTCAGGGGTTAAGTACTATTTTTTACTACGTCACAGTGCCATTTAATAACAGTGCGTACAGATTAAAGGAACAATAAAATGCATCACACACATGCAGTTGGTTGCAATTACAGAATGATGACTAGCCTCAAGGCCTGTGCTCTGTCATCTCCAAGGTTGGGGATGGTCTGACCACATGACCATGCTTGAGGGGTAAAGAGAAGAGAAATGGTGTCAAAAGCATATAGGACTTGGGCTAGATCTTGAAATCGAGGTGAAATGTTGGTAAGTACCAAGGGGGCCGTTCTGTCCATTCTGTTCCCCAATTTGACCCTAATGCTCATTTCCTTGACACAGGTAAGCTTTTAAATCTGTTGTCAATCTTGACCTAATTGAATCTAACCTAGCTGAATGTGATAAAGTGTCCTATTGAGTTAAACAGTAGTGAGATCTTAAAAACATGCAAGCACACAAAGGCCTCACAGGTTAACCCTGCTTTCTGTACCTTCATAAAAGTGGGTAACTCTTCAAAACAGTGGCATTGTGTCAAGATCTTGAATAGTTCATGAGAGAGAATGCAAAATTGTAGGGTTTGATCTGAAAGTTTTTAAATTGTAAAAATTTGAGCAATCAGATCCATTCATGGAACTGAGAAAATTTTAGTCTCATTTATTTAAAATAATCTCCAGTCTCTATTAACTTATAAACCTTCAGTTCTGAAAGTTTCACTTGCTTTATATTACACTTAGCACAATGTCATTTAAGTGTAGGCATAAAACATTTCGATAGTGAAAAATACCTGGATGTCTTGGAGCGAAATTATTAGGAGACGTAAAAATCTAATTATCTGGATAGTTATTAAATTTTTTGTATCTTCCTTCTGTGAAAGCTGAAGTCTGAGTTCTGAATTTGATATATAATGAAATTCTATACGAGTTTTAAATAAGTGTGTTATTTTTATTAAAATCATTCCCCGAGTTGAAGTTTTATGGGCAATTGTGAAGTTAAACTTAAAACTTTGACACGGGGGTGGAATGAAAAGTGTACTTTTTCCCGTTGCTTCCTTTTGACATCTCAGGATAATACCTAATTCCAGAGATTCTTTCATTTCTAGCAGACTATGGTTTCTGCCACGGCTACAATTTCTAGTAAATATCTTTATTTTTTCCTTTAATTGCTGTTTATGGAAAGGATAAGAACAAAAATTTCATGTTGAAAACAAATCTACGGAAGTTACAAATTAGATACTTTCCCTCTGGTTTTGGACCATTCTAAATACTGGGACGATACTGACACATGCCTGTCTTTTGTTTTTACCTAGAAGTATGATTGCAAATAATTAAAATACCAAAAACAAGAATATAGGTCACAAATCGGAAGTTGATGTTTACTCTGTGAACCTGAAATGAACTTTGGATCTTTTTCCTCCTTCCAACAATACAGTCGTGGTTAATTGTCTATAACTCTCGCATGCAGTCTCATCCCTGGGAAAACACCACCACCCTCTTCCTACCCCACCGTCCAAACACACACACACACACACACCCCACACACCCCCCACACCCCACACACACATAGGAAAGCAGCCAAGCTTCTGTATATACAATTTTTATTGGTAAATCCACATTTCTTAGCTTAGAGACATATTCTGTAGACTCTCCCCTCTCCCTTATAATATTTAGACTCCCCAAAACAAGGAAAATGTCATTGAACTGTAGCCCTGTTACAATTTTACCTAAGGCTTATAAAAGCTCCAACACACCAGATTCCTGTGATAGGCTTTGGCGCGAAGTGTAATCACCACATTTAGTTTCAAAGTTCAAATGCCTGTTCCTGTTATAGATAAGCAGGTACCCACAGGGCAAGGCAGGACAGTTACTGTAGCTAATGACAGAAAAAAGTAAAGGTTGGGGCTGACAATAGCCTTTTCTGGAGGACTGAGTGGTCTTAGTTACAATCTCATCCACCTTCTCTCCTGAAATAGGACTGGGCCAAGTGGCCTAACAGCCCCTCTACACATTGACCTATCCTGCTGGGACATTTGCCTTTTCCTCCCTAAGGTTTGCATTCTTTTCTCTGAAACTTCTGAATATTTTTTAAGTTCCACTTGATTCTTTGCTCTGTCATGAATGAGCTGCCTTAGCTAAGAAATTTTATATGGAAGTTACTTACCCCATTTAAGAAGTACTGATCAAAGGCATGGCAATAAAATTAGAGGAAACTAAAGGTTTTGCTTTGCATGTGAAAAGCAAAGAATAGTCTTTATTGTAGATAGTAGGATAATGACATTTTCATATATAGCCATGTGAATTTACCATTCAAATTGGGGGACCAGAGACCAGTCACATGTTTTAAATTGATGAAAACAGTCAAAAAGGAGAGATCTCTTTCAAGACAAAAAAAGAAAAAGAACACCGTGTCTGAAAAAAACAAGCTAAGTAGGAACAGATGTGGATGCTCTTTACTTTAGAGTCAGCACAGCATTAACAGTCTGACTTTTAAGAGCAGGAGATGATAACAAAGCAGGAAAATAAAGTAGTTGTATGTCATAAGTTGGTCATAGCAACACTTGTAGAAAATATCAGAAGTAGGAGTAAATGGGAAAATGCCGAAGACTATCCATCCAAAGATGTTAGGAAGTCCTTTCCTTATCTGTACACCTGAAGAGTTCCAATCTGCACCAAGTTCTATTCAAATGTCACCACCTCTGGGAGTCACCACTGAGAATGTCAAGCAACACCCAGTGTCTCCTCTGCCCTCCCTGGCAGACGGCTCTGCCTATGGCTCCATTAAAATAATTATCACCCTTTAGGGATCATCTACACTTCTGCTCCATCCTCTTCCTCCCTAAAAGTGTAAGGATTATTACTTGTCCTTCTTTGTATTCTTGGTGACTGGCAAAGGGGAGAGGCACTACCCATTTAATCAAATCTGCTAAGATGCTTTACATAGAGGCAATCACGTGTCTGCATGTGTTTTGAATATATAAAAATCAATGAAATACTTCTATAAAGAAGTAGATATCCTTCTGCTAAGTGCAGATAAAAAGCTTAGATATTATATATAAAACAAAAATAGGAAGATTTTGAAAGGTGGAGAGAAGAAGGCAGGCAGGCTAGGGACCTTGGGACACAAGGGACAAAACTGTGATGAGTTCCCCTGAGTTTTTGCTTTTTAGCTCAGATGTCCCAGACATGGAGGTGAAGAAGTCACAACCTGCAAAATGGCAACAGAGCAGGCGAAAATAAGTCCTAAGAAAGGCCGGCTCTCTGACCGAAGGATTGGAAGAGTAACAGCCTAGGAAGAGAGAAAACAGTAAATGCTCCGCTCTAGCAAATACCACTGAAAAGACCATAGACCCAACCAGGCCAGTAAAGGCCAAGTAGGGAGCCTAGACTTCCAGCCTCGACAGGCTGTCATGCAGTACCTTAACTCCCCCGACAGGGTGCGATCTGAGAGGGTTGAGTTAGCAACTGGTCAATTCATCCCCTCTTGGTCCTAATAAAGCCTTCCCAGCATTCCTGCCCACAGTGTCAGTAGACACCACAGGGGAGCAGTGACCAGGCCCGCTGCACACCCCAGGCAGGAAGGCATCAATGAAGGCCCAGTGGGGAGCTGAATTCCCAGCTTGTGCAGCAATGACAAGGGTCCCGTCTAGCCCCAAGTGTCCCTGGAGGCTGAGTAGGAAACCTGGACTCGTAGCTACACCTTGGAGGAACTAGACCGTGCCCCTAAGTCCTCCACTAGGCTGATGTCAGAGAAAGCCAGCTAAAACAGGTTTAAATCAGATCCATAGTCACATAACATCTAAAATATTCAGGTTTCCACAGAAAATCATTCATTGTGCCAAGAACCAGGAAAATCTTTTTTAATGAAAAAAAGACAACAGATGCCAACCCTGAGATGGCACAGATGCTGGCATTATTTGAAAAGAACTTTGCAGCAGCCATTGCAAAAATGCTTCAGTGAGTATGAATTGCACAGAATAAATGAAAAAATAGAAAATCTCACCAAAAAAATAAAAACTCTCAGCAGAGAAATACATGATATAAAGACGAGCCAAATGGAAATTTTAGGGAAAAAAAAAAAAAACAATAAAATGAAATAGAAAACTCAATGGGTGGGTTCAACAACAAAATGGATCAGAGAAAGAAAAAAAAATCAGTGAACCTAAAGACGGAACAATAGAAATGACCCAAATTGAACAACAGAGAGAAGACAGATGGAAAAAAAACAATGTACAAACCTTCAGGGTCCTATGGGACTAAAACAAGAACCAACAAAACTTTGCAAATTATTACGCAAATTTTAGATACAAATTATATTATCTAAAGGATTTTGTGGCCTGTAGTCTGTTGAAGAATGATCATCATAGGAAGGATAAATAAAAGTTTTTGGTGGACTAATGTAACACCTAAGTCAAACCCACATAGCCTACAAGTGAAGGAAGTCTTTGAAGGTTCACAGGTTAGGACTAAGAGGTATAGTCTATGTGGAGGAGAAGTCAGGTTCACTTATCCTGGCCACGAAGAAGATGTAAAGCAATGGTTACACATTCCTTCCAAACTCAAGGAACTCCTAGATGAATAGCTCAGCACAGTTCTGCTGCTGGTGGGGTCATTTTGGGGCCTAGCGGAAAACATTCCTGCCGTCCTGATGGAAAATGCTGCCAGGCATGCATTGGCAACTTCTTGGAAGTTCCATGAAGACATTTTTAATAGTCTAAAACAACCACTTTTTGAGCTATTTTCAACCTATGTTCACTACCAGTGAACGGGATGGGACTATCTTTCTTTTTGTACAAATACAGAATAAAATTTTATAGCAGGAAGACAGACTTAATTCCTCAATTCACAGATTTTCCCTCAAAGTTTAACTTATTAAAAACATTAAAGCTGAAGAAGCCCAATCACAATTTAAAAAAACAGAAACAAAACAACCCCATAGGATTATATATTTTGGCTTTTGAATGGGTGTCAGCAAAGATAGAAAAAGGGCCTTAGAAATGTTTTTGCTTCCGCTAATTTTTTTCAGTTAAAACTAAAATGAACGAAACTCCAAATCAGGAAGAATCCAGAATCACCTTTAAATCCTCGTGAAAATACTAAGGTAACACAGACTATTCCAATCCTATCCATTAATGCCATGCTTGCCAGTTCCATAGAAGTTTATTAGTGAAAATAAAATTCAAATAATCTGGCGTCCAGACAATGTTCACAGCTACTTCTGCCCTTAAGAGAAATAGAAGAGCAGTTTTAGGTATGGTCTATCTTTACTCCCCAAATTGGAACAATTCTTACACATTCGAACCTGTGCAAGACTCAGTAGGACTATTTTTCTACTGCCGGGCGGAGGCCTCGAGGTTCCCTGAGATGGTTGTTATCACAGAGGATTCTCAGCTCTAACTCTGCTCGGCAGTTTCCAAACAAGGCGACAGCATGAAGAGAGGACTGTATAAAAAGGTTCTTTCAAAAACATTTATGGTGCGTTTTCGGAATAAAAAATATCAGTCTTCTTGGTCAAAGGTTGGCAACCGTGTTTTCAACTTTAGAATGTCTGAAATGGGCTCTTTTCGTTCTTGAAGGAAGCTGAGTCCAGTGATGTGTTCAATGTCCATGATCCGAGCTCTGTGTAACCTCAGTAACTCTTCCACCCATAACGACTCATGCTGCCCCTGCTATGAAGGTGGGGGGAGAAGAAAAGTCACTGGAGAACAGTCAGTCCGAGGTCCCTACAAGCACTCCTTCTTCCCATTTCAATGAGTTATGACCCCCTGGCTCTCAAATGGCAGATGCTACGAGCTTTATTAGGCAAGATCCCCACTCTTGAGTAGCTCACCATCTAATGTATATGGTGCATCATTGTTGAAGTAGATGTCTCCAAGTTGGGAAAAGGGAACTATATGTGGTGTCAATGCTCATGTGTTGCATTGGTGCAAGAAACTTCAACAGTGTGAGGTGAAAAATGTGTTGGCAAACAGAAGCAACGTGGCGTGGTGGAAAGAATATGGGCATGAGCGGAAAGACACTTGGACTTAAGTCCGAGTCCTATCATTTCCAAACCATGTAAACTGAGGCAAGTTATTTAACACCTGAATCTTGGTTCTCTTACCTTCTCCCTCCTTATAGGGGTGTTTTGAGGATCAAATGTGATGATGTGTGCAAAAGCACTAAAAGAACACCCATTCTTATCAGAATCAGTTATGTACATGGGTGCAATGAAGAGAGGGTTGAGGGAGGCGGTAAAACACAATTCTATTTCCGGGGAGGTAGTGAAGTGTCAGCTAACAGATCAGACAAGAAGAAAAGGCACATGCTCCGGCACACGGAAGCAGGCTGGTAGGTAAGGTAGGGAACAGAGATGGAAATCATACATTCATGTGTAAGTACGAATTTCTCTGAATATGGCTCCTGGAGAAGATCAGAAGAAGAAGGTATCCACCGGTTGATAAGCTGTAATTGTACTTTAAAGACATTCTCCGATAAATATTTCTATACCCTTGGGACATTATGTGTTGGAAATGATAAATACAGACTTTCCGCATCAAAGGGGAACAGACCACTAATTTCCATTTTCCCATTAGCCTCCAATCATTACCATAATCCAGGGCTACTTACTGCCCCACTCAGTCTCTTTCTCTGCAATAATCTTCCCTCTGGCTCCTGGAGGAATAACCCTGACTCAGTGGACTACTTGGCCCATATATATTTTTCATCTGGACCAACATACACATGAATAGATAAAAAGCACAGGCAAGGCACCTGATGTCTCAGGCTAATGTCCTGCTCATCTTCAGTAGCTACTTGAGAGATGAAACAGGAATCAGTCAGTATGTGTGATATACCTTCAAATAATCCTCTCTCGGGTTTGCATCTAATATTTAGTGTCTTCTAGGTACACTGCTATTATAGAATTTGATAAAATGTTTGCATTTAAGATAGCGGCACAATAGCTTTTGGAATGGTAGAGATGGTGAAAGGAACTCAGAGCCTCCCCACTCATGATACCTGACATTTTGGTCAGGGAGACGTAAGCATAAGTCTCTTCAGGAGGAGGGCCCAGAATTCAGAAATGATATCTAGAGAAGTAGAAACCATCTTTAGCCCACATGTGCCACATGCTGAGAATAGTGGCAAAGGAAGACAGGAAAGGTCTGGGTCCCTAATAGGGGATCCTATTGGATCTTGGGTCCCTACTGACCCAAGACTGCCTATTTCCGGACATCTCGTCACATGAAATACCCATTAATTGCTCAAGTCACCATAAATGGGTTCTTCGTTAGTTGCTGCAGAACACAACACTAACTGATAACTTCAGTGACAATTCAATCTCTTGAGGAAGAGAAACAATGAAGAAGGGAACAGTTAGTACGTATCCAGCAGTGTCCACAACAGTGACCAGCTGGTAGACGTAGGTACCCAACAGGCATCCAGATAGGTAAAATCCTGCTATTCCATACTTAATTCTGAAGCATAAGGAAAAAGAACTTAATGAGAAATATGTCCTATGAGGACCGGTCAATTCATTCTCAGTTTATCAGAGAAACAATTAAACAGTGAAATATCTTCATGAATTTTAATGAATGACACATAGACTCCTAGATCAGGGATGACAATGGATCTCTGTATCCTACTCCTGGGCCCACGGCAGAAGCTACTGTCTGTTTTGTTCACTGCTGTGTCCTCTGTACTAAGAGTACCTGGAAACATATATTTATTAAAGGAATGAATGGCTGGGGGCGCCTGGGTGGCTCAGTGGGTTAAAGCCTCTGCCTTCAGCTCAGGTCATGATCTTGGGGTCCTGGGATGGAGCCCCCATATCCGGCTCTCT
>CM053608.1:26568745-26615230 GCA_028646535.1 Procyon lotor
AGGCTGGTGAGAAAGCTACATCGCTTTGGCAACTTAGGTCTACACTTACATTATGTAACTTCAACATACAAAAAAAGAAAAGTAGAAAAAAAAAAACCACCCAACAACTAGAAAATCTAGAAAGTACTCTGAAAGAAAAAAAAAAATTGGCTCACCATAGGGAAAAAACTTTAAAAATTCCTAAAAATTTTTTTTTAAAGATTTTATTTATTTATTTATTTGACAGACAGAGAGAGAGATCACAAGTAGGCAGAGGGGCAGGCAGAGAGAGAGGGGGAAGCAGGCTCCCTGCTGAGCAGAGAGCCCGATGTGGGGCTCGATCCCAGGACCCTGAGATCATGACCTGAGCTGAAGGCAGAGGCTTTAACCCACTGAGCCACCCAGGTGCCCCAAAAATTCCTAAAATTTTAATACAGTCTTGATGTTCAAAGACTAGTTTAGGTTTGGGTTTGTTTTTTGTTTTTTTTTTTAATTCAGAGCAAGTAAGATAACATAAAACAATTATTTCCAAACACTGAATGACAACAGAATAAGAAAAGATAATTAGGGACAAACATGACTTTTATAATAAAGTGATATATAGAAATTAATCTGAAATACTACCAAACCATAACTTTAAGACTAATTTATAACAGTGCTGACACTTCGGGAATTATAAATCCAGGTTTCAAACAAAAGTAAATTCATAGTTCAAATAAACCTAGAATTTAGTGGCTAAGCCATATGCAGTCACTAAGTTTTTACATTTTGATTTGTTTTTTGTGTTTTAACAGACGAGGGTGGCCTTCTCCAAAGATACATCATCTCAGAATATCAAATTTAAAATCATCTTGCAAAGTACATGTAAAGCACATCCTTGCAAACAAAGTACGTGCATATACACATTCTGTTTTCACCCACAGTGATGTCAGCTATGACATATGCAAATATACTTATATTCATATTTTCAACGTTTAAGGGAATAAGTGAACAAAGGCTACTTACCACACAGCTCTCACTATTGTCAGTCCTGTGAGGCAAAATGAAAGCTAAGCTGTCTAACTCATCACACTGGGAGGGAGTCTGCAATTTGTTTTTGCAACTTGTCAGCACAATGAAGAAGTGAGTTGGGATCAGAATTTCTTGATTACGGATGAGTTTGCTATTTCTGAAAAATATGACAATCTTCACTTTAAGAAAGAAATAACTCTTCTTTTTAATGAATATTTCGGTAAAGTATATTTTTAACTCAATGCATCTGAAAATAAAATTCAGTCAAGTAATTAAATATATTTATTTTTATATAAGTTTTATTTAATTATATACTATATAATTATATATAAATATATACATATAAATATATATATAAAATTTAATTATATACTATAATTAAATAAGAAGTTAGGAATCATAATACCTCAACATGTTCTGCCAAATTAAAAATGAATTAGAAGACAGATAAACACGAGCCAAATAATTTTTATTTTCTATAAAAATTTATCAAACTTCAAATTTTTTTTTTTAGTTCTACTTTAAGACACTGGAATTTAGACATGAAAGAAAAAACTATATCATTCTTAAAAACACAACAACAACAAAACAAACAAACTGTATCATTCTCAAACAACTACAACCAAGATTCTAAAGCATTATTGATTGTCTTCTCAACTCTACACAGCTATGTTTAGACAGGAGACAGAAAGGAAACTGGTGTGGGATTTTTTTCTATTCCAGCCCCTCCAGAGAAGTCATGTTTCTGTGAATTCTCCTCTGTTTTAAAGGGATTTCCTTTCTCATTCCAGTAACTTCTTTTAAATTGCAGCATATTCTCCAAGATGTCCCAAGTAATAATTTGCCTCATCTTAATTCTATTCCCTTTGGTCTCAAAGCTAGGTTTATTTATTTGTTTTTCAGCATCTTTCCAAATTTAAGGTAGTGGGAGCATCGTCTTCAATTATAATCTTATGCGGAACCATAATATATAAAATTGAGTAAAACGGAGAGCTCTGATGGAATGCAAAAGATAGGAAGCTCTCTTCTTTCTTTTGATTTAAAGATTTTATTTATTTGAGAGAGAGAGAATGAGAAAGTGAGCGAGCAGGAGAGGAGAGAGGGTCGGAGGGAGAAGCATACTCCCTGCTGAGCAGGGAGCCCCAGGCAGGACATGATCCTGAGATCAGGATCATGACGTGAGCAGAAGGCAATCACTTAACCAACTGAACCACCCAGGATCCCCTGAAGTTCCTCTTCTCTACCCACTCTACTGCGGTGACCTCAAGCAGGTATGTTGGGTCCCTTACGACTCAAGGGACATAGGAAAAAACAAAACCCTGTCATTTGACAAACTACATTACAAACTACCGTGTCACAGATAATCGTGTGTGAAGAGTCATCCCTGAAGCTGCCTGCCTGAGACAGCAGTTCTCAGGAACGAACCGAACATCAGTTGACATTTCATTCTCGTTTTCCTGTGCCTTAATAGCAGTATTGCTTCAAAAAATCATGCTGTTATTAAGAAAGATCAAATGGTTTCTAAAACGTTCTGCTGCTCTACTTTATAAAAACAGCACTCACTGGTGGTTTCAAGACAGTTACTCAAGCTCCCCCTAAACAAGGCTGGGTAAAAGCTGCGACCTTCGCCCAAGGCCTACCCTTGGACACTATAGCTTTACAACCCTGCTGACTCCCCCACTCAGGATGCCTCTAGCCACACCACAGGGATCTTTATCTTCTAACCAGCAGTAGTTAATGAAGACAGTATCTCAACAATTAGCCACAAACAGAGATTTTAAACACAGACATTACCTTCTTCACAGATGGCAGAGTTCAGTATTTAATCTGAGCTCAAGAATTACTCATCTAAGCTGAGTCGAGAAGAAACACTCCTTCTTTCCTCTAAAAAAACATTTTACTGAACACTGAGCAAACCATCAAAATTAATCAGATATTTCAAGGGGCTTCCAGTGTAACCAGAAATGTCTTGTCCGTCAATATGAACAGTATCAGACAGAAAAGGCTCTGCTGACTCAACTGGATGGTAATCCCACACGACAGCTGTTTTTTAAGAATAAATGAAATACGTTCTTACTGTTTCAGAGTCTCTGAGGAATCATAACGTCCATCATAATCAGAGTCAAACACAGGACCACTGACAACATTGACGCCATTTCTCTCTTCCGCATACCGTTGCAGAAGGGTGCCGTGAAAGTAGCGCCATATAACTAAAACAAGAAGGACGTCAGCATAGGTTCCAGAGAACGAAGGGCCATGCTGTCATGTGAAATAACTCAACAACCTTATTCAAAGTTAGCATTTGTAATAATTACAAAGTAAAATTTGGCTTCAGTCTTAGTGTGAGGCCCAAAATCTACCGTTCGGCTTTGGCCTTTGGCCAGAAGAGACAAACATTACATTCAACACTATCTGGGGCATCCCTGACCATGTGCACCACCATGAATTTGGATCACAGATCATCATGAGGCATAAAAAAACCATGAACATGAAGAAACAAGGCAGCTTATTCAGATTTACTGTTAATATCTGAATATTCCCTTTGAAATATTCACAAGTATTCTACACATAAATTAAAGTAAAAAAATCTCCTCGTACACTTTATATTTTGAAATTCTATATATCACTTGAAGAATAATTTAAATTTATTTTTGTAAGAGTTCCAAATACAGCAATAATTAACAGTGATGCAAAGATCTATTCAAGATCAAAAATAATTGTCAACAACTCCCAAAAGTTAAATGGGAAAACAAACTGAAAGTTAATGTGTTAGTAGACTATATTAGCCAAATAACTTAGGAAGAATGTCACATACTTTTTCCATCAAAAAATGTTGTTTATAAACATGTGAATACAAAGTAGATTAATAGGTATTAGAATATATCGTAATTCTAATAGTTACAGAATTTTTGTGTACTGGTATTGTCAAAGTTACGAATGTATAAGAATGTATACCTCTAAGAACATATACCTATAGGAACATGCTTGACAGTCATTTAATTTAAAGGATTATTAATATATTATAAAAATTATGTCTATAATATACAGAAATTCATTAAAATTGTGAGAGACAGGGTTAAAATTTTTTACCTTGAAAACTCTGGTACATTGGTACTATATTAGTATTAAGCAATGCTTCAGGATATAGTTGATTTGAACCTTTATTTAGTTCTACAAAGAAAATAAAAAAAGACAACTATTTCATTCTTCATGAATAACATTAGAAATCATACTTTCTCATAGAAGGGCACTTAAAAACAATTAGCTGAGTATCACCTTAAACCCCTAAAACATTCCCAGGTACAGGGTCAAGGGAAAGTGCAATGTGTTTGGTCAAGTCCCTTAAAAAAGTGAAATATTTAGATCTTTTCTTCTTCAAGATAATCTATCAAAGAAACAAAAGCTTATTAACAGCCCCAAATTAAACATATTCAAATTTTAGCTTATTTGCCTATTTCAGCTAACAATGTATTGTGTTGACAGCCCTCTTTCCTTAAACTCTTCCACAGTGAGAAGAAAAAAGAGAATATTTGGCTTCAGAACAACACCTACGACCCAGAAAAAACATCGCAGGATTTCTGCCTCGAAATGCTGCAGAAGGCTTCTTTGTAGAGATTTTCGGCTTGGACCTGGTCTATTTTTACAAAGCAGTAGCCAAGTTCTGACTTTAGACGCTTACTCTGGGAACTGGGCTGGATATGGAGAATAGTTGAGCACCTGGAGCCTTTTGCTCTTTGCCTTTTAAGGCCAGCCTCAAAATGTCTTCTTATTGACACACAAATGTGCCACATTAAAAATAGAACACTTAACTTCAAAAAGGAAAAAAAAAGCTCTTTCCTAGCAGCTCCATTTCCTGAAAGAAGGAGCACCCTTAGGCTCTGCTTATCCCTAATTCTTTGACGAATTACATTTTTCCTTTTTTTAACAATTTTTATTTATTTATTGAGAGAGCAAGCACGAGTGACCAGCCGGGGTGAGGGGGTGGGAAGGGCAGAGCGAGAGGGAGACGCAGGCTCCCCGCTGAGCAGGGAGCCCAACATCTCCGGACTCGGATCATGTCCTGAGCCAAAGACACACGCTGAATGGTTCTTCCAAACAAAAGCTAAACGTTGTCTAAAATTCAAGCTTTAGACACTTTAAAAATTTTCCCTAGGAGTTATACTTCTCATTCACCGTTTTCACCAATAACAAAACAACGAAGATGATGTACCCAGCCTCATAAGGAAAAGAAAAGGAAGAGAGAAAGAGGCCAAGAGAAAGGCGAGGTCAGGGAACTAGAAACTTACGTGGTGGGTAGAGGAACCCATAGTTAAGTTCAGCATTATTTTTATAAAAGGAACACTTATGGACAGGACTAAAAGAAATTCGAAGATCCTGGTAAAGACAGTTGGAAAAGTCTTCTGCAGAGAAACTGTCCTGAAAAACAAATGAAAAGACCCATCAGGCATCAGGCATATAGAAGAAAAGAAGATAGCCTTATGAGTAGCTGACGATGCATCACACCCGACGATTACAGGGCTCTAGCCGTCCTTCGCTATTTTCCCATTTATCTAGTAGTATATTCACCGTTTTTCTAACTGAAATGCAAAAACTCTTTTTACGATATTAAGGATATTAGTCTTTATCACATATAAGCAAATTTTGTGTATTTGGGGCACAATTTTGTGTATCATGTATTTGTTTGGTCAATTGCAAGCTTTTATATAGAGAAATGCTGATTTGGGGGGACCTGAGTCTATCTTCCATACACAACAAACAGTGTACCATAAAAACCTCAGGAGCACTGAGGACTGAATTTATGCAGCTTTGATTATATAAGTCAACCAAACATTTGAACAGAATTAACGAAGACTGTATTAAGGCATGAAACAACAGTAAATCTGATGGGGACCCACAATACACATTGGGGAGACTCCTACAGATCACGAAGTCAAGTAAAAAACATGTTTACCATGTTGGAAGAGAGTCTTCAAAATTAAAGATCAAATTTATGGTAGAAAGTTTATGGGATTATGTAAATATGTGTGAGGGCATGACATAGATATTTTCAACAGAGAAATCACATATATACACACGCACATATCCCTGTCTTTTTATTTGGCTTTCTCAGTGAGAATTAACAATAGTTTTATTTTTTTAAATCTGGCTGCTACACTCCACTCGGCTCTCTCAGATCCCCTTGCCACCCCTTCAGGGCAAACTGTAGCTTGTCAGACATTCAGTTTCTGAAAATCTGGTTGGTCTGGTTTAAAACTTCAATTTGATTAAAATCTCAATCTCATTCTCCCATTCTCCCTCCCCCATTCTCTCTTTCAAGGCTTATCTTCTGTTTCTCTTTCCACCACAGCAGCCAGCAGGCAGGGGTGCGGGGCAGCAGTGGTCTTATTCTGGGGTATTTGCCCCACTCCTGACCCCCAACTCTTTTCAAGGCCTTCCTGTGTTCTGGGAGGTGCACAGATCCCTGGCCTCTCTCTGGTCTGGTCTGGGGAGTGGGGGTCTTCCTGTTGGTGGTATATGCAGAGAGGTCACAAAGCTTTCATGACCTTGCCCATCAGTGAGGACCCCCGAAGGTGAGCGCAGATGAGGAAAATCCTTGTGCTCACACCTCTATGTATTTAGAGATGAACCATTGCGCCTGACTGCAAAATTATAAATTAGGATCCTAAAATACTAAAACAAACATGAAGCAAGGGAGTAACTTTTATTGTACCCACACCCCTCATTTCACAGAAGAAGACTTCCACACAGAGTCTCAAAGTCACACCGTGAGTTCATGGCCTGGCTAGAACCACAACCTAACCTTCTGACTTGCAGTTCAGTGATCTTCTAATTCGGGAACTGATGACAGAGCCAAGAGTAACTGACCCAAACTAACTCGGCTTTCAATGTTTTGCTTAACGATAATTTGAAATAATCACACAGACCTGAAGAGGCGACCAATACTTGCATTTCTGTCGACGGTGTAAGAGGTCCAAAGGGGCATCCGGAAGTCCTGGCTGTAAGCGCTCACGAACCGGTGCTGGTAGAGTAGACAGACCGAGGCGTCCCTCTGGAGGACTCTGGGTCTTCCATGAGGTAAAGTGCTGCGCTTAATAACCTTCTCTTGGGGTGCAGGGGGAAAAATGAAACCACCGTTCAAACATATTTACTGTGAACTCTGTGAGAGTATATAAGGATCCATTCATCCAATTCTCTACTTGACCGTACTGAAAAGTTCTTTTTAACTGTAAAAGACAACTAATTACAAAGAGCAGAACATTGTTTGTAAATTGTTAATAAACAATTAACAAAAGGGATTCACTGTAGTTTTTGCCTATGAAGATTCTGAAAGATCAATGTAATAGCAAGCCATCAAAAGAGAACACCATGTGAGATCACTAGAAATTTCAGCATTCGGACTTAAAATATATAGCTAAAATTCTTTAATATTATTTTAATGGTTTAGTCTCCAGGGAAATTCCAGACAGATAAGTTTCTGGATGATATGGGTGCTTGGAAGGCAAAAATTCACAACTAAAATTATGAGAATGAGCTGAATGAAACACTAATAGTATAGGACATTTATTACTTTTTCCAAGTGCCAAGTGCTTTGTAAAGTCTTTTGTACACATCATCTAATTTAATTCTTACATAGCCCTATGAATTAAGGTTATATGCCCATTGTGCAGATAAGAAGACAGTAGTTTACAGAGGGTACATACTTTTTCCGTAGACATACAGTTCCTTTGCTCATATTCAAACACAGATCAATTCCAGAAATGCCATCATCCTTCACAAATCTTTGTCAACATAAAGCCATCAAAGATATCCCTCAACATTTATAGAGATTTTATCTTTACTTTATTTTATTTTACTTTTGAGAAAGGGAGAGAGGGAAAGCATGTGTGAGCGGAGGGAGGAGCAGAGGGAAAGGGAGAAAGAGAATCCCAAGCTGACTCCACATTCAGTGTGGAGCTCGACGTGCAGCTCGACCTCAGGACCCTGAGATTGTGACCTGATCCGAAATCAAAGAGTCGGATGCTGAACTGACTGAGCCACCCCAAGTGCCCCATACTTACAGGTTTATATAGGCAAATTTAAATTGGGAATTATGCAGAATTTGCCTTCTTATTCCAAAAGGAAAAAAAATGAGCCAAGTAACTTAATGATCAAAGACTATATCAAAGTGTATCAGAGACTACATCAAAGTGACGCTGAACATCCCAGTCACAACTGAAAAATGTTAGCAATTGTCCATATATTAAGCATACTTAATCTTCACTCAAGAGGTGTGAAGAGGGGCACCTGGGTGGCTCAGTGGGTTAAAGCCTCTGCCTTCGGCTCAGGTCATGATCTCAGGGTCCTGGGATAGAGCCCCACATCGGGCTCTCTGCTCAGCAGGGAGCCTGCTTCCCCCTCTCTCTCTGCCTACCTCTCTGCCTAGTTGTGATATCTCTCCTCTCTGTCAAATAAATAAATAAAATCTTTAAAAAAAAAAGAGGTATGAAGAAATAACTTTAGATAAATAAGCCAATTTATACTCTTTTGTAACGAACTAAGAAGCAGGTGAGATAGAAATTTAACAGGTGTTTTACAATGGAAATCTAAAGGTCTCTTATAAACCTATAAAAATGTTCAAAATCTCAAACCACCTCCACTATGTTTATAAAGAGTAATTCAGCTTCCATCAAATACATGATGTGCTGTAAATATCCCTCCATTCCTTATGATGAACAGTCCAGAACATCAAGCCAAAGACATCTCCACGTTTCCTCAGGTGGTCCTCCACTACTACCTTTAGGTTATTGGTTGTTCTCAACTAATGCCCCCAAACCAATGTTCTGTGGTTGACACGCTGAGAAAAAGCCTGCTTTCTCATTCCAAGGTCAAGGGTAAACATGTCTTACCTTCTGCCACAGTCAAATTCAACTGTATCTCAAAATCCACAACTGGTAAGACCTAAAAAGTTAATAATATGATTTTAAGCAATGAGAGGAGGTTTGGTTTTATTCCATTTTTGTTTTGAGATGTCTTTTAATCTTATAACAAATAACTTCTGCAGCATAATTATTCCATCATGGGACACAGATAAAGGCATCTGGTACAAGTCAAACTTATTTTTTTGACAAAGTTCAGATGACAACGGCAAAAAGACAAAACTGTTACCCAAGCACAGCACTAGGAATGGGAAACAAGAGTTGCTGCTTTATTATTTTTTATCACTACTCTCAGAGTCTTTCTATGAGCCTAGAACAAAATGGAAAGCATAAACTCAACTGCTCCCCAAATCTCTATCTTTAGGGACACTATCAATTTTGTTGTCAGGTATCTTCATCTTCTTACAACTATATGTTAAGACAGGAGTAAAAAAGAAATGGTGCCATATATCCATTTCATACCAAAAAAAAAAAATGGTATATTTTCCCTTTAAGTTTAAAATTAATTGAGAGATATTTTAGAGAAAGAAAACTGGTTGATAATCAAGCCCTCCCTGCAGGGATAATAGCACAAGCTCCATGATTCATGATGCTCCAGGACTCGGCTGGACTTCTCCCCACCTGCACCCAAGTCAAGTCACAGCACCAAAGGATAAAGACAGAGGTGAAAATGCATAAACTAAGAAGAGGAAAAATAAACAATAAAAGGGCGGCATGTGTTCCATCAGAATTAAACATATAGATATTTATGCCCACTCAAAGATTTCAATTTGATCATTAAGTGTTTCTGTGGCATGAGCTATGCAGAGGGCACTGTGAGATCCAACTGGGCCATGCTTTGGTCAGTACTTACCGAGGGACGGCATGAGCAGTCAAGGTCATGTCTGGGGCTCCTTGTGAGGGGGCACTGCACCACGGGGTGGGCTTCTGTGGGATTCTTTGGGGTGTAAACAGGATTCTTTAGAAAGTGGTTAAGACTCCCATGAGTTCCATTATTAGGAGCAGGTTTCAAATTCAGTAAATCTGTGTAATTCCAAGAATGGAAAATGGTTACTTAGAGGTTTCAAAAGCAAATAAACAGCAGACTTAGCCTATGATTTTTATTTTTTTAAACCCTATCTATGCAAGAGTTCTTTACTCTCTACCTACAATGAAACTATGAAACACTCTTGAATTTTAAAGCATTTATGACTATGCTATTCTTAATGGGATTACTGATACGTATGCTGTACTCCTCTATGGAAACTTCTGGATTTAAATGTCTATGACTATAGTAACTGCCATGGCATGATGATGATGATGATGATGATGCTAGTCACTCTGCTAACATCTTTTGCTTACTTAATCCTCCAAACAATTTAATAAGTTTTTGCCGATATTTGGCAGATAAGTATTTATAGTGCTGTGCCCAAGGCCTCAAAGGTACTAACGGAGTAAGACCCAGGATTCAAAACCAGCTTTGTCTGAGTCTGACTAATGCTCTAGGTAATAACCACAGCAAACACTTCTATAGGAGAGCACTTAGAATGTGCCACGTACTGTTTTAAGTGCTTTAGGACATAGGAATTCATTTAAGTATATAGGCTCCCACTGAAAGAATTACACTGAGGACATATTTAAGGTTTGCAAACACCCATGCCGTTGTCAGAAAAAGGAAGTCATATTTAAAACACAATATCCAACCATACAAGTACTAATTAACAAAGTACAGGGTAATCGAAGAATGTATCTAATGGGACCTCTTCAACTTCTACCACCTTGACATTGTCATCCATGCAAGTATTACTGCTATCAGAGGTTCCACCTGGTTTGGGTCGTCTTCATAGACTCCAAACTCTTTCTCAGGCTTCAACCCCAGACCTGTTTCAACTGCCATATAATGAAGCCCACGGCCTGGCCAACTGCTAGGCATGGGTGACGTATGGCCCTCCTTCCTCTGGGTGCCCCGCTTTACCTGTGTGCAGCCTGGTGGAAGGAACCTAGATCATCAGATGGCACGATTCCCATATATTTTTTCAATGACTCTGGGTGAGGAAGGAGGAGGTCTGGCTCCCCTCATCATCTCCACATAGGTGCCTACCACTGACCTACTTTGGATAATCCCATTCTAGCTCTGTTTTCAGAGGAAATGAAGGAAGCCTATTCCCACTTACCACACATTAAATTATAGACTTCGATATTTTCAAAGGAGTCAACTTCAAGGTGGTGCTTGAATCCAGGTCCATAGCCAATAAAGAGGGCCTAGATGGGCCAGAAAAGTAATAGTGTGTCAATTCATTTCAGCTGTGAACGTAGCTGGTGACAAAAATTAACGTAGCTGGTGACAAAAATTATTTTACATTATCCGCGCTGTACACGTAAAAACTGGTTAAGATAATGGGAGAACTACCGTGTCCATGGACTTGGCGGGATACTGATTGGACCCGTGTGGCACATCTAATCTAAGGACATGTAGGTATTTCTCTCAGCTTTACTATAATTCCTGACTTGATAGTCAGAACAGAATGGATGATGAAATCATTGCTTATTTGTGAAATGGGATATAAGTGTCATTCTGCCCACTTCACACAGTGCATCAAATTAAATCACTGTTATGAGTATATTCTGAAATTTTAAATTGTCATGTAAATAGAAGGCATTATCTTCATTTAGAACAAAAATGTGATACCTTTTCTCCTATAAATCACTAGTTTTCATTTACGATGTGGCGATATTCTTAATGGAGCACAAGTATATGCAAAATAACCACTAGAAATTTAGTATGAGGTAAAAGTCACATGTTCATGAAACATGAATATAAAATTTTAAAGTAATGTAATGCCCCACAGTAAAACAGTTATAGAAAATTATAAGCTTCATTAAGTCTCATTCAACACAACCACACTCCATGTTTCTAAGTCTTCCTCAGATACAAACTATTATTTTAAGTATAACAAGTTTACTTACTTGCATATTTGAAAACAAATTGTCAGAACCATGGAATCCATTTCCACAATGTTCTTTTTCTGAAGGATTCCTAATTTTGACATAACATGAATTAATGATGTAAAGTCTATTCATAGCACCAGATTTATAATCGTGACATTATTTCTGTTCATAAAGAATAAGCAATGATTTGGTTAAACCAAAAAAAAAAAAAAAGGCAAACAAAACCACTGGGCTTGGAAAGCATTAAGTGGTCACCCTTATCTTATATTTTGTAGATAAATCAACTATATAAGCAGTATGACACAGAGGGGAAAAACCACTAGCATTGACACAAAACTAGTGCTGAACCCTGACTATGCTACTTTCTAGCTGTGACTTTGGCAAGTTAGTTATCTTCTCCTGGTTTCAATTTCGTCATGTTGGGTTGTTTGTACAAAACAAATGGCTTAGTCTAAAGAAATCTTTGGAATACAGTAGATGTCTATGAAATATTAGTCTATCATTAATATGAGGGTAAGGGCCATCCCTTCCTTCATATTTTTCTTCCAAACACTAAAAGCACAGGTCTTTAGTGAAAGGAGAGACCGTGAAACGTTAACTCAATCCTTGTCCACTGCTTAGGTTTTGCTTTATCAAGCATGGCTTCCTGGCAATAATCAAAAGAGTTAATTATCGTGTTTTGAGATATTAACAATATGGACCATCCAAGTAATTTTCCAAACACCAAAAAATTGAGGTGAAAAAACAAGTCTATGAAGGAAGTAATTGCTTGTTACTGTAAAGAGCTTTTACCAATTATTTGCTGGATTTAAAGGTATTATTAGCATAGCTGTCATGTGCGGAAGCGATACAATGGGTAAGTGGTAACACAAATGCAGACCATAAGCACTAATCAATATGGATGTGAGCAGAGCAGTGGCTCCTAGCTGGGGGGTGGATGGCCCTCCCTAGGGAACTTCTGGCAATGTCTGGAGAAATTTTTGTTTGGCACAACTGTGAGAAGGGTGCTTTTTCATCTAATGGGTAGAAGCCAGGGACTGCTTTCAAACATCCTGCAATGCACAGGACAGTTCCCCAAAACAGAGAGTTATCTGACCCAAAAGGTCAACAGGCCAAGGTTAAGAAATCCCAGGATAGAGTGGAGAGAATCGTATTTGTACAGTTTTCATATAACAACATTGTTGGAAGGGGTCCAATGATTACACTGAATTACTAACATATCAGGGCTAAGTTTCCTGGAAGCCATCAGAACTTACAATGCAAGTTGCCATTGAGGGTCCAAATAGAATGTCAAGGGCTCAATCCTGTCATTTTTGGCAAAGTGCAAACGCTTCGGTAAGAAATATTTCAGGTAAGGTTTGAAGTGCTGGTTTGGTTCCCGGCACTGAAATTATAGAAGGTAAAGAAAAACTCTTATTTCCATATTTTCTTAGGTATAAACTTCTCTTGAAATTGTTTCATTTTGTATGAATTCTTTCTGATAAAAACTTTACCAGCCTGCATAGTAAGTCACAGATGCAAAAATAACTGTTCTTACTACTTACACAATGTACCAGTTGACCATTCCCAACAATTCAATACTCACATTTTTAACAGGAAATTAGATTTGCTGCATAAAAACCCCAAAACTCTTAGACTATGTCATTTGATTTTATATGAGTTCCTACTGATGATATTCTTTTCAAACACTTATAACTACAATGTTAAGAATTTTCTTTAACACTTAAAACATACCAAGTAAAAAAATATACTGTAAATAACTCATCACCAAGACAAAAACTTATTTTTTAAATGGGCATAAAAAAGACTGGTAGGAAATATTTAATAATGCTAACAGTGCCTATGGTGATCTAGCTATAAATTTTTTCCTTCTGTTTTTTTCCAATTATTTCTTTACCTTCATAAAAGTTAAAGAATGAAAATAAATGAATTCTTAAAATTTTTTAAAAGATTTATTTATTTATTTGAGAAAGAGGGAGCGAGCATGGGACAGAGGGAAAGGAAGAAATAGATTCCCCGGTGAGCAAGGAGGCTGACATGGGCTCAATCCCAGGACTCTGAGATCATGACCTGAGCTGAAAGCAGATGTTTAACCCACTGAGCCACCAGGCATCCCCTTAAAAACTTTCAATGCTAGCTTACTGGGACATGTCCTTAAAGATCCTTAAAAATAATATGGCATCTAAGTGCTGGCCCATATACTCAAAAATTCTAATGCTAAAATCCTAAGAACAGATGTTGAACCTCTTTTCTAAATATATATTAAACAAAACTAACAATAACTAGATAATGAAAACATAAAGATACTCACAGAAAGATTCCTGGCAAGGTCTTCATAATCAACTGAAGGGGGACAAAGGTAAGAATTAATTGTTGATGGTATGCTACAATTAAAAATAAAACAAAAAAGCTGAATGTCAGACTCAAACTCTATATTTAAATATCAAAACAGGTTTCAAACAGCTTACTGAAATCATTATGTATTAGTCATTGGCAGGAATGAGAGAAATTGTTAGGAACCACTCCACGCCTGTGAAATTGTGTCACATTGTTAAATAAAAAGGCAAGTTACAGAATATCTATCTATCCATCCCTTTGTTCATCCATATATGTATCCATCCATCTGACCATCCATCTATCTGTCCATGCATCTAGATCTAGTATGATGGCACGGTATAAAAATTAAAAACAAACACGTCTTATATACGCATACCAGATGTCTGGGAAGACATATTCCAAGCCTAGCAACGTTTATCTCTAGAGAGAGGAAATGAGTTGTGAATTAGGGACGTTTAGGGAGACTATTACTTTTTACTTGACATATCTTGATATTCGATAATTCCAGAATTTCCAAATAAAAAGGACATGGAGGACCTTAGAAGAGAGGGAAAGTAGACTAGTTTTGAAACTGAATCTGCATAGCAAGACCACAGATTTAGTGTTATTCTGGGCTACAAATCAATAAATGTCTAGCTTGCCAAAGATTCTTCTAGCTGTACTTTATATATAAGTTTGAGAAAATTATTCAGATAAAAGAACGTGTATTGTATACATATTTTATGTGTATGTATATTGGTAAATAAATATTGATACAGTTTTTGCTTTAATTTGGAAAACAGAGGTCTAATGAGATGAGGGTGTGGTCAAAGCTTAGCCATCCCATCCTAAATAGTTCTGAGCACTGGCAGCACCTGTATAGTTTTTATAACAGGCTTTGTAACAATTGTATACTACTTCAATAAATTAAAACAAAATACTAATTAAAACTTGCCAGGCATATAGAGAGTCTATACTGAGTGTCACTATGTTAACATACTGTTTAATATTTGCATAAACATTTTCCTGCAGTAAAATCTATTTCTCCTCATGAATATTCAGTAGTATCTATGGAAACATACAGCACGCAGTGCCTAAAACTAAATTCCAATAAATGTTACACAAGCTTTTTTCTTTTTTATTTCAAAGTTAACTGTAACAGAAAGGTAAACAAGACTTGCTGTAGGTGTCTGAAAGTTACCAAAGACAGCAAACAGAAAACGGACTATAACAGAGGTATAAATAGTTAGGAAATGGATCTCACTTGCAAAAGAATTAGTATTTTAAAAAATTTCTTGGCAGTTGGTGTTCCACATGTACTGAAGGCAGAATGTAAAATTTCTTCTTCTCTGTTTACAAAACATATTCTTATTGTGCTTTGGAATGGTCAAGGAAAGTCATTTCTGAGGACAGAAACCAGTTGTTTATAGAATTTTAAGAACTACAGAACTGCCAACATTCCTCCTCATAATAGAATATTATTCCATAACAACGCTCAGCTATTTTAATGAAATGTTATTAATTAAACTTGAATACATGTAAATGAACTTTTCAGATTTTTTTTAGTACAAGTAATCTTGAACCTATACAATTAAAACACATACTTTAACATAAAATTGTACTAAGCTCATCGAATAATGCTTAGCAATTATTAAGCAATAATGATTAGCAATGCTTAGCAATGAATAACAAAGATAAGTGGTTAGATCTGCGTCCTCACACCCAGTGCCCTTAGAAAATCTTTCTGGGTACAGAAGATCTGCATTGGAGAATTAATCATGAAAAAGAAATTAACTTTAGTTGATGCACTTTTGTGTAGAAACAGAATAATTTAGAGGAATGTATTCTGAATGTAATCATATTCAAAGTTAGCAACCAAATATACTTACATGAAAAGTACTTATCTGGGACATCAGAGGGTCTTAATCGAGCTGCAGGTCCATATATAATTTTAATGTCTTTAACATCTCCCAAATATTTATTCAGATACACATACTTCTTGCAACTGCCTTTTTCCATGCCTGGGAGAAAAAAATTTCCAAACGTGTTGGAACTTTAATAAGGAATTTAACATGTAGAAGAGAATTTCTTTCACTTCCAGAATTGAATTCAGTAACTATGTGCTCAGTGCTCACGTTAGTTAAATATCTAACAGGTAAGACAGAATTTCAGCCATATACACCACTTCACTTCCAAAAAAAAAAAAAAACCTTTTTCCCTTTCTGCATCCACAATTTAATATTCCTTATTTATGTATTACAGTATTTTTACATGAGGAAGAATATCACAGTTTCAGACTGAAGAGAAAAGCCTACTCATTTTCCCCAGATCACCTAGAATACGAATGGTAGCATAAAATTCTCAGTCTCATTCTAGAACTGTAGCTTCTTTGGAAAAGAACTTCTTACAACCATTTCTAGAAATAGCTTTTAGGAATTATTTCTGAAGCAAACAATAACAAAAGAAAGCAACAAAAAGAATTTGTTTTCTATTTTCTTATGCACTCATTGCTTCTGTACTCCCAAGGCTGTTACACAAACATGTCCTAAAGGTCAAAGTAAGAAAAAATGAAATTAACATAGTGCTAGAATTAATTTATACTGCTTCTAAAATCAGATTTATCATGCTAAAGAAAATAAGAAAGGCACATAATAATGTGCTCAAGTTAAATCTAAACTATTAGACTAGATTTACCAAAATTTAATATTAAGTATTTTTTTTTAACTATTTAAAATTCCTGGTGTAAACGTTCGCCAAATCAGGAGATAGGTGCATTGCTATTGATAAGCTCTTATGTTTCTGTGAATTCTGTGGTTTACCTGTATTTTATGGTTTTTTTTTTTTAAGATTTTATTTATTTGAGGGAGAGAGAGAGAATGAGAGAGAGCATGAAAGGGGAGAAGGTCAGTGGGAGAGGCAGACTCCTTGAGGAGCTGGGAGCCCGATGTGGGATGTGATCCCGGGACTCCAGGATCATGACCTGAGCTAAAGGCAGTGGCTTAACCAACTGAGCCACCCAGGCACCCCTGTGCTTTTTGTTTAATATAATTTTTTCCTAAAAACTTTGCACAAGGAACTACATTAAAAAATTGACTATAACAATCAGAAGAAATTATGAAACAATAACCAATCAAGGAAACTTTTTTGGGAGCATCATTTAACCGAAGGGTACATGATGCAAAGTCAGATTACCGTGATCTGAAATAAGGATGAGATTCAGGCATCGATGCAAGTTCAGCTCTTTCAGACCATCCATCAGCATGCCAACCATATTGTCAACCCTCTGCAATGCTCTGATGACCTAGGAAAGGGAAGTGATTTCATGTGATGGATCCCACAGTAGTGACTATTTCTACATAAAGCGATCTCTGTTAATACAGGGAAAGTTCAGTGGATGCAACTACTCTGATGAACTAACTTACATTAGGCTAAGAGAGGGCAGGTAAGACAATGCCCATTACCAAAAGAAGGGCCAAAAAAAAGTGGGGGGGGGGCGGCAAATCCCACACATGCTCAGTTATAAGTATTGGGAATGACACCAGCTGAACTGATTGTCTAAACTGTCAAAAATGTTAAAATTATTCACGAAATGCTTTTTATAGTTATTGTATTTTATTCTTAAAATTAGAACTAGGTACACAGCCCATTATTTCCTTACAAACTACATCTATTTTGCATATGCTATATCATAAGGACACAGAAGAGCAAATGGTTTTAGCAATTTGCTTTTGCCATTTCTCTTTTCTGCTCTCCTTGCAAAACCACCTGAGGAAAATTCTTGGCAGTTCTACATGTGCTTTCTATTGTATACCAAATCCGTCTTGTCTCTATGGTCAATTAATTTCACTGTAATATGAAATTAGCTTCCTCGATACGGTCTTTCATTCACTCAAAGCTACCCAAGTAATTCGAATTGGAATTTTTAAGTATTAAAATAAAGTGGGTTTCGATCTGCCAGCAATATTAGACTTTAACAGAGATTACAAGTTGGTGACTATGATATGAAAAGCAATGGGCTCAATCTTGAATGCAGATGAATCAGAAAAGTGGTACTTTGGCAAATCTTCAGTAAAACTAGAAAAGGCAGCACTGACTTTACAATTCATATGATCTGATAATCAAACAATTACAAAATGATCCTTAGACTTACTTGTAGCCAAACTGACCTGAACAGGAGGTCTTAAGTGTCAGGGAATTTAGTGAATGAATAAAAATTACACTAGCATCTGGCCAATTGTCAAACCAACATAACGCTGACAAGAAGCTTTTCCCTTTCACCGATGATGATACGGTTGCGTTGTCTGCCATGCGTCTTCCTTACCCCACGTCTAAGGAGCATTTGTGCTTTGTTGAAGGACAGAAGGAAAGCAAGGGCACATGGAATTACTAACTACATTAGAGCTGCTGCAGATGGATTTTGATGGAAATATCTAGAGAGGAAATATACAACCTAGGTTGAGGGTCAACTCTCCTCTCTCTTCACGCTTTTAGCTGCCAAGATGGCACCCAGGAAGAATCTATGCTCTAAAAAAGGGTCAAATCTGGAGTAAACCCAGAGTAAGGGAAACCAGAAGATGGTTTAGGCAGGTGTTTTAAATTCAAGAGAGAAAAAATGAGCCTATGTTCTCCTCTCCTTCTGCTGCTGCTGAAGCAAGAATTTAGAGCAAGCAGCCTTCTCAAAACCAGAGCTGACAACAGACAGGGGTAGGCTCTGGTCTAGACTCTGGCTAAAGAGGCTTTGAGGCTCACAGACTATCCACCCTAGGGGTCAAATTCTAGCTATTCCTAGTCTTTTATCTCTTGGAGTCACGTGGGGGAAAAGATGATAAAGATTCTGAGATTAGAGACATTGGCTATACTGATTCTCCTTTCCTCGTGACCAACAGTATCCACAGATTCTTCTTGTTTCTTTTCAGATCTCAGGTCACAGATAAAATATACATCATAAGGGAGGTCAGCTTGGAGGTACGAAGAAAGAAGCTCAAATCATTTTCTGTTCTAATGCTTCCTCTGCTCCAAGATAAAAAAAATTTATGGCCACACAAAAACTGAAAGCAGTATTTGATCTTTTAAAGCACTACATCAATTACAAATACACCCAGGAGTGAGCTACGTTGCTGAAAGAGTGTCAGGTCAAATACATTGACCACCTTAGTCCATGAGCTGTTTCCCCATCTCTAGCTTCCTAGTAACTGCTCAATAAAACCACAGTTATTTCAAATTCTCTGTAGTTTTGACAAAATTTCCTATTTTTTGATGCCCGAGCTCTGCTGTGAGCATGAGATCAGAGAAATATCTCCTAGGGTGGAGCGGTCACAGGAGGCTTCTTGTTCTAACTAATTCCCGTATATTACATAGAAAATTGGAGTCTTACCCACTTACAACATTTCCAAAGACCCCTTAGTTTTTAGGTTGATGTAGGGAGAAATGGAGTGGATAAAGGCTTTGGAATTGAGAATATGGAATTTACCAGTAGTTCGATTTAGCACTGTGGAAAGTATAGACAAGACAAATTCTCCCTACTGTTACTTTTACGAAAGTGCATCCTTTGGTTTTGTAAAATTGTGCTTACTACTCATTCCAGAATCATGGAATCTTAAAGAATGGTCTAGAAACCTGCTTCAAAGCACGTTGAGTTAGAAGTAATCACTGATAAAAAGGTACTTACCTCACTGCTGACCGGTCCATATGAGTGACCTGAAGAATCTGGTTCTTCTAAATACAGAGTGTAAAAGTGTGGTCTAAATCAAACAGCATCAAAATGTAACATTTTATAAACACATTGTAAAACAGAACAGAAAGAATAACAATTGACAGTGATTAAAAAGTCTACAACCCTGGGATAACATTTTTAAACTTGCTGAGAAACAATTTACAGGTTTCAAGTTCTTCAAAATGGCCCCGTAAAAAGAGTTCATTTGGATATAAAATGGCAGAGCCACTTGCAAAGTTTTCTTGTAGATCATTTTAAAACACTGTGTAATTTCTATAAAGGAAAGGGGTATTTACCATGGACATTAGGCCATTACGTACCTTTCATCTTTAGGAAGCTGCAACCACTTAAGAATAGCTAAAATCCTTTCTTCAAAAGGTATTGAGCTAAAATTAAGAACAAGCAAAACAAAACAATTTGTGACAATTGCTGAGTTTAAAATACCAGTGTCTTTCTTACACAAAATAGCATGGAAAGACTAAAACAATCCCATTTAAAACAGGCGCAGTCTGTTAAGCATATGACTCTTGATTTTGGTTCAGTCATGATCTTAGGGTCATGAGGTCAAGTCCCCTGTTGGGCTCCCCACTCCGTGAGAAGTCGCCTTGAGATTCGCTCTCTCCCTCTCCATCTGCACCTCCCCCACTCACACACGCTCCCTCTCAAATAAATAAATCTTTAAGAAATAATAAATAAATGAAGAATGAATGAATGAATAAATAAATAAAAATTTGCTTCTTATATCTACTTGAGGATATTCTTCCTATATCTGAGAACAGCAATTGCTACCAGGTGAATAACCTGTATGTCAATACATTCTTTCAGAAAGTGTACCTCACAGATGGCTCACTCCCTCATGACTCTTAAAAAGCCGCAGTCACCACAGCTTCATTTTTTATTTCTGCCCAAATAAAATTTCTGAATGTAAACTCCAACATGTTACCCGCACTTTCTAGAAAACCTCTAGAAAAAACTCTGTCTAGTTTTACTGTCCATCCATCTATCCAAAACTTATTTACCCTCCATCTAACAGGTAGCTGAGATAGAGTTCTTATTCTGACTGTTCCCATGTTTCAGCCAACACATCACAAGAATGCTGGAACTTCGTGCTTGATAAAAAATTTGATTGAAAACAAATGAGCTGTTCTGAAAAATGTGCATTTATACGTACCCATTATACATTTTATAGATGTCTGGGAAAATCCCATGAATTTTCACATCTGATCCTGGCCAAAAAAATGTGCCACTTTTCAGGCCTTGATATTTCACGGTGAGCCAAATCTGGGGAAGAGAATGAAGGCAAGTCAGAAAATTACACAACCGTGCATCTGTTAGGAAAGTTGTGCTCATGGGACATCAGTGCATTCTTCTCAAGTGCTACAATATTTCTGAATATTGCTGAAGGAGCTTCAGCAGTGAGATTATAAAATAATCACTTAATAAGACACTGAACAACAGCAACATGAAATGAAATAGAGATTACACTAACCTAAAAACTATAGACAGCATCAGTTGGAAACCTCTGCAACTTTCAGAACCCCGGCCTTACTTAATGGGCATCCCTTGCAAGAAGAAAATATTCCCAAATACCCATGTGTTTAATTTGTTGACATTTTTGTTATGCAACTAAAACATATTAAGCACTTCCTGCCGATTACAATTCTAAATAGTATCCACAGAATCATCCCAATTATTAATTTGGTTAATCCCCACAATAACCCCCTGAGGTGGTTAACAGTATCATCTACAGTATAAATAGGAGAAAACTGAACCACTGAAAGAATAATTTGCTCAAAGTCACATAGTTTCAAATATAAGCACTAAAATATGAATTTATACCCTGCAAATTAAACATCATTGCTCTTTTTCCTTCTAAGAGGAATATTAAGACATTTATACAAAAAGACTTCACAGAATTTTTGTGGCAGTTTTCTAAAAATACAAAGAACACACCTAAATTATGGCCAGAAGGAATCTTCTCAGTTAGCATGTACAAATGAAGTCAAGAGTTTACTTCCTTCAGAAATAATTATTTTGTATGTATCAAAATATGGTCCCCCAACTACGGCTATAAACTACTAGTACAAGCAGATAGAATTAAACAGGAAAAAAAAATGGTTCAGAATTTCCCCAACCTGGCTATGAAATAAAATACTCCTACTGCACAATGATACAAGCTGTATTTAGGATTAGCAGCATTCTTCTCCATGTACAAAAGGATGGCTGCACATATGATCAATGACATAGGTTATTAAAAGCTCCAGGGAATCTATTATTTTACTCTGATTGAAAGAGATGAGAATAATTAAAAAAAAACAAAACTATTTTAGTAACTAAGACAACTCACTGGTTCTCCTTTGTACCACTCAGGATTAAATTTCTCCTTATTTTTAAGTGCAAAGAAAGCGTTAATTTTGGGATCATATATTTTATTGTCAATTATGCCATGGGATTCTGGATAAAGTCCCTAAAAATAATAGAAAAACAGGTTTTATGTAAGTTGTGAGGTTTTTTAACACAAAATAAAGTCAAAGAACAAAAGCATCGAAGAGAAACAGGTAACTGAAGCTACAAGAAATTCAGTGGAGTTTAAGGAGCGAGGAACACAACAATGCAACTGTTAAAACACAACCAACCACTCAAGATTTTATAATATGGTATTTGTGTTTTAAATTATGTAACAAGAGAAAATAAGTTAGGAATGGTATGGATGAGGGTCTATATAAATCGGAAGCCTCCCCAACTTTTTTTAAAGACTTTATTTTTTTGTATCTATTTATTTGAGAAAAACAGAGTGCAACCAGTGGGGGAGGAGTAGAGGGAGAGGGACAGGCAGACTCCTAGCTGAGTAGAGTCCAACACGGGCTGGATTTCATAACCCTGAGATCATGCCCGGGCCAAAATCAAGTCAAATGTTTAACCAACTCAGCCATGCTGGCACCCCTACAGCCTCCCCAATTTAAAAAAAAAAATAAACTGTTCTATTTTCCTTCTGCATTGCTGAGTAAAGCATTTCTGTAGAACAAACTTTGCTTTAGTTGAGTCTGAGTACAGCTTGTATTAACACAGGCTAAAGAATTAATTTTCGGGCTTCAACCATAATGCCTAATGAATTTGACTTTTTTTCTGGAATCCAATTAATTTGGGGGAACTTTGAAATCAAAACGGGGCTGCAATCCTAGATAGAGTTAGGCAAAATGGATTGCTTAAACTCATACATCAGGGTGATTGAAAGACAAGTTGAGAACCTATAAATGTAGGACAAATTCGTACAAATACAGCAAGCTACAAAACTATAAGAAGAAACAAGACACAAAAATTGGAGAATCTTAAAACTGAAAGGAAACCAAGAAGTCATTTCTTGGAGTCTTTAGTCACCTCTTTTCAAGATGGAAAAATTGAGACCAAAAGGTAAAGTGACCTTCCCCAAATTGCAGATAATTAGTGGTAGAGCAAAGACCAGGATTCCTTGCTTAGCCACATATTGGAAAAGAAGTGATCTGATGTCTAATTATTGCCTCAAAAAATGCAACATTTACATCCCACTTCCGTGAACATACAAACATTGAAACTTGGAGCTTACAGTGACAATGCTGTAGTGATTGGGGAAAGTTTTTGTTGGATATACTGGTCTCATGTTTTTGGCATATGTTCCACACTTTTCTACAAGGGAAAAAAAATTAAAGATTGTTATTAAATGCAACTGACAATCTGTTTACTTCATCTAGCTTTCCTACCAAATAAGTCTAAATAGCATTAAAAAAATAACCCAAGAGGGATTTATAGCCATATAAAAACTTAGGGTTCATTATAAAGCAACATTGTAGATTCAAATTCAATGTTAAAAGAAGCGTTAATTTTTCTCAAAAAAAAGATAGTAAACATAATAAGCCAATGAAAGAATTAGCCCATACTCACAATAACATTAAGTTCCAGAAGGAACATGTGTAATAATGACACCTACTAGATCCCTGTCTGATATTACTTAGTGGTCATATACCTAAGTTTTAAGAGGTAGTTAAAAAACAAGACAAAACTGCATTGGTTCCAAAATCTGCAAAGTTAAAAGAAGGCTGCAGCAGCTGCTGGGGGGACAGTGTCCCAGTGTGAAAATCCAGAACCAGCTAACTCTGGACAAACTCAACATGGCTCTAAAGACAAAAGACATTTTCTGGCTTCATGCTGGACAAAGCACAGAAGTCAGACTCTTCTGGATTTAGCCTTGGTGTCATGCTCCTTTTCTCCTGCCTCTACTATTGAGAAAAAAAACACAAAAACTAATGATTATAGCATTTGAGTACATCACTGCTGAAAACGTTCTTCCAACTGGCAAGGGTCTATCTATCTCAATGCCTTCCAAACAGGGCAGAATTACAGGGTATGTCCCTCAAGTATCCAAAGCTGGGGCTTAGGCTGATTGTGTGCTGATTTCTTTTAAAACTTCACATATAGTATCCACAACTCCTTAATTCTGAATCCAGCATGCCATGTTTGATGCCATGGAAACAAACGGAGGACTCCCTAATGGTCAAAAAGACCAGATTCAAGCCTCAAAGCCCATGGGACTAACTGCTACAAACAGACCCTTCCTTGACCATGTCTACTTTATGCTAAAGGCTTTTTTTCATGTCAATGATTATTTACAAGATTATTTGTAATTTACAAGATTACAAGATATTACAAGATTATTTCTTCTAGGTAGATATTAAAAACAGAAATTTTAAAGAGTTTTCCCAAAATTATTTTGGTTCATCACAAAAGATATAAAATAAATGCATATATGTAATTACTGAGAGTGATTTTCATATTTAAACTAATCTCATATACTCAAGTCTAGTAAATAATATTTTAGAATTCCAGAACCCTAAAATTGTTGTATTTACTTCTATTTCAGCCTCGTATTACACTGTAACTACTTAACTTTTGATCACTGATAATGAGCAAAGTTCTACAATTTTATTCCCATATACAATTTTTTTCCCTTCTCAATAACAATGATGATACGAGTAATACCCATATAACTTGGGGTTAATGTGATTTAAAACTTAAACATAAATATTAGGACCACTCTACCATTGCATCAATAACTTACAGAATAATCATTCAATTAAGGCCTTCGGCCTTGTATGAGGCAAAGATATTGGAAGGATGCTACATGATACTATAGGATAACTGGCAAATATTCAATGTCTACACTACTAGAATATCAGAAATACCTTCCATTTTGAAAACTCTATTTTAAGATGTAATAAATATCAAATGAATTATTTTTCTACAAAAGGAACCCAAAATTCTAAGAAAAAAATACATACATACATAGATATCTATAGTGTGTGTGTGTGTGTGTGTGTGTAAACTGTATTATCTTAGAAGTATTTAAAAGGCAGATTCAAAGTAATTATAATATTGGAGATTAATTTTTTATCATCAGGTTCAACCACTTCACAGCAGTGGTCTTTGGTAAAACACATTCTGCTAGTATTTTTCCAAAGAACATCTACATCCCTAGTCTATCTCTCTGAAATGGTGACACTCCCAACAACGAACTACAAAGTTACTCACTTAGTTTGCTAATAACAGGAAGAAGGCCACCCCAGGTGTGTAAATATTCTGCCCTGAAGCCATCCAAGGAAAATAAGAGGGTAGGAGGCATTTCAAACCTGGATAATGAGAAAGAAAAAAAAAAAAAGGTTTAAAAAAGCAGGACGACACATCCAATGAAGGTTCTTTTCCTTCCTTGGCACAAGTCCAATGAAGGTGATCACTCACTGAGGTCACTATGTGATCTAAAGTAAACTAACAAGCTCAGCAAGCATCCTTATAAAGGAGATTTCATATTAATATTCACATATATGCTTTTACATTTCTTTATATATGATATATACATATATCATCAAATAGTATTTCTCAAGTACTCAGACCATTTTGAGCCGCTCTATGGAGAGTATCATTCAAAGTCCCTGCTATTCCAAAAGCTGGACCAAATGCTACTAAAATGTAATAATTATTTCCCTAATTTGTAGGAGAATAAATGTTAATAAATAGCATTTTCTAATATTTTTTTTCCATTAAGTTTTTTTTTCCTGAACAACCACCTTCTGATAGCATCTCTACATGAATCTACCAGATGGTACCTCATATCACAAAAATCATGTACAAAATTTAGTTTTTAAATTTACCATATTTGAAAGACTAGTTAGTAGAGACATTTGAGATGTATTCACTACTTTTAAATAAATAAATAAACAAATGATCCAAAGCTAGGGATAAACAATGAGGGTGCACGTGTGTGAATGCACACGTGCACACACACGCACACGCACACACAATGGATGTGGTGTGGAAATCCAAAGAAGGAGGTAAAAAACATTTACAGTGATGTGCTCAGTCAAGGAGAACAACTATAGGCAAGGGTTATATGGCCAAACCAGAGCAGGCATGGTTCAGAAATTCTTAACTTCAAACAATATCTGGTGGATGATAGGAGAGTTGTATTGGATAACTGGATCACAGGATAACTGTTGAAAAAACTTTCTACTTAAAGTTTACTCAGTAATTTAAAATTTGAGAGCAAATGCTTAACTTTGCCTTGCCTTTTTTCAATTCTACCTTCTCCTCAGCTTACTCTCACACACAAATGCAAAAGGAAAAAGAAAAAAAAAAGTTATTTCCACTAACTCGTGTTTGCACCACAGCTCAGTTAGAAGATTCCAGAATCAGCTGAATAGGGTCTCAATGGTCCATAACTGTATAAAATCATTTGTATTCACTCAACATAAAACCTAAACAGCCTATTGCGCCACCAGGTAAATACTTCCAGTATCATAATACATGTTCCTAATATGATCTCATTGTAAAGAAAGGAATAGTTACATTTCCACTAAAAGGATCAATATTACAACTGAAAAATAATGATCAGTATGTAGAAGGAAAAGAAAGATTCAAAATTCACTAAATCTAAATTTTCCAATATATCTTGGATTTTAAAGGACAGCTCAAGGTACAGGAGAGGTCCTTTGAAAAAATTCTCCTCTATTGTAATTTTTTGATTTGGGTTTAGTTTTTGCCGCTGCTATGACTGTTATTTTAAACAAACAAGTACTCTCTCATCCAAAAGAAAAAAAATACACATCCTATAAAGCAAAAATAAATTATATACACAAACAAAATAAGCTAAAGCAGAGCTTTAAAATTTTTAACAGTTTGGAAAAAAATCATGACTTTAGAAAGGTAAAAATGTATTTCTGAAAATGAATAATTCAACTTTTACAAGGTAACAGATCTCGCCTGGAGCAAAGATAAATATATCTAACATCTTCATAAAAATTTCCCCCCCATGAATTGCACACGAATTTTTCTGAAGCCTAGCATACATAAGGTACTGTGCAAAATACTTTAAGAGCAAAAAGAACCAATATGAATTACAAAAATTATGCATGATTCTTTCACAGATACATTGTTTAACCCCCAAATTTATAAGTGAACCAAAATACAAAAAAGAAAAAGAAAACTGTAAAGTAATTTGCTACAGATTTAACTCTCAAAGCTACAAATGAAAGTGAGGGGTCTTCCTTCCTAAGGAGAAAGACAAAAGATTTCCACCCACTGCTCACAAACACTAAAGCTAAATAGTCACAACCTCTCTTTTTTATGTTGGCTTCCAGAAGAGGAGGTCATTCCATAATTAACTCTACACCACCCATGCCCAACACAAGGCCTGACTACAAACACCATTTAATGACCCAATGATTATTATTTTTATCTTTTCAATTTGGAAAGAGAAAAAAATAATAATACCTCAGAAAAACAGTATGTCAGAATATCATCTTACCCTGCTGGACACTGTGGCTCATTAATGTTCTCACATGTTTCTTCTACCCAACTTTTCTCTCCTAAAGTATTTTCAAGAAATAAAACAAGTTGAACACACTGAATAGTAACAATGATTGTGATGCTGTAAGACATATAATGACAGAGTCCAAAAACAAAATGTTAACGGATATATAAATAATATGGGGCATGATTCTAGGGAAATACAACAAATACAGAAAGTTACTCTGTTTCATAGTAAGAGTTAGTTGATATCAGGAAGAAAAAAAAAATGTATAATTGCAAGACTAAAACATATTACTGTACTCATGAGAACCTAGAGTACATTCTCGAGTTGTTAATATTTTCAGCCAAAATTTACAAGCCTCCTTTTATCCACCCAACAACATCTTCTAGTACTAAATCCTCAATATCATAGTTCCTCTCATATCAATTTCAACGAACCCTGGGACAAGACATCAGAATAGTATCAGTTTACATAATACCCTATGACTCTGGGCTGTAATTTCACATCTGTTCTTTCAACACGTGGCAGACACACATAGGTCCCTATGGCACCTGGGACATAGAAGTCAGCCAGGACTGCAAAAGGCGTCCTTCCACAAGGCAGCATGAAATATGTAGCTGATGCCAAAATAATATGAAGGGGTGGTAGTGGGAGAGGGAGTAACTATGGCTAGAACAGGATTTGCCGAGTGTAGACAGTAGTAATTCTAACCGATGGGTGGGTACAAGACTCATTGCATACTTTCTTCACTCGCAAGTTTGAATTTTTTCCTTAATAAAATGTGTTTTAAATGTGTTTTTCAGTCAACACAGTTAGTCCATAAGTAAGACTCCTAGTGGAAAAAATGACCCCTCTGCAAAACCCCACCGCCACCGAGGAGGCTGGCGGACTGCCGTGGAACCAGACGGGCGCACAGAGAGCTGACCTCGGCACACAGCGCTGTAGTTGACACAGCAGTCGCCCTTGTCCCTGCAGTCATCGGAACACGAGCAAAGGCTTCTGGACAACCTTTTCTCACCACACCTGAATTTGCTGCAAGTCCATATACGTTCTAGAAACAAACAACAAAATACACATTACGGTCCCAATTCAACATATCTGACGTGGACGCGAACTTGCTCTCTTCTGGAACAAGATCCACAAGATAGCATGAACTCTTTCGTAACTCGTAGCTCCTCACAGAGCCTGCCACCACAGTGGTCGATCTGAACTAACAGACAGAAAACATGCAACGATAATTGCTATTACGTTGCTAAAAAGAGCAGAGTTTCATCATTTTAAAACATGGACAAACACTATCATCGTACAATTCATAGATAGATCTTTCTAGTCTTTTTTTCCGCCAGCCATTTTCAGGGTTCTCAAAATTTAATCTGAACCTGGCTCATTCTCATTTAAATATTAAATTGCAAGTCATATGTAGAGAAATCCAAAGCAAACAGAAAATTAACATATTCTGATGGTTTTATTTTGAAGTGTAAGTAGACAAGTAAGTACACTGAACCTAATGTAACATTCTGTATCAACTCTACACTTCAATAAAAAGAGGTGGATGTGTAAGAACTCTTGTTTTAATGAGCCCACACTAAATATATTCATATATTTCCAGCAGCCCTTTTGAAGTTAGCTTAAGTGCAAATTAGATCATATTGGCTTTTAGCATACATTAAAACCAGGCATGGTTTGGCTAGCCATAAAGGGTTGAACAACGGCAAAACTTGTGATATTTTTTTCTCAATGGAAATCAAAGGCCAAATCTTTAAAAATCTCAAATAAGATAAATCACATACCTAAAAGATGCAGAACTTGTCTCTAATCTTTTACTAATGCCCATGGCCCCGTCTTTTACCCTTCATATTTTTATTTACCTGGTTCTATACATGTCTCCTGGTAATCCAGACAGCAGTTTCCAAGGTCAACGCAAGCAACATCGCAGCGGCAATTCCCAAATGTTCTCTCAAAGCAGCGACCTTTGCAACTTTTAACTGAAAATAGTGAATAATGCATTAGAGCTTTCAGATCACAGAAGCACAAAGCAAACATCAACTGATATACCTAAGATAGATTCAAGTCCTACCTGAGAAAACACAGATGGTGTAGGGTACCCAAGAATCTTTTCACAAATACACATAGAAAGTGGCACCAACAGAAGGCACGGAGTTTTGATCTTATCTCTTGCCATAGAGAAACAGAACTTTTAAAACTGATCACACACCCGCCTGGGGCTTATAAGACTTAAATCCTTACGGCACAGTAAAGTCAGAAGGACTAGAGATGAATGTTTTACACTCTGAAAAGGCTGGCTTGTACAGCCATAAAGTTTTCTAAAATTTTGCTATGTGAGATAAAGTTTTAAAGGCGATTCTCTGACTATTTCAGAAAGAGAAAGAAGGCCTGACTTAACCTCACTCCCAGTCTTGGTGTATAAAAGAAGTAATGTAATATCCCTGTGCAAGTTTTCTGCCAGAGTAACCCCCCCCCAATCACCTAAAATACCCATTTAGCCTTCAGGTCCAGCCTGGTACCCGACCTCCCCAGTCAAGGTCTGATTTCCTTTTTTTTAAGCTTTTATAAAACCTTGTCCTCCCCCTCCGTCACTTACTTCTATCTGAACTAGGGTACCTGGTTAATATGCCAGTCTCACACTAGACTCCCAGCTTCCCCTTAAGGACGAAGAGCACACGTGGATTTTGCCCAGCCTACTGCATCCCGGCAGCCCACAAGATGCTGCGCTATGGTTGATACTAGCAAGTTTTTGGGAAAAAAGAGTGTCCGGGGAGTCCCTGGAGAGACTCAGGGAGAGGGCTCCAGCGGTCCAGCACCAGAATCTTTAAGCCATATTTGCTTGTTTATTGGACTGTTCTTAATTTATTTTTTGTTGTTTCAGGGGTTTTCTCTTTGTTTGGTTAATTTTTTTTGGTCCTAGCCCCTCTTTATTGCTTTAGGATCAAGTTTGCAAATAAATAAAATATTATATGGCTAATTCAATAAAAGCTTCAAGAAGGCTCAAACCAGCATCAAATCTGCCATAACTACTGACGACCCACAGATTAGGACATAATGCTTTTCTCAATCACATTCTGAAGAAGTCTAAATAGCAACACACACACACACACATGTGCACACACACACTTGTGTGTGCACATGAATTACTGTAGTAATTACCTTCTTTGGCACAGCTTGGTTTCAACCCAAATATACAACCAAGGATTGTTGTTAACACACAGACTGACAAAACCTGTGGAGAAAAAAAAAGAAAATTATATGGCTTCAAACCCTTTTATTTCATCAAATATTTCTAAAGTTGCTGGTGTTGCTCTGTTTCTGGATGTGTGTGCAGATCACACCGATATGAGTGCTTTGTGAAAATTCAAAATGCACACCTATGCTTTGTGCACTTTTCTGTATGTATGTTATATTTCAGGAAAAAGTTTACTTAAGTGTTAGCAAACGAATCTATGCCATCAAAGATGAATGTTTCCAGAAACTTCCCAGTTAATGCAAATGAATCCAGTCAGAGAATTTGGAAATAATTAAGGGAAGAAGAGAGGAAAGCAATCTATTTAGAGATTCACTTTCTTAATTCTTAATTTTTTTCTTAATTCTTTCTTATTTGTTAATCCATAAAAGGCAATGTGAGCCTATTAGATGCCTCTTCTACATAATTTAACTACACGAACCTAAACAACATCCTCACATGCCCCGTGCCCCACAGTGGCTTGTGGGAACAGGTACTGTTAGACAGGACAGGGCTGGGCAACTGCACTGTGGGCCCAAACGTTACCACAAACTGGTTGTGTGGCTTGGGGGAGATCACTTACATGCTCTAGACATCAGACCACTCCCTAGACAATTCAAGGGCCAGACTACATGGACCTCTAATAATCTTTCCAGCTCTAACATTTTGCCACTTTCTCATTCTCCACTCTTGGGGCCTTTGGCATTTTAAGATAGGAAGATACACCAGACAGAATTTTTACTTGAGAATTAGAAAAGGAGAAAAAAAAATCCAGAGAACAACCCTCAACACTTTAGCGGCATGGAGTTTCCTTGACAGCTGCCTGGAATCTCACTTTGCAGGAAAATCCAACAGACCGCGTATTTGGTACCAACTATGTTATGCACCGGTAAGAGTAAGAAATGCCTCAGGGAGCTTCTTTTTGGGCGGGAAAAGGTAACTATAACAGCATAAATGACTCATATTTGGCAGGTCCTAGGAGCAGCTACCATTCCACAGTTGTTTAAAGAAGGAGAAAGGTTGCAGTCATTGGAGAGAAGATCAGAGAAGGCTTCATGGAGAAAAGCTTTAGCTGGGGCTCTGAAAGGGGGAGATGATGGTATGATATGATGGATGATAACAGAGAACACATGCAGGAGGAAGGCCAGCATCAGGACAGGTCTGAAGGAAGAAATGGAAGGCAGCAAATGAACAATAAGCAGCCTACTTTGGCTGGAACAAAGAATACGCAAAGGGGAATGGATGTAGTGACAGGCAGAGTGGTGTTTCCCAAAAGCCAAGCTAAAGAGATAACAGAGAGGAATGGGTGAATGGACCAGGGTGGATGGTGGGTGCAGGCTTTATGAACTCACTCCCTCAAATGAGACAGCCAGTCTTGACCATATATGCCAGTCGCCAGGTTAAGTACTGGATACTCAGTTATAAAACAGAAATGACCTTTATCCTTGAGGTGCCTGATGTCAAGTGACTGCAAGAACTAAAGAGAAAGGAAATAGTAAGTAAACTGAATCAGCAGGTCTAACTGATTTCAGAAGAAAATGAGGGTAAATGAAGGGGAAGCAAGAACATAGTGGGTCTCAGGCACCTGGGTGGCTCAGTCAGGTAAGCACCTGCCTTTGGCTCAGGTCATGATCCCAGGGTCCTAGAATCAAGTCCCACCTCGGGCTCCTTGATCAGCGGCTGCCTGCTTCTCTCTCTGCCTGCCTCTCCCCCTGTCTGTGCTTGCTCTCTCTTTCTGACAAATAAATAAAATCCTGAAGGAAAAAAAAAAAGAATATAGTGGGTCTCAAACACTACAGGGTCTAGGTGAAGCCTTTCCCCTAGGAAATCAAAAACCTAAGTGTGTGTATATCCACTGAAATAGGGAGTCACCAGAGGAAGAGCTTGAACAAACAAGTAAACAATGGCAAACAGAACAAGGTACCAGCAGAGAGCACTATCAGATTCCCCTAAACCTTTGATGGTGGTGTAAGCAGACACAAACATATGAAAGGTAATTTTTAAGTCTCTATCAAAAACACTGAAAACTCTTACTGTCAGTTATGAACATATAGGGAAATGAAAAAATTGTGAAACTCATCTATATTTAGTATACTATAATTCAAAACATGGGGAATTAAAGTCTTCATTATAATAAACTTATGAAGAACAGTTTGAACAGTGCTTTGTCTTCTTATCATACAGCTTACAATACAGAGTAAATATCTTTTCCAGGCCTTGGCAAACCGCCACATTCCTTTCCAAGCTTAATTTTCCATGTTTTAACCTTTGGACTTTTAATAATGTCAAGTATCTCCATGAGTTCCGTTAATATGAATTCCTGTGCCCGTGTCCCTTGCTCTGGGACACCCTCATCCTCTCCATCACGACCACGCTCCTCACTATGACCATTAACCTGCCATCGCGAGTCTGCGGAACAGAGGCAGTGTCAACATTCCCACCGTCGCTTTTTCTTCCAGAACCCCATTTACATGTGAACTGAATTTCCCTTCTGGCATTATCACTTTTCTTTCCTTTCCTGAATTTTTAGCTTTATCAGCCAATTTTCTCTTTCGATCATCCATCCGTACAAAATGTCATGTACATTTACCACCTGCGGACAAGGAAGCAACACAACCACTTGCTTTGCTGTCTGTGCACGACTGACCGATGCATAGTAACTATCACTGACAGACTTTAAAAGAGGCCACTTGGTCACTGGCCACCACATGCATCTGTTATTTACTCGGTGATTTATGGACTGAAAAAGCTAGTGGTGAAGACTACTCTATGCAACTCCTCACAGTTAGTAAATCTTGGTAACTGAAACTTGAACCACGTTGTTGGGGGACTGGTGTTAGTGAATTAAACTGTGGTAACTGAAAGTGAGCATGCCACGGGGTGATGCAAATCTAGGGCCATCTGTACTCTCACAAGGGGGCAAGAGAGTTGTCCAAGGCTGCTTATTTCATCACACACACACACACACACACACACACGCAAAAACTGAGAAATAAGCTCATTTTAAGAAACTGGCTTAAAAAGTCAGTTTAATCTACACAATCTCAGGAGGTTAGCCTCAAAGACAGGCAACATCCAAAGGCGGCTGAGAGGAAGATATTAAAAAAAAAACAACAACAAAACTGAGATACAGCCAGAGGAAGTTGGAAGCCCCTGATGATGGACACCCTCAATCTTCTGGGGCAAGTAAGAATATCTCCTAGGAGTGAAGAGGTCTAGTCGGGGCCCTGTAACGAGGGTCACGGGACATCCCAAGTGAAGAATAGCTGCAAATCCGTGGTGCAAAGGAGGCTGAGTCAACAAGAGAAGAGTGTAAGGACCTTCAAGCTCTGGGAGCCCAGCTGAACCTGAAATCATGGATTATAATGGGTCCAAGGAGCCTGGAATTTCAAAGCTGGGTGTGGAGGGATGGGACCAAAAGATAACACGGCACGGGGAGATGGGAAGGCAGGTGAAACTGAGCTGAAAAGCTGGCAAGAGTCAAATTGTGACTGCAGTGGCTGAACAGGGTTGGGACCACGTGTACACAAATGTGAGAACTAGGAGAAGACAGGGAATCAGGCAAGTGTGGGAGTGGGAAGGAGGGACGGAGCGAGGAATGAGGAAGAACGGAAGTTAGGAGCCTAAAAGGAATTCTAGAGTCTGAGTTCTCAGAAGTGGGACAATTTGGAATGGAGATGAAACTAAAAGGAGAAAATCTGAAAATGGTATACAATGCTGGTTGGAAGTAAGAAGACCTGTGAGTTCTACTACTTATGCTAATAATCAGAGTTAAGTTTATACCAACAAAAAGGAGAACTTTATTTATATTCTGAAATGCAGTTGCTTATATTACACATTCCCTCACTGCTGTAAGAAATTTAATCATGGAGATATATTACCAACAACTGTACTGTTCTTACTAAACATAAAACAGAACGTGCGAATGGTTCTATTACAATTAAATCTCATCTTGAGGAAAACTATGGGAAGATTTGGTGGTAGGGAAGCACTCAAATCACAAGCATTAGGGAGGAGCGCCTGGCTGGCTCCACCTGCAGAGTGCGCACCTCCTGATCTTGGGGCAGCAAGTTCGAAGCCCGTGGTGGGCATGAAGGCAACTTAAAAAGTTAGACTGTGAGTTAGACTGTGAGGAAAAAATCAATGTTCAGCAATCACCATCTGTCACACAGCTAACATCCAATAGAAATACCTTGTGAAAAATATTGCTCTTAGCAGCCAAAAATGTCTAAAAATAAATCCAATAATTTAAAAGCCTAGATGATGAAAATTACAAAACTTTACTGAAAGCAATAAAAAAGTGAATAAAGAGAGAAATTTGAAATACACAGAATTCTCAACTGGGTCACCTGGGTGGCTCAGTCCGTTAAGCATCCAACTTTTGATCTCAGGGTCAGGAGTTCAAGCCCCACATTGGGCTCCATGCTGTGCACGGAGCCTACTTTAAAAATATAAATAAAAATAAATAAGTAAATTGTAAGCATGAGTTTAAAACACACATGATATATGCACTCTCCACCCTCACGTTAAGCTGAAGGGGCATGATTTTATTTCATTAACTTCTCATTGCTAAAAGATGTTATTTAGATTTATCTTTTTAAAAAGATTTTATTTATTTGAGAAAGAGAGAGTCAGAGAGAGCACAAGTGGGGAGGAGAGGCAGAAGCTGGCTCCCTGCTGAGTAGGGAGCCTGCCACAGGGCTTGATCCCAGGACCCTGAGATCATGACCTGAGCCGAAAGCAGATACTTATGGACTGAGCCACCCAGGCTTCCCTAAATTTATCTTTTATGAGATAATGCAAAGCATGGAAACAAAACAAAAATATGACAACAGGAACAATCAAATCTCATCTATAATCACATCCATAAAAGATGAAACTTACATCATTTACTACTGTATTATAAAATAATCAGAATAGTTTTTAATAGGAAATTTCAGAACTGTGAAATCTAATTCAATTTTAATTTCTTCTCAAAATAGTTTAAGAAAGCAATGTCAGGGATGTCCAGGTGGCTCAGCTGGACAAATAATTGTTGAGCTGAAAATCAGCCAACTGTGACTTCAGTCGGTTAAGCATCTGCCCTTGCTTCAGGTCATGATCTCAGGGTCCTGGGATAGAGCCCCAGCGTGGGAATCCCTGCTAAGCAGGAAGTCTGCTTCTCTCTCTGCCCCTCCCTCATCCCTTGCTTGTGTGTGTGTGCTCTCTCTCTCCCTGTCAAATAAATAAAATTTTTTAAAAAGTAATGTCAAAATTCACTATTCATTTTACCTCTATAACAATTTAGGTAGTTTTTGTATTTTGATATTCTCTTAGAAACTAGAGTCAAAACATTTTATCTGGGACGCCTGGGTGGCTCAGTTGGTTAAGCAGCTGCCTTCGGCTCAGGTCATGATCCCGGGTTCCTGGGATCGAGTCCCACATCGGGCTCCTTGCTCGGCGGGGAGCCTGCTTCTCCCTCCCCCTCTGCCTGCTGCTTCCCCTGCTTGTGCTCTCTCTGTCTCTGTCTCTCAAATGAATAAATAAAATCTTTAAAAAAAAAAAAAACAACATTTTATCTTAGAACACATAGAGCTACCAGATACATAGGCAAATTGTCTAAATCTACATTAGAAGGATATTTATACGAGAGTTTCCTGCTTGTTTAGTTGGGATACTTAAATCATTAGGCCTTTCTTGGATGTTTAGTGAGCCAAAGGAAAGAGATGGAAAGAAAGCACTCATTTTTTTTCTCAGATTCCCTCAAATATAGTGGCATTAATATAATATGTATTATTCCTAATTGAGCATTCATATATGAGTGTCTACCTGTACACAGTCCCTTTACTAAAGGCCAGAGAGACAAATGAAAGCAACAGAAATGAAGCAGGGGAGAGGTGGTGGGGCATGGAAATGAATGATTACAATGGAATGGAACAAGAGCTATAGCAGAAATATGTAAACAATGTTAACATGCTAATAGCACAGTGGACAGAAGAAAAGGAGAGAATCATGATTAAAAAAACAGAAAACAAGACTTCACAAGGAGAGACTTGGAGAGAAAGGGATTCCCCCTCCATCAACAAACAGGTGTTTGAGTGTTGGCAACATGCACTGTATTTTGTGCAGGGAAGCACAAGAATAAAACAAAAAACCATTTGTGGCGAAATCCCTAATCTCAGAGTTTACCAACTAATCAGGCTGAGAACTCTAGAATTTCTTGATGCTAAAGACAAGAAATGGTGAGAAGCAGCCTAAGAATTAAATCCCATGGTAGCAACAACGCATGCAGTTGGCACTGCGTGCAAAGCCAGAAGGGGTACAGAAACTACCACCAGCCTGGGAGACAGAAAGGAATGGCGTAATAAACACCACTTCCTCAGTACCATGCAGGAGGCACTTTTCTCAGAGTTTTAGATCAAATAATTGAATCTTCACAATAACATTATGAGACAGATTATTGACATTAGCTCAGTTTAAGGAAACTGAGTTGCAGAGAGCTGACAAGCCGCGGGGGCAAGATTTGAACTTGGGCAACCAGGCTGTAAAGCAGTGGGGCAGTAGGGGGACATGAGAGTGGCTGAAAGGGGGCTACAGTCTGGGTGGCAGTCAGTGGGAGCTGTTGGAGCATTTAAATATATAAGTGACATGACTGGATTTACAAATTCTAGAAAAAGCCTTTGGCAACACTGTGGAAGGCACTGGTATGAGTCCAAGTGTGAAATGAGAGTCTGGACTCACCCACCTCTCCTTTCTCAGGAGATGCCCTGTCCTCCTCTGTCCTCCTCACCTCCGAGCACTATAGCCCTCACCATGCTCCATGAGATGGGTCTATCTCTGACTAGACTGAGTTCCAGGGAGGGGTAATTTACTCATTTCTGTACTTTCCATGTCTAGTAGGGTTTCCAGCATACAGCAGGCACTCGACCAATAATTGTTGAGCTGAAAATGAGCAAACTGTGACTTCATTAAACAAAATTTGAGAGAAAACCATAAACCTGCCCCTTTTCTTCATCTGACTTGACAGGGTCAGTCTAAGTGCCTTGGTATTTGCTCTATATAAATGTACAATACATTGTATAAATTGGATAAATCTACAATAAATGTAAATGAAAAACATTTTTTTAGGAAATGGTAGATTGCCAGATTTGGTATTCCAGTGTGACAGACGGACTGTAAATGCTCATCTGAGGTGAAGATGAATTAGCTGACCAAACACATTGCTTATCAGTCCTCTGATCTTTGAGCACAGCTGCATGCTCTCTGAAGAGAACTTTGTGAGAACCCAGTGCTACACAGGGTTGAGTCTTCTGGCAAAATTTTTTTTCCTAGAAGATGAGGATTAGGTCCTCAGACACTTCCATAGGGCATCTGAAGGGACACCAGAGAAAAATGTCATATTCCTGAAGAACTTTTAAGTATTACAAAGTTCAAAGTATCCTTCAGAACAACTGCTTGAGTGGATTTAGGAACTTTTTAAAGAAATAGTTCTAGGGGCGCCTGGGTGGCTCAGTGGGTTAAAGCCTCTGCCTTTGGCTCAGGTCATGATCTCAGGGTCCTGGGATCGAGCCCCGCATCGGGCTTTCTGCCCAGCAGGGAGCCTGCTTCCCCCTCGCTCTCTGCCTGCCTCTCTGCCTACTTGTGATCTCTCTCTCTGTCAAATAAGTAAATAAAACCTTTAAAAAAAATTGTTCTAACTTGTGCTTGGCCTTTTACACACTCAGTATCATTTTAGTTATGTCTGACTTAATTGAAGATTCTCCCAAATGGCAGTAACATTTTACATAAAGCAATTTATGCAAATGAGCAAATGAAAATTAGGAAGGAGACACCAAGCACTGACCAAGCACATCCCTCTGGGGCAAACCTCATATTCAATCTCTGTGAAACATTAAAACTCTGAAGAAGTTGAGTCCTGCCTGATAGAAAGAGTTTCCAGTTCAAAATGGCTATGATTCAAATCCCACCTCTCTTAATTCATTTTGTCAGCATTCAACAAATATTTCTTGAGAGGCTACTACATGTGAAGATTGATCTAATGCTGGGACTACACCAGTGAACAAAATTATTTCAGTGTGTTCTCATGGAGCTTGTGTTCCAGTGACTTCTAGTCAACCACAAACTGTGTGACTTGGGAACACTTCATAGAGTCATTAAACCTTATTTTTAAAAACCTCTAAAGGGGTGATAATACCTACCTTTAAAAGCTGGCACAAGCTTTGGGCATAATGGACAGAAAGTGCCCAGATTGGTGACTGTGGCATAGAGGTGTTCAATAAATGATGGATGGTCCCTATCAGGAATAGTCAACTCACTAAGAGGACTTGAGCCCATTGAAGATTCTTCCACCGGGACAGTATAACCAATGTTTAAGCAAACTATAGGGTATTCTTTTTAATATGCTGCTAAAAGAAATGGCATAAACTAGTATATTAACATTTCCCCTCCCCTTTCTTTTTTTCTGCAGAAATCTGTTTTCAACAGCTGTTGGAAGACCAGGCAGTGGTTTAAAAAAATCTACTCAAAAGATATACTAGACAGAAAAAGAAGGCAAAATGTTGTTTTTCATGGGATGGTGGTATTGGTAATTTTAATTATATCTATACAGGAGCTCTCCAACCCATGCTGATGAAAAAGGGATCCATGTAAACAACAATTTATATATTAGAGTACTGCAGATCTGTGTCTGTACACTTAACAAAGTATACCCTTAGATGGATCCAAGCACTGGGAATATAAGAACATCTTAAAATATTCATATTCTTCTGCTCAAAAATTACACTTCTTGCAGCTTATCCTAAGATAAAAATTTATGTACAAATATTTGTTACAAATGTTTACATGTAGCACCACTTACAAGAAAAAAATAGACATATACACAATCTCCAATAGAAAATGGCTAAAGAAAATATATTTATGTAATTGAATATTATGTAGTAATTAACAGTGATATAGAAGAAATTTTACAGCACAGGGAAAGACACACATGTGTGTTCTTAATGTGTTCATAATGACTACAAACTGCAAATAATAAAACAAAATGGGCAATATGGTCCTAATTTTCTATTATACATGATATATCTTTTATAGTCTAATCTCTGTCTGATGGGCTCACAAGTGATTAAGTGATTTTTTTTTTTATCTTCTTGGTACTTACCTTTATTTTCCAAAGTTTCCACAATGGATACCATATGCCAGGGGATTAAGGGCGCTAGGATGTGGGTATTAGTGACCCAGAGTAAAGTTTTCCCATTCTGGCATTTTAGGGATCTTCAGCCCAACCAGAAGCTTCCTCCTGTCTACTTATTCTAAGCAAACTCCAATCAACAAGTTCTGCCTCCATTCAACCTACCTAATCCCTCATTCTTTATATATATATAAGCATATATATATATATGTAAATATATATATAAATATATTATTTATATACATATAATATATTTATATATATATTTACTTGAGAGAAAAAGAAAGATAGAGCACATGCGTGTGAGCAGAAGGGGTAAAGGGAAAGACCTCTCAAGCAGACTCCAGGCTGAGCTGAGCATGGGGCACTTGGGATCATGACGTCAGCTGAAATCAAGTTGGACGCTTAACCAACTGAACCACCCAGCTACCCCCCTAATCTCTCATTCTTAAATATTAGTGAACAGCCATGATTCACCATTCATTTGAAGTCACCTCACAATATGAGATAAACAGAAAGTGTAAGATCAATGCAAAGGAAAAAAAAAGGGAGAGGAAAAGAAAAATATATTAAAAACAAATACCTAATTAGTATTCTCAGTGGGATTAAAAAAGAGATAAGCAAATCTTCAAATCAAAGGCCCTAATATCAAGTATCCAGAATAATAAATCAAAGAAGGCTCATACTTACATCATTATAAAATTCCAGAACACAGATGACAAAAACATCTTTAAGCTATGCCAACTTCATAAAAATAAAATTTAAAAAGAGCAGTAAAGATGTGTAAGATCAGGGGCGCCTGGGTGGCTCAGTGGGTTAAAGCCTCTGCCTTCGGCTCAGGTCATGATCTCAGGGTCCTGGGATTGAGCCCCACATCAGGCTCTCTGCTCAGCGGGGAGCCTGCTTCCCACCCCCCCAAGCCCCCCCACCCCGCCTGCCTCTCTGCCTACTTGTGATCCCTGTCTTCTCTGTCAAATAAATAAAATCTTAAAAAAAAAAAAAAAAAAAGATGTGTAAGATCAGAGTTAGTTTTTCCTTGGAGGTTTAGTAGAACTCATTGGTGAGGCTCTCTGGGCCTAGAAAGATCTGCATAAGTTTATTAATTTCTGGTTCAATCTCTTCATGGGTTATAAAATTATTTACATTTTCTAATTTTTCTTGAGTCGGTTTTGATAAGTTGTTTTTCTTCTTGGACTTCTTCACATCTACATTTTCAAATATATTGGTAGAAAGTGATTTATAATAGCCTTTTATTGTTTCTTCAGTGTCTGTAGATCTTTGTTTGTTGTCCTTCTTTCATTCTTCCTTTCCTTTTTGTCTTGATTAGGCTGACCAGAAGGAATACTCCTTTTTAAAGAATCTACTTCTTGCTTTGCCAGTCTTCTCTTTTATAGGTTTATTTTTTATTTTACCTATTTGTGGTCTTGTCTTTATTTTTTTTCTTTCTTTCAATAGCCTATGTTTAATTTTCATTTTGTTTTTTTTTCCAAGTTATTAATATGGCTGCTTAGGCTATAGCTTTATAGACTTTCTTCTTCTTTAATATTACTTTTATTCTAATTTTTAAACTCCTTGAATCATTGTTGTTTTATAAGTTCATTTAGATTTACCCAAGCATTTATGACTTCATGCATTTTAACACATTTTCCTTTGTACCTTTTATCTGGAATCATCTGGAATGTATTTTCTTCTGCCTAAAGTATTTCTTTTAGAGTTTTCCTGATGGCAGATTCTCTCAGTGTTTGTTAGTTTATACATGTCTTTATTCTGTTCTCATTCTTGAAAGATATTTCTTCTGGGTACATAATTGCAGTTTAGCGATTATCTTCTTTCAGCACAGTGAAGATACCGTTATACTATCTTACACTTGTAATCATTGCTATTGAAAATTCAGCCATCTGTTTCACTTTTGAAGGAAATATGTTTTTTTAATGCCTTTAAAATCTTTTTGTTTTTACTTTTGTATTCTGCAATGTTATTCTGTCATTTGTTGGTATATATTTCTTTTATTTATTCTGCTTAAGATTCAATGAGCTACTTAAATCTGAGGATTGATATCTTTCATCAGTTCTAGAAAATTGTCATCTCTTCACATAGTATCCAAAATAAAAGGAAAAATGGATATTAACAGGAAAACACTAAACTAAAAAGTGACCTAGGAAGTCCTTAAAAACCAAATAAAATTTCTAGGAATAAAAAATGAGTAGGGGCGCCTGGATGGCTCAGTCGTTAAGCATCTGCCTTCGGTCCAGGTCAGATCCCAGGGGCCTGGGATCGAGCCCCTCATCGGGCTCTCCGCTCTACAGGAAGCCTGCTTCTACCATTCCCTCTGCTTGTGTTCCCTCTCTCGCTGTGTTTCTCTCTGTCAAATAAATAAAATCTTAAAAAAAAAAAATAAATGAGTAAAATTCAGTGACAAGGCTTCACATCAGAAGAGACAGAGTGAAAATAGAATTACTAAGCTGGACGGTAGTTCAGAAAACATCATCTAACATGTACCACCAAAAGAACGATCACAAGAAATCACCCTTCTTCCAATTCACTATTATTTTGTCTATATTTTCTTGTTTTTTTTAAATAAGTGAATTTTTTTCATTTAAATTCAATTAATTAACATATGATGCATTATTTGTTTCTGGGATACAGGTCTATAATTCATCAGTCTTATATAATACCCATTGCTCATTACAATACATACCCTCCCCAACTACTAAGATTTTTTTTTTTAATTTTTAAAAATTTTTAAATTTCTTTTTTGTTGGGGGGAGAGGCAGATGGAGAGAGAGAATTTTAAGCAGGCTCCATACCCAGCGTGGAACTTGTCACAGGGCTCAATCTCATGACCCTGAGATCATGACTTGAGCCGAAATCAAGAGTTGGACACTTAAGTGACTTGAGCCACCCAGGCACTATTTCTTCTATATCTTCCTCAAAAATAGTCAAGAGTTTTATAATATGTGTCTGATAACAATGCATCTGCAGTGTCTGTTTCTGAAGTATGGTATTTCTGATGGTTTTTGCTCATGGTGCCATTTTCCTCTGTGTGCCAGGTTGTTTTTAACTGTGTTCTGTTCATTGATGTTAAAAATTTTCAGAATTCCTTAGAAGCCAGGGATGAAAGTATTTTCTTCCAAAAAGGATTTATATTTGCTTCTGCCGAAATATTAGAGAGAGAAACTTCAAGTTTGAGACTATCTTTATACCTTAAGGTAGATAAAGTGGGATCAACTTGCATATATCTTTATTTATGGGAAATACACCAGAAATTACAGAATAGCTAGGTCTTTCACAGACTATTCTAACTTCATACAACATAATACATATATAATACGTTTATAACGATTCATAGCATATAAGATATATAAGCATGCATGACTTCTTTATAGGATGAAATTATGACTTCAAAACTTTATTTCTGATTTATGATAGCTTCCAAAAATGTACCTTTTATATTTCTGTCTCTCTTATCTATGGTCAAGCTCATCAAATTCAGTTTAAGAAATATATTTTTTTAAAGATTTTATTTATTTATTTGACAGAGAGAGAGAGATCACAAGTAGGCAGAGAGGCAGGCAGAGAGAAAGAGAAGCAGGCTCCCTGCTGAGCAGAGAGTCCGATTTGGGGCTTGAACCCAGGACCCTGGGATCATGACCCAAGCCGAAGGCAGAGGCTTTAACCCATTGAGCAACCCAGGCGCCCTCAGTTTAAGAAGTATTAATGCTTGCCTGTATCATATCAGGGAATATCTAGTATAGTAACTGTCTTAAGTAAAATGTCCATTATCCTCACAGTTATGTTAGATTTGGTAATTATGGAGTTAGTGATATTTTTTATTATCTCATTAACAGGTCTCAATTAAGAATCACAGAAAAGACATTTTCATAATATTTATCATCTTATGACTAGTACAGGTTAAAGACTAGAATTTGTAGACAGAAGGAGAAGCAGATGCTAAAGCAAAAGAGAAGTATAACAGTTATTTTGTGAAGTTTTAAACAATAACTAGCAATTTATTAAAGCACACACACACAATGATGACAAAACCCAAAAAGTACCTAGGGTCATGGTGGACAAGGCTATCTATTACCAAACCACTGCTTCTAAGAGCAACTAGAAGGACCAATCAGAAAACTAATGACAACATAACAGAGGAGAAACACTATGGCTATTCCTGTGGGTCTGCAAAGATCTGTGCATAGGAGGCACAACTTGTTACTACCTGCTCAAACCCAGCTGCTGAAGTACTTCCAGGACCTCTCTATTACAAGCAAGCTAACATCACAAACTAGTACTGTCCCTCAGACAGACTCCTAGTACTGTGGATAAAAAAGAAAAATCTCCACTCCATAGATATCAGTATAGCACTTTCCTCAAAGATAAAAGGGAAAATATTGGCTTTAAAATGAGTGCTATTAAGACAGGAGTCCACAAAAATAAGCTTCATAGACATATCACAGAAATTCTGGACCTTCTAAAACTCCAACATCAACCCATTTTTTTATAATATGAATTAAGAGAATTGCTGAACATATGCTATCATTTCAAACAGTTACTTGGTTCTAATGTGTCAGAAATAGTGTTATCAATCTGTTGCTTTTTTTTTTTTTTTAAAGATTTTATTTATTTGACAGAGAGAAACACAGCGAGAGAGGGAACACAAGCAGAGGGAATGGTAGCTGGAGAAGCAGGCTTCCTGTGAAGCAGGGAGCCCGATGCGGGGCTCGATCCCAGGACTCTGGGATCATGACCTGAGCCGAAGGCAGATGCTTAACGACTGAGCCACCCAGGTGCCCCAATCTGTTGCATTTTTTTAAATGACAAATACTTCTCATATTTAAAAAAGCGGGGAAATTGCAGTAGGCTTAGTTTAATAGACTTTATAAAACTAGATTCTAGTCGTGAGTAAGGAGAACTATTTCCTCAGTGAAAATCCACACACTCTTCTTTGGAATATTTTTGTTCTTTTCTTCATATCTTAAAAAGAAGAAGAAAGAAGAAGAAAGAAGAAGAAAGAAGAAGAAAGAAGAAGAAAGAAGAAGAAAGAAGGAAGAAGAAGAAGAAGAAGAAGAAGAAGAAGAAGAAGAAGAAGAAGATCAGAAGGAGGTAGAACAGTTTAGTAAGACACAATTATTATAATTATTATTTTAATTTTATTTTTTCAGTGTTCCAAGATTCATTGTTCATGCACTACACCCAGTGCTCCATGCAATACGTGCCCTCCTCAATACCCACCACTCAACCACCCCCCCATCCCCCTCCCCTCCAAAACCCTCAGTTTGTTGCTCAGAGTCCACAGTCTTGTTTTAAATACTGGCTCTCTTAAATGCTAGTTTATCACTCTGGAGCTCTAGGCATTTAACCCTTTCCTAAATGAGAATGAAAGGAAAACAGCAAATAGGTATTTTGTAACATTCAGGTATGATACAATGTTCATGAAAGAGAAGACAATGCCCCCAATCCAACATAAATCTGTTAGGAGATGCTGATTAAAAAACATGCAGTTTAAAACAATTATTTTGAATAAACGCATTTCATATTTAGTTGAACTAGTCTCTTTTATCAGCATAAAACTATGAGATTCTTCCCTAAACTAGAATTAGTGGTCCAGAAAAGTTTTGGCACCTCTGATATTTAAGCAAATAGTCATTTCATCAATTTCTGGATTTTCAAAGATGTATTCTAGTTAAGCAAACATCTGACAAAAAGTATCAAAGAAAGCTCAAAGCAACAGCCAATAGGGGCTGGTAATGGTAATTAAAAAAAATTCATTTAGGACAGGTTAAAATAAAACATCAAATTAAAAGGGTGGCAAATAGGGACACCTGGGTGGCTTAGTCAGTTAAGCATTGCCTTCGGCTCAGGTCATGATCCCAGGGTCCTGGGATGGAGTTCCACATCTGGCTCCTTGCTCAGCAGGGAGCCTGCTTCTTCCTCTGCCTGCTGCTCTCCCTACTTGTGTCACATTCTCAATCTCTCTCTGACAAATAAATAAATAAAAATCTTTTTTAAATTAACATATAATGTATTATTTGCCCCAGGGTATATGTCTGTGAATCATCAGGCTTACACATTTCACAGCACTTACCATAGCACATACCTCCCCAATGTCCACAACCCAGCCACCCCATCCCTACCCCTCCACACCTCCCAGCCACCCTTAGTTCGTTTCATGAGTCTAGGAGTCTCTTATGGTTTGTCTCCCTCCCCATCCCCTCCTGTTTCATTTCTCTCCCCCACCCCCCCACAAACCCCCACCTTGCCTCTCAAATTCTTCATATCAGAGAGATCATGTGATAATTGTCTTTCTCTTACTGACTTATTTCACTTAGCATAATACCCTCCAGTTCCATCCATGTCATTACAAATGGCCAGACTTCATTT